>CAXIVR010000007.1:70454881-71654881 GCA_964035755.1 Teleogryllus oceanicus | reverse complement strand
GAAAGAATTTTACATTGCAACTGCAATGCTAATGAAGTTCAAGATAAGCGGCACGACAGCAATTAAAGTAGTAGAGAAGTGAGTCGTATGCATTCAACAAGAACGAATGTTGAAAGTGTTGATATCGACTTCTGAGTTGTTTTACATTGAGTTGTCATATCTGAAGGTACGAGAGGGATAAAATCCTAAAACGTTATTTTTATTGCTACAAATCTTTTCCTTGTATAAAATGGCATATAGAAGTGTATTTTTTGTATTAAATTTATTTGATTTCATTCGGGTATTTTAAAGGAATTATCAGTATCACCTCTCTACAATTATTAATATCTCAAAATATTTGAAATATTTATTCATAATTTATTATTAACAACATTTATAAAAACCCCTAAATGTTATTTATTGATATTATAAAATTATTCATCGCAATGACAGAAGAGTGAAACTCACTCCCACCATTTACGAGATACGTTAATTTTCTTTTGAATTTTTACGAACTCTCTCTTGATTTTGGCTCTTCAGGAAACGCTTGGTTAATTTCTTTCTCTTCTCAATTTAACATTTGCGATTAACCTAATGTTAGTTATATGACTATCATTGACAAGCTTGTTGAAGTACCATGGATAGCTTTGGGTGATGAAGCAATCACGGCGAAAGAGAAATACGTAATTTGAATTACGTAATGGCAATGTTTCAATGGAATCATTCGAAAATAGTTACTGATCAATAGATCTGTTAATTAACACTTCCAATGCACACATTGATTTCATTATGGCTCAGCTTCGTCGGAAGTGACAGAGCATGTAAACAGAAAATGGATTCACATGCTCCCCATTTCCCTTTCTTCCCTTTCCGCTTCTTAAAATAAACAGCCTTGCGTACAACAACTCTGCAACGAAAAGGCCTCCTGAATCATATGTAAGAGCACTCGGTCTTTTTACGTTCGCAATTCTGTGTAGTAGTACTAGTAGTGGTAGTGGTGGATGTGTCTCTTTCATCGCAATGTGAGGGGATGATATGATGCCCTTTGATTCAACATGTTTAGTAGGTTTATTTGCTCTTGCTCAACATTTCCTGTCATTTGTGTGGAAGTGCAAGCACTCTATTCGGTGTACATGTTAACATTTCAATCACACCGCTTACAATGTACTCTGCTACACTAGACGTAGTTTTGTCGTTGAGATATTGAATATTTATACTGTAACTATTCCTTCTTCCAAAAAACAAGTTTTGTGTCAGAATTTCTTGTTACACATTGCTGCGAACTGATTTGATGTTTATAGCTACTTTGATATCGTTATTCTTCCGATGGCTAACAAAACGCGTGTACTGAAATGTTTGCATATCCCTCGCGTTTATGACGTAACCACAAGCGGCAAACAAGGTCGCTTACGCTGAGAGAAGTATTACACGAGTACAAAATGGCAGCGCCAGTTCGAAATGAAAGGAATGAACGACAAAACAACGCAAACTAATTTGACTCGTGCTTCACCCTCGTGTTACGAGTATCTGCTGTGATCTGCCACCACAACGCTCCCAGCGACCCCACTCCTCCCTTCCCCCTCCACTTCCCCTACTCGCTGCCGCCCCATGTGTACACGCCAAACCAACAGCCTTCACCGCCCACAATTTTCCCACCGTCCTAAATGATCCTACCGCTCCGAACTTTTTTCTGTTCTCAGTACTCTTTCTGCCCCCCAATTCTGTTACTGCTTCCATCGCCCCAAGATTTCCATCACCCCGATGATCCCACTGTCCTTAACACTACCACGATCCCCCCCCAAAGCTTCCACCACCCCAACGCTCTTTCTGATCTTAGTGCACTCACCGCCCCTAATTTAGATACTGATTCCATCGCCTCAACGTTCCCACCGCCCTAGTGCTCCCACTGCCCTTAATATTCCCACGATCACACCGCCCCCAACGCTTCCACCACCCCAACGCTCCTATCTCCCCAAATGCTTTTTCTGGTCTTAGTGTACTCACTGCCTCTTATTCGGTTACTGCTTCTATTGCCCCCAACGTTCACACCGCCCCAATGCTCCCACTGCTCTCCACACACCCACGATCCCACCAACCCCAAACCGGGAGCGGTAGCTCAGTGCATCAACTGATGCCACTGCAGCGCCTCTGACCGGGAGGTCCTAGGTTCCCACTCCCCACGGCGGCAGGATTTTCGACACTAGCTTTTCAGCTAGGTCGAATTCAGTCGCTGCCCGGAGGAGAATTCTAGCGACCGGCTGCTCTGATCGGTAGTTTTCCGTGGTTTCTCCGATCAACACCAGGTGAATGGCGGACAGTACCCTACCAAACGGGCCACGGACCACGCGCGATCTTTCCTTCCTCTTCCTTGTCCTATCTTCTCCCCATATATATACACACATACCAACATGCACTACACTACTACACATTCCGGGAGTTGAGTCGGGAGCTTAGAGATTGTCCCTGCTGGGGTTGTACCCTGCTGGTGGGAAAGTCCTGGTTAGGGGGAAACCCCATTAGCCGACGGTAGGTCGGCGCCGGATCTCGCCATCCAGCGGGGGAAGATCACCGCCATCACCCGAGAAAAAACATGCACTACACTAACGGGACTAATGACCAAAGCAGTTGACGCGCCCGGAAACACGAAAAAACAAACCAACCCCAACCCTTCCACCACCTTATCGCGTCTATAATCCCAAATGCTTTTTCTGATCTTAGTGCACTCACTGCTCCTAATTCAGTTACTTCTTACCTATTGTGGCGTCATACGGGTGTAATCAGTACACAGACGAGAGTGGGTTGTAATAACAGCAGGTTTATTCACAATTTAGACCGTAGTCACAAATAACCAATGCACTGTATACAATTAACTAACTAAATAGACCCCACTGCTAGGAGAGATATTTACTACGGCTATCACACCGCAACATACTACCTAATGTTTGGCCGTGCGTAGTACCGCCTGGCCTGAGACCAACTACATGTCTCACTAGTCACAACAATAATTACCAGCTTCTTCGCCGCATGCACGCTCGCACCTCTCACGGACGACCTACGCTGCCGCTGCCAGTATCACAAAGAAGAAGGAGCTATTGTTCTCACGGATCTTAATTAGCCCTCGCGACGCTGCCCGCCGCCACCATTGCCTCTGCCCTAACGCCCGCACGCCCTGTCGGAAAAACCCCGTGCGTCATAGCTTCTGCCTTTGTCAACGCATCCGGTGCACACCGCGCCACGTGCCCATGCTGTTTTAGCGACACGACGCTACACTATGTTCCCACAGCCCCAATGCTCCCACCAACCTCAACGCACCCACAGATCCCAGTTCCCTCTTTCCACCCCAAGGTTTCCACTGCACCCTACACCCCCAACGCTCCCACTCTCTCAAACGATCCTACAACCCCAACGATCCTATCGCCACCAATGCTTTCCCTTCTGTTCTTAGTACTCTCACTGTCCCCAATTCTTTTGAAGCTTCCACAGCCCCCAACGAAATATTTCTCACTCCGTATTCCACAGGATGAGATCTTCTTGAACATTCTATTAAATTGTTGCTGATTCGCCGCTTCTCGATTCCACACCACCTGTTCAGAGCCTACAAAATCTGCAGCATATGTGAAATTAAACTAATTCCTTGATATTCTGCACGATTGAATTACACGGGTGTACCTCTCGGCTCGGTAGTAACGTTAACTAAGAATAGTTTGTAGTGACAATGGGGCATTGCGCTTTTAGCAACTACAAGGAGACATACGGAACAAGTGACGAGGATAAGAATGCCTTGAAGAAAGATGTATTACAAACTTTATATGTAAATTGTAAAGTAGAGAAGAGGGTGGGGTTTAACATGCGAGAGTTCATAAAAATAGAATAGTATTAAAACACCAAATATTTTTTCTCTTCTTTAGATATATAGGTGAGCTTTCCTTTTATTGTTTATGTAGAACCGAGATTTGTAACAAAATTAGTAAATCAATAGACAAAAATAATAATACGCGTCGACGATAATAATAATAATAATAATAATAATAATAATAATAATAATAATAATAATACTCATTGGAGAACAACATTGTCCTTAAGGCAGCAAGAGTTAACAATCTCAACAAAACAGATCAGAATTATGCGGGGAATCTTCCAAGGAGATTCTTTAAGCCCATTGTTGTTCTGTCTGGCTCTAACTCCCCTATCAACACAACTTAACAATACTCACTATGGCTTCCAAATTCGTAAAAATAAGATGACTATCCACACCATATCACATCTGATGTATATGGATGACATTAAACTTTACAGCTCAACAGACAGACAGCTTCAACATCTCCTTGAAATAACACGAACTTTTTCTGAAGACATTCATATGAGTTTTGGTATTGACAAATGTAAGACCCTTCACGTAGACAAAACTGGAAAGTTACTGAAGATAGACAGTACACTCAGTGATCAAACGACAATTTAGGCAATGGGCGATGAAGAAATATATAAGTATTTAGGATTCGATCAAGCAGCAATCACAGACAACAAGGCAATCAAACAATCTCTAACAAAACTGTACAAATCAAGAGTCACTGCACTCCTGAAAACCAAATTAACAGGTAATAACATGATAAAAGCAATCAACACATTTGCAGTACCAGTATACACGTACTCATTTGGAATTATACCATGGAGCGACACAGACCTCGAAGACATCCAGAGACTTACCCGCACAATTTTGACAAAATTCAGACATCACCATCCAAATAGCGCAATAGAACGAGTGACACTCCCACGAAGTGAGGAGGAAGAGGCCTAATAGATCTAAAGAACTTGCGCTACAAACAAATCCATTCATTAAGGAACTTTTATTATGAGAAACAGGCAACCTCAGAACTACACGCTGCAATAGTTCAAGCAGATACTAAATTAACCCCTCTTAACCTTAACAACAAACAGCAGGACATTTCTCTGCGGGTTACAGACAATAACTGCAAAATAGACACGTGGTCAAGAAAGGAAGTCCATGGACGCCATGCAAATGATCTCAAGCAACCTCATGTAGACTCAAAAGCCTCAAACACTTGGCTAAAATACGGTAATCTGTTTGGCGAAACAGAGGGGTTCATGGTCGCCATACAGGATCAAGTGATCAACACTAAAAGTTACAGGAAGCATATCCTCAAACAAACAATAGATGACAAATGTAGAAATTGCCATACAACAGTTGAGAGCATACAGCACATCACATCAGGATGCAAATTAATGGCTCATACAGATTACACCTATAGGCACAATCAAGTTGCAAATATCATTCACCAGAAACTGGCAGCGAAATCCAACCTACAAGAAATGACCTGCCCATATTACAAATATGTTCCCATAACTGTACTTGAAAATTCAAACTTTAAGTTGTACTATGACAGAGAAATTATTACAGATAAAACTATTCACCATAACAGGCCAGACATAACTTTTGTAGACAAACGGCAAAAGATTGGCTTCCTGATTGACATAACTGTTCCACAAACAGCTAATCTCCAAACAGCACATGCAGAAAAAATAACAAAGTATACAGAACTAGCAACTGAAGTCAAGGCACTATGGTATCTTCAAAAAGTTCATATTGTTCCTCTGGTCATTTCGTGCACAGGAGTTATACCAAATAACATCCATAAAAATCTGGAACTTATTCAAATACCAAAATATACCTATAAAATTATGCAAAAATCGATCATCTTAAACACATGCAGGATTGTTCGAAAATTCCTAAATTGCGACGAAACATGAATTGACCTGTGTCTTGGTTATTAACCCGACACAAAGTCAAATAAAAATCCGGTGAATACGGAGAAAAACAATGTATAATAATAATAATAATAATAATAATAATAATAATAATAATAATAATAATAATCGGCGTCGGATCTCGCCATCGGGCGGGGGAAGATAACTCCCTATGAAAAAACATGCACTTAACTTACGGAACCAATGACCTCGGTAGTTGACTTTCCCGAAATCACTAACAACCAACCAACGAACCAACCTTAGAAAACATTGACACGGAGAGCCATGGATCCGTGGATGTAAATCGCCGGTGGGGACGCATCATATCAGCCGCAGCCCGCGGGCGCCCACTCGTCAACGCGACGACCACCTGCGCACCGCAGCTGCCGGGGAGCGGCGCTCTGGGACAGGCTCTGAGGGCGTCAGGGGGGTGCGAGGCGAGACCGGGGCCACGCCGAGGGAATCAAATGCACGAGCGCATACAACAGGCATCGAAGCGTGGGACACTGCACGTGAGGTGGAGCGCTAGTAGGTTTGAGTGATGGGTCGTGACACTAGGCGGAAACTAGAGCGCTGAGTACTTATGGACAGCTAAAGTTTATGGCCAAACGGAACACGTGCGGAAACATAGCATTCAATTAACAAAAATGTATTAGTAGTAGGAGTGCAAAAGAAATGAGGCACGATCATTCTGAATATTATTTAAGGGTAAATGCGTTCGAGGTGTCTTCTGTGTTAATTCCGGAGACCGAAGGCCGAAGGACCAGAACATCGGCTTCGACCTGAAAATTTGCAATTGTAGTAAGTCAATGTGCATTAATCATGTTCAGAAAAATTTGCTGAGCTGCACCCAACTACTTTCCTACCTTAAACTTTTTCAATCATCCTTTTCACAACGCTTGCAACCTTATCAAAATTATCACGCAAAGCAACACAATTTGCTTTAGCTGATTGCCTGAAAAAGTACTCGCGTGCGAGAGTCATCGAGTGCAGGACACAGTGTACTGAATGCGGAGCATTCAATGAATCCGTGGCACTTGAGACTGAAGCAGGGAACACGAAGGGCAAAAAGAACGAAGGAAGTAGAAGAGGAAGTTGGGAAAGGGAACAGAGATGAGCGTTGTGTGGATGATGTTGCGAGTGGACAGAGGCTATGGAACTAAACACAGGGAAGAAGCGTACAATGTTAAGCTACCTGTAGGATAGAATCAGGTGAAGCAACGGTCAAAGCAGTTTCTGACAAACGTAGTACCGGGAGAGATGGCTCAGGGCATCAGCTGATGACGGTGGCAGGATTTTCGGCACTGGCTTGTCAGCTAGGTCGAATTCAGTCGCTGTCTGGGGGAGAATTCTAGCGACCGGCTACCCTGATCGGTAGTTTTCCGTGGTTTCTCAGATGAACACCAGGTGAATGCAGGAGCAGTACCCTACCAAACGGGCCACGGACCGCGCGCGATCTTTCCTTCCTCTTCCTTGTCCTCTCCTCTCCCCTTACACACACACTAACATGCACTACACTACCACACATGCCTGAAGACCGGTCGCGAGCTCAGAGCTGGTCTCGGCTGGAGTGGTCACCCGCAGGGGTGATACCTAGTTAAGGAAAAACCCACCCGACGATGTAGGTCGACACCGGATCTCGCCTTAGAGCAGGGAAAGACTACCGCCATCTTCCGAGGAAAACCATGCACCACACGTACGGAAGTAATGACCTACGCTCTAGACGCGCCAGGAATCACTAACAAACAAACAACTAACCAACGAACGTAGCGCCCAGAGAGTGGAACGCTGAGAGAGCAAAGCGCGTAGAGTGGAGTTCACGGAGCATAAGTGGACAGCGCGGAGAGATCGGACAGCACCGAAAGAGTGGAGGCAGCGGAGACAGCGGAGAGCGGGAGAAAAGGAGAGAGCAAAGAGAGGGGAGATTGTTGAGTAAGCGGAGAGCACGGAGAGTGGAGAGAGAGCGGAGAGTGAGCAGAAAGCAGGAAGAACTGAGCGCAAAGAGAGCGAAGAGCGCTTCCTGCGCTCCTATTCCTTTTCGCTCTCAGCTAAGTGCGAAATAAGGCGAAGGGGAGTGTAGCACATAGCGAGCTGGGCCCGAAGAAAGCTTGATTGTTAGTGATTCCTGGCGCATCAACTAACGTGGTCAGTCCCGTAAGTGTGGTGCATGTTTTTCATCGGGAAGTGGTGGTGCTGGTGATCTTTCTCCACTGGATGGTGAGATTCGGCGACGATCTACCGTCGAATAGCCGGGCTTTTCCCCAACCAGGTATCTTCCACCAACAGGGCACCACCCAGCCGGGACCAGTTCTAAGTCCCCGACCGGTCTCCTGGCAGGTGTGATAGTGCAGTACATGTTAGTGTGAGTGTGTGTAAGGGGACAGGAAAGGACAAGGAAGAGGAAGGAAAGATCGCGCGCAGTCGGTGGCACATTTTTTAGGGTACTGCTCCTGCATTCGCCTGGTGTTGATCGAAGAGACCACGGAAAACTACCAATCAGAGTAGCCGGCTTCCAGAATTCTCCACCTGACGACCTAGCTGAAAAGCTAGTGTCGAAAATCCTGCCGCCGTGGGGAGTGGGAACCTAGGACCTCCCGGTCAGAGGCTCTGCAATGATATCTGTTGATGCACTGAGCTACCGGTCCGAAGCAAGCGGAGAGTGGAGCGCTGGAGGTCGCGTGGCGCGCCGCGAGGGGCGCAGGGCGGAACCGATGTGGGCGGGCGGGCTGTCCGTGCGGGCGCTGCGGGTCGAGGTGCTCTGAGCCCGGGCATCGCGCGCAACGTCAAACGTCAGGTCGTGACGCGCAAGGCCCCTGGGACCGACGCCGCGGCCACTCACGCTGAGAGAGCCAGGTCGCTCGAACACCAGACTGCACGGCGCCAGGGCTCGAAAAAGACCAGGAGGGGGAATCGTACTGTAGAATTATATTCCCGCCCCGTCCCCGTTTTCGTCCTCGTCCTCGTCCTCGTCCTCGTCCTCGTCCTCGTCCTCGTCCTCGTCCTCGTCCTCGTCCTCGTCCGCTCGCCTCTCGCCCTCGCCCTCGCCTGCTCGCCTCTGTCCCTGTCCCTGTCCTGTCCCTGTCCCTGTCCCTGTCCTGTCCTGTCCCTTGTCCCTGTCCCTGTCCCTGTCCTCTGTCCCTGCCCTGTCCCTGTCCCTGTCCCTGTCCCTGTCCCTGTCCCTGTCCCTGTCCCTATCCGTGTCCGTGTCCGTGTCCGCGTCCGCGTCCGTGTCCGTGTCCGTGTCCGTGTCCGTGTCCGTGTCCGTGTCCGTGTCCGTGTCCGTGTCCGTGTCCGTGTCCGTGTCCGTGTCCGTGTCCGTGTCCGTGTCCGTGTCCGTGTCCGTCCCCGTCCCCGTCCCCGTCCCCGTCCTCGTCCCCGTCCCCGTCCTCGTCCTCGTCCTCGTCCTTATAAGAATTTTACTTTGTCACTTACTACTGTGTAATATAGAGAAAATTCTGTAATCCTATTTATTCACGTTTTACATAAACTTAACTTTGGCTTTCCGCTGACGCCTCTGCCCTCAGTTAATACCTCTGCCTGTGCAGACTGAACTCTAATTGTAACTCTGCAGAGGATGGTAAGCCTATTGTGGCCGAGCACCTACTACTGCCGTTTGTGGTTCATGAGCCCATGAACCCTTTTTTCAAATAGGGTGGTTGCGGCGGTCAGTTGGCACTCGTGTTGCGGCCCTTAAGCTCACATTACGAGTGTTTCTCCCCCATGCACGCAGGTTGTCACAGTCTTCCTTCTCAATAATACACCTGCAGGGAGAGATCTAGGTGTGGCATTGATGGTGATACGTGGTGTTAGAGTAAACATCATAGCACAACACTTAATCAAATATACATGCCCAAGGCGGGATTCGAACCCGTTTCTCGCAAAAACCGCATTGAATACTAAGTTATGGAAACCTGTTATTGTTGTTTACAGTTTCATTAATGTAGAAATTCTTGGGTACGAAACCATTTAAATCAATAAATTTATCTAGTAGTTGATACACTGCGAATTCGTTACCTTTTCACCTCGGTGTGAAAAGGTACATAATTCGTGATTGATTGTAGGGTTTGTGCAAGTCGAAGCAAATTCTAAGTTTAACTATTTTTTTTTATCATTATATAAAATAAAATTCAGTAGGGCCGAGATGGCTAGAGCGTGTGTCGACTCAGCATCTCGGTCCGAAGGGTCGCGGGTTCGAGTCCCACCGTGGGCATGGTTGTTTGTCCCTTGTCTTCGATGTATGTATGATGTCGTGAAAGGCCTTGTGAGACTGCTGACCACAGACCGAGGAACCCGCAACTATCTCTATTGTAAAAGAATAGTAGGTGTTCCCATGAGGGATCCGACGCGGATTCTTAAAATCGGCATTCCCTGAAGCTGGGAAAAGCCCCATAAAAAATAATTTAAAAAAATATTCAGTAGGCATTTTCAAGCAAAGAGAAGCATATCAAGCACTGAATAGCGATCCGTAGCATAGTAACCCACACTTGACCCATCGACGTTAATCGACACTTCCCCCACGAAGTTAATAGACTGTTAAGATTATTTTCTATGTAGCAAGATCAAGTTATGTTTTGTTTCTAAATTTAAGAATAGCGGATAAAAAAGAATAAAAAGGAGCATGACTACGAACGTGATAATGAAAGAATGAATGTGTTCAAAAATTGAGTATGAATGTGAGTAGCTCGATTGTTATAATATTTAATGTTTTTGTCATTATTGTTAGCTACTGCAACGAGCTGCGGAAGTTGGAGGAAGATTATACCGTTTTTTTGAAATATGAATATGTTTTCTTTATTCAATAGTTTAAATTCAATGAGTAAACTTTCCTAAATAAATATTTGAAACGAAATCCCATACGGGCGTCGTCCTAGGAATATAAATTTTCTATAACCCGCATTGATTCCGTGTTTGACCAGAAATAAAAGAAAGAAACTAATAGACGTATATATTAGTCGCGCGACTTTTCTTGACGTGTTGCCAATTGTAACATTATTAATACTATTCACGCCTCTTTCGTTCTTAATACACGGACATTATAAACGATAAAATATAACAATTCATAACACAATCAATAGCAACCACAAGTGAAAATAATTAGATAACGATAATATTGCATATTAAGGAGATATATTACCAAAATCCGAATCGAATAAATCACAGGGCACAACACTCAGCGAAAACGCGAGAACTGAACTCATTCGAAAGCAGTTTGGCAGCCCTGACAATCTTGCCGTGCCGTTCTGTGTGAGACCAATGTTGTGACCAGGCCATACCGAGTCGTGCTGTGTTGAGCACTAGGGAGCTCAGACGTCAAGAAAAGTCGCGCGACTATAATAATGTAATGTGCGACTATAATAGCATGCCAGCTCAGGGGAATTTCAGAGACTCTTATTTATTTTAAATAAATAAAAATTCATGTAAATAATAAATAAATACATTTTTAACAGTAAACTAATAATTGCTTTTTTATTTAGTGTTGAGGCTCCACAAAACTTGATATTTCTTAGGAGAGCGTCTGAAGATGTTTCGTGTTGAAAAACAAGACTCCTGCCTTTTTTACTCCCTTGACACAAGGGAAAATTCTGAAAACCAATTATTTAAGTTCTGAAAACCAACCATTAATTTATCTCAGCGTAGGAATTATTGCATATTGAAGAAGTTGTCAGTATTACCTTGTCTGGGCGAAAGGAAAATAGTTTCTTGTCGAAATTCGGGCGTGATAAAATGTTATGCAAAGACTTCGCGCCAAAACGTTGCTCATGGAGTTTGCAATGCTGTAAACTAGACTAATACCAACGTAAAATTCTAACTTCTAATGCCTTCACTCTTTACACGAGCGCGGCGTGCAACCACTCGGCTTCTCGATCTTCAAACAATGCGACGACGTCACGTCGCAAGTAGGCTAGGATTCCGCGAAATTTCGACAATGTTGTTATCTCCCTGGTCGTTTCTTGGTGTCCGTTCCATGTCGCGCTCTGACGCCAATCTTAGAAAGTAGTTCAAAATTTCAAAGCAGTTCAGCCGTTCCAACAACTTTCATACGAAAAACGTATTGCCTTTCACTCTGGGAGCCCACTCGCTGTTTCTGCAGAAAAAATAGTCCAACACGAGACGAGAGAAATGTGTTCCCTTAGCACCAAAGACTAGCTATAAATGATTGAATTCCAAATACGGCGCACCGGGAGCGGTAGCTCAGTGCATCAACTGATGTCACTGCAGTGCTTCTGACCGGGAGGTCCTAGGTTCGAGGCCTGACGGCGGCAGGATTTTCGACACAAGCTTTTCAGCTAGGTCGAATTCAGTCGCTGTCTGAAGGAGAATTCTAGCGGCCAGCTGCTCTGATCGGTAGTTTTCTGTGGTTTCTCCGATCAACACCAGGCGAATGCCGGAGCAGTACCCTATCAAACGGGCCACAGACCGCGCGCGATCTGTCCTTCCTCTTACTTGTCCTATCCTCTCCCTTTACACCCACACTTACACTAACACGCACTAAACTACCACATTACACTAACACGCACAAACTACCAGAGCTTAGAGCTTGTCCCGACTGGGGCGGTGCCCCGCTGGTGGGAGAGCCCTGGTTAGGGGGAACCCCACTAGCCGACGGTAGGTCGGTGCCGGATCTCGCCATCCAGCAGGGGAAGATCACCGCCATCTCCCGAGAAACAAACATGCACTACACTAACGGGACTAATGACCAAAGCAGTTGGCGTGCCCGGAAACACGAAAAAATCAATCAAAGTATGGCGCCAAATTTGAATTTATTTTGACCGCCTGTGTGTGAATAATGAGAGTACACCGATGATTTCAACACCCGCCCACCGTTTTTGTGACTCGCGAGGATGCTCTCCATCGCTCGCCCTCCATTTAGGCGTGGAGCGCGGGGGTCCCGAGGGACGCCTGACGCCTACGGCGTGGAGTGCTCGTCGGGAGGGCGGGCGACGGTCGCTCCCTAGCGCTCGCGTGGCGATGGCCGGCGTTACGGAGAAGGCGCGGGAAGATGATGCGTTCGGAAGGAGAGGAGCAGTCGGGGCTGTAAAAGCGATTGGGGGAAACTGATACAGAGTGATGGGATAAGAGCAGGGCAAATGTGGTGGGTGACGTTGGAGAAAAGTGCACGGAAATGCGCGGATGCCAGTGATGGGGAAAAATTCCAGAGGGTCGCGAGTAGTAAAATAATATACGCTAATACATGTGCTATAATTTGTGAGAAGTATGTGCCTTACTTTCTCCAATGCAGAATCTATGTTGCTAATTTTCAATACGTGCAGAAATTGAAGAAAAAAACTACATCGCTTCCGAGTATGTTAGATGTGGCCATGATTTTTTTTAAATACCCAGAAACTAAAAAATTACCAAGACGTCAACACACACAGAAATTCAAAGAAAACTATGAATTCTCCAGTCACGATAGGCGTGTCTATGTTTTCGTTAGAACTTCAGGAACTCCGGAGAAATACAAAAATATCTCATCATGAATCAATATCAAAATAGAAAAATATCAACATTTTATCACATTGTCATAGTGAAAATGTAAGAATTACGTGAAAAACGAATCCCTCATTGCAATTGTCAATTACCATGGCAATTCCTAAGCATTATGTAATATTGTTTTTGTTATTCAAGGAATTGACACAAGAATTTAAATTACAATTAAAATTCACAAGGATAAATTATGTTTTTACTATTCAAATAATTCCCCCATCCGGGAATCTAACTAAAACTGAGCAACTAAGCCTATATCTGGAGATCCGCATTCAATTCCCGTTTATGGCAGTCCATTCTCTGAACAGGCAAAATATAATATATAAAAATATCTACATTACTAGTTTCCAATGACCGCCGCAATTGAAAAGAACCTACACAGCTTCTGGACAAGATTTTGTAGAATCTCAGAAACTCAGAAACCGTGTTTATAGTGTAGGTATGTAGAGAACTGTTCAGTTTGTATCCTTATACACTCTACTATATTATTACAGAGGTCATGAAGACTGTTTTTATGATTTTTTATCACTGTGTTATACGAAAGTATTTTATTTGTGGTTCTTTAGCAGTGTATGTTCTAGATTTCGGAAAACCATTTTTTCTTGCAATTTTTGCATTTATATTTTTGCTGTTGCGAGTCTATTTTTTGTCATTGATCTTTGTTAATATTACTTTTCAGTCTCTTACATGGCCTAATGAAATACATTTAAAACGATTCGCACGTAAAAGGTAAAATCGTTATTTAGATAATATAAAAGTTAGAAAGCTAATCGTGTCTATGTTTTGGAAGATAAATAGTTTGTGACATTTCTGAGGTTTGGTGTTAGCATATGCACACGAAAGGTCAAGAGCAGAAACCTAAGCTTGGAGATTCAAATCATTATTGTGGACTGTTGTTGCGTAATGAACAAACATTTGATGTAACCGAATTACTAACTTATGAAAGTACCTAAACATTGAATTAAATGTTCATACAATTTGTAAGTGTATTATAGGTTTCAAGTTCGCATATTACCGTAAATATTTGTTTGTGCGTTGTAACATAAAGAGGCTTTCGTAACCATCAAGAATACTTTTACCTCCTTTCCCATTCCTTTCTTACATCTTCATTCTCATCTTTTTTCTCCGGTCTGATGGAGCGAGTTTTTGGAACGGATGACCATTGCCCAACAATTCATTAAAGAAAGAGTGTGGGTTCAAATCCCAATTAAGCCATGGATGTTGTGTTCTG
The DNA here is from genome assembly GCA_964035755.1 of Teleogryllus oceanicus. Classification (NCBI taxonomy): domain Eukaryota; kingdom Metazoa; phylum Arthropoda; class Insecta; order Orthoptera; family Gryllidae; genus Teleogryllus; species Teleogryllus oceanicus. The sequence goes on along the minus strand of CAXIVR010000007.1, from coordinate 71,640,423 downwards.
GCATAGTGGTTGATGTTTAGTGTTCTTTATGCTATTTTAATTATGATGGAACAATAGTAGGATTAATGGCAGCCAAAACGAATGGATGTTTGGCTTGTGTTGTGGCATGTTGTGCATTCCAGCTATACTAGAAAACACACGTGTTATAAATAATACGTATTGAAGATATTATAGGTTAATGTATCGTCTAATTAAGATATCTTTTTAGGAAGCGCACGTGATAATTAATTTGCATTAAGGACGATCGCAGCATCTTTTTATTATTTAATTTATTTTAAATCACTCTGCCACTTCATGGTCATAAGCGATCGAAAACTGTTTTACTGTTTTACATTATATGAAAATAAACATATTTTATTATATAACAATATTTCATGACGTTGTGTTTTAACAATTTTAAATATTCACAAATGGATACTTTTAATATTACAATCCTGAGAAGTTTATTTTTTTAGAAGAAAATAATTATATATACAATAAATTAGCAGCACATAGAAATTTAATAATTTTGTCTCACTCGGAAGGAGAATTTAATAAAGAATGGATATGACTATCAAATTCTATTTTTTTCCTGGCATCGCAACATCTTTGTGCTTTCCCCGAGCGTAAAAGGGTCCAGTGTTTATTGAGCGCGTTCAGAAGCGCGTAACGCGTGCCTGACGCGTGCAGCGCTCTGCGCTCGTGCCCGAGGGCCGTGGCGGTGGCCCTGCGCGCGCCTAGTGCGCATGCGCGGGCGCGCGCCTGCCCCTGCGAGATATGCAGGCCCGGGGGGCCGGGGGGGACCACATTTCAAGCCGGCCGTGGCGGCGGAGGGGGCTGCGCGCCGAGATGCATGGCCCGGGCCCATGCCCACACCGCGCTGCGATTGTCTTGCGCGGTTGAGGTCGCTACCACGCGCCAGATTTTTATTTTTTATTTTTTTTGGCCTCTGGGATGGCTCATGGGTAGCGTACTAGCTTCCCATGCTATGGTCCCCGGGTTCGATTACCAGTCGAGGCAAAAATAGAGTTGCAGTTTTCCTTTAAAATCGTCGCCGTTTCTATAGCTGTGTGACGAAGAAAATCTCAAGCACGTGGATCTTGCTAGTTACAGTGAAGAGAGTATGTCATGTTCGCCTCCTGACGTTCTCACTCCCAAGCAAGGGAATTTAACTAGGCCCAAGCAAGGAGAACTCCCCGGTAGCTAACCCGCAAAGTCGGACTTCTGACCCAAAACTCCAAATACATACATGGATTTTTATTTTTACAATTAGCTAATGCAAATGAGTAAATGAAACACTTGTGGAATGGTCTGTGTAGAGGGTAGTGATTCAAAGAGATGGACCCGTAAAGATACGTGGATAGAGTTAGCCTAAGCTAAGCTAAAGCCTAAGCACGTCGTCAGTTTGATTCGGTTGGTCAAAGGATTTTCAAGTTGACAGCAAACTTCGCCATTCCCTTAACGATTAAAATAAAATATCCTTGAGACTTGCTTATGCAAGATTTTAAGCCGAGTTTTCCTCAAAATATGTTGCGACGTATCTTGACTTACTTCCCTCGTGTAATTTCTGCTCAAGTATTTCTACTTAATTAAATATCGCATTCGGAACGCGATTTTTTGGCAATGTAGATTGGATAAAAACCTGGACTACCTGGACTTGGAATCGAACTCACCGTTCATCCAGTTCTGGAACAACTCTTTGACAGTGAGCAATCCATTTGATGCTTTATTACTCTTTTTATAACACATTCTATATTAACGAAACTTGAAAGCAATATTACGTAACAATATATTCATAGTTATGTCTAGAGAACTTAGTTTTCAAAAACATCGTTAGATGTAGCTGTCGGCAGGCAGGGATGTCCATCACCATCAACTTTTCGGGCCATTTTCGACGAGAAATGTAATGTTTCTACGAGTGTACCTATCAACCATGCATGCACGTATGATCGCGAATGCAATGGAAAAACTTTTTGTGAGACTTTTTGCCATTATTACTGCAGTCACAGCAGTCCGTGCGCTAGATTTCTACCTTCGATAGGATGGTCGATTTCTGGGAAAACCGGAGAAATTCAGAGACATAACTGTGCAGAAAATATACGGTAAAACGCAAATATAGCTTGTTATGGCAAAAACTACACACAATTGAAAGCGTTTCGCGGTCGAAAAGTATGTTTTTTAGTGTGACTTGTGAATGTAAGCGACAATATGTAGAGAAACTGTGGATCTTGTTTTAAAATGTCCGTGTAATACACAGCATGTAGATATGTTAATTATTACAGACTGCTCAGAATAATAATTACGAAATTTGTCTCCGTGTTACATTATTATTATTATTATTATTATTATTATTATTATTATTATTATATTATTGTTATTGTTATTGTTTTTATTATTAAATGCCAGGATAATATGATTGTGGCAAAATGGCTATGGCACTGAAAAAATCTTCCATTAAACCCAACGCCACGCAACCAAACCCAAAAATCTTCCATTAAACCTTCACACGGTATGTTGGTACAATTCGGAAACGATTTGCAGAGGAATATCAAAGAACAAATTTTTGAATGAAACGTTCTAAATAAGAAGGATTTTAAGATGATTTTTAGGGCAAACCAAAATAAATATTTTAGCATTTTGTATATACTATTCAAATAAAGTACTCTTTGTACATTTTTTGCTTATAAGTTTCATAATTTTATACATCTAATTTTCCCACATTTTTTACAATTTTATTTAAATACGAACGGATACTGTCTTCAGATTTCTTGTATAAGTGAGTCTCATAAAAATTGTAAAGAATGTGGCAGCAAATTTTAAACACGGTATTAAAAATCTTTTTCTATCACATGACTTCCGTCTCGGAAACTATTCGCTTTATATCCGATACACTCCTACGAAGAAAGTATAACTTGCGCGTACCCGTCAGACTGCGATCTTTCATTCTTGCGCAGCTACTAAACAGGTTTTCCCCGTGATACTGTACAAATACTGTGAGCGTGCTGTATCGTGCAATTAAAACAACTCTCAGGATACCAAAAAAGCCTAATGTGACTCGGTCGCAATGTTGCACCTGTGTGAGAAGGGCACCGGAATACACCAGCGCGGTGAGTAATGAAACATTCACACGTTGACTCTCTCTCCTAACTCTTAATAATGGAGGAGCTCGTAAATGCAAACATGTGACTGACAAAGGCGCCAATCCTCAGTTCGCAGGCACGTTGCTCGATCCCGCTTGGCGGATGCACTTTCTCTGGGCTGGAACCACACACATCGACAGCACTGCAAGGGTCTGCTTGCAGCGATATATTTTTTAAACCCTTCCAGTTTTTTCTTCTAACATTACTGTGTTTTTACTGAAAATTTGCTCCCTTAAAATGCAATTTAAAAATTCGACACATTAAGGCATTCCAGTTTGTTTTTATCAAAGATATCATGTTAGCTCGCGACTGTAGTAGATTGGTTAACCACATAGAAGTCAAACTTTTAGTTATGTTATGGTGGCATTTCCTAGAGTGAAAATTTTGATGTTTAGTCCCAGAGAAGGCCATTGCGATGTAATTAAGAGAAATCAAAAAATTTAATCGTGTTGATAAAGCTTACAATTTTAATGATTGTCCGTGTATATTCATTTAATCAAATTAATTTTTGTCAATCACGTAATTTACTCCGCAATTTTAAAAGTATTGTTGAAAGTTACATTCCAATATATTAATAACAACAACAACAACAACAACAACAACAACAACAACAACGACGACGACGACGACAAGAGTTGTCAACGACGGATCCTAGAATAAATTGCGAAACTCCAAAATAAATGAAGGGTTCTTTACTAGAACCAAACTAGTCCTAATTCGAGATTTTTCAGGAGGCACAAAACTTCATAGCCTAAGTCCATAGTAATAAAATTAGGATTTCCCTCCTCTTTATATCTTACAATATGTTTTTAACTTGTCATAAGGAAATGTCTCAGCAGATAGCGCCAATTGTAAGGAATAACGTTGTGAAATATCTGAAAATGTGAAATTTAGAGCTCATTTAGTTCTTATAGGGAACGCTCACATGAAGGAAAATTGTGTGTATTAAAGAACTCAAACTTCATGTATTTAGCAAAATATTACAAACATTTCCTGAAATTTGTGTTAGAATATTTTCTGTTTTTGAGCTTCGGAATGGACTCAGAAATTATGGACATTTTCTGTTCTTGTGGTCCTATTCATAGGGTCACAAACGATCACTTTCGTTTTTTAAGGTACTGGTTCAAATTTGTAATGTTATTCCCCTTGAAGAACTGTTCTTTACATCAACGAGAGTAACATAAGATAGCGTTATGTTTATAGGCAATCTGGCTGTGAGAGAAAATTGAGTTTCCAGAAGCAATTACACAAAGCGTTCAATTGTCTTATAAACAACCGTTAAGCGTTGAAAGAACAAAGTTCAGTAGATTACGGTTATCTGCGGTTATCAGAGGTAATTAGAAGTGATGGTTCCTCGGATTACAAAAATCTTGTATCACGCGCAGAAAAGGAAAATACATAATAAATTTTCAACTACAATGTACAACGAAGTCAAATATGCAGAAACTATTAAAATTACAGATACATTCATACATACTTAAGCGTGAGCCACGGCCCAAGAGCTGGCTCTTGACTATTGCGTGGTGGCTTGGCGCATATCAGGCTACCTCGAATTGCACGGAATCTCGGATCGACTCTACTGTAATATTTAGTGTTAACAAAACTTCTCATAATAAATATATCGAAACATGAAACATTAATTCCTTACCTAAACAAAGGGAGAAGAACCAAACTGCGTCTGGATTTATAGTTAACCCCCATCCTCGTGGTATGAAAATGTTAATGTTCGAAGCTAGGATTTACGAAACTGGATTATATTTTTATGAGGTTGGATATCAGTCGATTAAATTCCTTCAATATATTTTTTAACAAATTGAAATATTAGTCAAAAAATACTTCCTTTAAAATTGCAGTAGCATTTGCAGCGTATCCTTACTTAATTTGTGATACCATTTGACGTCTGTGGCTGGGGAAATGAGCTTGAAAAACCACGTAGACTACCTCTTTCACGTCACTCTCGCCCAGACAGCAGACAGACCGCTACAGCGGTTTGAGCGCGAGCGGAGTGGAGAACAAAACGGCGTCCGTCCGGTGGCCGGCAGCGTCCGCCCGCCGCGCCGCTCAAAAGGCGAGGGAAACCCCCAGAGGCGGAAAGCGACCGGGGCGGGGCCCCTAAGCAGCTCTTACAGCGTGATCGAGGGGGCGGGCGCGCGGGCCGGGGCACGGGGCAAGCCCGACGGCGGTGGGGGATGCGGAAGGTGGAAATGACACTGGAGGGGGAAGGAGACGGCGGGTGGAGACGAATTTAAAGGCAGAGATGAGGGTGAGGGAGGTTGCGGTGGCAGGGTCAGTAGAGGTTTTGAGAGGAGAGGGATTGCAGCGGGGGCAACGGTTGGGCAGGCACGGGTCTGGGGCCGTACACGGAGTCAGTTACGATAACGGCAACAGGGATAGGTGATTGGTTTGGTTTGGTTGGTTTTTTTCGTGTTTCCGGGCGCGTCGACTGGTTTGGTCATTAGTCCCGTTAGTGAAGTGCATGTTTTTTCTCTGGAGATGGCGGTGATCTTCCCCCGCTGGATGGTGAGATCCGGCGCCGACCTACCGCCGGCTAGTGGGGTTTCCCCCTAACCAGAACTCTCCCACCAGCGGGGCACCGCCCCATCCGGGACAAGCTCTAAGCACCCGACCGGTCTCCCGAAATATGTGGTAGTGTAGTGCATGTTAGTGTAAGTGAGTGTGTAAGGGGAGAGGATAGAAGAAGGAAGAGGAAGGAAAGATCGCGCGCGGTCCGTGGCCCGTTTGGTAGGGTACTGCTCCGGCATGCGCATGTTGTTGATCGGAGAAACCACGGAAAACTACCGATCAGAGCAGCCGGCCGCTAGAATTCTCCTCCAGACAGCGACTGAATTCGACCTAGCTGAATAGCTCATGCCGAAAAACCTGCCTCCGTCAGGGGGATAGTTGAGGTAATGGTAACGGATTCAGAAGCGAGGATAGGTGTGGAGGCGGACACAAGAGGGGATGAAGTGATTGCGGGGACGGAGATGGTTGCGAGGCCTGGGGCGGGCATAGGGCCAGCACAAAAGAGCGCGGTCTTGACTCAAAGCAGGGATGTGCAGGGGCTGAGGTAAGGAATGGAGCGGTGGCACGCACGGGGGCCAGGCGGGTCGGGGGGTGGCACGGAAGCAGGAGCGGAGCGCAGGAGAGGCAGAGCGAGGGTGCGCGCGGGGGCGCGGGGCGGGGGCGGGGGCGTCGAGATTGAAAGGTGTGACCGGAGGCGTGGCGGCCGGGGGCGAGCAGCTCATAAAGGAAAACGGGAGCGAAAAAGACCCTCGGATGCCGTGGGCGGGGCGGGTCGCTCTGGGAAGACCTGGGGGAGTCTAATGGGATTCGACGCGCTCGTGGCAAGACTGCCGAAGCTGGTTTGTTTCCCGACGTGGCGCCGCGCCGCGCTTTATTAATTTCTGCTTACTGCGTTTGTGTGCTCTGTGTCATGACGAGAGAGGTACCGGCAGCGGTGGCTCGGTGCATCAACGGATGTCTCTGCAGTACCTCTGACCGGGGGGTAATAGGTTTGAGTCCCGACAGCGGCAGGATTTTCGACACTAGCGTTTCAGCTAGGTTGAATATAGTCGCTGTTTGGAGGAGAAGTCTAGAGGTCGGTTGCTCTGATCGGCAGTTTTCCGATCAACACCAGGCGAATGCCAGAGCAGTATCCTAACAAACGGACCACGGACCGCGCGCGATCTTTTCCTCCTCTTCCTTGTCTTATCCTCACCCCCACGCACACTTACACTAACATGCACCACACTACCACACATACCGGGAGACCGGTCGGAGACTTAAAACTTGTTCTTGCTGGGGCGGTGCCCCGCTGAAGGGAGATACCTGATTGAGGAAAACCCCGCTAGACGACGGTAGGTCGGCGCCAAATTTCGCCATCCACTGGGGGAAGATCACAGTCACCGTCTGTTTAAAAAACACGCACTACACTTGCGGGATTAATGACATCAATAATTGACGCGCCCGTAATCATCAATCAATCAACGAGGGAGTTGGTCGTTCTGAGGTAAAGCAGCGCCTTCATTAAATTCATGTATGGCGGGATTTGTTCTATGCTGTAATTAGCTCTCAAGGTTTTGAAATCATTTGTGGAAGAATTTCTCAGAATTTTGTGTCATGAAATGCGCCGAGTTACGTAGAATTCACCAGGTAGTAAGTATTCATTCTACGAAAATCCCGCTGCATTTCTTATTAAGGTGTGTAGAGATATTTATTTTTAGTTTCCCATTGACGTGAAAATCAGGGTGTATGACTCCTTAAATTATTTTTAATAAGTAAGGGTGACGAAATCCTAATTTTAAATTTGTTAGTGATCTGAAATTTTTCGATAACTTTTATTTTCAGGGAGCATTAAATGATTTCACATACCGTACTCTCCTTAAATAGCCCAAGCATAACTTACTGTACATGGTCGTTTTTTCATGACGCAGTCCTGGCATTGATTTCCGGTCGGAGATGATTATAATGTACGCCTGCCTTGGAATGTCCCAGTATCTGTGACTGTGAGACAATGAGAAAGCTCTCTTCTCAGGTTGAGAGCATCGTAATACAGCATAGGGATGCCTATGTGGTAATCACACGAACCCCTTAATCCATGGCCTCAAGGCCGGGACGCCGCTGGTAGTCCTTGGCTCTGATAAGAGCTATTGCGCCAGTACAAGCAGCCAGTACAGGCAGACTGACTCTCCTCAAATTAAATTTGGGAGAATAAAACAGAACGCGCATTACTGATAAAAATGCGTTTATTAGAATCATATCATAAGTACATTTTTTATGGTTTTGCTTATTTCGTACTTGTATTTGTTGCAAACCTCAAAGAAGTCGCTGATAAAGACACTATGCATTTACAAAATATGGGGAAGTTAATATTATTCCAAAAATTTGAATTCCGGAGCAAAAAGCTATAACACAATAAAGCTATGTGACTTCCTGAAATTCTCTTTCGTATTTTAACTCGCTGGTTTTTATTGCTAAATGTGTTTCTCCGCAAAAGTGAGACGGTTTTCATCATTTAAAATCCTCTGAATCATTCTATAGCACCTATGAATTATTTAAAAGGCTCTTACCTTTTTTCTGACATCGTTTCTAGTTAAATTAACACATTTAGTTCCTTCCTGTTTCATTACTTATCAAATATAACTCGTATTTTAAAAGATGAATTATGGTTACAGTATGATTTTTATTAAGACTAATTGTGAGGTAAAACATACATACAATAAATGCTCTCAACTCCGTGTTATCATTCTGGAATACGAGTCACCAAATTTTAAATACAAGAGAGAACATAAATTGCGATTTATAAAATATGCAACACTTAATGGCTACAGCATTTGATGGCGTCGAAAATGACTCTCTCGCTTAATATAAAAATGTGTATTAGTTCGTGATAGACTGGCACGATCGATACATGGAGAGTAAGATATTTGCAATTGAAAGCGGCACATGCCGGGCAGTGTACAGTGTGAGCACAAAGTCACGAATACCACTGTAGTTTCCCTCTTTCACTTCCATATTTCCGTATTCTCTACAATTCATTTCGCTTGGGAAGGCAGTCGCTTCCAAAGACCACAACACAAAATTTTACTTGCGAATGCAATTGTGTAAGATCGGGATGATTGTATATTGTTTCAAGTGCTTCAGTAAATCCCAAAAATATAAATTGAAATTGCAATTAAATACATTTTGAGCTATTTGTAGAAAATTTGTAGTTTATCATGCAGTTGGGAATTCGATATGTCAGAACGTTCTGCACACCTATTCATAGAGTGCAAAACGGTGGCATTAGAAAAACATTGATATTTAGGAAATAATGTGAGATTCCGAGTCGAACTACGTGATGTGATAAAATTTACTACGCAATGTGAGCTGTACAAAGTGATGTGATTGAACTCAGCCGTAGTCTTGAGACACGTTCTGATGAGTGGCTACTTTAATTGATAGGTTTCCGTGGTTTCTCCGGTCAGTATCTTAGTTTCTCAAAGTAATTTAATGAAGTCATCAAGTACTTTGTACAGTAATTAAAGAAACGAGTATATAAAGAGGGGAATAAGTAGTTAACTAAAAGTAAATTCTTATGGTCAGAGTGGTATATTCAAGAAAACCAGCGGCGATAGAAGCAAGTTTTCATATATACCACGAATTACCTCTTTATACACATGTTATGTTCAATAATTTTTCGTTTCCATTTAAGAATAACTTAAAGTTTAAGAAATTGAAGCCCATCTTGACCAACCGAGTCATACATGTCATGATGTATATGTAGCTTTTGAAAAATATCAATTTTAGTAGACCTTGCGTACCTCCTACATATAAAACATTTAATTTATTCTCGTTAAATATTTTATGTTGTTCTTTAAGTCAGCTAGCTTAACGTTTACTTCCCCGATTTAGTTTTATTAATTCCTTGTTTTTATGTAATTGTTGTAGGTACGTCATCTGTGATGTACATTTTTTTCATGTTTCATGGCCACTGGAAATACCTTGGCTTCGTTTGTGTTATTTTTTCTTAATTAAACGATCTGACTCTTTTCTGAATTCTGATTGGAAGGTGTGACGTATCAATTGCATGTTTGAATTTTAATTGAACGCGTGGTATTAACATAGAGATATTCAAAGAATTTCATGGAATTATTGAGCATATTTAGTTAACTAAACGGAAAAAGAAATAATTGTGTACAAAGTAAATATATTAGCTACGTTAATCTCAATTTTTAAAATTAGATTGACTATTTCACTCATGAAATTAAAAACAATAGTGTTTAACTACACACACAAAATGCCCAAATCAGGGTGGTGTTTCTTAAAAAATGTATTGCTTTTTCTATCCGATTTTTCTTACCGCTTCTCCCTACTGGCCAATCATAAACTATCCTCATTCTTCTTAGCGATTGATGTATACCTCCTCCTATGTCGATGTCTAATAAACCGCGTATTTACTATAACAAACTCTTTGATTCTAACATAGATTTCAGTTATTTTCAATATTTGGCGCATTTTGGAACTCTTTTGGAATTAATTTTATTCGAAGAATAGTCCTATTAAATACCAGTCGTGCTTTGGAAATTCTCAGACAGATCCCCTCCTCGCTTCGCGAGTCGGACATTTATCGACAATTTCAAAAGCACTCGTTCATTACCTACGATAAACTTGCATGTTTTTATGAGAAGGATTTTAGTATCTCTACAACGTCTTACGTTGCAGCTTTAAAATAATATAATGTGGAAAGTATGTAGGAGATCAAATGTACACAAATAAAAAGCTTATTTTGCATTTTTGCACCTCTTTTGTTTTACGCAATGTTTAAACAAATAACAAGGAGAATTGTCAGATCACAGCACGACTTCACTACCATGTCACGCACAGAAACGGAACAAACTGCCGCAACACGCGGATAATCCGGAACGATTGTCCCGATACTGCACACGAAAGTACATACTTGTATGAGTGCATGAAAATATGCGGTGGAGCATGACCATGCTTCATTGCGTAGATAAGATTGAAATATGCGTACTAATATATCCGCATTCAGGTATCATACTGCATATTTATCGTAACTGTCATTTCAGTAATAAAGAGTTGAAGAATTCATATGTAGAGAAAACGGTTACTTTTGAGAAAGAAAACAAAAGAAGTCGACAAAAACGCCTTGAACTCTTTCTTTCGCGCATGTGTTACGAAGAAAAAGATTTCTTATGCTTGGGTAACTAGGAGTTGGAACTCGAAGGTCTCAATGATTGAATAATCCACCATGTGTTGTGGGCCAGTGGAAAATTAAATACCGTGCGCAGGGCAAAGTAGCGGATCGCGTACTGTGAGAATACCGGCAGGTTTAGGCAAGAGTACAATCTTAGTTATGAGATTAACTGCCACCGGGTTACACCCAATTGAAGTTTGAAAAAAATAAGAATACCGGCAAGAATACAACCTTATTTATGTAAGTAACTGCCTCGGGGTTACCCAATTGCAGTTTAAATATATTTATCCTTTATTTATCTTTCAGTAACGAGCAAGAAAAAAGAGCTCCAATAGCGAAGTTGGCTACGGCGAACGAGTGGTTAGCTAAATGAACGAGTCTTTGCCTGGGAGGATACTTCAGACGAAACAGCACGGCAGTCAGTCAGAGAGATTGCACGAGAGAATTAAGTTCCTGAGTTAGATTGTTTAGTGTCTACGTCGAAATATTTCTGGGAATATTGATAGCTTGGAGTGTTGGTGAACAATGCTGTAAACTGGGACATCTACTGTTTACGAGGACAGTGGTATTTTATCCTGTTCCATTGATGAACGGGCCTGCATCTGGTACACATTGAGTTGTGGTTATTGTAAACCTTTAACAAGTAAACTTTTGTTATCAGGAACTTCTGTTATTTTCTGAACATTACACAATTATTGACACGAGTAGAGTATAACCATCAACCCGAAACCTGCTGCTTCTTGTTACTCTTCTTTGCTGAATCTGCATCAAACCGGGCGCTAGGCTGTAAGCCGAACGAACTGTCGTTTCAACCCCATATGCATTTCGTAGCACCTACTTTTTAATGACCAATTACATTTAATTTTAACACAGTGAAACGTGTCTTAAAAGGTCGCTCATGGCCCCGGATAAAAAAGGGAATTAGTACAAGTGGCCACTAGGTGGAAGTTATGACATTGAAAGCTGATTTACCTCTTAATTATTCTAAAGTTAAGGACGCATTTCTTGTTAATATTTTTATTACATGCAATACCTTTATTTTTTAAATCTAAGTAGACGCACACGATTTTGTGCGATTCACATAATTTATATTCTTCCTTTTCACATTAAGAGGAGTTTCTTTCATTTGTAAACTTGATTTCATGCTCCGCTACACGTTGCAATTCAAGAAAACAAGGTTTCTCTGCAGAGCATGCATATAATCATTTATAGTTATCTTGTACAAAAATTAATAATTTCGTCGTGTAAAAAACTCTTAAGTACGTAATTTTTTCTCTTTAATCTGACAATTCATTCTGATGGAGATGTAAAATGTATCAATCGGTCTTCACCATTTTTTAGTGTTGCGAATGAAAACTATAAATTCATCAGATCATTTAGACCATCTAATATAAGTTAATCTACCAAATGTATCTGATCGCTGACCGCAGAGCCTGGTGACCGCTTATAAGTAAGACTATTTACGAACCTTGCAGGAAAATCAATCGGTGTACGTAGAAAATGTTTATAAATGTTGTTGATCACTTAGTAGAAGTGACCGTTTAATCAGGTTTCACTGTACCCGTCTGCTATAAAGGTAAGGTAGTATTGACTTTTAATTTAAACGCGTTATAAGCACCATACTTGTTTTAAGAAACAATTTGTAACACACTCCATGCGAATCTTTCGTGCTCGTCTTTTGTCGCCCTCAGATACGTTCGGGTAACTAACTCGACTTGTGTGTCAATCACCATTTTCGCGCACTTGTTACGTAACTTATAATTTAAGTTCATCCAACTTTTTAGGTGCGTGTTCACTTGAGAGCAACCCTCTCACGAGTCTGTGTCGCGAGCGATTTTCGCCATTGGGCACAGTTCTGAGAGCAGGCAACGAATGGTGGCATGATGCTCGCGAAGAGCGGTCACCATCTTAACTACTCGCCAGTGGACATGCCTGCGCGAGGACTCGCACCGACTTGCTCTCAGCATTCGAAACGTGCTGGAAGTGACTGCGAGCGCCCGCGACTGTTTGGTGTTTGTTGCCTCGACATGGCTGCTACCGAACAGAAAATTGCACTAGAAATGGAATGTACAATTGAAAAAGTAAACTAGAGATGCTACAAAATGGCACACACTCTCTAATATTTCACTATAATCTTGCAGGAAATTGAAACAAATAAACTGGAGCTATCTTTGAAGAATATGTTGAAAATGTTCCAAGGGTTTCACGTATGTTCCAAATATCTCCAAAATTTAAAGAATGTTTTTCGCAGAGCTTCGAGTCGGGCCAGATCGATCGGGGAATATTCAGTTGGGAAAAATCGTACGAATAGTTTACGCGGTAATGTTGTTCACAGACGGACGTTATGGGTCTGTCCAGCGTTAGTATCTGGACGTTTGGACGATTTTTAGTACAAAGAGTTTGAAGTCACGCACTATACGCTAATTAAAACGCATCGTTTAATACACCTATTTATTTGTAATAAAATTAGGTACTAATTTTTGTCCTTTCTTTAACTCTTACCCTCTAACCCTTTAAATAGATTAACAATTTATCTTTCGTTAGTATACGGACGCGGAAATAGTTAAAGAAAGTGACACATATAATGACAGGTGAAGGTTTCCTCACTTTGATACTTCATTACCATACTGAGTTTGGAGGAAGCCTTGGCCAATATTTCTCTTTTGATTTATAATATGACAACAGTAATACTTTAAAAGCATTGCCATTAAATAATTAAAATTATTTGGTGTTGCGTGTTAGTATACGGACGTTAGTATACGGACAAATAGGCAGCCAACAAATTAAACCAGAGTAGCGCTTCTTATTCCAATGAATTCTCCGAATTACGATTGTGGATCACATAGACAATACAATAAATTTATTTAGAAGTTAAATTAATAATATAATTCATATAAAGGTATACAATTAAAAAATTAAAATTTTTAATTTTTTAAATTATGTTATATTTATTATTTTTTATTACATATTTATTTATATTACAATTAAATATATGAATTTAGGGATGTTAATTAATTTTATATTTTAGAACATAATGTAACAAACTATATTTTTAAGAATCTGCTCTTCATTAAATTTGTTTCTTTCCTTTTTTAAATAAATTTTCTGTCTTAATTCTTTCTTCCGAGTCCAGAGCATGGTATTTGTAACCAATAACGTAAGGAGATAGAGCAACAACTTGATGAATTTTTTGTGTGCCTTTTACTGTAATTATGCCCTCCCAATTTTTATCTAAATTTTTCTTTTTCTTTTCAATTGTGGAAAGCGGTATAGCAATTACAATTGTGCTGAGACTTTTGCAGCAGTCACGAAATGCATCAGCAGTCCTAACTACTGTTTTCAAAGAACGCACTTTGTTCCAAACATGGTGCTTGACAATTGCGCCAATTCCATCTACGGCACCTTTACCATGAGATGAAGCAAAAAATGTCCATTTCAAGCTTTCCAATCTAAAGTCCTGTTTTAAAAGAGTGATGTTAGCAAAATTGTATTTTTGCTTAAATTGTGAGGCAGCTCCATCAGAAAATACATGTAAATGTTTAAAAGATGAGTTTTTACTAATATGGGTGTTCAGAACAGCTCGCAGAAATATGTCAACACAGTATCTATCATGGGTTATATTTTCAGAAACTACTGCATAACTTTCGCACGTATCTTTTCCACACCATATAACAGCAGTAAACAATGCTATTTGTGGATTTGACCAATGAGCAGATTGTATCTCATTCTGGTAGTTGCAGGAATAATTCTCTGCGAAATCTACTTGAATCACAACATTCGTAGCCGAAGAAATTTCTTTTGCCATCTTAAAGCATTTTTGCGACTGATTTTGATTAAAACTGTGTATCAAGAGGAATGGAAAATGCTCTTTAATTTTCTCAATAGCATCATTCAATGCTTCCTCTAATAAAATGTATTCATACCGTTTCTCCACCATTATCCACTGACGATACTGCACAGTTATTCTACATTTTTCATCATTCTGAGAATCATCCAAGAGAGACATAAATTTATTCTTGCATAGGGAACAATCATAATTCATACAGTTTACGTTATTTGGGTCACAAACAATGGAATTAATAAAATCAGTGCTCGAGGTACCAAAACCAGGTAAGTATTGTGATACCACCAGTCGCAGGTTTTCAAAATTTTCATGATAACGACAAACACAAACGTTGTGAGGAATGTCACGGTAGGGTTTAATTTCCGAAGGACGTAATTCTGCAAATTTGCTGCGACCAATATTCACCTCCGGATACTGATCTTTAAACAAACGAAAAGCCTCCGAGATCGTAAACAGCATGTGACGTCGAGCCACAGTTTTCTTGGTACCACTCTCCAATTTTTTAACACAAACACTTTTTTTTCCTGGATCTACCCTACTGATTTCATCACTATTGTAAAATGTAAGAATGTTTTGAATGTTTTCATCAGTTAGTTTTTTCTTAGATAACTTTAGTGGCTGATCAACTATTGTAACTCCACACATTTCTGCCAATTTCTTGACAACTGCAACTTGTTTACGCGGGCTCTTCGGCATTGCTGTGGTGGCCTTTTTCAAAGCTTTTCCCACAACTGAAGGAGACAGTTTACTAGTTTCCGGTAGCTTAGCGTCTTGCCTTTTAGCAGCGCGACTTAACCTTTTCCTTTCTGCATCTTTTGCTCTTCTCAGTGCACGTGCAGTTGATGTTTCCGATCTTTTTACCTTTTCTTTATATTTCTTCATTATAGCCTTCCTCTTAATATTGTAATTAGGATCATTCTTATGTCTGGTTGATCCCGGGATTCTTTCTTCCGGTTTTTTATGATTCATTATTTCTCGCGATTCCTATGTTTATAGTTGCGCGGTTCACTATAACAACTGAATTATTTATGTTCAATGTTAAATGAGAACAAGTCACCTGATAATTTGTTGGCGTGGAATTGTGTGTATTTTTGCATTTCAAGTTTTCTTCAAATAGGTTTGTGTGTCTACTCAGATGGAAGGTATGCATTTTCTTAAAAGTGAGTGTTCCCTTTAAAATAAATTATCTTAAAAGTGAGGGAGTATATAAGACAACGTGAGCGCCGGAGCGACAGCGGAGGCGCGAACCAGGTCTCGAGCGAGGGCCGGAAGGCCCTCGGAACGTACACGTTGGATCCGTCGGGTAGCGACGTGCGGTAGCACGTCGCGGACCACTGGTGAAAAATGCGTTGGTTAAAGAATTGTGAACTTAACTACATGCGACTACTACGTATAAACAAGGATTCAGTTCATGGAGTCGATTCTCTTCTAATGAACCGAATCAGTGAATCAAAGGAACCGTGCCACCCTAAACTCGGGATTTACCTGTCTTTCCATATACAACTTTTGTCTATCAGCGTTTGTATTCGCCATATCTCCTAACCTAAAACATTTTAAAAAGCGTTTCAAGAATGTAAGAATACGAATTTTCAACGACTTCCAAGTATCATGGCTTTACGTACCTTTCAGTTAATATTCTTCACTAGACAAATGCAGGTCACCCACTTAAATTGTCTTCAAACTTCAACATTCGCTTCAAATCACCGCATTGTCTCATACGTGTTGATCTCCCGTTAGTATCCGGACGCAAAAACAAACCTCTTTTGTTTCAGTCTCGGGCATTTAAAACTCATGGCAACTACCTCTATCTTTCAACATACACATGAACTAGGAGGCTTGAAAGTTTCCAGAAGATAGCAGCAGTTTACAGGTTTTAACTTAAAAGTTTTCCAAAATTTCGTTAGTATCCGGACAATATAGAGATGGTCTCTAATATATGCATTTTTTCGAATATAATGTGATTTGAGTCGACAGACTTTAATGTGAAATCTTTGATAAAAGCATGAAAAAGGTATGGAAAAAGGAAACTATAAGTTTTCACAGTATATTCCAGTTAAAAAAATCTTCAAAATAATACTTGTTCACGGTAGTTTCGAACGCAATTGAAACGGCTTCAAATTATAAGTGAAAAAATGACATAAAATTAACTCGCAATCAATTTTACGATCAAAAACAAACATTTCAATGATCTTTGAA
This sequence comes from Teleogryllus oceanicus, assembly GCA_964035755.1. Classification (NCBI taxonomy): domain Eukaryota; kingdom Metazoa; phylum Arthropoda; class Insecta; order Orthoptera; family Gryllidae; genus Teleogryllus; species Teleogryllus oceanicus. The sequence goes on along the minus strand of CAXIVR010000007.1, from coordinate 71,623,568 downwards.
CAACATGCATTCGTGTACAGAGCGCAACAAATTATTTTTATTTTGACCAGAAATGGACACATTCGCGTGGACGCACCCTTATGAAAGAAATGTAAAATTTTTTGGATATCGGGGGCTCTAAAACGTGAATTTCCTTCGAAATCTCGAAATACAATTTTCCGCATCATTTTATAACTTTCTCTATATTACGTATATTACTCCGATTATACGAACCTATTCGAGAAAATATACAGAAAATTCACTACTCTGAAGCCCCTGTTGTGTGATTATTTATATTTGATATTCAAGTAAAACGTGTAAAGAAGTAACCTACTAATGGAAACTATTGTGTGTGATCTTGAAGGTTTGAGGTTAGGTTAATCAATGTGCGTTGCTTAAAATGTATCTAAAAAGTTGCGCATCCTCTATTTCAAATACTTTGACAAGTGTTGAACAATCACTCATCTGTGGTCGACGATCAATCCACATTCTCACCCATATACTTTTCTTTTTTAGCAAAGAAGCGTATTAAGTAACGAAAGCCACCGTGGCTATCTTCTTCGCCTCCATCTTAATTCTCGCATAGCATTGCGAGCCTACTGCTCTCCAGTTGACAGGCATGTGAGAGGCAATCGCGAGAGGGCGTGGTGAGTGCTCTCTCGAGAGGCAGATATTTCTGCGAATCGCTCGCAGATGGACAGGGCATTACGAGCTTCTATCGAGACGAGCTCGCGCTAGTTGCTCTCTAGTGGACACGCACCTTTAGATTTCCCAATATTTTTTCCTGGGTTTTCCTCCTTCTAGCAGTGAGAGCCCACCGAAGTACTCACGTGCACGTTCACTCATTTCCACAATTTATCATCGCGCGTTTCGCTTTGGGCCCTTTCTTTCGTTCGACGCACCCGAATCGTAAACCCTTTCGGACGCGTCGCCAGCCCAGGCCACCCTTCACAAAGAACAACGGATTTTCGGGAGGACGGTATCGTTTCCGCGGCCCGCGAACCACGTGATCCGCTCGCAGCGGTCGGTCATTTGAATTTCAAATCCCCAAACAGTCATAACCATCACGTGTATTGTGCGAGCAATATAAAGGTATGGGGATAAGGAGAATATTCGGGCGCGGGACAGAGGCGGTGCTGGTTGGCACAGCGGCGGATTGAATGCGCGGGTGGAATTGACGGCGGCGGTGCGCAGGGTGGGGTGGGGGAAGCGGGAGGGGAGTGCTGATGGGAGGAAAAGGGGGGGCGAAAAGGGGGGCGCGGGGAAAAGGTGGCGGGGCGGAATAGTGTGAGTCAGCGACGGCGCTTGTCTTGCAGAGTCCTTGTTCTGGAGGTTCGAGGGTTCGAGTTCCGATGATGGCTGATTGTCGACAGTTGCTAGAAAGTTTGGAGAAGAATTCTAATAGTCCGTTTCACTGATCGGAAGATTTTCATTGTTTCTCTAATCAATATTAGATGAATGCTTGAGCGTTACCATCACAAAGATCGCACGCTGTTTCTTGCCTCAACCTTTCTCTTTTCTCTCCCTTTACACACACACACACACACACACACACACACACACACGCACGCACTTGCATTGCCTTGTACACATATATGCCCTACTCTACCTCATATACCTGGAAACGAGAAGGACCCTTAAAGCTTATCCTGGCTAGAGCGGAGCCTCGTTGGAGAAGATGTCTGGAGATGGAAAGGCCCGTGAGCTGACGGTGTAGGTCAGCGCCGGATCTCACGTCCTGGTGGAAGTGAAGTCTTGCCACTTCCTGGCTACGCACGTGACGGATCTATTTCACGCGCCCGAAAACCCGAAATAATGAATTTCTCATATTCACATTAGTAGGTCCGGTCCACACGGCTAGGTATGAGAGTAAGACAGCGTGCGGTGAGATGGTGGTGGTGGCAATGATAGGAAAGAGATGGATTTTGTGCAGGTGGGACGGGAAAGTAAGTTGGGGCCCAGAGGGACTAGTGAACTTGTGGGAGCAGAAGGGGAAAGGAGTGCGGACAGAATGGTGAGCGTCAAAGGAGTCATGGAAGAGCTGGAAGCAGAAGGACACGATCCACCACAGTGGTTGGTTTATTTATTAATTGATGTTCCCCTGCACGTTAATTCCAATGCTCATTAGTCTCGTTAGTGTAGTTAATATTTGGTCCGGGAGGTGGCGGTGTCTCAAGCTGGATGCTGAGATAGGTGACGACCTACAAGTCGACCGGGTAGACATTTCTTTCTCCAGGTATCTACCCAGCTGGGACACTCCAATGGATAGACTTCTGGTGTTTGGTAATGTAGTTTATATTACTGTGTGTGTGTGAGCAGGGGAGGATAGAATAAGGAAGAGGAAGAAAATATCGTGCGAGATCTATAGCCTGCTCTCTGGAGTACTGCTCAGGTATTTGCCTGATATTGATTGAAACAATCACAGAAAACTTCCGATCAGATGGCTCATAGAGACCACCGATCCAGACAGCAGCAGAATTCCATCTAGCTGTTGAGATTGTTCTAATTTTTTCCATTGATGAATTAAATTCCTTACTAAGAAAAAACAACGGTATCCATTTATTTATTTTAGAACCGATGATTCTAACGGTATGCACTGTAGACTTCAGTAATAGTAACTTACCCTTTGATTAAATGTAAAAACAATTTCAAATTTAAAATCAGAACAAAACATTTATTTACAATAATTAACAGCAATTACACCTACGATCACAGTTCTCTACCAGCGAATGCGAGCAAATCCTCCAACCTATTTCATCTAAAAAACAGTTGAATGTTGCCCACGAAGTCGTCTAAATATTTCACAACTTACTTTTTGTTTATTTTCTCGCCCGTGCGAAGGTACTTTGTAAGGAGAGAAAGTTGTGTAATCGTGCACCGGGAAACGGCGAATTTTCGGCAAAAAAGTCTCATATAAATTTGCGAGAATTATGCTAAAGACCATCTACATATATCGCAGATGGCCTCGACTCTTGAGCAGTTTTCAGGCGAATGGAACGCCCGAACCAAGCGAAATAGGCTTTCAATCGACAGCGGAAGTTTTCGAATGTCAACGGACGAGGTAGTTGCTCTTGACTATGACCACTTCCGTTTACCAGCATATGATTGAACAAATCGGGCGCAACGACCAAACACATTCGACGTTGGACGATCGAAATTTCGGCCAAAAATCGGCTCCATTGTGCTCGCTGCCTGAGGGGGGTGGCATGGCCGGACGCGATGGGGCGAGGGGGGACGAAATGAGCGTGGGTGATCCGTTGGCCACACGACTTCCGTTTACTAGCACGTGTTTGTACAAATGGGGCGCAACGATCGAAATCGTCAGACGTTGGAGGCCCAATATTTCGGCCTAAAATTTATTTCACTGTGCTCGCCGCTGGAGGCTTGGGGAGCCTGACGGGGAGCGGCGGGGCTGGGTGGGGGCAGGGACGAAACGAGTGAGGGTGATCCGTTGACCGCACGTCTTCCGATTACCAGCACGTGTTTGAACGACCGAAAACGTCCGATGTTCGATGACATGAATTTCGGCCAAAAATCGTCTCCACTGTGCCTGCCATTGGACGTTTGATGGTGTCACGGCTGGGCTGGGAGAGTCGTGGACGAAACGAGCGAGAGCGATCCGTTGGCCACACGTCTTCTGTTTACCAGCACGTGTGTGAACAAATCGGACGCAACGTCTGAAAACGTCCGACGTTGGACGACCGAAATTGCGGCCAAAAATCGACTCCACTCTGCCTGCCGCCGGAGGCTTGGGGGGGGGTGGCATGGCATGGCATGGCATGGCATGGAGGGGCGGGGTGGGGCGTGGACGAAACGAGCGAGGACGATCCGTTGGCCACACGTCTTCTGTTTACCAGCACGTGTGTGAACAAATCGGACGCAACGTCTGAAACCGTCCGACGGACGCCCGAAATTTTGGCCAAAAATCGGCTCCACTCTGCCCGCTGGCGGAGGCCTGGAGGGGGGGTGGGGCGGGGACGAAACGAGCGGGGTTGGCCGCATGCCACGCTTCCTGCCGCCCGCGCCCACGCACGGCGCGCGGTGAGCGAGCGAGGGCGAGCGAGGGTGCGTGAGGGCGATGGTGGGGCGCGCCATGGGCGGGCGGGCGGCGATCCAAAAAGTTTGGCGCCGGGGACGGGGCTTCGCCGGCCGCGAGGGCGCCGGATGGGACGGGGCGCGAGGGGCTGGAGAGGAGGGCGGGGCTGAAGAAGCGAAGGACTGAAAGGGCTGCGGGGGCGGCGCCCGCTTTCACTTGCAGTGTTTCACTGCGGTTCCCTTCGCCCGCGCGAGAAGGTTTATAGAAGTCGACTGTTGAAACGCTTGAGGATACAAAAAGTTGTCGAGGGGGAAATTAGAAATAGGTTGATACTGAATAACATGTAGACTGTGCATATGATATGGGTTTCTCAAAATAATGAAAGAAAAACATGCACGACAATTACGGGACTAATGGCCAAAGCAGTTGACGCGCTCGGAAAGACGAAAAAATAAACGAATCAACAAAATCAAAATAATGTAATATATTACATTCTTATCGGTTTGCTTCACTTTATTTTCTATGATTGCGTTAGTTATGAAAATCGAGATTGTTCCATTATTATTAAAATTAATTGTTTCTCAGGGAGCTCACGGAGTAATTTTTTTTTCAGACAAAATGGATCCACCCAAATGCAACTTAGGGTTATTTATTTGGGACGTATGTGTTATTTTCCACGGAGTGATGAGAGGAAATATTCTCTTGGGACAACTTTTCAATAACTCCTAAAGGAGAAGAGAGAAAAATTTTCAGTATATTGATTTGTCCTGGTCATGATTCAATTTTTCTGATTAATATAGAAATGATTTTTAGATGGAGTGGAATAATAACATATCTGAAGTTCTGTTGTTTCAGTTGGCTAATATATTCACATGAGTCACAGTTCATATGACAATGAGTGTTAAAAATGAAAATAAAGTGATCCTTTTCAATTTATTTTGATATAATCATAGCTGAGTCTGTTAACGCGGTCTCTTTTGAAATTACTTTTAAAACAATTAGAAAAGAACGGTTTTCAACGAATTATTACTAAAGAGATATATTGATTTCGATCCAATTTGTGAAGGAGGACAATAATTTTCGTTTGACCAGTGTCGTTTATTACGTCTATATGTGCGTGATTAAACATCAGTTCGAATGTATCTCTTTCAAGAACTGTCGACTTTGTGTTCCATTAGTTACATACAATTGAATCGATAACAGAGCAGTTAGGGTTTCGAGGAGTAGTAAATCAATATCAGTATGTCGCAATGAAAATTACGTAATTCTCGTAAACACAGTCAAATTTATATTTTTTTTTATTTTATTCCAGGTTCTCTTCTAGCAATTTCAACTCAAAACGTTTTTCCTCATTTATATGAAGAGAACATTTTCAATCTTAGCAATCTCCAGAGTTCATGATTTTGTTACTTCGTTTGACTGGGGTTACTATTTCATCAAAGAAGGATAAGTCAAGGAGAGCCGAGATATCAAAGATGGTGGAGATACAGTGTTGCAAGTTGTACCAGGATCCTGGTACTTTTACCAAGATTTTAATAAAGGTACTATGTACCATGATGAAAACAACCTGACACATAAAATACCAGAATTTTATGTGTACGGTAATTGACGATGTACGATTTAAAATTCGTATACTTTTTCAATCATTTAAAACTATCACAAATATTACAAATAACTATGATATTGGTGATCACGCTGCCGTAAAAACCTTAAAGGTGATATAAGATGGTCTTTTACAGGCACATGTTATAGTAGAAAAGGATAGAAACATTCTCCACAGAACCATCTTCCATATGATTTATCGATATAAAATGAATCGATGTAGAGTTAAGTTTAACGAACGTCCTGGGCGCGTTTAAAACATAATAGAGTTGTAATATGATTAATTAAAGGATTTAAATAAATTGTCATTGATACCAGGAATTATAATGAAAGTACCAGAATTTTTGAAGGTTGGTACTGGGATATACATGTGATCGTCGCGATTGCAGCGGCGATGGTGCGTAGCGTATCGGACTGCTATACCCAAGTTTGCGGGTTCGAACCCGATCGAAGCCGTGGATTTTTAAGGACGAAAAAATCCTACGTACGCCTTCCTTCGGAGGGGAAGTAAAGCCGGCGGTCCCATGTAGTAGATTTACTGCATGTAAAAGATCCTCAAGCCTAAATGATGCCTCTGAGCTAAATTCAAATCGCCTGTTTCGTTGCCCCAGTAATACCTTCTTTCTCCCATGATTGGTGAAAGGAGTGTAACGAAATTTGCGTGGTCAGACGGAAGAGCAGGCCTCATGGCCTGAGTCTCGCCACGTGAAATAAGGTAAATTCATTTCAATTCAATCGTCTGATAACGCTGTCGAGATGAAGATGAGCGAGATATCAAAGATGGGCGGGTAAGGTAAAATGATTTTGACAATGAACATGATCTCTGAATCTACAGATATTTAATAGCCAGCACAATGCATAATGCTAATATTCTTTTGTAAGTAGGGCAAATGAAAGATGAGATACACTGGATATCTTCAAAAAAAAGTCTCATCGAAGAGAGTAACTCGTCCGAGGCAGCGTGAACTTTGGTGAGGGAGTGGGCGACGTATGGGGATTGGGTGGCATCGTCTACAAAGACGAAAGGAACAACAAGGTTTATGTAGACTTCGTCACCGCGCGACAAGACACTAGGAATGTAAATGTTAGCTTGCGAGAAGTAAATATGTTCAAAATTCAGAACTTTAGATTTAAGCAACCCTTATCTCATACCTACTGCATTATGACCTTGCGTATTGCACAAAATGTTTAGAGAAAAAATCTGAGCCTTTTTAGTTATGTCTCAGAAAATCATATTAGTGTTTTCAACCACACAGTTTACGTCAGCTTTAAAGTCAATAATTTGTCCTATTACGAATAAATCCTATTCAGAAATCCGCAGGACTTAAAAAAATATATAACTGGAATGGAAACTACCAGCATTTCTGGACCGATGAAGAAATTGAATATATTGGTTTTCATTTGCGCTTCCAAGAAGTGTTTTGATTTTACCAATATATTATAGATTGATTTTTTAAGACCCAGGCCACTAATTTGATATTTTAAATATATGTGTTTATTGGTTTATTGATCTGACAAGATTTCTTGAAAAGATTCATACGACAAACAATTACATTGAAAACAATAGATTGAAAACTTAAAGTGAAAATATAGATTGAAATAGAACATTTTAAGCAAACAAATATTACAGTAAATTTTGATATATACAAAACGTGTACAGTGCTGAAATTTGTCTAATGTGAACTAGAATCGCAGTCCTGCCAGACGTAAAGTATACATAATTACATTGCACACAGCGGAATCTTGTCTAATACAGGAAAAAATACTAGTTTCTTGATTTTCCGCATTGAAAAGTTTTACGGTAATAGTTGTTTGATTAAAATATTATTTTTCAATCTATCTTTTCAATTTAATTTTTGATTCTATTGTTTCCAATGGAATTTTAGTAGTATGTGTAATGTCCCTCCAGTGCGAACGTTAGTTTCAAGCGTATTACAAACAGATCTTACACGTTAATGAACTGTGTGGTTGGGAGGAAGAGTGAGGGTAAATGACTTAAGTATGCTCATTGCGATGTGTATTTAATGTTCACACCCTAACCATCACCATTTTACATTGTTAGAGGGGTGAGTGAATGCGAGAAGGAGACAGGGAGAGAGGGAAGTCGAGATGCGCACGTGATGGCGTCAGCTGCTTACCATGGCACCAATCTCTCCCTGCAGAGATGTCGCCGCTCCTTCTTGGCTCATGTTGCTCAACGGTCGACAGCGAGAGGGCTCGCGGCGGCACTGGTGATGACGGCTTAGGACTCAGATACCTGTCGCTTCGTCTTCCCGTATATATACGATTTTGGTGTTTTTGGAAGTACTCTTGGAAAGTCTTATCTAAAATGTCTACAAGTTTTCCTCAAAGCTGTTTCTTTCTCAACGTGGCGATTTTTCCCGCTCGGGTGCTTGAGCTCAGGCCATGTGGTGAATATTTATTCCTTAAGTTTAAATTTTCTTTAATTTTTTTAATATGGCTCATCACATATGAATAGATTTATTTTTTCGAAAACTTCAAACAACTAGGCTACATACTAAAACTACATTCAAAATACCATTCACGAGATTTATGCTGAGAGGTGAAGAGGGGTGGCGGTGGGAGCTGAGTGGGCGTGGCGGGGTGGGAAGTGGGTCGCGTCTACCGGTGCGTGGAGCTGCCCGGGCGGGCGAGCGGCGACGCCGGGCCGGGCCGAGCCGGGCCGCGTCGGGTCGGGTCGGCCGTCGGCACGCCAACGCTCCGGCGGCGCCGGCGGCGGCCAGGAGGCCCCTGGGAGCCATCGCGGGTGCGGACACGCGACGCGCCGACCCCAATTAGCTGCCCCGCCCGCCCTGCCCGGCCCGCACCGCCCCGCACTGCACTGAACCGCCTCGCCTTGCCTGGCGTTGCTCCGCCCGCCCGCCCGCCCGCCCGCCCGCCCGCCCGCCCGCCCGCCCGCCCGCCCGCCCGCCCGCCCGCGCGTTCACCCGCGCGTTCACCCGCGCGTTCACCCGCCCGTTCGCCCGCCCGTTCGCCCAACCGTCCCCCGCCGTTCGCCCGCCCGCCCTTTCGCCCGCCCGTTCGCCCGCCCGTTCGCCCAACCGTTCCCCGCCCGTTCGCCCGCCCGCCCGTTCGCCCGCCCGCCCGCCCGCCCGCCCGCCCGCCCGCCCGCCCGCCCGCCCGCCCGCCGCCCGCCCGACGTTCGCCCGCCCGCCCGTTCGCCCGCCCGTTCACCCGCCCGCCCGTTCGCCCGCCTGCCCGTTCGCCCGCGCGTTCGCCCGCGCGTTCACCCGCGCGTTCACCCGCGCGTTCACCCGCGCGTTCACCCGCGCGTTCACCCGCGCGTTCACCCGCGCGTTCGCCCGCGCGTTCGCCCGCCCGTTCGCCCGCCCGTTCGCCCGCCCGTTCGCCCGCCCGCCCTTTCGCCCGCCCGCCCGTTCGCCCGCCCGTTCGCCCGCCCGTTCGCCCGCCCGTTCGCCCAACCGTCCCCCGCCCGTTCGCCCGCCCGCCCGTTCGCCCGCCCGCCCGCCCGCCCGCCCGCCCGCCCGCCCGCCCGCCCGCCCGCCCGCCCGCCCGCCCGCCCACCCGCCCGTTCGACCGCCCGCCTGTTCGACCGACCGCCCACCACGGTCCCATTCAGACTCCTCCCGCTCAGCTTCTCCCCATCTCCACCCGCTCTCTCGTGCCCACTCTGCTTCATCCTCCCTTGCCCAATCCCACCCGGCCCTGTCCCTCCCATTCCCCCCTCTTAAATTCTCCACGCTTTTCCACCCAGCTACGTCCATCACTACGCCGCCCTCCCATCCCCGCGTATTTTTGTCTCGCACAGCTCCGCCCATCTTAGCCCCGCCCTTCCCTTCCCCTCTTCCCTCCCGCCTTCCCCCTTCTGCCTCTTCCCCTCCGCCTCCCCTTCCCGCCCTCTCCCCTCCCGCCTCTCTCCCCTCCGGTCTCTCCCCCTCCCGCCTCTTTCCCCTACCGCCTCTTTCCCCTCCCGCCTCTCTCCCCTCCCGACTCACTCCTTTTCCACATCAGCCCCTCCCGTCTCTTCCACTCCCCCTTCTCCCCCTCTCCCTATTCCTCTCCAGCATCTTCCCCGCCCGCATCAGCCCCTCCCACTTCTGCCCCTCCCACCATTTTCCCTTCCAATGGTTCTTCTTACCCTACTCGGTTCAACGCTCTGCTACGCCTCGCACTATACTTTGCATCCACCACGATTACCTACACCTCTCCCCCAGTCTCATTGAGCCCTCACAAGTCCTAACAAGCTACCGCACCGACCGTCTGCACTCTCCCTCCCCTTCACCCGTATTGACTTTGTTTTACCCACAATCGCCCCGATGTTTATCGAACCACCCTGCTCCGCTTCGGCCCCTCCCATCCGCACCGCTCTTCGCCGATCCGCCCCGTTCCGATGCGTTTTGCACCTAATCGCCCGACTCGACATGATCCACCGGGATAGGTGACCCAGAGCATCAACTAATGGCCCTGCACTGCCTCTGACCGGGAGGTCTAGGTTCGAGTCCGACGATGGCAGGATTATCGACACCAGCTAGAGAACTGGGTCGAATTCTGTCGCTGTCTGGAGGAGGATTCTAGCTGCCCGCTGCTCAGCTTGTTAGTTTTCCGTGGTTTCTCCGATCAACACCAGGCGAATGCCAGAGGAGTACCCTTCCAAACGGACCACGCACGATCTTTTCTACCTCTTCCTTGTCCTATACTCTCCCCTCACTCACACTTACACTAACGTTCACTACACTACAACACATGACGAGAGGCCAGTCGGGAGATTAGAGCTTGTCCCGGCCGGGCTGGTGAGACATACGTCGTTGAGAGAAACCCCGCTAACGGACAGTAGGTCGCGCCGGATCTCGCCATCCAACGGGGGAAGATCACTGCCATCGCGGGAAAAACATGCACTACGCTTACGGGAATAATTATCACAGCCGTGCCCGGAAACACGTAAAAATCAATTAATAAATTCATAAAACCCACCGGCAACGTCACGAGCTACGTGGTATTGCGGACGCCGCCAGGGGGAAGCCGGGGCGTGCCAGTACCGGACGACTGGGAAGACTCCCCACTTAAAATGGAAGGGGCGACAGAGCAGTTACCCCTCCCCAAATGGAAGGGGACACCGGGCTAGCGGCCGCAGCGCGGGTGGCCCAGCCATTTCAGATCGGGAACTAGCAGCGAACTATTGATGATAATCTACGTAAACGTGCTCGTGCTTGGACTCTCTCTAGTGATTTGTGGTGATTGTAACTTTTACGACGACTTGGCTTGTGCACCTTTCTACTGGTGATTGAGACCCTGGCATTGTATGAGGCTTATTCTGTGATACCTAGAAATTGAAATAAATTGTTATTTTAGGATTTGTGTCTTGCGTTTCATTTAGTTTACAAACGCAACTATACCTCCATCTCCATCCGCATCCCCTTTCCCATACCCACCTCCATCCTAACGTCTATCCCCATATCCAACCCCACCTCCATCCATACCTCCTTCCCACCGGGAGCAGTAGCTCAGTGCATCAACTGATGTCACTGCAGCGCCTCTGGGAGGGAGGTCCTAGGTTCCCGTCTTAACGGCGGCAGGATTTTCAAAACTAGCTTTTTCAGCTAGGTGGAATTCAGTCGCTGTCTGGAGAACTCTAGCGGCCGGCTGCTCAGATCGGTAGTTTTCCGTGGTTTCTCCGATCGACACAAGGCGAATGCCGGAACAGTACTCTAACAAACGGGCTGCGGATCGCGCGCGATCCTTCCTTCCTCTTCCTTGTCCTATCCACTCCCCTCTCACACACACTTACATTAACATGCACTACACTACCAAACATACCGGGAGACTCGTCGGGAGCTTAGAGCTTGTCCCGGCTGGGGCGATGCCCCGCTGGTGGAAGAGTCCTGGTTAGGGGGAAACCCCGCTAGCCGACGGTAGGCCGGCGCCGGATGTCGTCATCCAGCGGGGGAAGATCACAGCAATCTCCCGAAGAAAAAACATGTACTCCACCTACGGGAATAATTACCTACGCATGCGCCCGGAATCACCAACGAACCAACCTACCTCTTTTCTCAAATTTCATCCCCACATTCCTCCTCTCTTTACATTGTGTACTTTCCAAGAATTGCATTGTTCCGCCCGAATCACTTCCCTCGATTTCACTTCTTTGTTGAGTCGCTTCCTTCGTGCCACTGTCAACCATCGAATGCATTTCTCCTATTCCATGCTGCTCTGCTGATCACCCATACAGCCAATCTTTCCCTTTATATGCGTGTTTCTAATCCCTGAAATTCTTTGTTTCTTCTCCTAAATTCCAGCCAACGTTTTTCCGGATTTTTTTTTTACGTGCTCTTTATGTATCGATCACGCATACTCCCCTCACGTTTTTCTAGTATTCCGTAAACTGTTTTATATTGTGTTTATGTGTATGTAGACTATGGTCATATTTATTACTGAAGAGAAGAAAGGAAATGAATTACCGGTCAATCATCTCTTTCCTTCCTCTTTATGCATATGAAACTCTTGTATTTGTCTGGCAAATATATATATATACACATAATTGACATTTACATAATTGAAATGATTGAAGGCGTTGTCATTGTCAACAGTATTGTCAACAGTATTGTCAACAATGCTGTTGACAAAGACAACGCTTTCAAACATTTCAATTATTGCACTAATTTTTATTTTTTATATTTGTATAAAGTTTTTTTCACTTTCATATGTCTCTTGTAATATAACTTTTAGTATTGTGATCTAAACAACACGGTTCATATTTACATTATCTACTATTAATTTCAAAAATAGCAATAAAAAATTGGTAATGATATTTTATATTCTTTGTTTTTATTCGCTCTTGTAAATCCTAAGGTTATAATTTTTCCTCAATCGGAAAGCAGACTCATTCGTTGAATCGCTTTTCACCTGAATAGATCGCTTCTTGTGACCTTTCTAGATTGCACTTGCAGCGATCCCCCAATGCAACGTCATGAAGCAGTTATATCCTGATTGTTCTTTCCACTGTAGTGCTATTCATTCAAAGAATAGGAAACGTCTTTACTGCTGCTGTCAACTGGAGCGTGCTGTGCGTTCGCTGCTAGTGGCGACCACGAACATGAAACATCGACAAACATCTCATTAGGAACGGTGACTACCGTTCGCGGCTGGTTTTTTGTGGAGTGTATCCAAGATCACGAGGTCCTCCCCAGGACTCGTGGATCGTAGGTAGCTTAGCAACGTCTTATGTTCAGATGAAGCCCGCAAATTGTAAACCCAAATCTGCTATTGAAATTTGAGCAATCACTCTGGAAATTGAAACATTCATACACACCAACAACTCTCATTTGATAATTCAGTGTAACACTAGCACAATATCTGCTCCATGGAAATAGCATTAGACTCTCGTATTTTGCAACATTTAGGAAATGGACAATGCATGTGAATATTATCATTGCCCTTGTAAAGATAAAAAACTGACTGATGGCCCCGCTCTAAAATATTACTGGGAGTAACTTCATCTGTGAGTTCTTACATTTTCATGCAGAAATTAAAACCATTACCCATTGCTTTAAAATAAATTATTTCACCGAGCTAGAATATTTTATTTACGCTCGAGCACACAGTGATAACTGTCCCTCAACTATCCTTGCAGATTATCTCGTACGAGATTCATTGCTAATCACTTAACAACTTAATTACGTTTACCAAATAAAACACATAGCCCATGCGCGAATTACTTCTAATCAGACGAACGTAGATTAGTGAATTAGTACCAAGACGTTGATCTGTGCATTATCAGCAAGACCTCCTGACATTTGCTTGAAAAACTAAAATGTTCGCCTCCCGTGGCCCTGCTTGAGATGCAGTTATTCCTGGCGGCGGGGGCGGCGGTGGCGGCCCGCAGCGGGGCGCGCTGTCTGGCGGGCCGTCCGAGTACTAATGCGCCCGCGGCATGCGAACGACCCATTGTTCCAGCGCGTGCCGCGGCCTTTTTGCGAAGATGTCCATCACTGCCGCCGCCGCCGCCGCCCCATTGCACACTGGTCCGAAAGGTGCGGAAAAGGACGCCTTCTTCTTCTTCTTCTTTTCGTCCTCTTCTCTTCTTTCACTTTCTCGCTACTCAGTAGAGAGGATGTTGTAAAATGCTGCGCGAAAGAACAGTGAAATTGGAGCAAAAAATCTCTTATTGCAGGGCCCTGGTAACGAAAAAGCGAATAATCCTAGTTGCTAAATTTAGAAAAAAATCTCTAACACGTGGTGTAGCAAGAATCCATGTTTGGTGGGTCTTTGTTACCGAAAAATCGATTGACGGCAAATGGCTGTCCGTCGGTTCTTTTTTGTCCGTCCGTATGTCCGTCCGCTCGTCGTCGCCGCCCGTCCGTCGCCCGTCGTCGCCCGTCCGTCGTCATCCGTCGCCGTCGTCGCCCGTCCGTCTGCCCGTCCGTCCGTCCGTCGTCCGCCCGCCGTCCGTCCGCGTCTGCCTGCCGTCCGTCGCGTCGTCCGTCCGCCGTCGTCGTCCCGTCCGCCTCGTCTCGTCCGTCGCCGTCCCTCGTCCGTCCCTGCCGTCCCTCCGCCCGTCGTCCGTCCCCGTCGCCGTCCGTCCGCCGTCCGTCCGTCCGCCCGCCCGTCCGTCGCCCGTCTGCGTCCGTCCGTCCGCTGTCGTCCCTGTCCTCGTCCTGTCCTGTCTGCGTCCGTCCGTCCCTGCGTCCGTCCGTCCCTGCGTCCGTCCGTCCCTGCGTCCGTCCGTGCCTGCGTCTGTCCGTCAGTCCGTCCGTGCGTGCGTCCGTCTGTCTGTCTTTCCGTCTGTAGACAACACTAGCAACCAAACCGTTCTGGCGCTTTTCTTCAAAATTGATATAACACAATTGATCTGGCTAATGTCACGGCCTTTTGAATTTCAAATCGATTTTTCAAAGTTTTTGGAGGTGGATTACTTTACAAGAAACTCCTGGAACATTTTCAGAATTTTCAAAAACTGGTTCATCGTTTTTGATTAAATTTTGTGATTAGATAGTATGAAAGACGTTTAAGAAAATGGTCCAGATCTCATGTTTGCTGAAAATCGTTTTTTTTTTCAAAAATTGAAAAAGTTAATTTTTTTCGTAGCCTTCCAAAAAATAAAATATTAAACATAGACATTTTCCACTGTTCCTTCGAGATAGATTTTCAAATAAAGTGATGTACAATTTTTCGAAAATTTGAATACTTTTCGCTCAATTTTCTGTGAAAATAGTGAGAAAGTACGTGCTGTTTTTGCACCATTAGTTTGTTTTCTTCTATTTGTCTTCTTCGTCGTCTTCGTCTATTCCTCTTGTTTCCCTTTTCTTATTTTCTTCTTATCCTAGTTTTCTTCTATATCTTTATCTGTGGATTGATGTGATAAAGATTTTTTCCAGAAAGCACGTACTCGTTTACTGCTAGATTCTTTTCAGATCATGCATGTGCAATGAGTCACAGGGGAGTGAAGAATCAACCCAACTCCCGGCCTTGAAGATGGAAGGGGGAACATGACGGAGAAGTAAAGACAACACGCGAAGTGTGGCCCATTGATGAGATGGCCTAGCATCAACCAAACCAGCTTCTTAGATAGTAACAGAAGTTCGTCCCCCAACGAACTCAAACTTAGGGCCTCCCAGTGTAATACGTTTTAATTGCGGGCATGAATCTGGAGCTCCTTTATAATTTACATGAAACCAAAAGGCTTGTGAGTAATATTGCTGACCATACTCTTCCAATTTAGGTTGAAAAAAGTTCTCTAGCATGTCACAATAACGCTCAGAGGTAACAGCAGGATCAGATCAGACAGTAACAGTTAGACCTTGAGATTTAAAAAAGTAAGGTCCAATTATGCCTATGGAGGACACGGCGCATCAAACTGTCACTTTGGGGCTATGAAGAGGTCTTTGGTGGAGTTCACGAGGAGTTCAGGTTTTCAGTCGCCCAGTAACGAAAATTTTGCTTATTTACTGTGCCGGAGAGGTGAAAATTCGCTTCTTCGCTGGACCACAGAATAGCGTGAGGTTGCACAGAGGTTAAAATTGCATTACAAGCATCTGTACGTTTCACCCAGTCTTGTGGACTCAATTCTTGAACGACCATCATCTTGTAGGGGTGTAAATAAGGTCAGTGTGTAAAATTCGCCTTACGGTTCTGGACGATATTCCAAGGGCAGCAGCATGTTTCCGCGCAGAGCGCGATGGAGACTGTTCAATGGACGCTCTCACTGCCACGATGTTTTCAGGTGTCCTCACACTTTTAGGTCGCCCAGATGGTTTTTAGGAAGTGCAGATCCTGTCGCCCGTACACTATTAATCCATTTCCTAATGGTTTTAGTACCAGGAACCTTATCATGACGAGCCAAACCAAACCGCCAACGAAAAGCCCTCTGTGTCGCCACCACACTATCATTGTTTTTAAAGAACGTTTCAATGACAAAGCCTATGCTCACCGGACCACTGCATGGCGACTACTGAAATGGAAATGGCATCGTTTCCCCTACCTAACGCCACTATCCCCACTCCGCTAACCCACCTGCGCGCTCTACAGTGAGTGTTTGAAACTAAGGAGTCCATTCTGCCCCACCTGTGTTATACATCTGATGATGCTCGAGGCAACTCGTACAACTACTATGTTGCGCGGGTTGCATTTAGTGGGGCTGCTTTTTCTCTGCACACATTGAAGTGTTACCACAAGCAGCTCATTTAGTGTTTATTTATTTATTTTATTTTTTCAAAATTATTTTCTTGATTATTTCTAAGTTTTGGTAAACTTTTCCCCCATTCAGTCAAAACGTCAAGAAGGGATATTGTTCAAATATCGCTTATTCAACCTAAAATTGAGGTGAACTTATTTAATATATAACACTTAGAGTAGTTTATAGATTGTTCAAATAGTTATTGATTCAAAGTATCCTTGGTATTGTAATCATAGATAAAACAGGAGTTAAAGATAAAGAAGGCAGACAACACATGTAATAAAAACACATTTTAAACTATGGTACAACGTTTTGCGAATTTTTGTGTCACTTCTTTAGGCAATGTCTGTGTCTGTAAACAAGAATTTTACACTAGATTAAATATTAAATATAGAAATAAACACAAAACCATAATCAACAAATATCCATAAACACAAAATACAGTGGGGTATTGAGGCTCACCTTGTACCATTTCAACAAAAATTCTTTTATAAAAAGTTAATGATAATTAATAAGATATTATACACATCTTATGTGCAGACAAAATAAAGTCCCAGCTTTTTACAATGGAGGACCAAAGGTCCCAGTCAACTCTGGCCTGTCTGGCTCTAGCGGTTAAGATACAATGACGAGGTTGGGGTCAGTTTGAGAGGTTTTCAGTTGAAGGAGAAGAGATATCAGAGAGGAGTAGAGCGAGGAAGAGAAGGAGATGGAGGGCGAAATCGGGGAAGGATATAGGAAAGAGAATAAACAAACATTACTGGGAGATACCAGTATGAAAATAATAACAAAAAATTCAAAAGGTAAAATTCCATGCAATAACATTTAATATCTTGAAACGAAGAAAAATGCAAAAAGCAAATTATCCAAAACATGAACTCAGATAGTTATTTGATCTTATTTAAGATGTGATCATATGCCTTGGTAAATGTATTACTCTCTAACATTGAGTTAATATGTTTACTTTTATATTTAATATTTAATCTAGTGTAAAAATTTTGTTTCACAGACAGTACCTGAAGAAGTCACGAAAGCACACCACCTTGTACCATAGTTTCAAGAATGAAACATAAATATAAATGATTTTTTACAGCATGGGTTGTCTACCTTTTATTTTATTACTTCCGCTTTTTATCAACGATTATCTGTAATGCCAAGGATACTTTGAATCAAATTTATAACAAACCGCTTGAGGATGCTGGAAGATTTTTGTCTTCAGCAAACTTTTATAAGGCGGGTAATTATAAAAACTCCAATTCTAAACTGTTTTATTGGTAAAAAAAATACAGTGTTAAAATATTTTCGTGCATTGATTTAGAGAATTTGCACGTTAATTACTTTTCAGAGAAATGTGATTATTGTTTTGTTAATGTTGCTTTCAACACAACTTTATTTTAATATTCATAGTGCAACTGATTTTTTAACAATTTAACTAACGTATATTCCTTAGACTCATGATGTAGCAGATGTTAGAACATCGGCAAATATTCCCCACCCAAATACCGTACCGAATTTGAATCAAAATAATACTATTCTAAATTAGGATAAATATAACGACGGTAAGTACCAACATATACCTATTGTTATATACATTTTATTTCTTATTATTTTCACAAAAAATATTGATAAGCTTATAAATCTTGATCACCAGTTTCGTGTGTTAATACACTAATGAATTTGAAATCAATTTAGTGTAGTAGAAATACCTCTGTAAGGGCCTTCATTTGACCCTCTTATCTCCAGAGCAACGCAGGTGTGGTAGGCTGTTGCATTCTCCATCAACAGAGGTCTCTGGCGAGTCAATAGTACTCGCACGCAAGCACGCTACCTTGTCCCATTTCCAGCCCCTGTCGTTAACCCAACCCCCTGAGGAAAGAAAGCCCTCTCCCCGTGATGGCTGCCTTCTTTCACTTCCTTTCTGCCACCTCTTGTTTTCTGAGTATACTGACGAAGCCATTTACATTTCAGATCCATGATATCCAACTCCCTAGAGGTGCGAGGATTGAGCCAAACATCTTCACCTTTTGTTAAGCACTGGGTCGTTTAGTTGTGCAAACAAATTTTGAAACTGTCTGACAAAAATTATACTATTTAAATAGTTATTAACGTCACGAGACAGATCAAATGAATAATCAAGCTCGTTATTTGTGATATCGCCCTTGTGTAACTAATTTTGGTATAACCACATGATTGTAATGAACTAATGACAATGTAGGACGAACCGAAAAAATGTTCCTTGTGTTAGGTCGAGGTAACAGTACGAAAAGATATAAGCGATTCAACACTCTCATTTGATCGCACAACTTTTTGAATGGTTTTCTGCGGTACTTCTTATAAAATTCATGTTGATAGAAAAAGAGATGACAAAAAATTGTCTTGAATATTCATTTACACATTTATTTAAGAATGATGGTAAAGGATGCTTTTGAAACATTTATTCGAACTTGAATTTGGGTCATGCAGACAGAAGCTCGGGAAAAGTTCGGTTATGATGCTGGTCGCCCGATTTTTGCTTCGTAAATATTGCGTTTCGTTTGAAATTTACTATGGATTTGTTTCTTAGAATTGATGAAATAATCATGCAGCTATGTAGGAAGATACCAAAAAAGACATCAATGATATATATTAAGGTAATTGATAAATACTAGTATACGAACGGAATATATGAATAAATTGTCTTGCGACAGTTCTGTTATTTTACGCTGAACTGGCTCGATAATTTCGCGGCAACATTGTCGCCTCTGTAATCTCGTTGATCGTCGTGGGGTTAAAGTCCGAAGAGTGGCGGATTTTTGACACTAGTTAGCGAGTCTGAGGAAGAGTTTTTGCGGCCTAGCTGACCTGTAGTTCTCCCTGGTTTCCCCGATCCACACCAGGGGAATGCAGGAGCAATACCGTAATAAACGGACCACGGACCGCGCGGGATTTTTCCTTCCTCTTCATTGTCCCATTACTTACACACACACTTACATGCACTACACTACCCAACATACCGGGAGACCAGTGGGGAGCTTAGACCTTGTTCCGGCTGGCGCACATCACCGCTAGTAGGAGATATCTGGATGAGAAAATCCAGCAAATCGACATTTAGGCATCGGGTCTCTCGTTTCAGGCCCAGGGAAACATAACTACCATCGAAATACAACAAATTACACACAAGAAACTAATTATCCAAGTATTTGATGCAATAATCCGAATACTTAACTAATTCATTATACTACAGTATTCCAAAATCAAAAACGTAATGAGGCATCGAAAAGCCAAGGTGCTACTTTCCAGGTTTCGCGAAATGGAGTTGAAAATTTACGGATTGTATTTATTTCGGAATTTAATATTTTTCATTTTTAACTATGTATTTTAGTACCTGTCATGTTTTCATCGACAATGATTTGTCCCATCATTTTTGGATAATTCATTTGTAGGAGTTTGTTAATTTACTCCTAATTCCTTGCTTTCTCCATGCCTTATTTGTACTAATTTTATTTATTACTTTTCAATTAGTTTTGTATTCGTCGAATATTGTAAATAGGTTTTTTATGTAAAAATACTATGTAAAGCAAGATAAAAATAATTTAGTAGTATTTATGGATGTCTTTTAGAGAATACTGATAACTTACTAAACACAATACCGTGGATTGTGTTTTGATTTATTATGTAAGGGAAGTAATTGACTACTGAGGAAATGATGAAAGGCGTCGGGTGTTTGCATTCAAACACACTCTGATCGATAGTTGATATTGATGGTTTTGTGCAAAATATTTGTTTACCATCAAAACATTCAAACTATGAAGCTATTCAATATTGAGTTTTTTTAAACTTGTATGGAAGTAAATGCTGTTTAGAAAGTAAACACAATATTAAGGCAGGAAAGTTTATACTCTTACAGTTGTAGTCTGCCTATGAAATCATGTTTTGGTGGCTGTTTGTCCCCGCTACATAGAATAAAATTATGACGTTTCTGCTCTTGTCTTCGGGATCACTCCGAAAAATAGACATGTATGAAAAATCCAGTAGTTTTTGTTTTATTGAACTGACCCTTGCCAACACTTTTGCAATTAATATGGATGCATTTTACTCAGCATGCCCATCACAAAACATATCTCTTCCTAAATGCTATTCAGTGTTATGTTAAATCAGTTCCACTAGGTCCAGAAGAGAAGTAAGTGCAACAGGTATCATTTGATTTGTTGGAATGACTTGAATTGACATTTTCATTGAACTAATGAAATAAAGACTGAAACTTGCTTTCCTAAAACTCTCTCACAGAACGTCAAAAGCGTCATACTGAACCATATGTTACAGAACAATGAATTCGGTTTAAATAAACCCTTTTTCATATTTTCGTTACAGGAATTTCTGTTTGTTCATATTTGTTCTTTATTTATACTTACTTGTATAGTACTTATAAAGCACTGCTTGTTTATACTTGTAGAGTATGAACATATTACATGAAGAATGTTAATGAACAGGCTTCTTAAATTCAATTTTCATTCGTGAAATAGAACTATTAAATTTCACTGGTGTTTTAAACATTATCAGATAAACCTCATCGCTTCGCGACTTGGGAATTTATCGATAATTTCCAAAGTTCTCGTGGAATTTACGTGTGATAAATATTAGAATACTTTAACAAAGTACATGTAATGCACTTCAATTAATTGATTATCACTTTCTCTTCTCCAAAATTCTATTATTTACAAAATTTCAAAATATTTAGAGCGAGAAAGATCTTCATAGCGCACAATATGACGTTACATTGAATTTATTGTGGCAATGTTAAATAAAAAATCCCTCAATGGTAATAATAAACATGTAAATTACACTTAAGAACCTATAACAGAAGAAGAGTTATGAAGAAAATACTAAAGTGTTTTGATAAACTCTAATTTTAAGCAAATGTCTACAAACAGAAAACGTAAAACACTTTCGATTTGGCTTAAAATTGTGACCTCAATTCTCACGAGTTAATCAGAGCACTAAAGTAGTGACTATTAAGGAGCATTTTCGACACTACCTATAGAGCTGTCTCAAAATCAGTAACGATCTAGATGAGAACTCTAAAAGCTGGCTGCATTGATCGGTTTTCTGTGATCTGGTGAATAGCAGGCGGATAGCGGATCAGTACTCGAACCAAGAGCTACATTCACTACACTACTACACTTGTCAGGAGACCAATCAGGAGCTTAGAGCTGGTCCGTATTGTAGCAGTGCCTCGCTGGAGAAGATACATGACGGGAAAACTCGGCAAACGTCGTTGGTTGGTTTGGTTTTTTCGTGTTTCCGGGCGCGTCAACTGCTTCGGTCATTAGTCTCGTTGTGTAGTGCATGTTTTTTTCTCGGGAGATGGCGGTGATCTTCCCCCGCTGGATGGCGAGATCCGGCACCGACCTACCGTCGGCTAGTGGGGTTTCCCCCTAACCAGGACTCTCCCACCAGCGGGGCACCGCCCCAGCCGGGACAAGCTCTAAGCTCCCGACCGGTCTCGCGGAATATGTAGTAGTGTAGTGCATGTTAGTGTAAGTGTGTGTGTAAGGGGAGAGGATAGGACAAAGGAAGAGGAAGGACAGATCGCGCGCGGTCCGTGGCCCGTTTGGCAAACTTCGTGTACGTCCGCGCCAGATTTTACATTCCAGCCGAAGAACACCATCCTGGATACAACGTGCATCCACTTACAGGTCTAATGACCTTAATGCACGCAGGAGCACTAAATACTCCCTGACTCGGGTTACTCCGAGCTAGTTGGAATAATGTTTTGGCCCACTGCTGGCGCATCTCCCTCTGGGCCTTCGACAGAAGGGTCCTGGGCGCCGGGGGAGTAACTTTACTCTGGAGGCGTCGCGCCCCAGACTCATGGGCGGCGAGTTACCCGGCTCTCTTAGCCCTCGAAACTGTAAGTCGAGCGTACGCCCGTGCTCTCGTATTATAATTTTGCGTGTTAATACTACCTCCGTCCATGGAAAGCGAAGTGTGGAGTTTCACAACATTAATTGCAACTCTCGCAGAGGGTAATAACTAGATGGCCATTAGTGCTATTAGTGTTTCTCTAGAACATCTGTGTTCTCAGCACTTCGTGGGATATTTTGCTCCGCGGGAAATTTTGCGGGAACGTGAGCGAGGACGTTTTTAAGGTGATTTTATAACTTTTTAAAATATTTAGTAATCAACAACTAATTTTACCATAAAGTAATTAAGTAATTAGCGATATTATTATTTCCATTAAAATTAGAAGATACATACATGCATACATTTATTTGAACTGCAATTGGGTATGACCCGGTGGCAGTTAAATAACAATAATAATAATAATAATAATAATAATAATAATAATAATAATAAAGATCAATGAATGTTTAAATTTTCTACAGTAGGAATGAAAATTTTTCATTACATATTTGGAGCACACACTTCTTTTGTTTCTCAATGGAACGCAACACTCTTTGTACGTTCGAATTAATAAGTGTGCACTCTTGAACATAAATGTTCCTTGAAGATGGAAATATATGAGTTGGAGTTAGAGGATATTAACAGAAGCAACTGTCAATTTTATTTTACATGTATCAGTATTTATTAAACCGAGTATTTATATCCTGCAAAGTAGAAAGCTCCCCTGTATTTGTCTCTAATATCTTACCTAATTAATTTTATATTAATGCCCTGTAATAATCATAACCCTCATCTTCCGAATTCTAGGACTATCAGAAATGTTGTGTTGTAATTGAAAGTATATATATATATATATATTTACAAGCACTTAGGAGATGGCGAAACGTAGGGGATGGTCTTGGTAGACCTTCTTCTGCCAGATAGCGAATGAAGCGTGGAGAAATTAGCGTGGTCAGGCCTCGACACGTAAAATAAGTCATCATTGATTGATTGGTTGATTCATTGACTGAGCGAATGAAGCGTGGAGAAATTAGCGTGGTCAGGCCTCGCCACGTAAAATAAGTCACCATTGATTGATTGGTTGATTCATTGACTCATTCACTTACGCAGAAATCTCTGTAAAGTTGACGTGCCAAAGAAAAAGGAAAGGAGCCTGCTCAATTGTCTCACCAGTTACATTCCAATCGGTCTTTCAGTAGCTCGTGCAGGGAGCCTCGTTTTGCTCCGTCCGTCTCATCCGTGAGTGTTCTTTTCCTTCCGTCAGCGGCAGAAGGCCAACGTCAGAAGCACAAGAACGGCGTTGGCGTCCTCATCCCCTCTCACACCCTCTCATCCGCTCTCACTTGCACTCTCATCCCCTCGCGGCGGCGTCATGGCCAGCTGTGAGTAACGCCACGAAAGGTCAGCGCTCGCACGGCGAAAAACATCCCCTGCCGCCGCGAAATCCTCTGTCTGGGCCGGCGGCCAGCGGTCCGCCATGATTAATGGGCCTTTTGAGCGAGCGGATTATTCCATTTTTATTTTCATCGGCACTTTCCGGCGTGGGGTTGGCATCACTCCCGGGCTTGCGCATGTCGCTTGTACTCGAGTAGCGACTGGCGTTTTGGTGGAGTTGTGGAAGTGGCATGAGACAATTTGGGTATTATTATTAGAAATTCGAAAAGATATCGGAACTCATCAAAATTTTATTCTCAATATTTATTTTAATATAAACGTAAGTATGAGTAATATAATATATTTGTATTATATATTTTATAATGTTGATATCCGTTGAGTTATCTTAGGGATCAAATTTTAAATCGTTGGTCATTAATAAAAGTTTTCTTACTCTTGTTTTTATTGTCTTTTATTCTTTTTTTCTGAGTGTCTTTAAGGGATCACCGCTTCAAATTCGACGTATTCTAAATTTGATTGATCGTTGCCTTTTTGTTGGTTCATGGAGGAATATTTAACATGTGTCACATATTTTAAATGTGTTCGGCCGGTTAGAATAAATACCAGCTGAGTTTGACTTTTGCAATCGAAAGCGAAATTCGATCATAATCCAGTATACAATAATAATTATCAAGTGCGTTAATCGAGTACGTTTTAATTAAGGATGTTATTTGCAAAATCAGAAATGTTTCGTTCAATAGTTTTCCGTAATATCACCTTTCCATAAGAAAAATTGTACAAATAAGGTATACCTTTTCTTGAAATCATCCATCATAAGATGGAACTCTTTAAAGCACATTAATTCCTAATGGACTGCGACCGCCAAATTTAAGATGGCCGTTTTGAGTGACTTGCGTATGTGGCATTCCTGTGTTTCATGTCTTTGTGTCGATATTACCGGACAGAATTCCGAAGAATCTACTACCCCTCTAAACAGCTCGCGTATTTTGTTACTTTCAGTAGCGCTGAATCTGACTCTACTGGTCTACACGGCAACGATTCTCCCTCCTTCATCACAACCAGCTCGTCTTTTATACCCCTGCACGTGTCGAAAAAAAGGCAGCCTTTGGAAGTCGTGAGAGCGCCGAATCAAAAGCCAGGAGGCAACATTAAAAGCTGAATAGGCCTGGCCGCGCCGGCCGTTTCTTTCGCGGAGACCCAGCCGTATAGCGATGGCGGAAGCCCTCAGAACGTTTCACACTTCCCGGAGAGCACTTCTGCCGAATGGCCGGCGCGTGGGCAGAGGAGGGCGGAGGAAACATTGGTTTAGAGGAGGCGGCGGGGGTGGCGCTGTGGTTGGTTTACGGAAGACGAATGCGGCAGAGGGGGCGGCGGCGGGAGTGGCGGCGGAGGAGAGGGCGGTGGCGTGGGAGGGGCGGTGGTGGAGGGGGGGTGGGGGCGAGGCGGCGTGGGAGGGCGGGGCGTGGGAAGGGCGGGGCGTGGGAGGGGCGGGTGGCGTGGGAGGGCAGCATGGGTGGGGCGGCGTGGAGGAAGGGACGGGAGCGGTGGCTGGGCGGGGGCTGTGGGTGGACGAGGGTGGCGGCGGGGCGGGCACAGGTACGGGGCGTGGCGGCGTGAAGCCGGGTGGGCGTGGTGGGTGATGGGGGTAGAAGTGGCAAGACCGCGGCGGTGAGGCGCTTGAATTTCACGCTACGGCAATTGTAGTTAATTGATTACTCTGGCAAACCAAGTTTATTTGAAATCGCAGTTGGATATCACCTTTTTACTGCATCGTAATAATTTCAATCTGATTTCGAATATGAAAACTTTTGTTTTCTATGCTCTAGTTTCCTTGCGATTAGATCGTTGGAATTCCCGCTTTCAACAGACAATTTTGCAAGAAATTGTTGTGAGTGGGGAAGTGAGATAGTTTTTTAGTTTCCCCGATTCTTTGAGCAGATACTAAGTTTGCCCCTTGCTTTGCGTCTGAACAAAAATATTCCTTCAGTATCTGTATATGTTTTTTCGAGATGTAAGGGAAATCTTCATATTCAAATAATCGTTCTTCATTTTCTCTTCGCGGTAAGTGAATCCTTGTGATAAAACACAAGGTATTATAGCCGAAAGTTGTAGCTGATTTGCGTTTGCAAATACTTTTTATTACACGGTAAATAATATTTTCGTACTAATTCTGTGCAAAAACACTCGTTACTACCTCTATTCACAATCAGAGAGCTCACGAAATCGTGCACAGATTACATCTATCCTTATCATATGTCACAAAATTTTAAACCTTTTTATTTTTTCTAAATAAAAGAATCGCAAAGCAATGTAGTTTTTTAATGAGAGCGTTAGTTTTATTTATTTATAGTGGGATCATGATATTAGTTTTTATTCTACGTTTGTGTTATGAATAAGGATATGTTTTTCCTTTTTGGTTTAGTTTTAATTACAAATTAACAGCCCATAATCTACTATATTTGTGTATTATCATTCTGTGTATTTACAAGAGGAACATAATAACATCAAAAGTTAGGTTGAACTTTTGAAATACCACGGCACGCATCGCAACCCTTAATTTCTTGTTGACTTATATAGTAAATATTCTCCTAGATCAACAAAGAGATTCCAAAAATATCCGTGCTGTCTTTGCTTGTGTGACATCTATAAGCATTGGAATCAGAAGGAACGGTCCTCCAGAAGAGGCATTCCAAAGATTGTCAGTGATACATTTGTCAGTTTTTTCACCCCTTCATATTAAGTTTTTCAGTGAGTTTTTAAAGCATTGAATACATATGGTCAATGGGTTCAACATGTATTCAGCACTCTTGTAGCTTTGTCATTTGAGAAGATCAAAGTGGGCGAGTTTATGGACCGCAGATTCGTATTCATCTACGTGATAAAGAATTGGCGAGAAAACTGAACTACACTGAAATGGCTGCATGAAAATCATTCGTGGCAGTCATGGAAAAATGTCGAGAAAATAAAAGGGTAATCTTGTATCTTACGTGTTGTTAGCATGTTATTATCTGGGATGTAATATGAGTGTTAACTTCTTGATCAGTCATCTTCATAGATTTCCTGACAATTTAGGAGAAGTAAGTGTTGAGAAAGGTGAGCGGTTTCAACAAAACCCCAAGGCAATTGAAGATCGTTACGCAGGAAGATGAACAAACTCATATTAGCAGACTACTTTCTGGGGCATTTAACGAGATTTCTCGAAAGGAGCACAATCGAAAAAACTTAAACACACAAGTTCTTGCCTTAAAATAAGTAGTCTGATCTTTGCCCCCTCACAGTAAAAATGTGATGTACAACTATCACTTTTATACAAGCTTGAACAATTTCTTGATGGGGGAATGTGCCAATTCGCACCAAGAAAGAAACTTAGACTTTGTTGCAAATATATTTTAAATATCCTGATAATTTAAGGAGCTTAATCTTATAATTCTCATCACCCGCTAAGAGATTAAAGAGAAGGAAAAGAAATATTGAAATTTTGACGAACTGATTTCGATTTCAAAAACAATTCAATTAGAGCTTCCAGAAAAAAAACGAACTTCTCATCTGAAATGAGAGCCCTAAGATTAGTTAATAAAATCTGTTGATACCAATTGCAACGAAAACTTCGTTGACCTATATTATTTCCTGACGAGTCAAGTACTTTGGTTATTAGTCCCGTTGGTGTAGTATATGCTGTCGCCCGGGAGATGGCGGTGTTCCTCCCCGATAAATCGCTCTCTGTGACGTACACGACGGCGTGCGTGGTGCCCTTCTCCTAGTATCTCTACCAGCGGTATACTGCACCATCCGTGACAAGTTCTAAGCTTGCGATTGGTCTCACGACATATGTAGCACCATGGTGCACATAAGCGAGTATACGAGTGTGAAAGAGCAGAAGGCGAGGAAAAGGAAGGAAAAATCACCCTCGGTTTTGGTTAGGTGCGGCGGTGACTGGATGGATGATAAGTGATGAGTGGCTAGTTGAAAATGTCGGAACTTGCTGTATGGCTGACCGAGCCATGGCGAAGCGGCATGTGATATGAAGGATTTCGGTTGGGCGTGGCGGGCAGTGTAGGCGGTGAAGACGGTACTTCACGGCTTGTCGCGAAATGGGCGTGGTTGTGGAGTTGCTGCAAACTCGACGGATCAAGGAGTGAGTGGAGGTCGAGGCGGGAGCAAGGGCGAGCACAGAGAGAGTAGATCTTATCGAAGAGTAGAATGGCGAAGCCGGCTCTGACGTGTAGGTCTTCCTTAGTTGGGAGGGATTGGGACGAATAGTCTGTATCGGAACTTGTCGATACCAGACGTGTCGAACCACGACAAAGCGGTAAGTGATGTAGTGGACGTTAGGCGGGTCTGAGAACTGAGGAATAATCTCATGACGTCACGAGTTGTGGCAAAACAGAAGGCGTGTCGGGGAATGGTGATGGTAGCAAAACGGGTTACGATGAGTTTGGCCTTGTTTAAATGTGGCAGAGACCGGAAGGACCACGTCGGGGTTTCATAAATGGTGACAAAGCATGTGATATTGAAGGATTGGCGAGGTATGGGGAATTAATTGATTATTTCGTATTTCCGGGTGCCTCAATGACGATGATCATTAGTCCTGTAAGTATACTACATATTTTAACGTAGGAGGTGGCAATGTTCTTTCCCCGCAGGGTGACGAGTTCTGACGCCAACCTACACGTCGGGTTGCGGGGGTTTTCCGAACCAGGTCTCCCACCAGCGGGGCATCTGCCTCGTTGGGAAACCTCTTAAGTCCCCGACTGGTCTTCAGACATGTGTGGTAGTGTAGTGCATATAATGTCTGTGCCAGGGGTGATGATAGTACAAGGAAGAGGAAGGAAAAATCACGGGCGGTCTGTGGCCCGTTTGTTCCGGCGTTCGCCTGCTGATTTTACTGCTGAGAAACCACGGAACACTATTGATCAGAGTAGCCTGCCGCCAGAATTCCCCTGCAGAGAGCGTCTGAACACGAATCTTGTTATGTAGCTAGTGTAAAAAAATCCGACCTCCACTGAGGCTAGAATCCTAGGACATCCCTGTCAGAGGTACTTCAATGAGATTTGATGCCCTGTGCCACCTCAGCGGGCGGCAACGGATGGGTAGTCGGGTCCAGTCGTCGGGAAGCGGGTGTGGCATAGTTTCGGTGGCGAGGAATGGGCGGCGACTCCGGAGCTTCACGAGTCGTGGCCAACGGAGGGGGCGTGGCAGGGCGGGGTAGGGCAGGGTAGGGCCGGCGCTGCGTGGAGGGCCTCTCCGCCCTAGGGCGCCGCCGCGCTGTGTCCACAGTCCTCAAGCCGCCGCCGCCACCGCCGCCACCGCCGCCGCCATCGCCGCCGCCACCGCCGCCGCCACCACCGCCGCCGCCACCGCCGCCACCGCCACCGCCGCCACCACCACCGTCGCCGCCGCCGCCGCCACCACCATCACCGCCGCCACCGCCGCCACCACTGCCACCGCCGTCGCCGCCACCGCCGCCACCGCCGCCACCGCCGCCACCGCCGCCACCGCCGCCACCGCCGCCACCGCCGCCACCGCCGCCACCGCCGCCACCGCCGCCACCGCCGCCACCGCCTTCGCTGCGCCTGTGCTTGTGCTTGTACCCTCCGCTGCCGGCGCCTCGAGTCGCCCCGAGGGCCCCGTAACGCCATCATGAGCCGTGCCCCGAATGGCGCCCGCCGCCGCCGCCGCTGCTCCGTTCGCCCTCCATAGAGCTTTCCCGCAGCCTCTTCCCCTCGCTTAGCCCCTCGGACGCGCTTTCAGCTAAAAAGTGAGACCATCAACCGGTTTTGTGGCTTCCTTGTAATTTTACGGAGAATTTTGTAGAGCGTTAGTTTCTTTTCAGGGTTCTTTAGAGCTTTATTTGCTCGATCCTCTTTCATGATTCTGAATAGTTTACGCCCGTCCCGGTTATTTGCAGGAGTGTAGTTATATCTGGAACCTATGTTTAACAGCCAGTGATATAGAGCTCAATAAAGAATTCAAGCCAAAAAAAAGGATATACGTGTGTAGTAGAAATTACCTAATTTGAAACATTTTCTTGAATACATTCTCAAACTACTACGATGTTTCGCTCATTATCCTTACTTGAGAATGAATTAAGTACGGGGGTTGAGCGGGATCTTCCACTCGGTTGTTATCACGAACGGGCTTTTGAGTTAAAAGTGACACTACCAAACGAATATGTGGCTTCCTTGGAATTTTACGGAGAAATAGGTGCAACGTCATTCACTTATACCTCTTTGGTAGTTCACTGAATAGTTAACACGTTTTATGTGTATTTGCAGTACGTTGGTTATTGTTTCTGAAACTCACTTTTGAAAGAAACAATGATGAATGGAATAAAAATTAATGAGATTTACGTTGAAAATTAAACGGCGTGAAACTTACATACTTGTGCAGTTGATTTGGCAGAAATTCGTCAATCTTCAACACCTTCATAAATGTTACATTAAATTAACTCCGACGCTGCCTTTATTGGAACTGATTGTGAATTAATTACGACATTTTCTCTGACTGTACACGCCCCAACTATTTTATTTACACTTAGTAAAATACTTTTACAATTATCTTACTTCCTTTAAATTCTAATTACACCACTTGTAATGTGTGTGTGTGTGTATATATATATAAACTCTGTTTAAAAGCAGACGACCTCTTTTTTGGAGCCTTGCTGCCACATGGAGTCTGCCGTGTAGTAGATAGTCCCGCACTGAATATTCACTGAAATTCAGTTGGTAAGCGCAGCATGAAAGTAGGCGGAATAAAACAATAAAATGTTTACATTTTATAGTAATAATAATAATAATAATAATAATAATAATAATAATAATAATAATAATAATAATAATAGTTATAATACAGAGTATGCCAAACTAGGAGCAATGAAAAATATTCCATGATTCTGTCCGTGGGTGGCAAATGTAGGAAATGCGGCGCTCGCCGACAGCGCGTACACGGGGAGACACAACCCAAGATTATCCATCAACAAGTGGCTGTCAAGCATGGATCGTTAAATAGTGGAGCTCCATCGTATTGTAAAACTAACCAAGCACCTGTAATGGAAACAAATAATACCATCATTTATTGGGATAGACCCAATAAGACCCATATTAATAGATAAAACTGTGGCTTCCAATAGACCAGATATAGTTTTGATTGGTAGGAACAAAAAGAAGCTATGCTTGTTGAATTTGCCATACCATTGAAACACAAACTAAAGGAAACAGAGGCCGAAAAAATGACTAAGTATTAAGATATTGCTCTAGAAATAAAACAAATGTATAAACTACAGTGTGTAAAAACATATACACTTGTTATTTCGGCAGAAGGTATAGTAAGAAAAAAATTTAAAAAATCTAAAAAAAATAGAATAACCTCAGCGAACCCTAAATTACGGACAGAAACCAGTGATACTGCAAACATGTCATATAATTCGCAAGTTCTGGAACGAACAAAAATGAGGCTCTTATATCAATCTTGGGGGTCTTATTGTCAATACTACAAGAAAAAATATTAAATTTGAGTAGGCTACAGGGTCAAAATGACTTTCTAAAATCGCGGAAAAGTATGCGCTGGAGAAGCAAGAACCGAAGGGTCTTACTAGGAACCATTTTGAACGAGTTTTGCATGACATGCGACCGGAGCTGCATGCGTAGATAGGAGGCGCCCTCTGCGCACCGCGCGCCCTTGTGCTTGAGAAATGCCTCTTCCCAGTGCACGCTCCGCCTAGTCACTCGACGCCGAGGGCGTGCTCTTGTGTCACGTGACGCCCTTAAAGCTGCAGCTCGTCTCAGCTCAGCTGCTCAGAAGACGCTGGGGAGTACCGACGCCAAGAAAATCAGAAACCCTAATTGCACTTGTTAACGGAGTGGCAAACTGCATCCGGAAAATAATGTAGTGATATTTTTTTATTAAAAAACAACTAATATTGATTTTTTTTTCGTGTTTCCGAGCGCGTTAACTACTTTGGTGATTCGTCCCGTTAGTGTAGTGCATGTTTTTTCTCGGGTGATGGCGGTGATCTTACACCGCTGGATGGCGAGATCCGGTGGCGACCTACCGTCGGCTAGTGGGGTTTCCCCCTAATCAGGACTCTCCCACCAGCGGGGCACAGCCCCAGCCGAGTACAAGATCTAAGCCCCCGATCTAAGCACCCGTGGTGACGTGTCAGCATGCTTACGAGACACTAGAGGCAGTTTTCGGCTACTTCGGACTTACAATCCACATTGAAATTACAGAGGCCAATTTTAAAGATTATCTGAGACACTGAAATAACTGAGACACTGAGATAACTGAAATAACTGAAAGCAGGGTGCGTCAGCTACAACCTTAAAACGTTAGATGACATTACAATGCCCATTGGTAATAATGAATGTTATCAACAAATAATGAGGCATGCTTTTAGTTTCATCTGGGCCTGCTGGGCGTTGCCACCGCCATCGCTGCTCCCGAGGCAGGAAGCGGGGCTGCTCTTTGCGGCAGACATACGTAACGCCGCGCCCGCGGTGACGTGTCAGCATGGCGATGGAGGCACCAAGAGCACTTGGCGATGGGGACGATGGCTGAAGCAGATACGGCTACTTGGGAATGAGCAGTCGTTTCAACCGTTTACGACACCCGGAGTCCGGGGTTCGCGTTTCGCTAGCTTCACGATAGCTCTGCTTGTATACGTCGATTCAGTTCAACCGCACGGCAAGAGAGACTTTGCTGAAGTTGGCAAATGCTGAAGTGGGAGAGATGACGGAGAAGTGCAACGAGTCTACACCTTTCCTTCTTCCGGTTGAGATGATTTTTGTTGGCGTGCAATGTTTGTGTCCCAAATAAAATAAATAAAACATTGAGATTGCTTTAACCAGCGCAGATAAGAAAGAGCAATGTATTACTTCATTCAACTATCTTGCGTGTGTTTACGATGAAATAAATAATTGCAATCTTCCGGTTAGTTAGGAAAATGTCAATGTCCATAATAAAATTGAACTGTTTTCTTTTCTACTAGTAGAGATCACGAATCATTGAAAAGTTACGAATTTTTTTTTTCAGTTTTACGAAGAAAGCTTTTGGTGCTCTCTATACATTATGTGGTAAAGGAAATAGGCGACAAAAATTAATTATATTCATTTATTTAATTATTTACCTAATTTATGCATACCTTTTATTTTCTAACATAATTATACATATTTATTCTTATTTTCTTGATGTAATTATTGACGGAGAAACTCTTCAACATGTCTAGCATATAATTTGTAAAGAAAATTTATCAGGTACTATATTGTACAAGATTTTAGCTATTTACTACAACCTTTTTAATTTTTTCAGAGTTGTGTAAATTGTTTGTTTTCCAATCCCTACTTCTTTGCTTACTTTGCTAGAAGTTAAAAATTGAAAGTGGTTTTTAACTTAGAGTAGAACTTGCTTTTCAAGGCAAGTTCAATGTTCAAAACTTGAGTACCAAATAGAGTTTTTAAGTTACTAACAGTTGTTTATGGACGAAGAAATAAAAACCATGTGTTATCGCGAATGTGCGTGCGATAGACCCATAAAAATATAATTACTTTCGGTGTGGCAGGATTTGTACAGAACTCTTGAAAATTTCAATACGTGGAGGAAGTTACGTCACCGATCAGTAGTTCGGTTTCATATTTCAATTACGATGACTCCACAACCCCTAAAGAATAGTATTGATAAAGAACTGTTCAGAAAATGTCAAGGTATTGAAAAGTTAATAGGAAACAATTGTTGATAGATGTCGAGATGTCGATATATTCATTAGCTATTATCGGAAGCGGTAGCTCAGTGCATCAACTGATGTCACTGCAGCGCCTCTGACCGGGAGGTCCTAGGTTCGAGTCCTGATGGCGGCAGGATTTTCGACACTAGCTTTTTAGCTAGGTCGAATTCAGTCACTGTTTGGATGAGAATTCTAGCGGCCGCCTGCTCTGATCGGTAGTTTTCCGTGGATTATCCGATCAACACCAGGCGAATGCCGGAGCAGTACCCTAGCAAACGGGCCACGGACCGCGCGCGATCTGTCCTTCCTCTTCATTGTCCTATCCTTTCCCCTTAAACACACACACTAACATGCACCACACTACCACATTTTTCGGGAGACCGGTCGGGAGCATAGAGCTTGTCCCGACTGGGGCGGTGCCCCGCTGGTGGGAGAGTCCTGGTTTAGAGGGAAACTCCACTAGCCGACGGTAGGTCGGTGCCGGATCTCGCCATCCAGCGGGGGAATATCACCGCCATCTCCCGAGAAAAAAAACATGCCCTACACTAACGGGACTAATGACCAAAGCAGTTGACGCGCCCGGAAACACGAAAAAAACAGCCAACCGATCATTATCACCGGCATGTTTAGCACGCCGCAGTGCTCCTTGGATCAACATTGAAGTGACATGACGCAAGGCTTTCCCTGCTCGCCACACATTTAGACTGAAACGACCTAAAATAATTTGTTTCTTGACATTGATTGTAATTGACACTGTGTTTTAAGACGTGTGTGCTGTTTTTGATGGAGGCAAAATTCTCTTATGTGTTCCATTAATTAAACGTTTTTGTTTCATGAAAATCAAAGATGGTTGACGCACTATCTCTGCGAAACATTTGAAATGTGTAGTATGCAAGTATATACAATTGTTCTGAAAACGTTTACCACTATTAGTAGTCTTTTATTTGTGGATAGTGATTAAAATGCAATTATATTGATTTTATCCTTCATTAATTATTACTTTAATGAATTTTTGAGAAAAAAGAAAGAAAAATAATATAAAAACTAAATGGTATTAATTTAAAGTTTATTTTAAAAGAAAAATTCGAAAAACTTTTGCTACCGTAAATTTATTCCATAAATAAACGCTAATTATGTGAGTTACCTTTAAAAATGAAACATTGTGCTTTTCACTCACTCGATTTGATGTTTCTCGAGCATGAATGAAAAATTACACACAACATTTAACTAAAGCATCGACTAAAACAGAAAAGATTATCAAACTGAATTGAGAATATTTTAACATTCTAATCACATAGTAAACCAGAAATTCCTACAGATAGAATAAGGTGAGTTATTCCAAAATACATACCCGTTCTGCTTTTGCAATGAAGTCGGTTTTGCTTCCAAAATGTTTTAAGCAAAAGAAAAACACGCCGCGTCTTAAAGCCTTGTATTTTCCAATACGGCCTCCCCAAGACAGCCCACTTCACAGCCAGTCGGGGCCGACTCATTTTCGTTGCTTCGCCAGTTTAACCCAATTGTCACTTCCCTGCCCGGAGCTTCCGACAGCTCTTGTTCGCTCCCTTAAAACAATTACTGCCCGCCGCCCTCAATCCCCGCCAGCCTTCCCCCGCGCCCCCCTCACATCCCACCCCAGGGCCCCCCTCGCCCCCCGTGACACCGTCACCCCGCCACGCCGTCACCCCGCCACGCTCTCACCTCGCCACGCCACCAACCCGCCACACCGTCACCCCGCCACACCGTCACCCCGCCACACCGTCACCCCGCCACACCGTCACCCCGCCACACCGTCACCCCGCCACACCGCCCCCGCCACACCGTCCCCCCCACCCCCCGCGTCCCATTCTTCTGGCCCATTCCGCCTTCCCTTGACTTGCCACTACCGTGGCTTATCCCCCTTTCCCAACCACGCTGCGCCGCTGTTTGAGCCGGTCTCCTGACCCCCCATACCCCTGCCGCATGCGATCTTTCCTTTCTCTTCCTTGTCCTATCCTCACCCCTTACTTACACACATTCAATTACATGTACTGCACTACCACACATATGGGAAGACTCGTTGGATACTTAGAATTTGTCCTGGCTGGGTCGGGGCCCCGCTGGTAGGAGATACTTGGTGGGGGGAAAGTCCGCAAGCGTACGTGGGCATCGGATCTCGCCAGCCAGCGGGGGAAGATCACTGTCACCTCCCGTGATGAAAACATGAACTACACTTATGGGACTAACGACCACCTCCGTTGACGTGCTCGAAATAACTAATGAAGGAATCAATCAATAAAAGAAACCCCGCCGTCTATCTTGTCCACGGTGCTCCAACACTTTTGCCAGCCGCTCAGATCCGGTCACTCCCATCGCCTGCACCGCTCTGCAGCCGCCCCATGGCCGTTGCCTTGCCGTGCTCCGTCTCGCTTTTGCCGCCCTTCTCCGAGCGCGACCGCAAACCTCCGACTCCGCTGCCTCCAACATGACTCACTCCCGCCCCGCCCCGCCCCGCCTCGCCCCCGCGCTCCCCTCTCTGTCGCTGGAAGGTCCCCGTACTCCGGGGGCGATTCCAAGTTAATCGCGTTAGCGGCGGAGTTGGGAATCAACGTTTCTATAGTTTGACAAGTAAACACGGTACGTGGTTTGTAACGCGCGTTCGGAGGGGAGACTCGTAAAAAGTGAAATGTGAAATAGCGGGTTCGTATAAGAATGACGCAGCACCACTTCGTTTACACTTCGCTTTCTGACTGGCATGGGAAACGTAGATTAAATGAAGCCCGGGATGTTTTTGTATGTGGCATTGAAAATGACGAATCATATTTTGAATGTATATTACAGGGAACACTAGTTTTACTGCATGTTTTATTGTACTTCTTTGATGAATCAGTCCTCCTCAAGCATTTATATTTACTATCGCTGATCATTGTTCAATACTCCTATGTACGAGTACTAGCTTAGGCTTGGAAATCGACACGAAACACTTTCAGAATAGGCTACCGAAATATTTGGAGTATTATTGTTTCAGAAAGCGACTAGTGCGTTAAAACCAGTTTCTCACTTGGTGGCGATAATTGTCAAATTTCGCCAGTGTCAAAACTTAGACGCTATATACTTTATTTCTTGTATTTGGAGTCATGAACATAAATGAAATGTTTTGATTCCAAACGAGAAACGAACAAAGTTTTATGCTGATCGTTGAACAGGAAGAGATAAAAGTTGTATCTTGGATGTTTACACAGTTTTTACGAGAACAAGTTGACGTGACTTTGAAGCGAATCGAAAAATGAGAGATAAATGTGCAACGACTTCTTGGAAGAACGTAGAAACGGATAGAGAGGTGTGATAATTATACCAACTTTTTTTTGGTTTCGTGTATACCACGCGAATGCATTCGAATGTATATAAAATGATAAATTGATAAATAATAAGGAATTTATCGTCAATATATTATTTTCCGATACCTTTCATAGAATTAAACTATTAAAGGTTGCCTAACCTGATAATATACGAATATATGCACGTATATACGGAAGTGTTGTTATTCCAATTTTGTAAATACTTTAATGATAAAGTTTCCATATGTGGTGTGTGATTTGAAATATAAAATCCCGTGGGAGAACTGGAAAATTCGTGGTCTCGTCTTAACACTGTTATTGCACTCAACACACCGCTTATTAACCGTCATTTAACGAAAGCAATTGAATTATTTATTTTTTACAATTATTTGTCTAAGCTCTAATTTTTATATCAGAGTGTGAAACTCAAAGAAGTTAATGTGTGTAGGTGTCATGTTATAATTATAAGTATAAATATTGAATTATTTGTAAAGGAATTATGACTAAAATGATTCTTAAAATTTGCAAAGTAGTCTGGGTTAGTACATAAGAATATTGTAATTACAAACAATTCACTTCAACCAACTACCACTTTGCTTTGTGTTGGATGTGATAATTACTTTAAACCCGAGATTTCAATCGCATTACTTGTTGTATCAAAGCTTCTTGGTTTAAGCGTATTACGATATTTTCAAAATATTTTCAAAAAAAGTATATTTTCAAAAAACGTAGTGGTGTAAATAGCTCGTAATATAGTAATTTTTTATAACTTTTATATAACAACACATATTAATAAAGATATTAATCATTATTTATCTTTCAAGTGGATGAATGTGAACATTAGGTACCAGATGAACATTCATGAGTTTGGCAGAGCCATTAATAATGGTAGAGGGGGTGGTCAGTGAGAAATAGTTACAGACAAAATTTTGACTCTTTCGAGTTGAAAATAATGCAATGTTATGTAAATAATCTTTTATTATCTGGGTTAATACATGATTATTTCAACAACCTATTTTCGTTGGATAACTACTTTGAACCGCCAGATTTTGAACGCATATGGTGACTTGATTAATATTCGTGTATAGCTAAATATTAATTCCGCTGTGTGTCAGAACTGCATTGATGGGGATAAATAATATTTATCCCTAATCCCCTCATTTAGTGACGAGCACATTTAGCTGTCTGATCGCTTTTTTAGGATTGCGAATATTTTTCTAACTTATTGCCTAATGGTATTGTAATTACTTCGGACGCTCCCTTCATTACTTTGGATAAGACAATGAGCATCTTTATTTATTACAGGAGGCGTTATTAAATGGGATATAATGATGGTTCATTTAATCCAATTCTAACACGTAAGGAAACAGCATATAAAATGATCCAATAAGATGATGATTATAATAAAATCATTGGTATGAATGTATCAGGTTTCAGGATATCCTCGCCAATAAACGTGTTGTAGCTTGTAGAGCAGCTGTGATGTTTCTGCCGTAATGTAGCCTGTCTAATATTTTCATAGGATTTGCTTGATCTGATGTTCGTGTGTGGTGTCCCCAGGTCCCTTGCAAGAAGTGAGCGCAGTGGTGGGCGGGACGGCCCTGCTGCCGTGCGACATCGTCCCCCCTCTACCCAACGACAGCGTCATCCTCGTCATCTGGTTCAAAAACGAGGTCACGCCCATCTACAGGTGAGCTACACCACGTATCCGTATCGAGAAATCACCCTATATCGAGAAAACACCTACTTCCTGTATCGAAGAAAACAAACCTATCCAACACTTTATTTTACGTAGAACAATGAACATACGATTAATACAGCGTTTTTACTTCATGTACGTAGTACATGGAAGTTATATTATGTAAAAAATAGATATCGAGATCTCGACGGAAATACATTTTTAGTAGGTACTTGGAACGACAGGAATTTGTTAAAACCATTTCTGTTCGGAATCTATCTAGTGCCTCCACAGCATCGTTGTCCCGGAGATACTCGAGTTCGTTATTAAAATAATTATTAAGATTTTATGAGTAATTTAATGTTAAAGTACCCATTTGTGGTTTTATTATGGATGGTAGAGAGTCTTAAAGCAATAAGTAGCTTAGTATTAGTTCTTTAAGTAAATTAATGTACATTATTTAACGTGTTAGTAGGTTTTGAGTAATTTTTAATCAAATCGTTATAATTTCCCCAAAAATCATTATAATTTCCCTGCTTAAAACAAGTTATCTGCAAAAACATTTTGTTTTCGAAAATGTCTTTGTTAAAAAAGAGTTTGATATATTATTTTTCGATACCTTTATTAGAAGTAAACTATTAAGGGTTGCCTAACATGATAATATACAAATATATGCACGTATAAACGGAAGTGTTGTTATTCCTATTTTGTAAATAATTTAATGATGAAGTTTCCATTTGCGGTATGTGATTGGAAAAATAAAATCTCGTGGTAGAACTGGAAAATCCGTGGTCTCCTCTTAACACCGTTATTGCACTCAACACAAAATCCGAGATACACGATTCCTGTCACGCTCTGTGGTGAGGTTGCTGTTAACTAACACATTGTTCGTCAACAGTAAATGTCAGTTGAAGGCAACTGTTCCAATGTAAGGGAGCTGGGAACGAATACTCAGCGAATATTCAGCTCGTTTTTATTAGAACGCTATTTTATGAGTGTGGTAGCTGACAGGGATTGCACATTCCGTTCTCATTTCGTGTATCTCTCCATGTCGGTGATATTTTTCGCGTTTGTGCCTCCGCGGAAGGCTCGGAGTGCAGTGCCGGTCGATTTCCAATTACACAGCTTCTCATCACGATGGAGTAATGAGATCGCGAGGGTGATCCATTGGGAGTGCGTTTTAGGGTATCATTTCGTTTCGGTCAAAGGAAAACTGATCTGCGACTTTCCACAATACTGTAGATTGGGTTTTAAACAGTATAGTTCGGTAAAAATATAGTGCAGCGGGTGTGTGCAGAAAACGGAATTTAGAGGGCATGAAGAGAAAAATTGTGGGCTCGTTATTAAAATAGAAACACACGGTCGAACACATTTACTAACGTATCAGATTTAAATGAGATTGACCAGATACTGTTTTTTCAATTATACGATGTCCTGATGTTTTTAATCATGATAGAAATTACTGTCATTTAGAAATGTATATTAATCGGAGAGTTATGTATGTTCATTAAAATGGACTAATATGATGGCCACAAAACAAAATGTGGCAAACTGGCATTAGAGAGAAGCATTATATGAATGCATTATTTTAAACATTAATAAACGATCAAAACAAAATGAGTAAGTATTGTTCGGTATACAATTGCGGGATTTGTAAAATGAAATTTCATCTTTCAGTCTCACTGTATTAAAATAAAGGTTTTCCTTCATTATCCTTATTCACAACAGTGTTTTTTTTTAACTCGTATCCATTTTCATATTCATTCATTAGAATACTAATTAAATTCAAACTTCCGCTAAATAAAGCAATAAAGTCTTCATTCATTCAATGCAACTGTGAACCACTTCCAAACTTCACACTTCGGTTGACGTAGCTCATATAGAGCATTGCTGCGCTATCTTCAGTGACTCTGACCCGGTGATCCTTGCGTTCGAGACTTGACGGTGGCGGGTTTTCGACCATAGCTATAGAACTTCATGAAATTTAGTCGCCCTTTCTAGGACAATTCTAGCGGCTGGCTACTCTAATTGGTAGCTTTCCCTGGTTTCTCCGATCAATACCAGACGAATGCTGGAGCAGCACACTAAAAAACGGGCCATGGACCGCGCGCGATCTTTCCTTCCTCTTCCTTGCTCACACATACTTCACGTACGTGCTGTACTCATGCAGGGAGACCATTGAGGAGATTAGAGCTTGTCACGGCTGGGGTGACAGACAGATGCGTGCCCATCTGCGAGAGTTACCTGGAAGAAGAAATCTTTCACAAACAGACGAGTAGGTCGTTGTTGGATCTCAATATCTAGCGGGAAAGGAACCGCCCTTCTCGTGTCAATAACATTCACTACACTTACGAGACGAATGGCTGTAGCAGTTGACGTGGCAGGAAGTATCAGTCTACATTACACACTGAAACCACTTGTTATAACATAGCAGTGTTGAAAAAGAATATTTAGAAATTATTTCATGATTTCGTTCTGTTTCTTCAAAACGTAGGTAGTAAATGTGTACTAAGTTGATGCAAAAAAATAAAACTTTAAAGAAAAGAGTAAAAATTGATACATTTTTTCACTAATATCGGTTTTCCTGTGTGTATAACTTGCTAATGTACCCATATGTTTTGTATGAATTCGAAATTACCCTCAAAGTCTACCTCAGGTACATAGTTGATCGTTTTTAACGATTAAGAAATATAACCTTTTATTAAGAAATTAATTTAAAAGTTAATATCACGTGTTACGCACTGTGGTACGCAAATATCGCCAATCCAGGTGCGAGAATCAAATACCCTGTGGTAGTCTATTTTTTTACCATTAAAATAGTAAGTAATTCAGTAGCTCATTAGTAGTATGTAGGTCTTTTATTTTTCCAATATTATAGTGACGTGTAATTTTATAGAAGGGAATAATTGTTCAGAAAAGTAGTTGAACACATTCGAGAAATATCTGTAATGTTCGTACGAATGAACATTGGAATTCGCGAGACAAATTCAGAGAACGCAAACGATTCCGAGTGGAACAAACTTTCTTCGACCATTTGCAAGGAAAATTCGAGACCTTTCTCGAATAGCAGGATGACAATCGTGCACCACCAATCAGAACACGGCCCTTAGAGACCTCTCGGAAGCCAACTGGGGTTGTTGACCACGCTTCTGGAGTACTGAACCCGCGATTCTTAGTAGCAACAACGGCCCAGTTTCCTTTTTCTTGGGACGCGTCCCATTCATTTTCCAGCGGAAACACTCCGTCTGTTTCCTCGCAAAGGGGAGTCCTTTGCAGGGGGCGGTGGGCGGAGGGTGGAGGGCGAAGGCTGCAGCCACTCATTTGTTGAGAGGGCTCCGCCACGGTGCGGTTGGGCTGCCCCCCCCCCCGACCGTCTCCTTTCCCAGTCCCCCACGCTCCCTCTCTTCGTGCGGAGCTTTCTTTTCCTCCCCTTCTTCGTGGCTTCTTGTTTCGCAAGAAAATTGCCCGGCTGAGTTGGCTCAGGTGTTCAACTGGTGACACTGCCCAGGTGGTCTTAGAGTTTGGGACCAGACGGTAGGATTTCGGCACTACGTACATAGCTGGGTGGAATTCAGCCACTGTCTGTAGGAGAACTGTAGCTGCAGGCTCTTCTCATCGATCATTTTCCATGGTTTCTTCGATACATGCAAGGTAAATGCTGGAACTGTACCCTAACAAACGCGCCACAGAACGTGTGCAATATTACTTTTCCTCTTCCTTGTCCCATCCTCACTCCTTACATCCACTAACACTTGATACATCACCTTGATAGGAGTGCATAAGCCGACGTTTAAGTCAGCGCCGGATCGCGCCATCAAGCATGGTAACAGCCGTAATAATACATACACTACATTTACGGATATACCGAAAATTAGCAATTGATGCCCCTGGGAACACGAAGTAATTAATCCATTAATCATGAAACGTTGCCACTCCGTCCATCCCTCGACGACCTTCGCTTAATATTGAATGAATGAATGATTGCCTTATTGTACGTGGCGAGACTCAGGCCAAGAGGCCTGCTCTTCCGTCTGACCACGCAAATTTCGTTACGCTCCTTTCACCTACTAGGGAAGAAAGAAGGTATTACTTGGGCGACGAAACAGACAGTTTGAATTTAGCTCAGAGGCTTCATTTAGGCTTGAGGATCTTTTACATGCAGTAAACATCCTAACATGGGACAGTCGGCTTTACATCCCCTCCGAAGGAAGGCGTACGAAGGATTTTTTCGCCCTTAAAAATTCACGGCTTCGATTGGGTTTGAACCCGCGATAACAGCCCGATACGCTAACCGTTACATCATTGCCGAGGCAATTGGCTTACGAATTCAGCTTCACCGTCCAGTAGTATTCTATCATAGAATATGAATTTACTTCGTTAGTCTATGGTTCTATCACTTTGGATCCTGTTCCACTCGTTGCTGAAGATATGAGTATTAATCCCTTGCCCTTACCACCTTCCCAAGCAACAGTCTCGTCATGGCGTACTTCTATTTAATACTTAATTGTAATTTTTAAATATTTTGACCTGAATTTAGAATTGACGTAACAGCAATGTTCCTACTGTTTTACTTGGGCTGTATTCTCTGATCCCTTATTTTTTTCTCGCAATCCCCTTTAGCCATTAGCTTTCTTATCCTTTGTTTCAAGCTTACGCCTGTCTCCAGTTTTTATTTTCTCCCCACTTTCATCAAATACCGTCCACTTTACAGCTCATGTCATCAACAGTCTTCATCTCAAAATCTCCCGTTGCTTTATCTCCACAGATAATTCACTCCAACTACCACTTCCGTACCAACGACCTCCTCATTCCTCATCCTTGGTCTTCGGTTCTCCCACTCGTCCCTTGCGTCTTCAATCCCGCGGAGCGGCGTCTCGGCTTAATTACTCTTCGCAATCAGTCGCCCCCGCCTCCTCCCCTTCCCCCTCTCCCGCCCCCTATCGGGCCCCAAGGCGCACGCCCTGCTCTGCCTTGGGTCTTCGCGCGACTTCCCCGAGCTTCCTGTCCCCCCGAGTCGATGTCGCGAGAACTTCGACCGCAGTTACGCTCTCCGCCGCCGCGAGCGCTGTCGCCGAACATCCGCCGCCTACTACAATAAAACCTCTCCAAGACGGAACCTCTGTGAAACGGAAACCTACTATTCCGGACAAAAATATCAGAATGGAACAATTCTATACGTGAAAATTAAATCTATAAGCCGAGTACATGTCTAACGCGGAAATGGATTGGTTCATAGAGAACGTAAAGA
The DNA here is from genome assembly GCA_964035755.1 of Teleogryllus oceanicus. Lineage (NCBI taxonomy): Eukaryota > Metazoa > Arthropoda > Insecta > Orthoptera > Gryllidae > Teleogryllus > Teleogryllus oceanicus. The sequence goes on along the minus strand of CAXIVR010000007.1, from coordinate 71,580,061 downwards.
GATTATTTCGTAGCTAACAAGGAAATTTACTTTCAAATTTTCGGCACTCCCTTTGGAATGGCGTAGTGGGATGGATCACATTCTGAAGCATTGGAGTCAAGGGTGAATTTTCCTCTTATATCGGGTATCAGAGAATTTTTGGATTAGTCAACGACTGTTTATGCAACTTTCACTCGATTTGGTGTGATTTTCATTAGCGCGACTTAGCGCTAATTAGACAGGCGACAAGCGCGACTTAGTCGCTGTAGCTCCGAACTTTTAATACTGACACCCGTTCTATTCTCAAAACCGTCACCCTACGATGGAATTCCGGAAAAGCTGTCTTGTCATCCTAGTGCAGGGGTCTTGTTGACAAGATGTAGACCACACAATTTAGTGATCACTCCCAGTATGGTTGTGTGCTAGTGTGTCAAAATGTCTGTAAAGCGTATGCGCAAAACCCTTCATATACGGAAGAAAGTGCGGAATAAATGCTTGAGCGACATTTTTCCAATGTTTCTCTATTGGCTTTTTATTTCCTGCAATATTTTTATTGATAAAATGAGCTTCATATTCTTTATTTTGTTTCATTAACAAAATTATATCAAAAATACAGTATTTGCGTTACACGGTGAATTTTTGGCATTCCTCTATGAGACTGAAGCCTTCCAAACCCTGGAAAAGTTTGAAGAATCCGTCAGGTTCCGTCTTAGAGAGGTTTTGCTGCATTAAACTATTTGGAGTGAGGTTGCCACCGTGGAAAGATGCTAGCACAACTTCTGATGCTAGGGCTAGTGCTAGTACAACAATGCTAGCGCACAACAGTGTTAGTGCTATTGCAACTTCTGATATTTATTGTTCGAACGAAACGAGATCCTGTGCCCAGGAAAAACAAACATATCCCCACAGAACTCGAGTTCCATTGGGGACACAAAATCCTTATTTAATTATCTAGAACGAGACATTTCCTTGTTTCGCGCAATGCTTGTGTGTGCTGCAGTAATCTGTTTCCTGTGTCATAGCCTGTAAAACATTTCTGTTATTTTCGTCATAAATGGTTTGATCCATAACTGGAAGCTACGCCATAACCAGCAATATGAAAATTTAAGATCTTGTGTAGACTTTTTTTAATATTTGTAAATTTTAAACTATTGTTATCTATTTTTAAAGTATCATGTAATAAAGGGAATGGACAGAATGGTAATTTGGCATTTCGTCGTTTTGTCTGTAATCTTGTTTGTTAAGAATTCGTGTGAAAACTTACGAGAAATTGCGAGGAAGAGAATATCTTAGATTTTTTTATTCGAGATTATTGTTCACAGATATGTCGGTTGGTAATGAATATGGAGTGAATTGTTGATGAAATACGAGTACTGCCTGCGTCAGACGTTCAGAGACCAGACTCCTAAATTAATGCAACCCTTTGTCGCAACGAAGGGCCAATCGCGCGTTAGAAGCTCTTGACGGCCGGAAAGTGGTAGTAACTGTCCCAAATAATGTAGGTCAGGCGGCGAATGATATATAGAGCAGTTCAGGTTGATGACCAATGTTATTTAGCATATTTGCCATTACGTTCTTTAACCCATAGTCACAAGGCCTTGGCACTGTCAGGAGCTGTTGTGTGAGTACATACAGACAATTAAGTTAATGAAATAATGTCTTTCTTCTTATTCCATGTTTAACGTTGCGAGGTCTGGTATATGCAGAATTAAATAGACGAGTCTTCTTGGACAGGTGCCGTATTCGTTTCATGGTATACTGATGTTTAAGTAGGAGACTAATTAAATTGATTATGTATGTACCTATAGTTGACAATTCATGGTTTGATTATTCCTACTTTTGCCACCTTGCGGTGTCCCAATTCTGGGCCCTGTTTTATTATTCACACCTGGAGGTAAGGAAGAATGCGGCGAACCTGACGTATTTCTATCATCATATTTGGCTTATTTGGTCTGCCTGAGTTTCTATTTCATCAAATACCATTAGAAACTGAGATAATGGTAAGAGCAATCTACATCTATAGTTTTGCCCTGGCCGGGAATCGAACGCAGGCTGCATTACGGAAAACCGACACCGCACATGAGCTACCCAATGGGCTGAAATTAATTTTAAGGAACTTGTTAAAACATTTAAAGAACTAATTGGACTCGTTCTAAAGTTTCGATCTTTGTAAATAATTGTTTTAAACATGACAAAATCTTGTATTGCAACCCAACTTCGAACGTTTCTTAACAACCCGTGCTACGAAATGGGGATAACTTACAAAATGATTTAGAACGTCAAATACTGTCTTATTTGTAGACTTTTTTTACAAAAAACTTGGCGTCCGTTTAGGAACACAGCATAAATTTGAAGGCTAGGATGTATCATTTCCGAGTTAGCTATAATGGTAAAGTGTGGTTAATGGTCAGGTTTACAATGGTAAAGAATGTGAAAGTGAAATCGCATGTTTTTTGTGCGCCCGACTTCTCACACCAGCCTTAATTTGAGAACTGCTATGTTTTTCGTCTTTAACCCCTTTGCTGCCGGATTGAGAGTAATGCCCTCTGTAGAAGAAACTCACTTACGTGTGTGATAATTCTTTATAAATAATTCAATATAATTTCTTATAAATAGTTCAATGGTAATCATGCGATCACAATTTAGTTCAGAGATTTCATTTAGACTTGAGGATCTGTTAGATGCAGTAAATATTCTAGTTGTGAGAGCCAGCTTTACTTCCCCTCCGAAGGAAGGCATCCTTTTTGGCTTTCCCTGATAGAATTTGAACCCGCGAACTTGGATAAAACAATCCGATATGCTAACCGTTAAGCCTCTGAAGCCACGTTCTTCGTCGTATTGCTGGCTGAGGTACCACAGGATCCGATATGCTAACCGTTAAGCCTCTGAAGCCACGTTCTTCATCGTATTGCTGGCTGAGGTACCACAGGATCCGATATGCTAACCGTTAAGCCTCTGAAGCCACGTTCTTCATCGTGTTACTGGCTGAGGTACTACAGGACATCATCTGATGTCTCTGTAGTACCTCTGACTAGCCACGACTGCGCCAGAATTTTCGACTCTAGCTAAGTCGAATACAGCCGCTGCGTCGTGGAGAAGCCTAACGGTCGGCAGCTCTGATCGGTTGTTTTCCATGGTTTTCCGATCAAAACCAGGCAAATGCGGCAGTAGTACTTGGATGGAGAATATCCCGCAAGCCAGCATGTAGATTGGCGCTGAATTTCGCCATGAAGCTGGGGAAGATCACTGCTACCTGCTGTGATAAATATATACACTTACGGGACTAATGTCTGTTGCAGCTGACGCGCCTGGAAACATGATAATTAATCATTTTTAGCATATTATATACACAGTAAAATGAATTATGAAGTACGTGAACGATTATTTTTTTGTACTTCCTAACATAATAAAAAATTGAAAATATGCTTGCCTTTCACAGAATTTCAATGTACAACGTGGGTCAAGTGATATTCGGACGGAAATCTTGAGACGATATTAATATACCTTATTAGCTTGTGCCTACTATTAATAGAATACCTAAAAATATTTTTCATTGTGTAATTACTTCGGTGCACTTGGCACAAAATAGTAATTCTTAACGCGAAAACAGTGACAAATACAATCCTTTGAGTATATATCCAGAATCGCATTACACAATAATCTGCTATAATAACTATTGTAAACAAGCAAACAGTGTGCTACGTCAATTTTGAGATATTCTTGGTCGCGTTTTCGTTACCATCAAATCAAATCAAATCAAATCAGTCAACACGGCGAAGTATATGAAAATATTCGGGTGTTTCGAGATAGTATTGGTACTGGGATAGAGAATTAGGGAATATGTTGTGCACTGTAAAGTCGGCCTCAGGCCGACCCATACATAGGTAAACACATAAATTACGACTTGTATCTACGATTACATTTTTCTAATGAGTTGCGAGATGAATATCTCTCATAGTAAACACTTCTGAAAGTTTCCTATTTACATCACAAGCCCATTGTAATGTCTGTGCTTATCTCGAACGCTTTTATACAGCTTTCAAATTATTACTTGCGGACGAACGCGCTTAACTATGAGCGGGCGTGTGGGTTTTTATGTTGCCATTAGTGTTGACGAAGGTGGTGTCTTGTGAACTGGCTTTTCACGTTAATGTGGCTCCGACCATACCTGCCGCTCTGCGAACGCCCTTCCGAGTGTGACAGTTACGAGTATTCATTTTCCACGGCGTTTACGGTCAGGCGGTCGTTCGCAAACTGTGTGTGTGTGCGCCATATGTCTAGTTACGGCAGTGGTCCGCATGAAACAGTGGCTAATAGATTTTTTTCATCGAACGGCTTAGCTGGGATATAAGGGATTGGCAGGAGGAGAGTAATGCGCGAGAAAATTTGAGTGTGGAAGTACACCTAGGTGTGATTGATTGATTGATTCCGGACGCATCAACTACTGAGGTTATTGGTCCCGTAAGTGTAGGGCATGTTTGTCATCGGGAGGTGGCGGTGATCTTCCTCCACTGCATAACGAGATCCAGCGCAGACCTACTGTCGACTAGCGGGGTCTTTCTCAACCAGGAATCTCCCACCAGCGGGGCACCGCCCCAGCCGGGACAAGCTCTAAGCCCCCGACCGGTCTCCCGACATGTGTGATGGAGTAGTGCATGTTAGTGTGTGTGTGTGTGTTTAAAGGGTGAGGATGGGACCTCGAAGAGGAAGAAAAGATCGCGCGCGTTCCGTGGCCCGTTTGGTTGGGTACTGCTCCGGCATTCGCCTGGTGTTGATCGGAAAAAACACGGAAAACTACCGCTCAGAGCAGCCGGCCGCTGGAATTCTCCTCCAGACAGTGACTGAATTTGACCTAGCTGATAAGCTAGGGTCGAAAATCCTACCGCCATCGGGACTCGAACCTATAGATCTCCCGGGCAGAGGCATTGCAGTGACATAAGTTGATGCACTGAGCCACCGCTCCCGGTACCTAGGTGTGTGTACACAGGGGCCCGGGGGCCCGGTGGTGTCTGAAAATTTCGAAAGGAGGCGTCATAGCAATACGTAATGACACATTTTATTTACGTGAATTTAATCAATTCCTAATTCTTCGCTTTCTTTAAGACGACAAATTGGGGAATTATATACATTTGCGAAGAGGCTCGCCAAACCATCTGGATACCTGTAAATGGTTAAACATAATGCCAATTTTCTTTAATAATTGTATCATTACTGTTATTTCATTTTCTTTGTGTTTTGTTTTATTTTATCAGTAACGTGTAAATTGTAAAATGGAAACGAGGACCAAGAAGGGGACGGGGTGTTTGGAACTGTGGTTGTCGCCCTCTCTTGTTATAGGCTTTGCAGACCCATGAAGGTTCAAGAATTTAGTATTTTTCTAGTAAAAGTGAGGCATAAGAATACAAAGTTGTCATGATTTTGAAAAACGACCTTTCACATTGTGTGGGAATATTTTTTTAAATTTATTTATCTTCTCTCATTTTACACAACTGTCTTGAGAGTTTGAATATACATATTACTTTACAAAACATTTCTATTATTCATCCCTGCATGACAACAACTAGTTTTCATAATGTATTTGTTTAGTGTTTAACATTCGTTGAATTGGGCTTGATTTTCAGGGAGGCGAGAATATTTTTAGGGCACATATTTGAAGGGAAATACAATTATAACCAACACCTTCATGTTTGAGATAACGCTTGTTTAATACTTCGCAAACATACAAATCAATGGAGTGCCAGGGCAATGAGACGTTATGTTATCGTATGACTAGAAAATAGCAACATTTGATGCTGGAAGAGAAGAGGATTGCTCAGAGAGAATCGAAGTAGGATCATCTTCAAAAACTCAAAACAATGGCTTGTGACCATTTCGTAATGATGGACTGATTAGCATGGTCTCAGTATTAAGAAAGCTAAAATTTGTCTTTCGAAAATCTTGAATTAACCATAATGTTTTCTAATACTTCATGACTTACTTTTAATTCTTGAGGGCATACTTAACGCAAGTAAATAACTCCACTGAAGTTCTTTTCATCTAACAGCCATATGATTAATTAAAGGATGCGGAATTCAACGTTAGAAATCAAGTGGACAGTTTCTAACAGGGAAATAGACTGTGAAGGTTCATAAATATGGTATTCTTCTGAAGAAAGTTACTTAAAAACAACCTCATCGTGCTTCTAAAAATTACACCTTCAAAGTTTAGATGAATAATATGAATTAACAAATAATTAAACCACAAAATCTTTTACTGTGTATTAAATCATTCAAAGTCAACTTTTGGTAATACTTTTCCCATTTTCAATAAAATATGAGATATAATATTTTTTTAAAATATGAGATGAAAATGACTGACCGGGGGATCCTAGGTTCGATTCCTGACGGCGGCAGAATTTTCGACACTAGCTCTTCAATGAATTCAGTCGGTGTCTGGAAGACAATTCTAGCGGCCGGCTGCTCTGATCGGTAGTTTTCCGTGGTTTCTCCGATCGACACGCGGCGAATACCGGAGCACTACCCTACCAAACGGGCCACGGACCGCGCGCGATCTGTCCTCCCCATTCCTTGTCCTATCATTTTCCCTTACACAGACACTTACACTAACATGCATTACACTACCACATATTCCGGGAGAGCGGTTGGAGCTTAGAGCTTGTCCCGGCTGGGGCGGTGCCCCGCTGGTGGGAGAGTCCTGGTTAGGGGGAAACCCCACTAGCCGACGTTAGGTCGGCGCCGGATCTCGCCATCCAGCTGGGGAAGATCACCGCCATCTCCGGAGAAAAAACATACGCTACACTCACGGGACTAATGATCACAGCAGTTAACGCGCCCGGAAACACGACAAATCAATCAAGTTTTAATAAATATTAAAACTCCCATTGTGGTGTTACGATTATTTCTTAATTCATATTTTGGAGTACCACAAAATATCTGCAAATACCACCGAATTTATATTAGAAGAATACTGTTAGTGTGAAGTCTGAACATTTATCTAGACATTATCTGAACATTTTTCTAGAAAGATATATGTATATTGGTGTGTGCAATGCATTGTTAAGGGAAAACGATTAGCGGTAAAGACTTTGAAACTAAAAGTTTCCAGTATACATTCTCCAGTATACGCGGCTATTCGGTCACACGAATGAATAAAAAATTCCTGGCTTGAAATGACAAATTTCTTTAAACAGAATTCTCTACAATTTTGAAACATCTCATGACTCGCTTCAAAGCTTCACCTATGACTTTTAGACTGTAGCACACATTTCTTTTCATAAGCATAAGACACGCCAGTATTTGCTCTTTTTATGTTATCTCTACGTTGACCAACTTACTTTGTTATAGCTTATTGTTTTAAAAAGAATGTTTGAATTAAGTCTTTTCAATAGTTCGTAATCGTGAAAATGGACCACTAAATCGTTATATCGATGAAAGTAATGATTGATGTCAATCTTTCCGGCTGTCTGTCTTCCTCTGTTAGATTTTGTCTATTTGGGAGGCCTATTAACCATCAAATTTCGTCTTAATTGACAGGGATCTTACAGAGTAGGGATAATTGAAAATGTCACTGTTGCCCGCATAGATTTGAACCAAATGACCAACATGTTTAGTTCCAATCTATCACAATTAATGACCAACACGATGGAAAGGAGATCTGTATCATCCTGTTATCCGGAATATAACCTTCATTAGACAAAGTGTCATTTCTGATATATGGATGCGCTCAATTTTTGTCGTGGAAGAACATTATAAAATTATAATGAATTTGCAAGCCATTATCAAAATCAGACCGACTCTTATTTAGTCTAAAAGAAATCAATTACAATATTATTTTAACTTAAACAAAACTTTACAGAGAGAGGAATTTTTATCGATATAAAAACATGACGTTATTTCTATATTCTGTATGAAAATGTAAATTATATGATACGTACAAGCAAATTTAAAATAAATTAACAGATTTGCCATTTTGTTGGCATATGTCAGGCGAATCATGTTTTTGAATAATGTGACGAATGAAGTACGAAGATGTCGGAGAAAATTCTTTTGAAAAGATTTTATTAACTCAATATTAATATTTATACTCTACAATTTTTACACAAGTATTTTGAAACTAACGACTTCTGTAATTACATACAGCTTGTCTCAGATTTTATGGTATGTAAATTAAACATCTTGTTGTTTTCACGTCTATAAATCAGTTGATTTATAGTCGTCAAAACAACAAGATGTTTCGTTGAATCGGAATACTCAATCGTCTCGTTTCTCGTACGAGAATGATGAGAGAAGTAGGTTTGGCAATAACCTAGAGAGAGGAACAAATTCATTCAAATTCAAAATTCCGTATGCCGAACTTGTAACAACCACTCCGACGCTTGACAGAGCGCGGTTTCTGCCGTAGCTGTTGAGCGCGGGTCAAACAAAGCAAGACTTGCAGATCGCGACACTTCTTCAGCGGTGAATATTGTCATATCACGGCGTGGTGCCACCAAACATTTAGGCGCCCGCGCCCTCCGTTGTAAGCTCCAATAGTATCGCACGGTGACCGGGAATTGTGTGGACGTCAATCGCCGGAATCCGATGGAGCCGATTCTATAGTCATCTGCCAGCGGTCATAATCCGTCCACGTGGGCGCCTGCCACTTTTCGCCCCTAACGCCGCCACCGCCACCGCCTCCTCCGCCTGTATTGCCGCCTCCGCCATCTCTGCCGCCGCCCCTCTCCTCCGCTTCTCCGCCGCCTCCGCCGCCTTCTCAGTCGCCTTCTCAGTCGCCTTCTCAGTCGCCTTCTCAGTCGCCTTCTCAGTCGCCTTCTCAGTCGCCTTCTCAGTCGCCTTCTCAGCCGCCTTCTCAGCCGCCTTCTCAGCCGCCTTCTCAGCAACCTTCTCAGCCGCCTTCTCAGCCGCCTCCTCGGTATCTTCAGACACGGTCGGACTGTCTACATACGCGCTGGGACTTCCATACTTGTAATACGGGGCTACTGAACTGCCTGGGAGCACCGGACAATGAAAGAGAAAGACTGACCATTGACTCCAGAATAAATGTATTGTTTACAAGTATTAGTTCTTTGCTGGGCGAGCCCGTATTGGCTATGTATGCATCATGCATTAATTCATCATATTACTTTAATATGAATACATATATTGTGAATCTTTTCTTTTGGAATACATGTGTGTGATACTATGCTCCTTCCCGCATCCCAAAAAGTTTGAAAGGCATTGTAATGTTTCATTAATAACATTCCTTCCTCATCATGGTTAGTCTAGACGACACCTATTAGGATTCGGGACGGCATTGTTGCACTAGTCTCCAGCCAGGTGAACAGTGCGTAAGGCAGAAAATAAATTTCTTTCGCCGTGAGACAAAAAAAGCAGACGGAATTTACTAGTTACGGTGTAGGGATTATGTCATGTTCGCCATATTCTCTCTTATCCCCAAATGTTTAAGCGGCGGCGATGGTGTAACGGTAAGCGTATCGGAGTACCCAAGTTTGCGGGTTCGAACCCGTTCGAAGCCTCTGAGCTAAATTCAAATCGCCTGTTCCGTCGCCCTAGTAATACCTTCTTTCTGACATGGTTGGAGAAAGGAGCGTAGCAAAATTTGCGTGGTCAGATGGAAGAGCAGGCCTCATGGCCTAAGTCTCGCCACGTAAAATAAGGCAAATTCAATTCAAAATTGGGAATTATGTTAGGCCCAGGCATAGGGGCACCGTAAGATAGTTTTCAAAGTCGGACATTCGACCCAAAAACATATACATATTTTCAAGCTTAACGTGAAGGAATCGACTCATCCACGGAAAAATACACACTTCCTGATACTGTTGGAGAGATAATTAAATTTGACAGGCAGATGTCAAGAAATCAAGTATAGAAGGAGAAATTAAAATACATTTACAGTTCAGAATCAAATGAATCGGCCATCTCATCATTTGCTGAATGGACCAAGGGAAATTGATCGAAAACCAGATCGAGATAGATTGACCGAGAATGTTGAAGGTCGGTCAATAACAATAATATAGTATAGAGAGATTTTAGACGACTAATTGACACTGGAACAGGGTCAGAAGAACCTAATCCTCTCCGAGAGGAATAATTGGTGAATTTCATTTTCCACGTCGCATGTTTAATTGCCAAACTTGTGTTTCTTGTTTTCTGAGCCCGCCCGTCCGAACAGCCTTGTGCCTCGACTGGCGTCCGCCCCGCACGTGCCAAAGGTTAGCCTCCCTCCCCATCCCAGCCACCCGACGCAAAGAGCACTCTCTGGCGGGAATCGTGAGAATCTCATCCGCGACAGCGTCAGCAAGAAACATCCCCCGACGGTTCCTCCCCTTCCCATCCTCTCCCCTCCCCCCGCCATCCCTTCCCCCCGCCACATCCGCCCCGCGCAGACATTACGCCCCGCCCCTGCCTCCGCCTTTCGCCGCAAGAAGCGCCACAGTCGCCGCAGCCGCTTCGTTAGCAGCTGCCGCGGCCTCGTTAACATACGCAAAGCGCCGCGACTCTCTGGCCGCGACGCGCTCGTGAATCATACGAAAAGGGGGTGGGGGTGGAGGGGGAAGTGTGGGCGTGAAGTTGCAAAGGCGGTGGGTCGTCGTTGTCTCTCCCAGACGCAACTGTCGCCAGGGTCGACTGCGATGAGGTTGCACTTTGCGTTCTTGCTTCAGTGTTATCCCTAACATCTTATTTTAGGCGCTCAACAGTAAACTACCGGCTCTGGTAGTTGATGGTGTTGTGTATTCTAGAGGTGTATTCCACAGGCAGGTCTCGTACTGCTCTTATATCATCCAGTATCTTCTTTATTGGTGGCGGTATCTAGATAGAGGAAGAGGTACATAAGAACCACACTTCGCTAGGGTTGTAGGTTCGAATTCCTTGTAAGGCAACTTGTTTTGGCCTTGTGATTGTGGCATCGGTAACGAAGGTAAAATAACATCACGTGCCGCATACAGTCATTTAATTCTTTGTTTCTTAATTCCCTGGGTAGTAAGTCAAAAATAAGTTTTCTGTACTTAGTGTCTAATATCCCGATACATATACGGTAGAAGAAAATATCTATTGTTATTCAATTGAGTCACTGCTAGAATGCTCTCAAGCCCGTTCTACGTTTTGGTCACTACGTTTTCGTTTACGTTTTGATAAGCTATTTATGTTTTTTAACTCAGAATTTACATTTACAAGTTTTCGACATTTAGAATTTTACGGGATCATTACATTAATTGTCTCTACGTCTTTCATCATCTATTTTACAGTATATGAACCAAATTAAGGAACAATATTCTAGTTATAACAACTGAGTAACTCATTATGTAACACAAAGTCGTATAAGCATTGAAATTCATTTTTGAAGAAAATAATTCAAATAAGGGAATAAATAATATGTGGTACTTTTAATTTGAAGACCAGAAATATAAGTTACTTAATTTTCTCATAAAAAAATGAAACATCTCAGCTACAATCGAATATAACCTGCAGAATATATAATATATATAACCATTATTGACACGTTTAATGCTGACAATGGTCTCCAGGCTACGAGCTTTTTTTCCAACAATGATTCGTAACTGCTTCTTTCAAACGTCGCGAAATAGTTTGACACATCGAGGAAATTACAGTTGCTATTCTAAAATTTCTGCTGTAAATATTGTTCCGGTGAAGCTGTTAATAATAAGTACATCTCATGTTAGAATTAGGCGTAATTAAAGAGACTTATGCTTCTCAGAATATTGATGGTTTCACAGAATTTAAATCTTGATTGCCTGAAACACATTGAAGCTTCTAGATATTGTATCTTTGCAAGATGTTTAGCCAATCGGCCAAGTATTCCATTGATACACTGTTTCACAGACAGAATCACAGACAGAAATTATTTATTGAAAAATATTTGTTCACAAGGTTCAGACATTGCTGCACACCTTCTTCTACACACAGGTAAAACTTCAATGAAATAATTGTGATGCACAAACATTGCTTGAAATTATTTTCTATTTAGGTTTTTATAGTACTTTTATATTGGTCTGTATGAAAACTGATATATGCAACATTGTGTTAACTTTTGTGTTAACCTTAATGTTTTATTACATGTTTGTCACGTTCTTCGAATTGTTCCGTAAACAAAACCACTAATGTTCATACGTATACTGATGGATATAGCCATTGACGGATCGTTCACCATTTACAGGGCGAAGAAATAATTTCTTCAGTAAACTATAAGTTCAGAAAAATTCAGTAAACACAACCAAGATGTACCAGAAAGCTATAGAGTATGATTCTTAGCATGTTTTTATTGAAGTAGTATTAGTAGTATTAAGTAGAAATCTTCTTACCTTCTTCACTTACCTGTTATCTTTCTTACTGAATTTAGTCAGAGCTTACACTTCTACCTACTACGAATGGATTACTAGGAAAGGTGAAATGGATAGGAGATGGAGAAAAATAAGGTCTCGAAAATATTTGTTTTTAAACACATTTCTTGCTTGTGTAAAAAAAAACGTATGTTTGCTTGACAGTAGGAAATAATAGTGGTAATTTCGGGTGAGGTTTTCTCAGAGAAGTGTTATTACGAAGGTTAGACCTCTGGATGGTCCAATGTTAGTCTTTTCGTTTTCTTCTGAGTAATCTCAAATGGCCTTGAAATACTTGGCATGAATTCGTATCACACGTATTTGATTGATTCGAATATCTTTTCAAACATTCCTTTGGAGACGATCATCGCAGATATATTATGATACAGTTTTCAAAATTCACGATGTCTGTTTCAAACTCTTAAATTCTTACAAATTATCTGTTTTTAATATTAATACAATTGGAAAGATATTTCATGGTTGAAGTTGTAAATAATTATAACTGTATTAAACTAATTGTAAGAAATTTCTTAGAAAAATCATTATACTAAAATTAGACAAATTATAAAAGAAGTTGCCATTTAAGATTTTATCGCGTTTCTTTTCTGGACCACCAAATATAAAACCTCCTTAGAACTCAATGTTGAGAAGATAGCACATTAGAAAAAAATTATTATATATATGCTACTCTTGAGGAAATTCGAACATATTTATCATTTCTATATAACATGTGTAATAAAATTTCTGAAACAGTTTTCTTTCAAATATTTTCGCATACCTACGTCCGGTTTACAGTTTCAGTATACGACACAGGAAGTCAAGTTGAGAGTCAATGAAAGATTGGAAAAAACAGTGCGTGAGCGTTTTTCGCTTTGAATATTTCGAACAATATATTTTTTTTGCGAAGGAAGTTAATGCGTTACTACAATTAATTTTCAGACAAAGAAAAACATGTGTAATAGAAATAGAACATGACCAAAGAGGGTCATAGAACATACTCACTTATTTACAAAATTGAATAAAGTACATGAATAAATGCATTGTAATATTGTTTAACTTAATTAAATGGCATTTGTTTGAATCGCGAAACACCACACAATGAATTGAATGTAATGAAAAGAAAGGCTTTACTACGTATAATACACACAATGGGACTGACATGCTATTCACGTAGAGTATTTTTCCCAAATTCACAGATATATCATTGAATGTAATCATTACGGCTGATTTGCAATAAACACTATCAGCTCGATACTGCGCGATGAAAACGACGAGAGAAGTTTCCCGGCGGTGCAGCAAAACGCAACCACTTCACAAGGCGGTGAAGGGCAACTGTAAAAACAGTTCGCCGTAAAAAGTCCCTGGCGCACGGACGGGGGGGGGGGGTTGAGAGGCGTTTTCTCTGTATAAACACAGCAAATCCGCGCAAACTCTTTCCGAGGCCGTTAAGTGAAAATGTCACCGTATTTCGCGAGAGGCAGCAGGATTTCAGCGCAAACTTTATGACTTGCAGAGGGAAAGGGATACACTCGCGGTGGCTGAAGCGCTATTTATTACTTTTTGCCTCCGAGCACGAAGAGCCCTTTCCGGGGCTCGATCGAAGGACTTTGTTTTTACTGTTAAAAGCACGGGAGGGGGAAGGCACGGGAGAGACTAAGAGAGGCTGTGCGTTCCTTACGTTTTATGGCACGGACCCCATAAAGTCTACTCCTTCCGGTCTTCCGATTACGTTAGCGACCGTGGATCAGGCCGAAGGGAAAGGGAGAATCCCTTATTCTTTAATAAATCACGCCCACGCAAACGAAATTCCGCGAGGTAATTTGGGTCAGTTTGGTTCCGGTGGTGGTGCTCTGTTGCACTTGAGGCTCTGGTGCTGGCAGCCTCACGGAAAGTATGCGCATGTGGAGACAGTCTTCTGGGGACAGGAGAGAATCACGGAAAGCCGCAGGTATGGCGGTGCATCGTATACAAACATACGAGCGCACACAAATTGACACACACACACACTCCAACAACACGGGAAAGCGATCTTCTACTTCATCTTTCAAATGACTAAAGAAATATGTACCTCAAATACCACAACGGCGGAATTTGGTTAGTGTCTGAATTATTTTCCACGAACTTCCAACTTATTTCTTTGTCTTTAAATTCACGTAAATTCTAAATTATATTCTAGAGTTACAGAAAGATAACCTCATATTCTTTATTAATATACATCCTCAATTCCTTGGACCCATTTAACACGCATTTATCGATTTTACGAGTAAACAATAATACTTCCATGTACAAAAATTTTAAACGACCAAACAAGTGGGCAAATGTTTAAGTAAATAAATATATTTGTTAGTGCTACATCACAATACTCAAAAAGAGAACTACACGTGGTCGAAAATCTATCTTCAAAGAATGTCCCACACACTGTAGTCACACAACTCGTGACAAATAACGAGAAGTCTGTGCACAGATGAATTTATATCGGCGTAACGAGAAATCAAAGATCACACACACACACACACACACACACACACACACATGTGTTTGCAATCATAAAAACATTGCATGCTACTAATATTTGTAATAAATGTCGCAATTTCGTTCGAATATCATCAAAACAATCTTTATACTTTTTGTCTGTATACAATTTGAAAAAACCGTACGAAATCTATGAATAGAACATGGATACTTCCGATTTTTGACTTCAAATTCTAACGATTCAGATACGTTTTCAAATTTTCCGGGATCATAAACCACGAAAAAAATGTGTGTTTCCGAGATTCAAACCAACACCTCGTGATCAAAAACAAGGAAATTTTGCCAGAGAAGACGAAGAAAAAGAGGCCATTCTTTGTAGTAGTTATGAAAGTATCATCCATAAAGGTATAATTATTTTTATGGCGAATGTTGAATGGTTGAATTTACGTAAGATACAATGACGCCCAATAGGCAATTTCCCCGAGCTTTTCAGCGAAGCATGTTCTAATATACGACTTTGTTGTATTTAATTAGTACGATACATTGTCTTTGTCGACGGTCCTCCTATGTGTTCATAAATGATTTATAGCGTTGAAAGGATGAAATTATCTTTCCTGCCTCTTAACATATTTCACGACTCTGGTGGGTATGTGCATAACTACCGACATCTCTCGGCATAAAGATTCTTGGCTCCCTTTGGAGAGTCGTAAAACTGCAGTAAAATGCGGTCTTGTTTCATCTGCAGTGAGGCCACCGCCAAACCCATCTCCTGTTCAACTGCCGATATTCAAGAGCCGATTAGTCTCCCTGATCGAGGCCTTCGCTTTACACGTTTTAAATACCTTGCCGCACCGGCGATAATGATTCCTTCGGCAGCTGCAAAGGACAGTCCCATGGGATGGCGTTCCTCATTTATATTTACACGTGAACGGACCTTAAAAGGGTAGGGTGTTCCCGGAAAGAAAGTGCTTTTTCTTGGAGGGAAGGAAAAAGGCTAGGAACTGAGCCGTGAATATTCAGTGTAATCTGTATTCATTTATGCAAAATAATAAAATGTTTAAAACGTTTTTTTATGATTGTTTACGTAGTTAGGAATGTGGATTACGTTACTTTTTATTTACTTATTTGCTACCATTTTTCGAAACAAAAAATACTTCTTAGAATATTATGCATCTTAAATAAAAGTGATAAACCCTCACTGTAAATACAATGCAGGTTTCAAAAATCCAAAGAAGGGTTATAAAGAGGAGAATTAATTATAAATAAAATTACGATTGAAAAACATTTCTCCCAAACAGACAAGAATCCGTGTAATAGGATATTAATATTATTATTAATAAATGCCAAGAAGTCTAAGAAAAAATACTTGCTAAGAAAAAATATGTGTGATTTTGCGAAAGAATTCAATGATAATGGTACTTAATTTCTAGTTTATTTTCAGGAAAGTCTAGTTTATTTTGGTTATTACAATCTTATTCAAAAATACCCTGTAACGACGAATAGTTCTAAAAAATGACATTAAATTATTGTATGGTATTATTATGAAGGAAATATTTAATTGCAAAAGAAATATCTTGGTTCAGTAATGATTTGTAACGTAGGTTCGAAAAAGCTGACTTTGTGCAATTTTTGCAAATTCCCTCGTTTTAATGAACTTTAACCATTTTCATGACCTCAACTTCCTCTGTTTGTACCTGAACATTAAAAAAATATATATTAGCTCATTTTTGTGAAAATTTTGAATATGTTACACGAACTTGTAATTAAGTAGCTACAAAATTTAAATAATCCTCATCAATTAGCAGGTGTCTCGATAAATTAGCTAAAATTCTCTGAGTTCAAAATCTATGGTTATTTAGAGAGAGATGACCGGGAGCGGTAGCTCAGTGCATCAACTGATGCCACTGCAGCGCCTCTAACCGGGAGGTCCTAGGTTCGAGTCCTGACGGCGGAAAGATTTTCGACACTAGCTTTTCAGCTAGGTCGAATTCTGTAGATGTCTGGAAGAGAATTCTAGCTGCCGGCTGCTCTGATAGGTAGTTTTCCGTGGTTTCTCCGATCAACTACTGGCGAATGCCGGAGCAGTACCTTACAAAACGGGCCACGGACCGCGCGCGATCTGTCCTTCCTCTTCCGTGTCCTATCCTCTCCCCTTACACACTCACTTACACTAACATGCACTACACTACCACATATTCCGGGAGACTGGTCGGGAGCTTAGAGCTTGTCCCGGCTGGGGCGGTGCCCCGCTGGTGGGAGAGTCCTGGTTGGGGGGAAACCCCACTAGCCGACGGTAGGTCGGTGCTGGATCACGCCATTCAGCGAGGGGAAAATCACCGCCATCGCCCGAGAAAAAAGAAGCACTGCACTAACGGGACTCATGACCGATGCTGTTGACGCGCCCGGAAACACGAAAAAATCAATCAATCAATCATAGAGAGACGAATCGGCGGACGGGCACACAAACGCATTAAAAAGCTTTTTTTTTATATCAGGGAGACAAAATCTGTATTTCTCTCTAAAAGTCAGGACATTAATATTTTCCAACATTTTATGGAACAATACAACGTATAGCAATGTTCGTTGCCGGTACATCATCCGGGACAAACATTGCGAGTTATAGTTGATAGTGATGTGAAGAGTGGGTTGCGTTGCAGCTACGACTTCGCGAGAAAACACAACGTCCTATTGTTGCTACTCGTTCGGCGGGAGTGTGTAATTTGTTGCAACTACGACATCCGGGACAATCACAACGACCTACGTTATTTCTTGTAGTATGACGTGTGTGTGTGTTCTCTTGCCGCTATGACATCCGGGACAATCCCAAGGACCTGTTTGTGCTACTGGTCTGACGAACGTGGGTGTTCTGTTGCAACTACGACATTCGGGGCAATCACAACGACCTACTCTCTAGTGGTCTAGTGGTCTGACGGGTGTGGTGTTCTGTTGCAACTACGACATCCGGGGCAAGCCCAAGGACCTGTTGTGTGCTAGTGGTCTGACGGGATCATGTGGTCTGTTGCAGCTACGACATCCGGGGCAAGCACAGGAATGTGTCGCTGGAGCCCGCGACCGGCGCTGGACGACGTGCGCGCCGAGGACGAGGGCGACTTCCGGTGCCGCGTCGACTTCCGCCGCTCGCCCACGCGCAACTCCAAGGTGCGCCTCAACGTCGTCGGTGAGTGCCCCTCCTGCGCTTTTGCTTCTCCTCGTGCATTATACCGACCAGTGGCTCCTGCGCATCTGGATAATAAATCAATGACGAAATGAACTTTGCTGAAAAAGTGAGTGATAAAATAAGAAAATGAATGAATGAATGAATGCTTAAGTGAATAAAGGAAAGAGCAAGTCATTGAGAAAATGAATAAATCATTAATAGGATGAGTAAGTTAATGAGAGAGCAAGTGAATGAGATGGCGAGTCGGTGAATGAGATGGCGAGTCGGTGAATGAGATGGCGAGTCGGTGAATGAGATGGCGAGTCGGTGAATGAGATGGCGAGTCGGTGAATGTGAATGAGAGGGCGAATAAATGAAAGATGGCGAGTCGGTGAATGAGATGGCGAGTCGGTGAATGAGATGGCGAGTCGGTGAATGAGATGGCGAGTCGGTGAATGAGATGGCGAGTCGGTGAATGAGATGGCGAGTCGGTGAATGAAGGCGAGTCGGTGAATGAAGGACGAGTAAGAGAATGAGAGAATAAGCAAATAATTGAGTGAGTGATTGAGTGAACGAGTAAATATATGAATGAATGAATTAGCGAGCAAGTAATGTTGCGTCAAGATTCTGGCTAAAATATGATCTTGAAGATCATGCAATCATAATTAATACGAGTACCAAATATTTGGAATTTAAACCGGAAAGAAAAAAATTTTTTGTTTATATTTATTTTTTATATATTATGTTATTTGTAATTGTTATTTTGCATTCTGCCACCGGGCATCATCTATCCAATTGTAGAATAAATTTCTATCTATCTATCTATCTATCTATCTATCTATCTATCTATCTATCTATCTATCTATCTATCCATCTATCTATCTATCTAACAAACACTCGGTGTGTCCCCATTTTTTTAAAAAAAATGAAAGACATTTTTTAATGGACAAGTAGTTTTCAGTAAGAATTTCATTACAAATAATTCATTATTTTTTTAAATGTTCAAATATATTTAAGTGAATACGTATTGACACCCAGTTTTTTTTCCTACCAGCTAGTGCATTCAATTTAGTCATTCTTGGCAATTCGTAAAAACAGTTTAATTGATTCCACTGCAATGAATCTGAATTTACTTTGTTAGCGAATAAGCGCATTTCGAGAGAACAAGCAATAAAATGCTCGTAAATGTAACGAGGGGGTCCTGGATCACGTGGTGACAAACAATCGGAGTGCTCGGGCGTAAACACTTAACGAGAAGTGGCACCATTTGCGGTCCGCAGCGACATACCGCTCGTTGCGTCGCCAATGCACTCGCGCCATATGCTAAACTCCGATTACGCCAGACGAGAGCCGCTCTTACTGAGCTCTAAGCCTGACCACATTGGGGCTACCCTTGAAATATTGTAATATTAAACTAGAGGTGCTACAGAATGGCACAGACTTTCTCGTAGCAATTTTTTTCTAATTTCCTTGGTGTGGACTGGTTTTAAGGTCTTGCTCCATTCTCTGGACTGCTACTGAACTGAAAATTCTCTGGACTGAAAATTTTGTTTTTGTAATTAATTGCTCTATTGGAAGAAAATTACTAAAATTTTCAAAACAATGTACATGACGTTAATGAAAGAACTATTTATGAGCAACAAATTTAGTTTGAAGAAAAAAATGTGTGTCTTCAATTTTATAGTTGTAGGAATATGGCGAAAAAAATCAAACTTCCGCAATTTTCGGAAATTCAGAGTTAACCACAAAAATTGGACTTATTTATAAGTGTATTTTAGTCTATTCTGATAAGAAATTTTTAAAGGGGAAAATAAATTTTAAAAATTTTTTCAAAATTTCAAAGCCTCAACTGGAGCTAGATGAATAGGGGTTTCTTTAGTTTCAAAAAGACCGTACGTATTGTTTAGGCGCCAGTAGTGTTCACAGACGGATGGGCAGATGGACGGACGTAAAAAAAAAACAACAAATTGTTCAGTATCAGAGGCCCCCAAAACGTGTATTTCCGATGAAAATTCGAAATCAATTTTCCGCAGCATTACATGACTTTCTCTATACTACCTGTATTACTCCCGTATATACATATGTATACGAGAAACTAAAAAGGGTTAGCTAGGCGTCTCTGATAAAATTTTGTATCCACTTTGTCTGAAGTCTAACTACAAAACTGCCAACAATATCGTAACAAGAGTTATTACTACACAAGTGTCCTAATTAATCCCAGCCCACTATTAACAACAATACTTAGTTTTGTCATTTGAGTAGTTCGAATAATAGTAAGTCTCAGCTTGTCCCCATTGTAGTAGGTGCTTTCAAACACAAAAAAGTATTTTTTTAAAATCTTCCTAAGACATTTCAGAAGGATTCGGCTAAAATATTACTAAACGATACTACTGTACCAGAAGAATACTTACGAGAAGAATTCGAGCACCTACTTGTGTAGCTTATATATTTATCCACCTCTCTGGTAGCCTCTTGCAAGTTATGGGTGTTTCAGAACTCATGAGTATCTAATTTCATTTTTCTCACACTTGAACTACTAGGTGATTTTCAATGTTTGTTGTATTATTGTCAGCTATTTGTTATATTTGCGTATCACCCAATATTTGTTCTTATGGTCTTTTATCATTTTCAATGAATAGGTTATTTCTGTATATACGGCTTTGTAAGCGATTTCCACAGTTTATTTGCAGATGTTTAATATTTAAAATAGTCTAATATTCTTGTTTCTAGCTACTTTTACTTATTTATACCTATGAATTCATAATATTCTGACTGTATTCGCCCAACAGCTCCTGACGCAACAAATGCCTACCAGCAGCGGTCTTGTGGTCATGGGTTAAGGAGTTCATGTGTTTAGAACATAGACGTTCCCACGCCGTATTCTGGTCTTTTCAGCCTCAAAAATTAGTTTTCTCATCGTCACACAGCAACATTTACTGGGACATAGCAAGAAAAGCGCACACTATAATCTGCTCTGACGGGGAATCAAACCCGCGATTGTGTCATGGAAAGCGAACACGCTGACCAGTGGGCCCAAATTTATAATATTAAATCATATTAATTCAAGACTTAATCACATCATTCCATTCTTTCCCTCTCACTTTTCTAATTTAGAAAAATTGAATATTAGATCAATATGACCAGGGGCGGTAGCTCAGTGCATCAACTGATGTCACTCCAGCACCTCTGACTGGGGAGATCCTAGGTTCGAGTCCTGACGGCGCCAGGATTTCCGACACTAGCTTTTCAGCTAGATCGAATTCGGTTTCTGCCTGGAGGATAATTCTAGCGACCGGCTGCTCTGATCGGTAGTTTTTCGTGATTTCTCCGATCAACACCAGGCTAATGCCGGAGCAGCAACCTACAAAACGGACCACGGACCGCGCGCGATCTGTCCTTCATCTTCCTTGTCCTGTCCTCTCCTCTTACACACACACTTACAGTAACATGCACTACACTACCACATATTCCGGGAGAGCGGTCGGGAGCTTAGAGCTTGTCCCGACTGGGGCGGTGCCCCGCTGATGGGAGAGTCCTGGTTAGGGGGAAACCCCACTAGCCGACGGTAGGTCGGCGCCGGATCTCGCCATCCAGCGGGGGAAGATCTCCGCCATCTCCCGAGAAAAAACAAACACTACACTAACGGAACTAATGACCAAAGCAGTTGACGAGCCCGGAAACACGAAAAAAATCAATCAATCAATCAACCAACGAGCGACCGATGGCTTATACACTAGTTAGATAGCTAGATTTGAAACAGCCGCTGTCTGTAGACAATTCTAACGGCCCGTTGCTCTGATTAGTTGCTTTTGCCACGGTTGCTCCGTTCAGCGGCAAACGAATGCAGGAGCTTTACGTAAACAAAAGGGTTACTGAACATCCACGGTCTTTCCCTCCTCTTCCGTCTTTCATTTCTTGACCCACACACAAACACTTGTTGGGAGACCAATCGGAGACTTATAGGTTGTCCCGGCAGGATCTGTGTCCTGCTGGCAGAGATGTCTGGATGGGGAAATCCTTTGTAAACTGGTGTTGGCGCTGCACCTCATTTTATAGCATGGAGGAACACCCCCATCCCCCGAGGTACAACTTGTATTATCTGAGTTTCAGGAACTAAGGACCTCAGCGATCGACGCGCCGAGAATCACGAAATAATTAATCAATCCTGGCCTAGCGTCAACGATTTCAACCTAGCTACCCAAATTCCAGGCCAAAGCTCCAGCTGTGCAATATTGCCTTCGAGAGGCAGAAACCAGGACAAGCCGCATCAGACACGTGACACACAGCCGAGACAACCGAAAACCGACGTGCATAATTCAAGCAGCAAAAAACCTTCATCGGAAGTGATCAATTCTTCCACTCACGTACTGTCTATACAAAACCACAGCCCGGGTGATGGACTTGGTCTTCGATCGGCCTCGCACGCTAGCCGCTACACTTTGTCAGTGTCTCGCTTCGGGCCTGCCATTTACCTCCGCGTTTCGACATTTGAAGCCCCGCGCCTCTTTGACACCGAAACGGTGTTTTTCCTCCTCAAGCACTCCGGCGCAGATGTTAAATAAACACGCGAGCCACGTACTGCGCACGGCTTCGTATTGACACATTGAGTGGTTATTCCGGGCGCGTCAACAGCTTAGGTCATCAGTCCCGTAAGTGTCGTGCATGGTTTTCCTAGGGAAAATGGCGGTGATTCGCTGGTTGGCGAGATCCGGCGCCGACCTACCTAGCTAGTGGGGTTCCCCCTAACCAGGACACTCCCACCAGCGCAGCGGGGCACCACCCCAGTCGGGCCAAGCTCTAAGCTACCGACCGGTCTCCCGGAATATGTGGTAGTGTAGTGCATGTTAGTGTAAGTGTGTGTGTAAGGGGAGAGGATAGGACATGGAATAGGAAGGACAGATCGCGCGCGGTTCGTGGCCCGTTTGTTAGGGTACTGCTCCGGCATTCAGCTGGTGATGATCGGAGCAACCACGGAAAAAGTACTGATCAGAGCAGCCGGCCATTGAAATTCTCCTCCAGACAGCGACAGAATTCGACCTAGCCGAAAAGCTAAAGTCGAAAATCCTGCCACCGCCAGAACTCGAACCTAGGACCTTCCGGTCTGAGGCACTGCAGTGACATCAGTTGATGCACTGAGCTACCGCTCGCGGTGCATTGACACGTTCTCGCGCGTCAATACGGATCACTATGAATGCCGGCGCTCTCTTATTCATATCGGCGATCGCTCATAAATAGGTCGCATTTCGGAACGCGCATTGAGCGCAGGTGCATAGTAAATTCGGAGGCGGGAAGCCGGGCGGGCAGGTTTTGAAGGGTGCAGCAAATTATTGAAAACCGATCACGCTTTAAAAGCGTGGTTCTCAGCGCGGGGAACCGCAGTGCCTGCGGGGGATGGAAGGGTTGGGTACGCGTGGGTGGGAGGGCGCCAAAGTTGATGTGTGTGTGGTGGTAAAAAAAAAAGAAAGGTTGGGAGAAATTGGGGGTGGGAAAAGGGAAGAGAGGTAGGGTTAGAGTAAGGGAAAGAAATTCACACGAATTGGTACGTGTGTGTGTGTGTATGTGTTACGGGGGGGGGCAAAACAGATGTGTGTTTATGGGTATTTGTAGGAGGTAAAAGTAAGGGAAGGCGGAATAAGGAAGGGCTAGTGCACAGGAATGGTATGTGTGTGTGTTGGGGGGAGCAAAACTGATGTATGTGTGTGTGTGTGTGTGTGTGTGACGGAGGCGAAAATACGGGAAGGTGAAATGAAGAGCGGTGCGCAGGAACTGGTACGTGGGGGGGGGAAAAGATGGTGTAAGAAGGAAAAAAGGGAAGGGGGGTGGGGTGTGTGGGTGGGTGCAGAAATTGGCGAAAAAAGGGAAAGCGGAATAAAAAAGATCTAGAACCCCATCTTGTAGTAAAGCACGAACGTAACGACATCGAGTTATGCACGATCATTGTAGTGGGTTGGAGCGGCATGGATAGAATTCGTGCGTGCGTACATGTGCATGTGGGAGGGGTGTATGTGTGTTCGTGAGAACCCCAGTCCCGTTTAGAATATAAATAAATATTCAGAAAGTAAGGAAAAGAAGAATAAGAAGTAACATATTGCTTAATTGGAATGATTGATGGCGTTGTCATTGTCAACAATAGTATTTATTTTTCGTATTTTCTCTCTCAAAATTGTACATGTACTACATTTTCATTTATTTCTTGCTTAAAATTTAAAAAACTACTATATTACATAAAGATATAACTCTCCGTCCCCTTCTTTTCTTTCCTTTCTTTAATTCTTCTTCTTTCATTTCTTAAGATGTTTTAAATTATATAAATTATTTATATTATAAAGATCTAACTCTCCGCCCCCTTTCTTTCTTTCATTCTGTCTTTCTCTTTTCTTTAATTCTTCTCCTTTCATTTCTTAAGATGTGTTTTTAAATTAGGTAACTATGTTAATTCTAATTTTATATTTTTCTTGTACCAGAAAACTGATGATGATGGCTAAGCCATCGAAAGCTGCTATTTGTGAAATAAATACTATTGTTGACAATGACAACGCCTTCAATCATTCCAATTATGTAAATGTCAACTACACCTCACCACTGAATCAATAACATATTGCTTGCCACAATTCTCATATGTTGACCCCCCTCCCCCTCACGCACGTAAGTTATACTTGTGCAGAGATACAGAAAAAGGGGAATCATAGAGATACAGTCTTTAAATTAAATCGCTTTCAATTTAAAATTTCCAGTTGAATTTAATATACAATTCGATATTTCGTTCGTGTCTTTTCATTTTTAATTCGGAGATGGGTATTCAGAAAAACAGAAGACATGAAAATTGAACAGGTCTCAAAAGTTCTCATTTTGTATATTTTGGCATATGGAATATTACTTTAGAACTCCAGCCTGGCAAACCAAGTCCTAGGCTCACTGACGTGAAGTTGTGTTCCACCCAATGGAGCCGTTAGGAACCATGTATGTACCATTATATGTACTCCTTACTCATTTAGACGAACAAACCCTTATAAAAAATGAAAGTACCATACATGTAGATTTCAAATGACTTAATAAAGCCATTTTTACCGTATTATATCACAAAAGAAGGAAAAAGAGAAGATCTACAACAGCAACAAAATAATCAATTACAAGAAAAAATAGCAAAGGTATGATTGCAAACTTGTAGATCACAAACATGTACTTCTATAGTATTCAAGTTGAATTATTAAAATAGTTAGTATGCGTAAAGTGGGGATTGAAAACTTCCTGAAATAAGAAAATACCCAGAAGCTCTTTTTGACACAAAACGAAAGAAAAAAACTGGAAAAAACTGGAAAAAACTGATGACACGTATGAATATGAGAACAAGAAACATTAATAACGCAAGAAGGGGAAACCAGGGATGACGGAGACGACGACTCGAAAAGATAGCAGCAGGAGCTGAAAATATATCGAAAGGGCTTTGGGGGCGCTAGTGAAGGCAATGGAAATCTCGGGAGGAGAAATGTGTAGGGGAGGAAAAGGGGCGCGAGAATTGATATTGCAGGGTGAGCGGGAGAGGGAACTGAACGCCTAGGCGATGAAGGGAACATTCTGTGGGAGCTGGTTGCGTGCGCGGGGAAGACAACATCCCAACAAATGTTCATCACGATTCATGTGGTGAATACTAAAAGGAAACTTTGAAATTCGACAATCTCACTTAGTCACTGGGAACCCAAGTATTACGTTAAAAATAAGTGAAACTAGAGGTGCTGCACCAGCACTTTTCTTGAATTATTATTATTATTATTATTATTATTATTATTATTATTATTATTATTATTATTATTATTATTATTATTATTTGTAAGGGTTAGGTTGTATTATTATTCTGCACCTTTCTATTCTACTAATTCACTTTTACTTCTCTTACTACTCTTCTAATTCAGCCATCAATCAAAATATGCAAATGATATAACTCAAAATAAACCAATAACCATTAATATTTTCTAAACCTATTACGTAAAATAATTTGAAAAACGTATATTCAGGAATATTATAAGATATAATATTGAAGAATATAAGCATTATAAAGAAATTTATCTTTAGTATTAAAGGTGACTAACAGATTCGAAACAATGAACTTCTGCAATTTCTACATTCCAGAGTTTTTAATGGAAATAATTCAACCCACGGCATATCATGTATTCAAGAAAATAGCAAAGATCATTTGTTGTTTTTTCTGTATGGATCCCAGGTACAGGAGATGCCAAAACATTGAAAGAAAATTACAAGGAATGGAAATGGAGTATAAGACATACGGTTGCAAAGTGAAATGAAATGATGGGGCACAAATAAAACATTTAGATAGCAAATTTGGAATAAAAATAAATATATCACGTATTTGTTCTATATAATTGAAAATACTCGTCACAATTGATACGTACATGGGGTGATAATAATATATGCAAAATAATCTTCTAATATGGCGACGGAAGTGTAGGAAAGGAGGAAAACTCTCTCGGAACGACGGAGAGAGCTAGGAACTGCAGCATATTTGATACGATGATCGGCAGGATCAAAGATGGTGGAAGCATGAAAGTAAACTCTTAAGATCTCTAGACCTCGCATAGTATACCTCTATTAGGCAGTCCTACATACGCACTGATTGTTGCATCTCAGAACAACATGTTCTTGAAAGTAATTCTGTTCAATAATTCTTAACCATTATAATTTGTCTAGTGATTCTTGAGTTTAGGTCAGTGAAAAGAAAATAAACACTTTACATGACCGACGTTTCGACCATTTATATAAATGTAGCCCTGTTGAAGGCCGAATATATGCCCCAAACGTCGGCAAAGTGTTTATTTTCTTTTCATTGACACAAACGCAAGAACCAGTAGATCAATTTTTGGAGATGAACCACATTCAGTTTGGCGTAGAAGACAAATGAAACGTATCGTAAAATAAATAACTATTTTTCTTGCATTAAATTGCTCTTATGATAAATTATCTTTTATGGAATCTACATTGACATGCTTCTAATCTACTTCTGAAATTGCATATTGTACATGGTAAGTTGCGAATTCATGGAACACTTCTGGCGTACTTGTAGAGTTGTTAATTCACTTGGGTAACTGAGGGAAAAGGGAAATGAAAAGCGTTCTATGTATCGAGGGATTCGACTTAAGGAGAATTTCAGCTGTTGAAAAATCTGAGATTTTTGGGAAATTGAGACCTTGAGGAATTTTAACTATTGATGAGTTTAAGATGCGGAAACATTTGAGTTATTGAAAAGTTTTGGTTGAGGAAAACAGTTTAAATGGCTCAGAAATTTGAATTATGGAGAAATTCTAATTATGGAGAAATTCGAATTACGAAAATCATTCATACTTGGTTTTGGCTATTGTTTAGTACTAGCTATTTTTAGTTATGGTTATTTTTGAGTCATGGCTATTTTGTCTTAGTTATTTTCGAGTTACGGCTATTTTGAGTTATGGCTGGATTCGAATTAGGGATACATTCGATTTATGACCACATTTGTCTGAGGGGTACATTCAAGTTATTCATGTAACCAAGTCAAGGAAAATTTCGAATTATGAGGAAATTAAAATTGTAGAAAAATTCGAGAAATTCGAATTAATGAAAAATGTGAACTATTGAGGAAAACAAGATATTGAGGAAAACGTATTAAATAGATGTATCCTAATTAAAAACGTTTGATTAAAGGAAGCTGGAATCGTGGAGGTTCCCCCGCCGTGTTATACCACGGGGAGGGGCGTGTCGAGGTGTCGAGGGGGAGTGGGCGGCGCCCGCCCGCCCGCGGGGCGGGCGCACGAAAAGTGCGAGCGCGCGAAAACTGCGAGGGTGGGGCTGGGCGGGGCTGGGCGGGGACTGGGCGGGGCCGGCCGGGCGCGTGGCGGGCGGGGCGGGGCGGGGCGGGCGGGGAAAAGTGCGGAGCGGGCGGGCGGGCGCGCGAAAAGTGCGGAAGTGGGGCGGGGCGGGCGCGCGAAAAGTGCGGAAGTGGGGCGGGGCGGGGCGCGCGAAAAGTGCGGGCCCGGGGCGGGCGGGGCTGGTGGGCGCGGCGGGTGGGGTGGGGCGCGGCGCGCGAGGGCGGGGCGCGAGGGCGGGCGGGGCGGGAGCGGGGCGAGCGCGAAAAGTGCGGGGGTGGGGCGAGTGCGGGAACGGGGCGGGGCGCGGGCGGGACGAGCGCGAAAAGTACGGGGCGGGGCGGGGACGGGGCGGGGCGGGGACGGGACGGGCGGGACGAGCGCGAAAAGTACGGGGGCGGGGCGGGGACGGGGCGGGGCGGGGACGGGACGGGCGGGACGAGCGCGAAAAGTACGGGGGCGGGGCGGGGGCGGGGCCTGCGCTGGCGCTGCCTGCGCGGACGCGCGCGTGACAGGCGCGCAACAGCCGTCCATCAGCCGAGGCGGCCGAGCCCCTGGATTTGGAGGCTTCCACGGAGGACCCCGAGCAAAGCCACGCTCGCCGTCTGCAGATATCTTTATCCGGTAATAGTTGTGTCTCGTTTTGTGACGGACGTGGCCCATATGTGGACGGCTTACACAACGCTCGAAGCAATGTTTGCACAATGTAGTTTCGGTTTTATAAAACCAGATGGCAGAACAATCTATGTATAAAACCAGATGGCAGAACAACTTGTATGGCCATTTACCTTTTAACTCTTGAGCGACATACCGAGCTACATAAGTACAAAGAACCCATGCTACAATTCATGCGAAACGTCTACAATAGATGTAAGGTCAGAGGGTATTACCTCAGTGTCTCTGTATGAGTTTAGTTGTGTATTAAATTATAACAGTTACACGGTATTAGGAAGTGCAAGTTTAAATTGAACTGAAATTCCCTGTTTTCAATGTAGAGTGGAAGTTCTGGGATACTCGAAATTCAAATAACTTTTGTAGACTTGATTTTGGTTCACATTTTCGTTGTTGACGGGGGGGCATGAAACATTATTTAAGTTCGGTAAAAACACTACCTTCAACTTTGATAAGTTGGATTCCATGATATCTAACTTTTTAGAACCTTTAACCTCCTATCGAAGCTTGAAATTTATAACCTTGAATCTCATTACGTTGGAAAATCCAATCATTTTCCTTAAAATTCGAAAAAATAAATGTTTACTGTATGTAGTGAATAGATGTTGCCTTTTGCCATCTCTATTAGTAACAATAAGCATTTAATAACAATAATAATAATAACAATAATAACAACAACAACAAAATGATGTGGTAAATGTGTGGTTTCGTTTTGTTGCAGTGCCTCCGCAGATGCCTACCATCATAGACGAGCGGGGTCGAGAACTGCCGTCGGTCGCTGGACCGTACACGGAAGGCTCCTCCATGAAGCTTACGTGTGTCGTTCGAGGGGGTAAGTGTTAGTGATTTGGGTTACTTCGTCTGCTCTCTTGACAAAAGTTTGCAAACGATTCACTTTTGAAACAAATCACTACGAACTCAAACAACATTGACATTCGTCATAGTATACTTACAGTATTTTTGTTCTTCTCACACCAGAATATTAATAAATTTTTACAGTGAGAATATGATTTGAAGTATTACGCATTCTCTTAACAGTAGAGGTATATAATATTGTTGTATTTCTTATTTCTTAATGCTGAAAATTGTTCATTTTTAATTCAAAGGCAAGTTAAACACCAAATTTTACAGTCCAATGAGGTTTTTTGCAGCACCAATCTAAATATTTTAGGATGTTAGTCAAGCGCTTTGTGTATGAAATCTTAGAAGATAATAGAAAGCGCGGAGAGATTTGAAAAAAATATTACTAAAAGAAGACGCGATATTGCGTAGGTTCATTTTTGTTACTCAAAAAGTTGAGAATTCCTGTGATAGCAGAATTCTAAGAATTCAATACGTCCCAACTCCCACTTACTATGTGTCTGTAAAAGCACAGTGCTTTGCAAATTTCACAGATGAAAGATCACTGCTTTGAAAATCTCACATGCATCCACATTTCCAAAGCGGGAATGACATTAGGGGGTCACCGCTTTGAGATCCGAGTCGAATAAATGACGCTCCATCTGATGGACGAGTCACGTGATTTCTTCGATTTGCACTCAACCTCTACGGCGGAAGGACACATTATCGACACCGATGGCCTTCCTGTCCCAGGGAAAAGCACATTGCCTTATTCATTCCCGGGCTTGCTTTGGGCATGTTTTCCGGCTACCACAATTGACAGAATGCCTCATTCGTTTAGAGAATATCGTTGGCTGTTAGAACATGATAGAAATTGATTTTCATTATTTGGTTGGTCGGAGAGAGTGGCATATGAGGTATTGTAATCAGAGTAATAGTCAGTTTCTTGAGATAAGTAATGTTCAGATTGCAGTAATATAAGATAAAAGCATTTTGCACGTAGTGTCAATCAGTGTGAACTAGTATTTTTGTATTCAAAAATATTTTTTCTCATTGAGTATATTAACGTTATTGATTTTGTTACAAAAACTTTTTGTAGTAAGTAGAACATTGTTAAGGTTCTGATAATTAAAAATAAAACGAATATCAATTTCAAAGAACCTCAAAATATTAAATTTTGCTGTATTATTTTGGTGTGTTTTCTTTTTATATGCATGCAACCTCATGCAATCTCCCCACCAACAACCCCTATTCCAGACAGCAGGTTCCCTTAAATCGTGGGAGGGGAAGGCGGCGAGCGCTACTGACAGAAATATTGGTCCCGGGGCGAGAGCCTCGTCGGCCTGGGAGTGCTTATGTTCTACATCCCCTGCGGCGGGCGCGAGGGCGAGGGCGCGGGCGAGGGGGCGGGGCGCTCAGAAGCGAGGGCCTGGGTGAGGAACAAGGAGTGATATGAGACGCTTTCTCCCTCCCGCCGCCCGCGCTCCTGTCGCACCACCGCGGTGTCTGCTTGCGCTGCCCGTCACCCTCGCCCAACGCTTCATTCCATTCTTGTAGACTTTCAGGGGCTGGTTGTGCTCAGAGCCAACGTTGCTGTTGTCTCTGCAGCGGCTCTAATCGGGAGGTTCTGTGGTTCGAGTCCCGACGTTGGAAGATTTGCGATAGTACATTAGCTGGTTGAATTCAGTCGCTGTATGCACTACAATTCTAGCGGCCGGGAGCTCTGGTCGGTGGGTTCCGTGGGTTCTCCGATCTATACCAGCGATTGCCGGAGTATCACCTAAGAAACAGGCCACACTCATTCCTTTCTCTTCCTCGTTCTGTCCTCTTCCGTCATACACAGACACACCCATACATATACCACCACATACACTTTCATGCACTACACCACCACAAAAGTCGGGAGATCAGACCAAAGCTTAAAGTTTGTTCCGGATGGGCCAACGCCCCTTTGGGGGGAGATACTTGGATGGGGTAATCCCCCGCTCCGGCGTGATCAGCGCCGCATCCCACCATTCAGCGAAGAGGAAACTCAGCTATTTCTTGAAATAAAACATTCACTACACCAATTGGACTAATGACCATAGTAGATGACGTGGTCAGACACATCAGTGAAATAAAATCAAATCTAGACATTCTTTTCCTTGCATTCCAATCCACAATACACCAATCCCCCCTCCTAGAAATAGTCTTTCCCCCTCTTCTTCTACCTGCATGTCTTCCTCCAGCACATCTTCAACCGCATCTCTGTACTTCCTTTTTTACTTTCTCATATACGTATGTACGTACGTACGTCCAAATTTTGGGGATACTTTAGATGAAGCCTCTGGGTCATTTTCAAACATTTATTGTAAAAATAAAGTAAAATACACTTCCAAAAATGGCATAGGTCCGATTTTCATGGTTAACTTTGAATGTTTGAAAATTGCAAAAGTTGCAAAAGTTTGAACTTTTTCGGCGTCTTCCTACAACTACAAAATTAAAGATACAGATTTTTTCCTCAAATGAAATTTGTTGTCCGTAATTACTTCTTTCATTAACGTCAGGTGAATTTTTTTGAAACTTTTAGTAGTTTTCGCGCAATATTGCGTGCAATTTGTGCAATTTCATAAAAATTAGAAATATCAGATTTTGTCAAAAACGGCTCCAAATTTTTATTTAATCTTTTGGTAGGGATAATGCTAAATGTGCTCTTTATGACGATATAAAAGCCACGTTGTTCTATTCTTCTACTTTTTTCAAATATTATTAAAATTTATTTTTGTCTCTCATGTCGTTAATATACATTATAGGAATTTCGTTCACATAATTCTATTTATGAGTACATGTGCTTTAAATAATGTCAAATAAACTTTCTCGGAAATTCAATAGTTTTCTGTTAAAATTCAGCTCAAAATTCACATTTCAGAACGCCATTTTCTCAAAAATATTCCCATTCTTTTCTTCAATTTTTTCCAACGGGAGTGCAAGTTGCATTGCTAAAAAAGGCATTTGTTCATTTTGGTGTATAGGTCGGAACAGGGAACTAGTGTAGCTTGGTTTGTTTTTTTCGTGTTTCCGGGCCCGTCAACTGCTTTGGTCATTAGTCCCGTTAGTGTACTGCATGTTTGTTTCTCGGAGATGGCGGTGGTCTTTCCCAGCTGGATGGAGAGATCCGGCGCCGACCTACCGTCGGCTAGTGGGGTTTCCCACTAACCAGGACTCTCTCACCAGCGGAGCACCGCCCCAGCGGGGACAAGATCTAAGCTCCCGACCGCTCTCCCGGAACATGTGGTAGTGTAGAGAATGTTAGTGTAAGTGTGTGTGTAAGGGGAGAGGATAGGACAGGAAAGAAAAAGGACAGATCGCGCGCGGTCCGTGGCCTGTTTGGTAGAATACTGCTCCGGCATTCGCGTGGTGTTGATCGAAGAAACCACGGAAAACTACCGATCAGAGCAGCCGGCCGCTAGAATTCTCCTTCAGGCAGCGACTGAATTCGACCTAGCTGGAAAGCTAGTGTCGAAAATCCTGCCGCCGTGGGGAGTGGGAACCTAGGACCTCCCGGTCAGAGGCGCTGCAGTGACATCAGTTGATGCACTGAGCTACCACTCCCGGTACTATTGTAGCCATGCTGTTTACGTACGGTGGGCGTGTAAGGCTCGTAGACTGGGAAAGGAATAAATCGGATAAGGTGAATTGTGGAGAGATAAGTCAGAGCGAGTAAAGACTAACTTTGCTCTCTTTTTAACCAAGAGGGGGAGCGAGGCCGATTAAGAGCTGATTTCCAAAGTGACGCATCTCTATTTCCATTTGTTTTCCACCTGTAGTTTTACGTAGGTATCAATATATTTTTAGCACATATCTCCATCATGGTGCACAATATTGTATTAAATCTGCAGTTCTCTTATGTTAAACGGTACTGAAAAGAATTGAGTTCTACCTTGGCAGAAAAGGCTGAATGTGAAAATTGTCTATTCCTGAAAAAATGTTTTTCATGAAGATATGTCACTTCCGAAACTTCAACTATAATAATCAATAAGACTCGAGGAGAGACGACCAAGTTAGAATGAATCGCAGCTGGGAGAATTGTTGTAGCAACGTGAATCGTGTATGTCGGCGTAGAGCGAGGGCAGTCGGAAGAACGCGAGGATGGCCGGAGCGACCGACGGCATGGAGAGAGCGACGACCAAGTCGCTGTGAACCGCAGCTAGGATGATTGTAGCAGCGTGAATCGTGTATGTCGGCACAGGAGGGAGAACTCGAGGCTACTGAGGGCGACCGACGGCATGAGAGAACGACGACCAAGTCACAGTAAACGCAGCTAGGAGATTGTGCAGCGTGAATCGTGTATGTCGGCACAGGGGGAGAACTCGAGGCTACCGAGGGCGACTGACGGCATGGAGAGAGCGACGACCAAGTCGAAGTGAATCGCAGCTAGGAAATTGTGCAGCGTGAATCGTGTATGTCGGCACAGGGGGGAGAACTCGAGAGCTACCGAGGGCGACCGACGGCATGGAGAGAGCGACGACCAAGTCGCAGTGTACCGCAGCAGGGAGAATTGTTGTACAGCGTGACTCGTGTATGTCGGCGTAGAGCGGGGGCAGTCGCGAGAGCTGCCGAGGGCGACCGACGCGCGCGAGGGGCGCCGCCAGGCGGCGGAAATGAGAGGTTGCGTGGCCGAGGGTGGAGGAATGCGTGGCGTCAGCGGATGCCATTTGTGACGTCTCCTAACCCCAGCGCTGAGAGCACTGCGTGTGGGGTCGCCCTGGTGCGAGTGCATTTCCTGCCCGCAGCCGCTTCATCGAGGGGTCCCAGCGCCCTGCGCGATAAAATTCACCGCGTTGTTTTCAGACGCGGGAAACTCATTTACCAAGTAATTTCCTTTGCTAAATATTTGTCAGATAACATTGTTAAACTAATGGTATGTAATAATGATACATAGTGACTCACGCAAGTTTGTAAAATTTAATGTGAAATTGTGTAAAGATGTGGCAGTTCATTACTGAGGTTCCTCAAAGCTTAAATGAATATTAAGCGTTTTAGACTTTCCAAAGATTTGTTTGTGATGTGTTGTAAAATAGACAATTCAGATTTCTTAATTTTTTACTTACTTGACACAACTTACATACTGTAGGGAAATTATTGTAATGCTTAAGGAAACAAGTGGTAATTTTTTCACATGAATACTCGTATTGTCGGACCCAAAAAGTGAATAATGTTTGCTTTAATGTTTGTTGCCCTATGGTTCAAATTAATGACACAGTACTTTGATTTTGAATTTGATGATGAAATGAGTTCGATTGAAACGGGTTCGATCGAAACGAGTTCGATCGAAACGAGTTCGATCGAAACGAGTTCGATCGAAACGAGTTCGATCGAAACGAGTCGATCGAAACGAGTTCGATCGAAACGAGTTCGATCGAAACGAGTTCGATCGAAACGAGTTCGATCGAAACGAGTTCGATCGAAACGAGTTCGATCGAAACGAGTTCGATCGAAACGAGTTCGATCGAAACGAGTTCGATCGAAACGAGTTCGATCGAAACGAGTTCGATCGAAACGAGTGCGGGCGAATCGTGTCCCCATTCGCTTGCACGAGGCGCACGTGTGTGTGTGTGCGCGCGCAGGCGGCTTCCAGGCGGCGTCGCGCCGTTCGGCTGATTGAGGCGAGGCGATCCATGAGGGGCGTCGCAGCGGGCGGCAGGGGCCTCGGGCACCGACGCCGCGCGCTGCTATCGGCCAACCCCCGGCCGCCCGGGGCGGGGGCGGGCGGTGGGCGGGGGCGAGAGGCGTAGCGCCCAGCCCGCGCCATTTTCCAGCGATCACCTTCGCTCCCCGCTCGCGCAGCGGCCGGAGGGCGGGGGTTCCCCGCTAGGCCAATGGCGCCGCAGCCGCTGGCAGAACCTCGCTTGTGTCCTAGCTTGCCCAGACTACGCTCCATTCAGGGCAGTAGACACATTTTTTGATTATTTCGAAAACAGTTTATCGCTCTGTGAACAGACATCTTTCTGTAAAATATATTTTTCCGTCAATCATGAAGGCTAGGGCTCCAGATAAAGTCTGAAAATGACCGCTCAAGGTGGATAGGTGAATGTTAGGTATACTTTTCACGTGTGATGTACATTGTTACAATATCCTCTTAGAATATTGTAAAAACATGCATATTATGTAAAAAGTAGATTATAATTCGAGTATGTTTGTTTTTGAATTAAACCCTCAAACTAATGTAAACCTGCGGGCTATGAATACCAAATTTCGAAGTGTCCGCATTGTTTACTTTCATCACGTTCTTAATTAAATTCTCAATAGACTAAATTTATTCACATAATTATTTAAGTAAATAATATTTCTTAAGCACGTAGTTTTAAAATGTACTTCTTTGTCATCACAATTACCAAGTAATCGTGCTACTACAGCACGGAAGGGTAAAGCCGAATAAGGCGGTGAATAACGCCCCCAAACCAAATCGATAATCGCTCATATGAAATCGAATACAAAATGATGTAGATCCACAAAAAATCAGCTTCCTAGGGCAATCTGTTCCTATGCAACCTCATACAACGAGAAAAGTGTTTTGCATGTTTTATTTTTCTCGGCATCTATTGCGTGTATCAGGCGGAAAAAGTTTTCAAGAGACTGAGATACATAGTTGAGGGTATTTTTGTCAATGGATTTTGACGTCTAATTCATATAGGAAAAATAAACAACTGTTTCAAATTCATTTTCGACGTGATAACGTTGGAGTACCGTCTTAATTTTTCCCCTAGCATGGTCTTATAACATTCTATAACATATTTTTTTTTTCAGATTTTTAAACAATGTGGACGGCAGTAAAAAACTAGACCAATTTAAAAATTTGAAATTCACGCCTAAATATGATTGCTAAAAACGGTTTAAGCGTTATTTAAACACAGATTTAAACACACCTTAAAGTAATTTTCTATAAATTGGAATAAGATTTAAACTTCTTTTTTTCCTATTGTTGAAGGAGTTTTCTGTCGTAAAATCGCCATCTTTTCCCGCAACATTACAATACATTCTCTGTACCGCATAATCAGTACGCGAGGAAGTAAGACTTTGTTATTGAGTGAACATTCTCCAGTTGATGAATTGACCTAATTGTAATATAAATTTTACATCTTTCAACTGTCGAATACTCTGGAACAACACTTACCAATTTCAATGAAAATTTGATAATGAGGATGATAAATTGAACGACATTATGCAGAGATACTTGTTGAAATTATTTACCTTAGGTTGACAACGTTAGTTCCCTGTACCTGAGAGAAAAATCATCAAATCTCTTGTAAAGTTCACAACGTGTACTCGCTTTTCACCGTGATTCGAATTTGCGCTAGAAGGGCAATTTGTGCTGTCAGGAACTTCACCACTCTGAATTGTTAGAAATTTGAGCTAGTTGCCTTTGGTCGAAATATTGTTTCTGGGTGCACGTGATTCTGTGAAAGAGCTTCATATTGCACAATAGCAGCTGTTATTTCTGCTGTTGGAGCGAAGCCACTGCTATCAATGGGAATTAATTACACACGCGTAGAGGAATACAAGGGAAGTTAGAAGGGAGTTGCCTCTACTAAACACTAGTTTGGTCTCATGTTCATAATATTACTATGACGGGAATAGAAATGAGGTCTTCCTAACGAAAAAAACTCATATTTAACCTCTGTTTCATTATGTCCTCTGTTGCTAACTTCAAACTAAATGTTTTGAGGTGGAACACATTGGTTGAACTAACCTTTGAAGTCAAAGACCGAATGTTTCAGTGTAGTGTAAGAGCACAAAAATGTTCCGCAGTTCCTTACAGATTACTTATAAATGGTACACATTTTAAAAATTATTATAATTTGACATAAAATGAAACAAATTTTATCAATGCTCGAGTAGTTGAAAATAATAAAACTAAATGCGACGTTTCGAAACGTACGAAATGCGATGGGTCATTGGTGGTTATCATTTGATACTGCATAAAATACGTGCGGTATAAAGTAAAAAAAAATCTTTTTAGAAAGAAATCAAACTTTATTGAAAGTATTTTCTTATTTTGCGGAAATTGTATTTGTAGAGTTTTTCCTTAATTAAAATGTGCCCCAACGTTCACAATTTGTTTGTCTTGGTATCTGACATGCATTACCATGAAACTTTATTCTTACACTTTCATTCTGGAATTAATAGATTTCATCACAATATGTCACCTAACACATGTTTAAATTCATAACCGCATCATAATCCCAAGCGTATAGTAATTAAAATTGCTCAAAATTCCTTTTAGTTCACTCCTCATTCCTCTCCAACTGATCTTTCTTTAATGGCGTTTTAGCTACCAGAGTCTTAGAACTTTTGTAACCAGTCTTGCCCGTATGCACCATGAGTCACGTTACTGACATTAAAACTTGAAGGGCACTCCTCCCACTTTACTGCGCAGACTTGTAAGGTTAGTTAAACGAATGTGTTCAAACTCGATAACTATGAACCCAACATACTAACCCAATGCATGAGTGCCTAACATTTTACACTACCCAAGAAAATTAATATGGATGCAATGGTCAAATGACATGTATTTAACGATAGTAATTTAATCATGTTTTGGCTTGTACACGTGATTCCTTTTGTGAGATTTTCAATGCGGTCATAAACTAGCGCTTCTAAATCGGAAAATACATATTTATTGTCACAACCAGCGATACATTTTAAACACATGTTAATGTGTTTTATTTTTAAAAGAACATCAAACATATAAATCACACATAAACACAGACTATTAGTATGTTAAGATCTGTGACGGCCTTTTTTGCGAGTAAAAACTTATTTTTTTTCTACTCCCATCGTATAATTGATGGCTGCAACCAGTTACAAACTCATTATGATATATACTTCACTACGATACAGGATATTGACTAATCACAGAGAAGTTTACGAATTGACAATTAATCATTGAGAATTGGTCTAGTAAATGTTTCGTTCGATTATGCGCGTTAAAATTGCATTTGATATTATATTACGCTTGTCAGTTTCAATTTCTCTTGTTTCTGGAAATATTTTTGTGGAATATTATTTAAAATAAATTGGATTGTAATTTCACTTTGATCCTATTTGACTAGCGCAGAATTCCCACGCAGGTGGACTGGTACTGCAGCCACCTGCTACAGCATGCAAGGATAGGGTTAGGGAGTTACCGCTAGGTGGTGTTCCTGTATGTCAACTGCCATGATTGATTGATTGATTGATTGATTGATTTTTACGTGTTTCCGGGCGCGTCAACTGCTTCGGTCATTAGTCCCGTTAGTGTAGTGCATGTTGTTGTGTTTTCTCTGGAGATGGGGGTGATCTTCCCCTGCTGGATGGTGAGATGCGGCGCCAACCTACCGTCGGCAAGTGGGGTTTCCCCCTAACCAGGACTCTCCCACCAGCAGGGCACCGCCCCAGCCGGGACAAGCTCTAAGCTCCCGACCGGTCTCCTGGGATATGTGGTAGTGTAGTGCATGTTGGTGTAAGTGTGTGTGCGCGCAAGAGGAGAGGATAGGACAAGGAAGAGGTAGGACAGATCGCGCGCGGTCCGTGGCCCGCTTGGTAGGGTACTGCTCCGGCATTCGCCTGGTGCTGATGGGAAAAAAGTACCGATCAGAGCAGCCGTCCGCTAGAATTTCCCTCGAGACAGCGACTGAATTCAACCTAGCTGAGAAGCTAGTGTCGAAAATCCTGCCGCCGTGGGGAGTGGGAACCTAGGACCTCCCGGTCAGAAGCGCTGCAGTGACACCACTTGATGCACTGAGCTACCGCTCCCGGTCAACGGCCACGAAATGATGTAAAAGTGTAACTTATTGAAGTCGTAGAAAACGTACCGTATGAAACTCGATTTAATGGGTAATAATACACTCGTGTAAAGTTTACGATTCTCGCGTATTAATAACCATCATTGCATAATCCTTTCGTAGTGTATTATTGTTACAATGCGTAACAAATATCTCCAGTGCGCTGAAACGCTTTCTGAATTCTTAGAATTTTGAGATCCTAACGTTGAATGTCGCGTGATTTACAGTGCACAAGGTCAAGACGTTATAAATGTGCTAAAACGCCCTAATTTCTCCTCTGGGCAACGTATTTAAACACCAGCACCCGAAAAAATTAAACCACGTTGTACATATATTTTTGATAGAAACTTTTCCCGTTGAAGTCTGCCGTGAAAGTATAAAGAACTTCCGTGCCTAAATCAGAAAATGCGTATTTGTCGTCCCAAGTTGCGATACATTTGAAACACCCATCCAACATTCACAATGGATGTTTATTGAAAAACAAACATATCAATCACGCATAAACATAGATAATTCGAAGTTGTTAAGACACGTGACCTCCTTTTTTAACGCAATGACTTCATTTTGTTACAATGCGTAAAGAATATCGCGCTAAACCTCTATCTGCACTCTTAGGGTTATTAGATCCCAACGTTCAATGTCGCGTGATTTACAGGCCACAAGGTCAAGACATTACAAATGTGCTAAAACTCCCCAATCTCTCCCCTGGGCAACTCGCATTGAAACACCTTCACCCGAAAAAAGGAGACCACGTACATCTCCACTTGACAGAAACTTTCCCCGTTGAAAGTCTGCCGCGAAACTGTAAGGAACAAGGAGTGGCTGCCGGAGAGTCGCGGAGATGCTTGTTACGCGGTAGACAGCGCAAAAGGATTTCGCTGTCGCGGCCCTTGTTTGTCGCGTCCCTTGGCGTCGTAACGAGCCGCAAAATCGAGAGCGTCGCGACGGCACGGTGCCTCCAGTCGGCGCGCAGTGACGCCGATTTCATCGAGAGCGGAGTGGCTCGGTTAGACGTACAAAGGTTGCACGAGTATGAAGCGCATTGTGACGTCATTGTGAAGTAATAATAGGACGTGAACACTAAGTATGAGTATGAAGCGCATTGTGACGTCAGTGTGAATTAAAATAGGGAATAGAACGCAAAGTGTGAATATGAAGCGCATTTTGAAATTGCGAAGTAATTATAGGGAAGGGAACTCAAAGTGTATGAAACATATTGTGACGTCATTGTAAAGTAATAATAAGTAAGGGAACACGAAGGACGCGATTGCGTTTTTGGAATTGAAGCAAAAGAGAACGGGGACTTATTTTGGAAGAGTCTTGACGGTTTGGGGTGTTCATTGAAATATCGGCGAAGGTCATCAACCGATGTCACTGCAGTGCCTCTGATCAGGAGGTCCTAGGGATCCCGGTGATGGCGGGTGTTTGGCAGTAGCTAGACACCTAGGTCAAATTCAACTGCAATATGGAGGGCACGTAGTCCGGCGCTAGCCAGCGAGGGAAGATCACAGTCACTTCAAGCGATGAAAACATGCAGGACACTTACGGGTCTAGTCACATTAGCAATTGACGCGCCTGCAATCAGTAAGCAATCAATTAATCAATGTTCATTGAAATGTTTATGAATAAGTAGATAAGAATGTCATCCGTCATTTCTACATATCTTTCAAAATGTCATGTATTTACGCAGTTGTTTGTTAAATGTATATAGGATGTTGTAAAAATTACCACCGATTTTAAAAAAAATGATACAATTTGTTTCGCACACATTACACTAGTTTCATCGTTATTAACATGATACGTTTTTACACTATTATATATATATTTCTATCAATTGTATCTATGGATTATGGTTAAGTGCACAAATGATGTATCATAGTCTTTCACTTTGGCAGTTCCTTCCAACGCAGGTACCTCTTTTATCTTAGTACCATCTGTTCTAATGTCGTATTCTTGTGAATATTGTTCACTTGTAAAAGCAAAGAGATGCAATAAATAGAGCAAGCCGCCATAAGGTTTGAGATTCACAAGCAAATATTCCAAAAGGTTGATTTTTTTCTTTTAAAACCTTCAGTGTGTACGAAACAAAATGTAATTTGACATGACGATTGTTCATATGGACTTCCATGTTACTTGGCCACTCAAGGTTGGGCGAATTGTGCACAAAAAGTCCTTAATAACTACAAATTAATTTTCATTTTGGGAAGAATATTTTGTATCACTCCTTAATTATATATAAAAGTAATGAAAAGAAAAAGATAATTGTTATAAGATAAAATGTACTATATTGTTCTTAACAATTACTTACTTCCTAACGCACACTACAACGGAGGCCACTTTTTATCTTTGGTATACACACGTCTCGCCTGAAAGGAATGTTGAATATAACATTTTTCCTGGGCAGTATAAAAGCACATCTTTTTTGCCTGGAAGGCAAACTGCCAACAAACGCACGTCCAACGGCTACAGCGAGATCCCTTCTTCTCGAATCGGAAGGGTGTGGTATCCAATTCCGCGAAAGATATTATAATGGGGAAAATAAACCATCGCGAAGGCTTCCTGGGCGGCAGTGCGGTACAAATCTTGGGCTTGACTCAGGCCAATGACGTCACTGCATTGCTCTGTAAAGTCCTACGGTTCAAGCCTCGGCGGTAGCAGGATTTTTGACGCTTGCTAGATCGGCTAGTTATAGGTCCGTAGGGCTCATTAGCTTGAAAGCAGCCCTTGTCTGGAGGAGAATTCTAGCGGCCGGTTGCTCTAATCAGTAGTTTTCTGTAGTTTCACCGACCAATACCTGGTGAATGCCGTTGCTGTACACTGATAAACGGGCCACGGGCCGCGCTCGATTTTTCTTTCATCTTCCTTGACATATCTTCACCCCTTACACACACTTACACGTACATGCATTACAC
This sequence comes from Teleogryllus oceanicus, assembly GCA_964035755.1. Taxonomy (NCBI): domain Eukaryota; kingdom Metazoa; phylum Arthropoda; class Insecta; order Orthoptera; family Gryllidae; genus Teleogryllus; species Teleogryllus oceanicus. Next base: position 71,538,038 of record CAXIVR010000007.1, on the reverse strand, counting down.
TACCTCACATGTCGGGAGAGCAGACGGGATTGTTCTTGGCTGGACTGGTGTCCCACCGGTGGGAGTACCAGGTTGAGAAAACCCCGAAAACCGACGTTAAGGTCGGCGCCGGATCTCGCCATCCAAAAGGGAAATTTTTATTTATTTATTTAGTCAAAAGCAGTCAAAAACTGGATATGACATATGGGGGGAGGAAATCATCTGCGCACGCTTTCCTGTGTTTCAGAATCCCTTCCCAACTATTTGACAACTAACAGTTGAAAGATGAAAAATAGTAATATTATTATTATTATTATTATTATTATTATTATTATTAATAATAATAATAATAATAATAATAATAATAATAAATTTTAAAAAGCCGTAGATTAACATTTCAAAAACTAGGTATTTTCGTTGCCGAATTATAGAAAACATATTTGTAACGATAAACGAACGGATTTGATTTTTCTCTATTGCTAACAAATAGAAACTCACCCTAACCACTACTACCACTACAAGCGAAAGGAAAGCTCAACAAAACGTGCGCATAGTGAAGCTACATTTACGTCCAGAAGCAAATCAAGGGGCCATCTCAGTATTTGCTCAATGGATCAGGGAAACCGGACAAAAACCCGATCGAGATGGGGTCATTGACCCGGAAGTACATTATTTGTTACAGGCATATTGCGTTTTTTTAAATTATACAATGCAAATGTAAACTAATTCATTTTTCTATATCTTGGTTTTGTTAAAGTAAACATTTTTTTCTTTTTGACGATCAGTATAGTCTCTAATTGTATAATAACCTAATTCTAATGTGAAGTATGTGTCCTACTAATGTATCCTAATGTAAAAAACGTGCAGTACACTTACGGAACTAATGACCGGAATGCGTTGTCGCGTCTGGACACTGGAAATAATCTATCAATAAATCAGGCAGAAAGGTTGGGGTTTCGAATTTCGCTTGTGTATCGAAGTTACTCTTGGAATGGTGGACACTCTCATTTTATGCATCACACTTCTAACATTGGTGGTCTTGTTCAATTTGTTGTGATCTTAATAATCTGTCTTAGTTAATTGCTGAAATCGATTGTTGGAATAATTTTGGAAGTTATGTCGGAATGTAGGTGTCAATTATTTTAATTGTTTCACAGATTTGTGTAATGTTGGAGGATATTTATTAACAATAGCAGTAAATCATTAGCATTCATTGACAATTCAGTAAAGCTGAATAATTGTTTGGGAATAATTTATTTGGAACTTTTCAATTAAAAAGTGGCATATTTGCCCCGCCTATTGCACTCAATTAAAATATATGGGCTTTGCGATTGATAGGGTTGGAAGTGAAAACAGTAGGGACGGCCGTTATGTTAGTTCTGAATTAACAGAAGATTAGGTAGGTAATTAAAAAATGATACCGTTAGTTCCCATAAATGTAATTCCATTGTATGTCGTATTGGCTAGGGGATGTGTTTAATGAGGATTTGAGATGGAACAATTTGAGGCAAAATACAGTGCTCCATTAACCGAACTCTTATAATTTAGTCCAAAGAGACCATTTGCCAGATATTTGCATTTTTTGTATCAAACTGAATGTATTTTTTCGTATTCTGCAACATATCACCACAACTCAAAGAAACACAACACAACGCAACGCACTGCATCAATACAAAGAAACCTCTCTCCTGGTCTGTGTATCAACTTAGACTTCAAACTCTTATCCGTTGTATATGAGTTGTATATGACACACACACACACACACACACATCATATTTAAAGAAAAACAATTTTTGTCTCAGAATCTCTCAAAACGGATTTAACTCCCCAAATGTCTCCTTTAAATTTTTGGACCCAATCCAGAATTTTTCTTCCAAACTCCGTATAGCAGCAAAAAAAGTAAAAACAAGGAACAGCCTTAGATTGTTGTTCTTGGCCTAGCGGCTCACCCAAAGTCAAAAAATAATACATTTCGATTAAAACGGCCAAGAACAACATGACGGAGGCCGCAACAGCCTACATACGACTTCCCTAATCTGTCTTTGAGCTTTCTCTATATCTTGAGGCACACGATTTGAACAGTCCTTCATAACCAATCACCCAAAGCAGTGTTTCTAGACAGAGTTACTATCTTATGACGTTATAATTGTCGATATAAATATCCAATTGTTATCTAAATGCCATCGAAGAGCCCCTACAGGAAAAATTCAGGTATTGAGGTGAGATGATAACAATTGATGGCTTTACAGTCAATTTAGAATAAATAATTAGATTGGTTGTTCTCAGAACGCACAGGTCAGACTTCCTACATAATTGCATACAATGGCTACTCTCTGAATCTAAAGACTCAAATGTCCCATTCAGAATGGAACGTTAAAACGTGAGCGTAACGTAAATGCACAAACGTGGTGATGATAATGATGATTTGTAATGGAACAAACGTGACAAGGACGAACGTGAACGTAAATCTAAACATACACATAAGATATAACCGCGTTTCGTATTTACGATCCCAAAACAATACACTATCTGGTACCGCCGCAAAATCCAAAGAACTTCTAGCAATTTCGTTCGATAGAAAATATTGCTTTTTGTAAAACCGTTAATTATCATTTATCATCATAATCATTCATCAAACACTACGTAGAATCATTTGTCACGAGCGTAGTACGATGTAATTATCATCCAAGCATGATCGCGTTCATTTGAATGCGGTCCGATTGGGTGTAGAATTCATATTCCCAGTAATTATTGTATCGATATCGATGATTAGATGTGTTCACGTTTACACACACTATCATTGTGAATGGTATTTCTGCGTTTATGTTAATGTCCTTATGTCAACGCTAATTATTTCATTGTGAATCTGCAGTGTTGCTGACCGAGAGGTTCTTTTCGAGTTTCATCTATGGTGGATTTTCGACGTGAGCTTCGTGGCAGAGTAGAATAACCCAGACTATAAGTATTTAGTTCGCCTCTGATCAGGAGGACCTAGAGTTCGAGTTCCGACAGTGGCAGGATTTTCGACATTGGCTACATAGCTAGGTCGAATTCAGCCACTGTCCGGAGGAGAATTTTTACGACGGCCTGCTCTGATTAGTAGTTTTCCATTGTTTAGCGCGGAAAGATCACTACCGCCTTCTGAACAAACAATCTACACTACACTTACGGGAATAATTAGCTTAGCAGTTGACGCGCAGGGAATCACCAATCTGTCAATCACAATCCAGTGAAGAAAGAACACCGCCAGCCTCCTACCGCCCACTACATACGAACTACTCAACCACTCATGTCTGGAGAACAATCGGGAACTTAGAACTTGCTCCGACTGAGGCGTTCCCCGTTTGTGAAGGATCACGCGCGTCGATCTGCGCCCAATTTCACGTTCCAGCAGAGGAGGAACACCGCCATCTCCCACGATACAATATGCAATACACCCACGGGATTAATGACCCTAGTAGATAACGATTCTGAAAACATCCATATTTATTTATTTATTTATTTATTTAAGAGATATAACATTGATTTACAACAACTTTCAGTGATTTATAAATCTTTTAAAACTTTTTTAATATATTATTCTCCAATCTGCAGTCTTCTTCATTTAAAGTTTTTGTGTTCATAATTTCGAAAAACATTTTTTACCCATGTGTGTCTAGGACCTGCTCTTGTTTTCTTACCGATAGGAATCTATTCTGATTTTTTTAATTGTTTCTTCTCTCATTCTTTTGACACGTCCAAAACATATTGTTGGTACGTGAAATAATCTAAAATATTGAATCTTCTTTTTAATAAATTGTCGAATCATAGTTATGTGAATTTTGAAAACACTAATTAGTCAATGCCCCCTCACCCTGAGCGTGCGCGTGGCGTGCGCAGGTCGTCCGTCGCCGGCGGTGCGATGGTGGCGCGGCGAGCGGCTGCTGGACGCGCACGAGCTGCCCAGCCCGTTCCCGCAGGTGCGCCAGAGCCAGCTGCTGGTGGAGCCGCTGACGCTCCCGCGGATTCGCCTTCGCACGGCCCTCGGCAGGCCGCTCAAACTGAGGATTCGTCTTCGCTCGGAGCCACTCGGCAGCGCCGCTCAAACCGAGGATTCGCCTTCGCACGGAGCCACTCGGCAGCGCCGCTCAAACCGAGGATTCGCCTTCGCACGGAGCCACTGGGCAGCGCCGCTCAAACCGAGGATTCGCCTTCGCACGGAGCCACTGGGCAGCGCCGCTCAAACCGAGGATACGCCTTCGCACGGAGCCACTCGGCAGCGCCGCTCAAACCGAGGATTCGCCTTCGCACGGAGCCACTCGGCAGCGCCGCTCAAACCGAGGATTCGCCTTCGCACGGAGCCACTCGGCAGCGCCGCTCAAACCGAGGATTCGCCTTCGCACGGAGCCACTCGGCAGCGCCGGTCAAACCGATGATTCGCTTTCGCACGGAGCCACTCGGCAGCGCCGCTCAAACCAAGGATTCGCCTTCGCACGGAGCCACTCGGCAGCACCGCTCAAACCGAGGATTCGCCTTCGCTCGGAGTCACTCGGCAGCGCCGCTCAAACCGAGGATTCGCCTTCGCACGGAGCCACTCGGCAGCGCCGCTCAAACCGAGGATTCGCCTTCGCACGGAGCCACTCGGCAGCGCCGCTCAAACCGAGGATTCGCCTTCGCACGGAGCCACTCGGCAGCGCCGCTCAAACCGAGGATTCGCCTTCGCACGGAGCCACTCGGCAGCGCCACCGAGAAGCGCCGGACCCCTTCACACTCAGCTCACAGACGACCTGCGCCACCGAGCGTGGCAAATGAAGGCTCCCCGCTGAGGGCCACGGCAGTTGATTAGCAAATAAGCTCAGTGGCGCTTGCAAGTGGCTGCCGTTAATCAGAGTGTTCTGCTAATGGTTGCATGGATGCGCATCTGCACTGCTGCTGATGGGAGTGCGCCACTAACCGCCACAGATCCGCTCGTGCGAATACCTTCATTTAAACTGCATGTACACGGCCAGCAGTTGCTGTGGGCCACTGCCATTTATTGCCAGTGGGAAGCGCTGCTCAGGAGCTCCGTGTGAAGGGGCGCTAAGCCGAGGCTTATCTGAGTGGCCTAGTGTGAAGTCTGCCATTTATTACAGTGTTCTGCTCGTGATGTTGCGGAAACTGTCCGCTCTGGTTGTAGTGGAAGTGCATCGGTGAGTGACTCCGTGCTGAGAGGTCTTATTTTCAAAGTGGTACATCTGCCTACAATACTACTTTTCAGGAAGGGAAACATGGGTCGTATAGTTCGAGATTCAACGGTTTTTCCGGGCACTGTTTATCGTAGTTAAACTTTTAATACAATATTGAGCTCACTATCCAGAAATGTTTTAATAATTTGTTTGTATGTAAAATAAGGAAACAAACGAAAATGGAGATATGTAACTTTGGAAGGGAACTCCTCAAGTGGGACTAGGCTGAGCGCGGTTCCCCCCTGCAGTAGGCCGCAAGCCACTCTCCTTTCACTAAGTCTGAGTCGGTTGCGCCCGAGCACCTCCCATCCCCGCGTCTCCTATCGATATTATTCGACAAGGAGAGAATCACATCGGATGCCCACAAAAATCTCTGGGTCAGGTCTCGACACGATAGCCGCCCATTTCGGCAAACCTGTTCCAAGATATCGTTGCTCAAATTCAAGAATTACGGCCATATTCGCTGCAGTGACCCGCGTGACACTTGCCATTTACTAGACAAAAGCTGCTAGAGTTTATCAGTTTGTCTGTTTCCCCCTGTTTTTTCTACGAACAAGAGGTACATTAATGCGGCCGCTTATGTTAAATCGTTATCCTTATCTTTCCGGTACCTTCGATATTGACTGAAAATTATGGTGTTTACAGCAATGAAAAGGCTTTTGAACACTCAAGCACAACTACAAATCATTAGAAATAACTGTTTATTGTATTAAAACAATTAATTAGAACATAAGAACGATCTTTTTTACCGGGCGCAGCTATTTGTGTCCGAGGATCCTACACATGTTTTAAATGTTTTCTTGTATCCCGCCATAATTAGCTATTACATAAAAGTGAAGGTAAATGTGTCATTGTGCAATTGTTCACAGGCTTATGTGATCAAAGGGGAGTTAAAGGTAGTGCTCTACTTCTTCGCCTTCGCCAGGAGGAGGAGGTTGGGTTGCGAGCACAACGCTGGGACTGGCTTTCTCCTTACGAGAGAACCTGGTACTCATTTGGATATGATAATTCGATCGCAGTGTCGCCCTGATAGAAAATCGCCAGATAAAGTTCCCAAAGTTGACGGAATTCGAACCCGACTCCTTTAGAAGAGGAAGTCAGAGTCCTACTATAGTGAATCTATAGATGCTCTATGTACTAGATGCTCTATGTACTAAAGCAACCATGTGAAATCGGTGCGTGCCGCGAGCGCATGTACACTTGTTCGTATGTGCTGTTTGACATCCCTGAGATTCTATTCCTGGCTTCCGTTGCAGTGCGGCCGCTCGGAGCCACCATCATTACGCCCCGCCAGCCCCTGTCCGCGGGCCGCCGCTTCGAGGTGGACTGCATGGCTTCGGGGTCGAGGCCGGCGGCCAAGCTCAGCTGGTGGCTTGACAACCAGGCGCTCGTCGGCAGCGTAGACAAGGTACGTATTGCTTCCTCCAATTCCAGGAGAAGGTGAATCTTCTTAGAAACAACATCAGATTGTGGTGTTAAGCTCAGCTGGTAGCTCGACAACCAGACGCTCGTCGGTAGCGTAGGCAAAGTACATTTTGTTTTTTCTCCAATTCCGAGAAGGTGAATGAAAGTTAAACGACTTCACGTACTGGTGTTAAGCTCTGCTGGTTTTTTAACTATCAGGCGTTGGTTGCTATTGTCGACAAAGTACGTCTTGTTTTTTCAAGTGAGAAAAGAAGAGAAATCTTCGAAGAAACAACTTCGCTGACAAGGCTCGTTTTGTTCAATCAAATTCAAAAGAAAATTAATCTACGTAAAAACATTTCAACTATCCTTGAGATGTTGAGGTCTTCGGATAGTTGGGCAACCAGGCGTTCGTTGGCAGCGCCGGTAAGGCAGATCTTGGTTCTTTTAATACAAAAGATGAACCAACGAAGAAATAACTTCATTTTTGTTGTAAAGAATTGTTTGTTACAAACTATCTTTTCTCTCTCAAATGCTGGACAAAGTATTAATTTTTGTTTCTTTTACTGTTACAATCTTCATAATGTTACGTTATTAGTATTTTTTCTTAATGAATTTTCTTTTTCTTAATTTTATTATGTTCAACTAGACGCATCCCTGGTTGTCAACACTTCTAAATTGGTTTATATTAATAATAAATGCTAGTGACGTTCATGCTTCGTAATAAATTGAGAAAACTATGCGTAGGTATCTATTTTTAATGCTTAAGATATCTTTGATCGCATAGTGACCATCAGAACGAACTAAGTACACACTATCAGGAGTTCCGTTGTAAAGAGCTCACTCTGTTATTATGCGTACAATTTTTAGGTATTTGTTTCATTATTTATAATACACTGTAATAATGAATAGCACACTTTTCATTACACTAAAAACTGTGTTTTATTATAATTGAATCAGATATTATTTAATAGTGCAACCATCTTTTTTTGAATTATTTTCAGTCACTTCTCCCTATTTTCCGAACTAAACAAGTACCCCAAAATTTAATTTATTCCTTCGCAGAGTGAACAAGTTAACAACTCTGAACTAAACAAGTACCTACCTGAACAATTTCTCGATACTGAATTTATTCCTTCGCAGAGTGAACAAGTTAACAACTCTGAACTAAACAAGTACCTACTTGAACAATTTCTCGATACTGAATTTATTCCTTCTCAAAGTGAATAAGTGAACAACTCTGAACTAAACAAGTACCTACTTGAACAATTTCTCGATTCTGAATTTATTCCTTCTCAAAGTGTCCACAAATCACTATCACAACACGTGTCCACGATAATTTCGAATTACGCGCGTTTCCAAGCGTTTGTCGTTTCAGGTCGTTGCACGCCGTAACAGCGCGTTACCCATTCCTCGCGAAGAGGCCGTCGGTCTTCCCAAGTCGAAGTTGCGTTGCGCCTTCAGACAGAGGAATGCCCTCCGAGTGGCTCTGCTTTTGCCAACTTTCGCGACTCCGGCACGGCGTCACCGCTCTGTACAATTTATTCCTTCCTAAGAGAGGCCATGAAAAGTTTACATGCATCGTTTGCCGTTTCGGTGGTAGCCACAAAGCAAGGCCCAGAGCAGGCGCGCTGCGCCGTTTCGTTGACAGAGGATGCGAGGGACAATAATGGTGGCTCACAAAAGTATGAACTGCTAAGAAAACGGTTTTGTATTTTGTGTATGACGAAATTTTTATGAGTGTTTTACAATGTAATATTTAACATATCGTGCCGTCGCTTATAAAAACTGCTGAATGTAGAATGAATTTTAAATTTTTATTTTAATTTTTTTTTTATAGCCTTTATAAGATCATGTAGTATTGTCGCATTTACTATTTATTTATTTATTAAAATTTTGGCTTTAATAATTACAATTTAGTACTTACTATATTTGACGTAGAAAGGGGTAGTTCTTACTTTTAAGTTTTAAGTTTACTTTTAAGTTTCAGAGCATATTATTTGAAGAAATAGTAGAAAATTATTCTTGGATTAACAATCCTTAAAGGTTATTTTAGGTATTTTTTCTTTCAATCATTGCCATTTCTTTCTTACGAAATCCATATCAATATCCAAGGACTGGATATCTATCCGGCCTTCCCCGTACCTTTTCGAGTTTCCTTACCTCACCTCAATTCGCCTCGCGTCGTCTCGCCCCGCCTCATCTCGCCCCGCCTCATCTCGCCCCGCCTCATCTCGCCCCGCCTCATCTCGCCCCACCCCGCCTCATCTCGCCCCACCCCACCTCATCTCGCCCCACCCCGCCTCACTTCATCCCGCCTCTTCTCGATCCATCTCACCGGTCTGGTCTCAGCCCCCCCCGTGCATTCACGCTCGTCGCCCAATCGTGACCCGTTGGGCTGCCCACCTTTCTTATGGTGTTCCGGTCCGCTTCCCCTTCCCGCCCTCTGCTGTATCGCTCCTTTCCACACCACCCTGCTCACCCGCATTTCCACTTTTCCCTTCTCATTTCCTCTCCTCGCCCCGTCTCTATCCGCGCATCTCTTCACTCTCTCCTCCCTCCACACTCCACTACCTCGCCCCACCGTGTCCCGCCTCTTCCCCTTTCATACCTCGCTCAACTCTGTCCTACCTTGTTGCCCCCGCCCCGCCCCTCTTTATTCGCTCCGCACCGCTCCACTCCGCTCCGCACGCCCGCTCGTCTCCCCCCGCTCACGCCCGGCATGGCGTCGAACGCAGCGGCGGCGGCGGCGTCATGGTCGATCGCCGCTGGGAGTGCCTCGTTCGCAAGAGGACCCGGCAGCAGACTCCGCATTCAGCTCGTTCCCTTCGATTGAATTCGCCGTTAGCTTTCGGCGGTTGGGGTTGTCACGCCTCCCGCCAAGTGGCTCGACGTTCGCGAGGTTCCCCAAGGTTCGCTGGCGCATCTGAAAATTTTGCTGTTGAACGGATCTCCGTCTCGGGTGTTCTCAACGGAGAGGCTGTTGGAGACTGAACGAGCTTCGAGCGTGTGGAAGAGCTGCGATGTTATGTGAATCTCGATTTACGACGTGCGGAAGAGAGAGAGAGAAGCTTCCGGCAATATCGTCGGATTTTATTTATATAACTGCGTGGGATCTCGCGAGTGAATCTGTTCTCCCAGGCTCAATGCTCGTTGAGAGTTGACTGACAATCATAGATTTTATTGATACTGTTACTATCTAGACTAAACCTAACTTTTTATATATTTTTGCTTGCACAAATATAAATATTCTGATATATATAATATATCGAGCGAAGACGGGATATACGCGAGGCTGCGAGCGGCAGAAAATCCCTAAGGTTACGTACAGGCGAGCGATGCGGAGATGTTGAGGTAAAAGAACTGGCTAGTTTTATGCGTTGAGAGCTATCAGTTGAGAGAATAGCAGTAAAAATTCACGACAATTCGTGTTAAAAGTGGGTGAAAAGTCCAGAATAGGTGGGAGAAGTATTCCGAACGATGTGAAGGGCAGTTTCAAGTTCATTTACTGCGCGTGTTATTAAATTCATTCAAAGAGGCCGTACCTTGTACAATTGTACTTAAATAATTCATGATTTTCACATGTTGTACAGTTGATGTTACCTGGAAAAGTCATAGTTTATTGTATTGTGTTAAAATTAATTGCTTTCTGTGATATGAAAAGGGGTCAGATTTAAGTAACGTGTATTTTACGTTTTATTGTTTTTTCTCTTTAAAGTTCACAGTATTATAGTGAGTGCGAAGCCCAAGGCTAGCACCTATGAACGGGATACCTTAGAACAAGTGTAAAACTCGTTTTAAAAGCCGTGCACGGAAAACTAGAGAGTAGAAAGAGTGTGGTAGATAAAAATTCAGAAAGAGGAATGAGCAAATGTGAATTGTAATTGGTGAAAGTGTGTTCAGGCAGTCGAGCTGACGCCATTTTTTTTGTTTTGTCTTTTCTTTTTTTTCAGTGACCAACTATTTAATAACAACTCTATAAAATAAGAACTCTAACCGCGACATTCGTGAAAGGGGCACCAACTCATAGCCTACCATGTGTGTTACCGAAGATATGATTTTTCTTCCAGTTTTCTTTTAATATAGTTGTTGACGCGTTCGGTATCAACTTTCATTTACTCACCTTTCACGATAGTGTGTGCATATCTCGGAAAACAAATAAAGTCGCCCCTAATTACTTCTTGAACTTACCACTTTCTGAAAGGGGCGCAGATCAAGTGCTTTTCACGTGCAGCAGTTTACCCTAGACCTGAAAGTACCTCGAGGTTTTGAATGCACCTGCGGTCACATGCCCTGAAACCAACCTGCAGGTAGACTTGCAGAATGCATTCGTTCCATGCAAGTCCGCCTACCTAGAGCTCGAATTTCCAACGAACACGCGCCGTGGGCAAGACTGTACACTCGGGCTTCAGACACTCCATTACGACCGCTGCGGAAACACGCTTCCTCGAATTAATCTTCTCGTTGCCGTCTCCCTTGTTTTCATTAAAGCCTGACGTAGGTAAGCAAATTAATGGATTGGGCGATTCCCTCCCGTTGAGGAACACGTCACAAGATATGAGAGAAGCTCCCGCAGTCCTCGGACTAAACCGCTTTTGTGTTCGTGTTCGCGCTGACTGTAATTTCCTCTTTGTTGGAACGACGGCAAGCTGCTCATGCTGCCGGCACCTTCCTCTTTCTGCGTGCCAAAATGGCGGCAGGCGGAGCTGCGCGCATTAGCCTGTCGTCTATTTGAAAACTCACCGGCTTTTGTTTCCGCTCGCGGGAAAAATCGCGAGAGAGAAATGCTCGTTTACGGCACGATGCCAGGTCGCTTTGACGCGGGCGTGATGGAGGTAGATGGCGAATTTGTTCTGTTGTGTGTTGTGAGAGTGGAAAACGAGAATGTTTCATGCAAGTTTTGTTTCAGATAGATGTATTCTATTATATTTTTCAAGCACTGTTTTGTGTGGTCGTCTTTGTATTCTAAACAAAGGTTCGAATGTTGAATTCATTTTGTTTGTAGTATAAAGAGACGCAGTTGAAATCTCTAGTTCAATGGCATTTATGTATTTTATATTTTCATTAAAGTGATGTGAATATGAAGTAAAAGATACAGATTTTTTTGGGTTTATAGGCAGACAATAAGGCATGCCATTTCCAAGCGTTTGACAAAAGATAAAATGAAATAATTCTGAACAATATCATGCAGAAGAAATAATTTTACATGTCTAAATATACGCATTTCATCCAAACAAAGAGATTATCAGCTCGTAATTTTACCAATCTAACCATTGAGATGATTGAGAAACCATTAGATTTTACCATTCTAACCACTTTGATGCGAGGACAATTCTTTCTCAGATATGGTGTTTTTTCTCTAAACGCGACTGAAATGTGTAACCATCTCATTGGGTCTGCCTCCGTTTTCAGATCTTGGGCGAAGGCAACGTGACAACGTCAACGGTGCGGCTCACTCCGACGGCAGCCGACAACGGGAAGACGCTCACCTGCCGCGCGGAGAACCCGTCGCTGCCTGCGGGCGTCGAAGAGGACACGTGGCGCCTCGACGTGCATTGTGAGCACTACCCACTTTCGATCCGTGCAAGCGTCTTTTCATTGAGCTTGGAATCGTATCATTGCCTTGCCTATTCATTTATGAGTCTGTAGTATTTGTCAAAACTGACTTACGTGGGAACATATTTTCATGTGTAATACTGATATTTATAGTTACAGCACTCGACGTAGAAATCATGTTCATAAAGTGTCAGTATCAACAGCTCACTACAAGAAATCCACATACAATACATGTACGTCACTTTACAACGCATTGCCAGATGAAATTAAACAATTAACATTTGTACACAAATTTAAGTTAAAAGTCAAATCTATCCTGTTGCAAAACTGTTTCTATACAACTAGAGACTATACTGATCGTCAGAAAAAAAATAATGTTTACTTTAACAAAACCAAGATATAGACAAATGAATTAGCTTACATTTGCATTGTATAATTTAAAAATAAACTCAATATGCCTGTAATAAATAATGTTCTTCTGGGTAAATCACCCCCATCTCGATCGGGTTTTTGCCAGTTTCCCTGATCCATTGAGCAAATACTGAGATGGCCCCTTGATTTGCTTCTGGACGTAAATGTAGCTTGACTATGCGCACGTTTTGTTGAACTTTCCTTTTGCTTGTAGTGGTAGTAGAGCTTAGGGTGAGTTTCTATTTGTTAGCAATAGAGAGAAATCAAATCCGTTCGTTTATCGTTACAAATATGTTTTCTATAATTCGGCAACGAAAATATCTAGTTTTTGAAATGTTATTCTATCGCCTTTTTAAATTTATTATTATTATTATTATTATTATTATTATTATTATTATTTTTTAATAATAATAATAATAATAATATTACTATTTTTCATCTTTCAACTGTTAGTTGTCAAATAGTTGGGAAGGGACTCTGAAACTCAAGAAAGCGTGCGCAGATGATTTTCTCCCCCATACGTCACATACAGTTTTTGACTAAATAAATAAAAATAAATAAATAAATAAAATGTTTTTACTAAACAAAGTAAATTTACGATCTATTTTACATTAAACTAATTAGTAAATATATTAACATTGATATTTGACACTGACAGTGATTCGGTGATTTAACGGTCAGCGTACCGGACTGTTGTAAACGAGTTTGCAGGTTCAAATCCGATCGAAGCTGTGGTTTTTTAAGGGCGAAAAAATCCTTCGTACGCGTTCCTTCGGAAGGGAATTAAAGCCGTATGTCCCATGTAGTAGATTTACTGCATATAAAAGACCCTCAAGCCTAAATGAATCCTCTGAGCAAAATTGAGGTCCGCCTGTTTCGTCGCCCAAGATAATACCTGCTTTCTCCGCTAGGTGGTGAAAGGAGTGTAGCGAAATTTGCGTGGTTAGACGGCCTGATGGCCCGAGTCTCGTCACGTAAAATAAGGCATCAACTAACTAACAATTTGGGACTAAAAGTATCCCAGTGGTACATTTCACAGTCTTATTGCGTCTACAACAAAAAGAGTCATTATATTACTTTTGGTTGAGAGCCAAAGATGAGGAATGTATGTGACAATATATTGTGACTAATTTGAAACTCTGTAGGGGAGTTGTAAGGATGTAGTTCTGGGTAATCGGTAGGTTTCTTCACTATTATCTACGAGGTTGTTGGTTAGAGGATTTGGATGGGACGCTGAGGATTGCTTGACCTGCTTGTTTCGATTCTTCTCTGTACAATCTACAACAATCCACCTAAGAGTTTTTGATTGAAATCTCTGTAGAAACCAGAGATTTGGCCTTGCAGTGTACCAAATTTGGATGCAGCAGGTCCATAGGGATTATGATCTTTTTGAACATCAATAATTTATGTTCTAAGGATAGCTTCGCATAATGTTCTAGAAGCCAATATAGTTTTCTCACTTGTAGTTGAAGGTGCATCCTTTTGGCTAGTAAATGGGGTCTCCAGATAAGACTTTTGTCCAGATGAATTCCTAAAAAATACTTGACACTTTGAACTTGCAAAATTGATTTATTATTAATATTTACGATGAAGCTGTCTTACGTCTTCAGTATTGAAGAAAGATATCAGTGCAATCTATTTCCTAATAATAAATCAGTAAATTATTTAATGTAAAGTTTTTTTCGAAAGATGAATACTTTTCGTTATTTTGGTGGATATATCCTAAAATGTCACTGTCAACAAAGCACAGTTTTATTGCCAAGAAAAAAAAGTTTTTTAGCATTCTTTCCTGGAGTAGAGCACTCAGAGTACAAAAAGAAAGACATACGATTATTATTAAAACGTGTGTAATATTGATGATCTTCGAAAATTTGAAAATTAGAAAATCCCGAGCTAATTTTGCGGACGATATCTTTCAAGAGAACGGTGAAAAATAATTTTGATAAAAATTGTAGTATACGAGAATGGGAAGTCAATTCTATGAATTTGATTATTACGGAATGTCACTCGCTGTGTACAACGCAGTTTTTGATTGCTGAATTTGATGTATTAGATTTTAATTAATTAGATTTATATAAACATTTGTAGTATTTCGTATATATTTTTAAATGATAAAAGACAAGTTTGTAATTTTAGTTTCATGGATTCACAAGTGCATTTACCCTTCTATAGTTTAATAATCCTTCTATAATTGGAAGCACTCTCTGAAACAATCGAGAGAAGCTGAAGAAATGATACTGTCTTCTTTGCATAATGTCCTCTGAATATTGTTACAGTTGTCATTTAATATTATTTCTTTGTTTTGTTGATGGGAAGATACTAGCAACTGTTTCTGGTTGCCGTAGTGAACGCAATTTTGCGCTTCACACGCTTCGATTGGTAATGAGTTTTACAACTCATATCTGAGATGTTTTAGTACTAACAGAAATTTCAGTTTTAGAATATTACGTAACCGTTACGGGAGAAAGTACGTACTGTTGTAGCACCATATATTACAAGACTACTCTTTCATTTCGCTTGAAAGCCTCTTATTATCCGGCCTACATTTCCTTAAAGAATATTTAATACGTTGATTTACTTATAAAGGAAAATATTGAAAATTTTATTGGGTCGTTAAGAACAGAAGCGGGGACAGTTATTGCATTCGAAAGTGACTATTAATTACGTGCATTAAATTAATGAAATGATGAAAATTTCAATTTATTGAATAATGTATATTTCTAAATAAATTAAATTAAAACATGAATTTTTAATTAAAACAAGAATTAATTAATTAAAACAAGAACAAATTAATTAAAACAAGAAAATGAAATTATACATTTGAGGAAATAAACCACTTTTTTGTACAAATTCATTCGCATTAGACATTATGATACTATTAATTATTTCATAATACATTTTGATTCGACTTCTACAAATATCTAATCGAAGGCTATTATTTATTATGTATCATAAATTATATTTTTCCATCCCGTTATTTCATCTCAATTAAAGAAATCACTAATCTGATGAATGTCGTGACAAATATTAGAAAACAAAATATATAGATGAATTACAATAAAACCATTCAATATTGAATAAACAATTCGAGTTCAATATTGATAAAATATAATAAGCAATATAATCATATTTATTCCTGTTTTCTTTCAGAATGTATAATGATCTACAAACTAACTTGCATACAAAACTGTGTGCTGAGATTTTGCATTCATGAAACATGAAATGTATTTTGAGCCAAAGATGAATGCACACTGAAATATAGGGTCTATTCAGGATAT
This sequence comes from Teleogryllus oceanicus, assembly GCA_964035755.1. Taxonomy (NCBI): domain Eukaryota; kingdom Metazoa; phylum Arthropoda; class Insecta; order Orthoptera; family Gryllidae; genus Teleogryllus; species Teleogryllus oceanicus. The sequence continues at coordinate 71,522,206 of CAXIVR010000007.1, read as the reverse complement.
AAAATCGATTATGGGATACAATGCACTGACGACAGTAAAAGGAGCGTGACAGGAGATCTGAGTCTTCATTATCGATTGTTGTACTTTCCACACAATTTCCTCGTTGGTTCAATATTTAAAACATGGCATCAAAGCTTAACAAGAATTGTTGGGATTTTTTAATGCCGTTATGAAATATTAGAGCCCGAAGAAGAACTTCAGTATTTTCTTTAGACTTGAATTCCTAACTTGAAGGTGGAACGCAGGCCTGTCATTAATGATTTCGCCAGCCATATTGTACACAAACAACCCACGGAAGCACCCCGTCATTTTTGGGATAGCACGTTTCCGGCTAATCTTCCAACATTAACGCGCGGAGAACAAACCGCTGTTTAATGTTCCACGGGCAGCATATTTTGGAAGGGCAGCGGTTTCCGTACCTTGAAGCTCCCGTCATCGACAGTGTAACATTTTAGCAATCTAAGAGCACATTATCCGATTTTCGTAAATTATACAAAGTATCAGAAAAAGACAATAAAACATAAGACATTACTTTCTCTTGGAAGACTTCGAATTCAATCATATTAATTTCCCTTGGAATTCATAGATCGTCTCACGTTGCGGTGATAAAAGTGGATCAAATTCAAGCTGGCGTGTCCAGGCATTGACGGATGCGTCGTGCCTTGAACAACAATTTAGAATCGCTCAGAAACTCGTCTCTTCATATTAGGTGGTGACGTACTATCTTCTACAAGACTATAACGATAATCTATCGTAGTATTGATTCATTTGATCACCTCAATTGCGTTATCATCCAAAATGTATCTTTTAATAAAGGAAGGTAACAGTAAACTACTCAGTACTATTTCGTGTCGATTTTTTGAACTATTTTATTTGCACATAGAACACACTTAGCACTTTGTATTGAAACAAATACACTGTACTTGTTAAGTAGAGTAAAGTGTACTGTAAAGAGGAATTCACGAAATCTAAGTACAAATTCAGTAGAAAATAAAGTTTATCTACTTTACGAAGACGTGCTTTGGTTGCGCAAGGGTTTGGACTGATTGTTTAATAGATTGATTGATTAGTGTTTCTGCGCGCAACAACTGATATGGTCATTAGTGTGGTAAGTGTATTGCATGTTTGGGGAGGTGGTGATTTTCTATCTCTAGATAGTGAGATCCGGAGCCAACCTATACATCGACTTGCGGGCTTTTCCTCGTGCAGGTGTCTCCCATAAAAAGAGTACCGCCCCAGTCGTATCAAAGGCCTAATGTCCCAACGGGCTCTCCGATAGGTATCGTAGTGTATTGCATGTAAGTGTAAGTTAGAGATGAGGATAGAACAATGAAGAGGAAGGAAAGATTGCGCGTGGCCCATGACTCAATTGTTGGGGTATTTGTTTATCAAGGAAATCACAGAAAACTACCAATTAGAGCTGTTGACCTCTAGAATTTTTCAGACAGCGACTGAAATCGCCCTAGATTACTTGCTAGTGTCGAATATCCTGCTACCGTCGTAACTCGAACACAATGGCTTCCCGGTCAGAGGCACTGCAGTGACGGCAGTTGAAGCCCTCAGCCACTTCACCCGGTTGGGACTTGGTGTTTTGTTGACTTGCACGTGAAGCTCAAGACTGTGTTTTCCAACCCCGCATACGGCATGGATGTTCTCACCACGTAGGTGAACCAACTATCATTATCGCTGACCCCATATGCATAACGCATCCATTATACGGTTCCCAGCGAAGCCAAACCACCTCTGTAATCACCTGTCCTGTAAAGTGGAGGGTACAAAGAGGTAGGCCTCCACCTTCACGTACGCACGGGGACTGAGTATTGACCTCTCGATCATCAGATAGCAAATTGTCCCACTGCGACTGTCGGGCCTTTGACATATGACGAGAGCGCAAGAGCCACACCCGCCTGCTCGCGTCCGCCTTTCGAGCCTGTATTCATAACCATGGGATCTGCGTGCGACAGACTGGCGTCGCGCGGAAATCGATACATCTCTCGACCACGCGATAAAAGTCGTTCCACCTTCGAAGAGCACTTTCGAAACTTCAAAGGACGGGTATGAATTCGAAATTGCTCTCTTTTGATCTCCGCTGTAGATTCGTCGCTGGTGGTATGGCCCCGGCTCATTGGACAATGTCACGAATGTGACAGCGAAGTCTTTTGACACATTTTTCTGTGTCACGACGATTCCAAGGTGGCCCATTTTTTTCTCTTGCAGGTTGGTCTATTCAGGCCGGGGGTGTTTGTTCGTTTTTGGACAGCCACTCATGTAACTCCTGGTTTCTTTCTGCGCAGTTGAACCCGTGTTGCGACTCCAGCTTGGAGCGAATCTCAACCCTGACGACATAGAGGAAGGAGACGACGTGTACTTTGAGTGCAAAGTGCACGCCAACCCGTACGCTTACAAAGTCATCTGGAAGCATAACGTGAGTATTGATCTTGAGGCCTTTTTGTGTCCTGTAACATACCATTTGCATCAATCAAAAATATTGATGTTCTTCAAGTGTAGTGTGAAACATATGTGGGTCAGAAACATGGTATTAGTATTTGATAAAACGATTGATTGTTTTTTTCGTGTTTCCGGGCGCGTCAACTGCTCTGGTCATTAGTCCCGTTAGTGTAGTGCATGCTTTTTCTCGGGAGATGGCGGTGATCTTCCCCCGCTGGATGGCGAGATCCGGCGCCGACCTACCGTCGGCTAGTGGGGTTTCCCCCTAACCAGGACTCTCCCACCAGCGGGGCACCACCCTAGCCAGGACAAGCTCTAAGCTCCCGACCGATCTCCCGGAATATGTGGTAGTGTAGTGCATGTTAGTGTAAGTGTGTGTGTTAGATGAGAGAATAGGACAAAGAAGAGGAAGGACAGATCGCGCTCAGTCCGTGGCCCGTCTGGTAGGGTACTGCTCCGGCATTTGCCTGGTGTTGATCGGAGAAACCACGGAAAACTATCGATCAGAGCAACCGGCGGCTAGAATTTTCCTCCAGACAGCGACTGAATTCGACCTAGCTGAAAAGCTAGTGTCGAAAATCCTGCCGCCGTGGGGAGTGGGAACCTAGGACCTCCCGGTCAGAGGCGCTGCAGTGACATCAGTTGATGTACTGAGCTACCGCTCTCGGTTTGATAAAATGATTGTAGTAAGAATATAATGTAACGTACTGATAACGCCGTCACACCAACCGTCGACACCCCAGCCGCCATCATCCCAGTCGCCGACACCACCGCCCCTGACGTTGCAAATCCAAACCACTCTGCTCTTACCGTCAACTGCCTCACCGTCATACCATCACTGTCGCTGTCGCCTCCCCCATCACCGCCACCGGCGCTTCCGTCGTCACTGCCCATCCATTCCCGTTTCGCGGCTCATGATCTCCGAATGGATGGCCGGATGCACAGTGGCTGCCAGGGAGGGGGTGCAGCAGGCAGCGGCTCTACGGGGGTGGGGGTGGGGGGTGGAACGGCGAGCGCATGTGGCGAGTGGAGTGACGCGACTAAGGATGACAAAAAAGTCAATGTTTTCCACCAGAAACATCGATATATTGACAACGATATTTTGCTTTCGATGTTTTCTTCACATTGATATTTTCTTGCAACGACATCGAGGTTTTTTAAATTTTTTAATAAAGAGGTTAAAGCACGTTGTAAAGTAGTAGCAATCCACAGCAATATCATTGTTTTGCGTCAACGTGTTTATCACGCTGCACATTCCGCCTGTGCAATCTGAGGTAGTTTGGAAGCTGCTTGTGTTATTAAAGTGTGTTATCACCATTGCCTGAATTGACAGTAAAATACGAAATCAATAGCGAGAAACGATGTTCTTTATAGTTAATTTTATTCTTTACATTCTACGAACATGCCGGTAACCAAACAATAAAATATATCACTTTTACGTACTGTAATTAAAAATGAATGGGAAAATAGCATATTTATCAGTTTATAATTAAATCATCGGTGCTTTAAACATCGATGTTTTCTCTTCGCTGTTTTCATGGACATTTTCATCGATCTTTTAGCGATTTATCGAAATATCGATGTGTGGATGTTTTGGTAAAATTAGACGCGACCGGAAAATTAGACTAGACGCGACCGGAGCGGGCATTGCGAGTTTGGAAGGTGGAGCAGTGTGCTTTTGAAGCCGCGAATTGTGAAAAGGCAAGGGAATGTCATCAACAGGGAAGGGCAATTCTTTAAAAATAGGCCAATCTAATAATTTAATTGTATTAAAAAATTACGATTCTATTAACGACAATGTAACAATTTGATTTATTCATGAATAAAATGAAGTAAATACAAAATCATTTCTTTGTACCTAATTTTGTGGTAACAACATTTTATATTCAACTTTTCTAAAATTTATATAAATTTATTTCATATGTTATTTATGATATCGTTGATCATAATGTATGGAGAAGTTGTAAAAGTAAACAATTCGTGAAAATGTGTTGTTAACAAAAAATTAAACAATTTGTAATTTTGTATTTTTATTTTTGTTGCACATTTATAATTAAAAGCTTTATATTAAAAGATTTAGGCGTGTTTTATGCAAGTACGTGTAAGACGATTGGACCGTGTATGAAAGAATTCGATTTTAATAGAATATTCGATAGTCCCGAAAATCTGCGAATAGTTCGATTAATCGTTCTTTGGGGTCTTCACGAGTCTTGACGAAGAGAGTCTTGAAGTTTCTACTCATCCCAGTCTGGAAGTGGCTTGGAGTTGCTGGAAAGTACAGGAAGGGTCTAGTAGGGTGCGGGGAAAGGAAAGGATACACCAAAAGGAAGAGAAGAGTGAGGAAATAGCCAGGACAATCATGGAAAAAGGAGCTTCGGAAGGAGCGGGGAGGGCTTAGAAGCATGAGCAGCGGGGTGGAACAGGATGGGGTGGAGAGGAGAGGCGCTTGCAGAAAGCAAAAAGGAAGATGAGGGGATGTCCTGAGATAGGCGTGCAAGGGGGCGGGGTCAGCGCGGAGGTAATAGTGTGAGGAGCGAGGCGGGGGGCAGCCCGGAGGGGACACGGGGAAAGGGAAGGCCCGGCGGGACAGGGTAGCACGAACGGGGTGAAGAGGCAGAGGACGGAAGGTGGACAAAGGGTGTTGAGACAATTGAGAGGGTGGGGACGGTGGCGTGAGGAGTGCAGTGGTTCAGGACACGTGGAGAGGGCACAGTGACAGACGAGTGCGAGAAGAGGACCTGGGAAAGCGGCGTGAGGGTGTAGACGATTTGGAGGAGGTGGGGGCAATTGGACAGTGCTGGGGGGGGAGAGGCCTCAGGGAGAGACTTCAAGGTCGGGAAGAGGCGCCGTGAGGATGGGCAGGACTTGGAGGAGACGGGGAACGATGGTGAGGGGCGGGTGATGCGACCTGTGCGGCTGGCGAAATGAGCCAGATGAAGTGGAGGGGAGATCCTGGGCAAGGCGGAATAGGGACGCTTAGATTGATTGATTTTTTAGTGTTTCCGGGCACGTCAACTGCTTCGGTCATTAGTCCCGTTAGTGTAGTGCATGTGTTTTCTCGCGAGATGGCGGTGACCTTCCCCTGCTGGATGGCGCGATCCGGCGCCGACCTACCGTCGGCTAGTGGGGTTTCCCCCTAACCAGGACTCTCCCACCAGCGGGGCACCGCCCCAGCCGGGACAAGCTCTAAGCTCCCGACCGGTCTCGCGGAATATGTGGTAGTGTAGTGCATGTTAGTGTAAGTGTGTGTGTGAGGGGAGAGGATAGGACATGGGAGGGGAAGGAAAGTTCGCGCGCGGTCCGTGTCCGTTTGGTAGGGTACTGCTCCGGCATTCGCCTGGTGTTGATCGGAGAAACCACGGAAAATACCGATCAGAGCAGTCGGCCGCAAGAATTCTCCTCCAGGCAGCGACTGAATTCGACTTAGCTGAAAAGCTAGTGTCGAAAATCCTGCCGCCGTGGGGAGTGGGAACCTAGGACCTCCCGGTCAGAGGCGCGCAGTGACAACAGTTGATGCACTGAGCTCCGCTCCCGGCGGGCAAAGGCGCCGAGAGAGCGGGTGGCAAAAGCCGCGGAGGAGGGGGCGGAGGTCTGTGTCAGGGGGCGGGAGGGGTGTGTGGGCGGGAGGGGCGGGTCGGTCGTTGCGGACGGGAGTCCGTCGTTCGGCTCGTTACACTGGGAGCGGCCGTGTCGTGGAGTAGTCGCCGCCCGCATCGTCCATCTTCCTCCTCGTCCGTCCCTCTGCGCTGCTCTGCGGCGGCGGATTAATGTTCAGACAAGGAAACAGCGGGAGCGAGAGACAGAGCGAGAGAGAGAGAGGGAGAGCAAGAACGAGAGGGCGAGGACGAGAGAGCGAGAGTGAGTGAGAGGGAGAGAGCGAGAGAGAGAGAAAGAGTAGCGTGCCCCGGTTACAGACCGACGGGGTCGCAGCTGGCCAGTATAATGAGAAACTAGTGTACAGAGGAGCCCTGCGGCCCCACGAGAACTAAGGATAAATATGAAATATTATTTCTGTTTTTTTAGAACATTACCGTCTTTTGCGTAAATGAGGTCTTCGCGGTATCTTATTTTTCTGTATTATTAGATTTTTGGGAATTCATGAGTAAGATTCGTGTAAATCTGCACTTCTTGTACATAATCAATATTATTTTATTGAGAAGATATGTGTTCAAGAACTATATTGATTAGATTATTATCAGTAGTATAATAAATAGCTTGTAATTTAATATCTTCTAATGTACGCTATTAACTCAGGCACACACAAAAAAAGTCGTCAGATCCAAACTTGACATATGTTTCTCTATGTATTTCAACGCGCTGAATCTGAATCTGAAGCCACAATTGGCCCACCACTCTCCATATTTTTTAAATCGTAAAAAGTCTACGCAATATTGTATTTTTTGTTTTTGTGGATTGTTGTCATACTCAAAGACTTCACACATGTTTCTATATGCATTTCGACGCGCTAAATTTGAATCGAAAGCCAAAATTGCACCACGACCCTCTATTCTTTTTAAATCGCAAACAACCCACCTTAAATTTACAATCTACAATATTACGGAAGTTTTCTTTAAAACAATTGAAGGTGGTGGCGCATTTCTGGCTTCAGATTTGAATTTTGCGCGTCAACTGACATATAGAAACATGTGTGAATTCTTTGATTCTCAAACAATCCCCGAAAACAAAAAATACGATGTCACGATCATTTTTTGCGATTTAAAAAGAAAGGAGGGCGATGGCGCAATTCTGGCTTCAGATTAGGATTCAGCACTTCGAAATACTTAGAAAAAATACTTAGAAAAACATGTGTCAAGAGTTTGGGTCTGACAACTTTTCTGTGTGTGCGCCTGTGTAATTTTAGCTTGATTTGTGTATTTTTATGTCCGTTGTAATTCATGGGCCAGAGATTCTTGAAACAAAAACAATATTGTTTGATTTTCTACAGTCTGTTTCTAAGTTTTTATTCAGTTGCACAGGATCATATATTATTCATCACCATTTTTTATTTTCATTCCACTGTTGTGAGTATACGTTTATGAATGTTTTAGTCAGTATTAAACATCATGACAATTAACTAATCGATTGCAACAGAAAATATACATGTTCACAAATTCCATGGCCTCCAATATCGGACACATCGTTTGCTGCTGATTTCATACATTTTTAAGCAAAAATGTCACTACACATTTTATCATGTCCTGTTTTTCAGTGAGAGTGTCACTAATTTTTCTATTCTTTGTAAAACAACTATAGAGAACAAACTCCCGTCCCTTATCAAGTGGTTCGTGTCACTTTGACCAACATAACATCACATAAATTCCCAAACAATTAGTGTGAGAAGTTAATATTGTTTTTCATGATGTTGTAAATATCAAAGTAACTTAAAGGAGAAGTTTGTATATGCTTAAACAACTGTGGGACAATACATATTTTTAAAGCTGTATGTATTTGAAGGAAGCCTTCGGTGGCTCGTTCGTTAGCGTCTTCACTTTCCACGGCGCAACCCCGGGTTCGATTTCCGATCGGGGCAAAAATTAGCTGTGCGCTAACCCGGTGCTAAGTGTCGATCAGAAAGCTCCCTTCTCAGGTTGAGAAGACCAGAGATAGTACGGTAGGTCTTAACTCATAGAAGAGCTGTTTTGCGAAAGTACATATATACAAGTCTACGATTGTGCCAACGACACCTAATTTTTGTGAGAAAAAATAATATTAGAAGCAGCAGATTGTTCGCAAAACTCATATTTAGAGGAAATGAACACACCAGGAAATCATAAGAATGTAAAGAAGATTTATGGAATAAAAATTCAGAGAATAGAACGAGACACCTCAAAGTGCTTCTAAAAAACGAAATGAAGATTCAGAAGCATAAAAAAGTATTAGTAATAAATTCGGGTATGTTTCAATAGTTTTAAGCATTTAGCATATGTATTTCAAGGATTTGTCACCACTAATTTGAGTTATTAAAATGATTGAAACACAACGATTTGCATTTGAGTTTGCTGATCGTGATATTGATTCGCCGAGTTTTTCGAATGGTCCACCAAGTGGCGTGTGCCGTGTTGCAGGGTCGCATCGTGCAGCACAGCCCGAAGGCGGGGGTGCTCCTGATGGACAGGGACCTGGCGCTGCAAGGCGTGCGGCGCGAGCAGGCGGGCAACTACAGCTGCTTCGCCAGCAACGTCGAGGGCGACGGAGAGTCCAACGCCGTCCCGCTGCGCGTCATGTGTGAGTACAGACATCCCTACCATTCTAAATGACACTTTGGGCCGTATTTATAAACCTCAGTCAGGGGCCTGCCAGGCCTAGAAGGCTGCCAGTGTTCGGTTTTGCGATTTATGAACTGCCCCCTGCCAATTCCAGTCGCCCCTTGTCCTCCCAGATGGCAGGCCCCTAAGAGCTCTGCTAGCAGAGCTTCATAAAAACGACTCTTTGACTCTAGCAATTGTCAAAGATGTAATTGTACTGGTTTTCGGACGTAGACAGCCTGGATTTGTGCGTAGCAAGGCCTTTTTAGAGCAAGCGAGGAGGACGTTTTATTGAAATAGAGAAAGAAATTTGAATGAAATATTTTTTTTGTAATTCTTGGAAGGTCCTTTGGAATTCTTAGGTGGACGTATTTTTTAAAATTTTTATTATAATTTTTTACATTTATTTAGGTCTTTTTATTTTCAACACAATAACACTTAAAACTTTGATACAATAATATTTGTTTATGTTATACACCACTTTATAATACAAATTTAAAAAAATAAATGTCTGCCTAAAAATTCCAAAGGACCTTCCAAAAATTACAAAAATATTAAAAATGGCATTCTTATAAATAATATTAACAAATTTTAGGTTCGTAAAGAAAATTTAATAAGTTTTGTTTTTCTATATGAAGATATGAACTAGTCTGAATAATATTTGAGATATTTTAAAAACCATAACAATTGTAGTGAGAGAGGTTATGAATAGCATTTAAAATAATTTTAAAGTAATCTTTATATGATACGTGTAATTTTCTGAGTCGAGCACAAGTTTCCAAGCTTTAACAAATTTAACATTAGGGAATGAAGTGAAAACTTTTGTACATCTTATGTTTTAAATAAATTTATAGTTTTGTCAAAATAATCTTTCACAGATTTCTATTGTAATATTTATTTAATTTTTGGTACTTCTTAACCTATTTGTAAAGACCGACGAGTGACCACGCCTGACCTAAACTTTCTACCTCTGTGGCGAATTCTCCAAGGACTCGATGTCCGAGAATTATTATTGCATACCTAATTGATTGTGATTTCTCGTTGTTTATGTTGGAAATCGTTTATTTTTCCGCAATGTGGTTGTTTGAGATTTCTTATGGTTTAAATTATTTTCGATATGATTGTTTCAAATTTCTTCTCGATATATATATATTGAGATATACCAAAATTTTCCTCTCTCTCTCTACATCTATATCTGCTAAAGATCTTAGCGTCCGGCTTGCTGGGTCAATGGGTCACGATATAATTATAATCCTTATTACCTCTATAAAGGATTATAGGATCCGCCGACTATACAGCGCAGCTGGGAATCTGAAATAGAATGTTTCTATTCCTAGTTCATTACTGTTTGGATTGACTAAATGAAAAATCACTTTCTTTTCTAAAGAACAAAATTCAACAAAGTTTATTTTTGCCTTTTATCAAACAATTTAATGAATTTAAGTTAGACCTTTGATCATGATCTCTTTCAATTTACAATTTTACACCGCGGTTAACTTATCTTTTCTTCGTTGATGTCCCTCGTAGACTTCTCAGTCGAAATATCTTGCGATCTTGCCGTAGTCCAAAGTTCCAACGAAATCCTCTTCTGCCCTATCCAAGCTGGTCTCAAACTATCAAAATTACCAGTCCCGATTACGTCCTATGACATAGTCCCGAACTTGATTACCACTCCCGACAAAGTTCCAATTTATACTTCAATATTGCTTCCACATGAAAATATCTACGAACAGTTCAGAAGCGCGTTTCAGAGCAGAATTAAATCTTCCTGCATGATTCATCCCTCGAAGACTTCGTATTAAACTACCTTCATTTCTTTTATAACATTTGACCGTCCTTCTCTCACCCAGCCAATGCATACGTTCGTTATATTTTGGTGTAGCTGAACTTTTGATCGTCAACTTCTTCGCCCAATCCCAAATTTTCTACTTTCGGCATCCAAACCTCTTAATACATTTAGAAAAAAACAAAAACTACATTGTTTATTCACGGTCGTTGCTAAGCTCTAGCTCTCGTGATATTTCGTAATACATGGTCCACCATATTGTCTACAAATAAATGTTAATTTATTTTAATGTGACAAATGGGTATGTCACAATATATATATATATATATATATATATATATATATATATATGTGTGTGTGTGTGTGTGTGTGTGTGTGTGTGTGTGTGTAATGTTTTAAAAGTTATGTTATAATTGTAATTGTTTAAGTAACATTTTGTAACTTGTAACATAACTTCTTGTAACATTTGTAACTATTTGAGATATCTCGTTCTCACGAAGTGTGTAATTGTTTGAAGGTTCTATGTAACGGTGGAGTATTGTTACATACTGTCTCGAATTCTCCAATACACCGCGTATACTGCCCGTATACCAAATTATTCGAAGTGTATCATAAATATTTCATAAGTTTGGTAATCCCCTAAAAGGTTATTGAAATTTTGAAATCTTTAAAACAGATGCAAAAAATTAACTCTGTTTTGCTACCGAGAGTCAGTCAGTCTTCCGCATCAGTAAGCGCGAAGAAGTGCGATAGAGTGAGAAAATTCAAACAGTTCTTAATGCTATCCAGAAAGTTTGATAGCGGAGGCAAATGCACCACATGCCAGCCGTGATAACCTAGGGCTCCTCATGAGTGAAGGGCGGGTAGAGGGATGGATGCGTGTCTAGACGGCCAGAAGGTACCACAAAATACTGCAGTAAACACTCCTTCTCTGGTCGTTCGTAAGTTGTGCTTCTCTCACGTTTTGGTAAAAATAGTTTGTGTTAATAATTCAGAAGTCAGTGATTTGTGTAATTGTTAAGGACGGAATTTCATAGTAATGGGATTTCAGAAAAGCTCAAAATGAAAGAAAACGGTAGAGGGAGCTTCCATAAAGTGCTGCATACTTAACCCTTCAACGCGGTGGCGAGGGTGTGCGCGGTAGCATTTGGAGGCGGCTTAAGTGAAAGGTGCGGTCAGCGGCACCGTGGGAGCAGGTAGCCAGCCGAGCGCATCCGGCGAGGCCTGCTGCGGGAGCATCTCAACTCAGGCGTTTCTGAGTGCTCTACCCTGAAAATGCATCGCTACACTGCAGTAATAATAATAATAATAATAATAATAATAATAATAATAATAATAATAATTATTATTATTATTATAACAATAATAATAATAATTATTATTATTATTATTATAACAATAATATCAATAATAAAATTATGACAATAATTTATTATAAATACGACATACTCACTTGTATCAACAAATATTTTCAGATAATGAAATATGTATGTCTGACAGTCGCAATAATTTAGGCAAAGTATTGTAAATTAATTGTTTTCATAAAAATAGAAACACTTAATTCGATATTAAACTATTTGTATGGAAAATCACTCAGAAAGAAACAAAATTCGCCGTAACACACCCGCGTCGTGCACGGCTGCGACAAGCGACGAGCGTCTGTAGATGGCATACCGCAAATCAGAGGAGAAACAGGTAAACGTCCCTTCCGTCCTGAGACGGCTTACCTGAGCTGAGAGGGAAATCCATGCCGTCCAGGGATGGCATACCGCGTTTAGAAGAGAAAGGAATTTGCCGTCTGTAGACGGTATACCACGCTGAAGGGTTAAAATAATGTTCAGGTTTCGCCACTGGTTGTGCATGTACTAGTTCTCGTTCCAGCACTACTAACTGCTGCTCCTAACCGTGGCTTGCAGACGCTCCGGTGTGCCGCCCAGAGCAGCGCCGCGTGTACGCAGTGGCGCGGCTGGAGCGGGCGCACGTCAAGTGCGAGGTGGACGCGTACCCACGGCCCGACTCCTTCCGCTGGAGCTTCAACCACTCGGGCGCCGGCGACGCGGCCGTGGAGCTGCCCGACACGCACTACAGCTCCACGCCCGACCCCAACGGCGCCTCCACGCTCTCCTACGCGCCGGCCTCCGAGCTGGACTACGGCACGCTACTGTGCTTGGCCGCCAACACCGCCGGCCAGCAGCGCGAGCCCTGCGTCTTCCACATCGTCGCGGCTGGTGAGTTTTCTACGCTCAACGCGCATAAAAGGAATAATGTTTATAGAAAAACATAACCAGTGGGTTCCAAGGTCCACGGGGGCCCGGATTTGAGAATGACCAACTCCGTCGTCGGTGAGCAGCGCGAGCCCTGCGTCTTCTACATCGCCGCGGCGGGTGAGTTTCCCAACGCATAATTTAAAAACCAACCGGGGTGCCCCAGGGTTTTTGAGTACGAAAATAACAGCTTGTCAGTAGTCCGAGCCCTGTGTTTTCCTCATCGACGCGACGGGTGAGTGATCCACGCTCAGAGACCCAACGTATGTAATATGGCTTATGCTTATAAGTGGGTTCGAAGGTCCTAGAGGTGCCCCAGGGTTCTTGAGTGTGACCAAAACCGTGGCCACCAGCTGTATGAGCCCTGCATCTTCCACATCGTTGCGGCGTGATGAGTATTCTACGCTCAGTGAACAACGCGCATAAAAGGACTTAGGTTTATACAAAAACCTGACCAGTTTGTTCCAAGGTCGTAGTGGAGTGCCCCAGAATACGTGAGTGTGACCAACACAGTTGTCGGTGAGCAGCGTGAACACTTTCTCTTCTACATCCTGGGAAATAACAATTGCTACACTAATGACTAATGACCTCAGCAGTTACGCGGCTGAAATCAATACTAACCTAAGAACGCCAGGTACGAACGTTAGTTCGCCCTTTCCCATACTGATAATCATCCCCACTTAGAATCATTTCATTCATTACTCATTACACATCGACCGTCGTAATTCTCTCAATCAGAAACCGTTACGACCTGACAGACATAGCAAGGATTTTGAATTGAATTGAATTAATGCCTTATTTTTCGTGGCGGAACTCGGGCCGTGGGGCCAGCTCTTCTGTCTGGACACGCAAATTTCGCTACGCTCCTTTCACCAAGGGGGAGAAAAAAGGTTTACTTTGGCAATGAAACGCATTGAATTTATAAATTTGAATTTAGCTCATAGGCTTCATTTAGGCCTAAGAATCTTTTGCATGCAGTAAATCTACTATGTAGGAGAGCCGGCTTTACCTCCCCTCCGAAGGAAGGCGTACGATGAATTTTTTCGCCCTTAAAAATCCACGGCTTCGATCAGGTTTGAACTCGCGGTATAACAGCCCGATACACTAACCGTTACACCATCGCCGCCGCCAAACACCATCGCCGTCGCCTTGGATTGTAGCCTTCAACATTCGAGGAGTGGGCAGGTTTGGGCCAGACGTGTCTGTTCTCTCCGCTTTCCAATCGATCGTTATGACAGACGTGCAGATGTCTCCTAGGACATGAAAATTGCACTTATTTAAAAAATAGAATAGTTTCGGTGTTTCAGAGCGATTATGTATAAAATAATCGTGACAAATAGAATATGTGAATATATTATTTTTTCAAAGTAGCCCATTTAATGATTTCATTTAATTTTGTGAGCTCATTTAAGCAAAGCGAAAAAAGTACATGCCAGGAAAAAATATATATTTACGAATAATTTTGGTAACAATATCAGTATGTCAACCCACATCTTGAATTACTAATACCATCTCTATCTAATCCGAAAAATTCAATCATTGTTAGGCAACTACTTCTACTGTATTCAATTGTTTTGAACAGGGCACCCAGCGCTGCCGCTCAACTGTTGGAAACTTCAATCTTTCCAAATGGCAACTTCAATTTTTGTTAGAAAACTAATGCCACTGTACTCGTTGGTTATCAACAGGGCACCCTGAGCCGCCGCTCAACTGTTCCCTGTCGAACCAGACGACTGGTTCCCTGGAGGTGGAGTGCGAGGAGGGCTTCGACGGGGGGCTGCCGCAGACCTTCCAGCTGGAGGTGTTCGACCTGGAGAGCGGGCTGCTGGCCGCCAACGTCTCCTCCCGCTGGCCGCGCTTCCTCGTGGAGGGGCTGCGGGCGGGCCGCGTGCTGCGGGTGCACGCCTACGCGCTCAACGCCAAAGGGCGCAGCGAGCCCTTCGCCCTGGAGGGCTTCACGCTCAAGCAGGCCGAGAAGCGCACCGGTGAGTTTCACCCACACGTTCTCACTCATAGCACTCAACGCCGTAGGGCGTAGTAAGCCCTTCGCCCTGGAAGGATTCACGCTCAAGCAGGCCGAGAAGCGCACCGGTGAGTTTCACTCCTACGTTCTCACTCATAGCACTCAACGCCTAAGGGCGTAGCAAACCCTTCGCCCTGGAGGGCTTCACGCTCAAGCAGGCCGAGAAGCGCACCGGTGAGTTTCACTCATACGTTCTCATATAGCCTCACCCAAAGGGCGTAGACCCTTCGCCCTGGAGGGCTTCACGCTCAACAGGCCGAGAAGCGCACCGGTGAGTCCCACTCGTTTGCTCTCGCTCATAGCGCTCAACGCTAAAGGGCGAGCGAACCCTTCGCCCTGGAGGGCTTCACGCTCAAGCAGGCCGAGAAGCGCACCGGTGAGTTTCACTCATACGTTCTCACTCATGGAGCTCAATGCTAAAGGTCGCATCGAGATCTTCACGCTCAAGTATGTCGAAAGTGTACGGGTGAGATCTCCTTCCACACTTACTCGTATTAGTCAACGCAAAAAGTGCAGCGAGCCTTTTACCCTGGAGGGATTCGCGCTCAAATAGGACGAGAAACGCACAGGTGGGTCTCTTGCACTTAACCCTTCGCCCTCCAGGGCTTTACGCTGAAGTACGCCTAGAAGCACATTGGTGAAACTTTCTTATATACAGTGAGCCATTTGCTTGTCGTTTTGAGATGCATCATATCCCTTTTAATCTCTGTGCCTGCGTATCTTGAGCGGAAGTTTTAATAGATGAGATGTGTGCCTTAGGCCAATGGCTGAATCCCTATGAGCGCGTGTGTTTAGTATCTTTGGTGGCGCTGGAGCTGAATATCACACCTGACCTATCACTGTTGGTCAGAAGTCTTAACTGATTGACCCATGCATTTAGTAGATGAGATATGTGCCTTATTCACATGAGGTTGAGTGCCTGTGCAAATGGGATACAGGATTCAACATGTGAGATGTGTGCTTTTGTTTAACGAGGCTCGTCTCTGTGCATAGGGTTCCCTGAGTGAGTGCATAGGATCCCCTGTTGCGCTGGAGCTGCTCGTGATAGCTGTTGATCAAAAGGCTCATCTGATAAAGCAATAAACCCCCCATTTAATAGATGATTTCAAGTCCTTCAGTGTCTGGGGGGGTGCAGGGTTGTGCCTTCGTTCTATGAGACTGAGTCCTTGTGTGCCTGGGTGCTTAATGTCTCTGGGGGTGCTGGAGCTGATTATCACAGCTGTTGGTCACAAATCTTAGCTGATGGACCTTTGCATTTAGTAGATGAGTTGTGCTTCTTTCCCCATGAATCTGATTGCTTAAGTCAACGGGGCACAGGGTTTAACATGTGGGATGTGTGCCTTGGCTCGAAAAGTCCATGTCTTTATGTGCGCGGGGTCCAATGTAGACCTGGAGCTGACACACCTTCTAACCATGTTTAGAGCGCGCTGGCAGCGCTGTTGGTTTGTGGGGGTGGCAGCCCTATGGGAGCGCAGGGTTTAATAGATGAGATATGTGCGTTCTTTGAATCAGGCTAAGCCCACTTGTGCGTAGGTGCTTAGGGCATCCTTAGCGCTGGAGCAGACGTCACTACTGTCCACGCTGCCAGGCGCGCTGGTGGCGTTCTGGTAGTGGGGGCAACGCTACGGCGCTGATTATGCTGGGAACAGGGTTTAATAGAGATTCACAGGGTTTAATAGAGATGTAGGTCTTGGTTCAAAGAGGCTAAGTCCATATGTGCATGGGTGCTTAGGGTCCCCAGTCGTACTGGAGCTGACTCCATTACTGGCCAGGCTGCTGGGTGCGCTGGTGGCGTTCTGGTGGTGGAGGCAGTGATACGGCGCTGGTTCTGCTGGGAACAGCGGTGGAGGAAGCACTTCAGATGCACAGGGTTTAGAAGAAGTGTGTGGCTGGGTTCAAAGAGGCTATGTTCATGTTTGCTGTAGCGCTGGAGCAGACGCCGCTGTTGGCGGCGCTGCTAGGGGCGCTGGCGGCGCTGCTGCGGTAGCGCGGCGGTGGCGGTTGCGGTTAAGAGATGAGATATGTGCGTTCCGGCGCTGGCGGCGTTCGGGGGGGGGGGTTGGGAGCGGTGGCGGAAGCTTGTGCACAGGGTGTGTCTTTGTTCAAAGAGGCTATGTTCTTGTTTGCGTGGGTGCTTAGGTTCCCCAGTCGCTCTGGAGCTGACTCCATTACTGGCCACGCTGCTGGGTGCGCTGCTGCTTGTGAGGGCGGTGGTGACAGCCGCGCTGTGGATGGGCAGGTGTGTTGGGTCAAAGATGCTAAGTCCATATGTGCGTGGGTGCTTAGGTTCCCCAGTCGCTCTGGAGCTGACTCCATTACTGGCCACGCTGCTGGGTGCGCTGCTGCTTGTGAGGGCGGTGGTGACAGCAGCGCTGTGGATGGGCAGGGTTTAATGGAGAGGTGTGTGTTGGGTCAAAGATGCTAAGTCCATATGTGCGTGGGTGCTTAGGTTCCCCAGTCGCTCTGGAGCTGACTCCATTACTGGCCACGCTGCTGGGTGCGCTGCTGCTTGTGAGGGCGGTGGTGACAGCAGCGCTGTGGATGGGCAGGGTTTAATAGAGAGGTGTGTGTTGGGTCAAAGATGCTAAGTCCACATGTGCGTGGGTGCTTAGGTTCCCCAGTCGCTCTGGAGCTGACTCCATTACTGGCCACGCTGCTGGGTGCGCTGCTGCTTGTGAGGGCGGTGGTGACAGCCGCGCTGTGGATGGGCAGGGTTTAATAGAGATGTGTGTCTTGGTTCAAAGAGGCTATGTTCTTGCTTGCGTGGGTGCTTAGGTTCCCCGGTGGCGCTGGAGCTGACTCCATTACTGGCCACGCTGCTGGGGGCGCTGGCGGCGCTGCTGCTGGTGTGAGGGCGGTGGTGACAGCCGCGCTGTGGATGGGCAGGGTTTAATAGAGATGTGTGTCTTGGTTCAAAGAGGCTATGTTCGTGCTTGCGTGGGTGCTCAGGTTCCCCGGTGGCGCTGGAGCTGACTCCATTACTGGCCACGCTGCTGGGGGCGCTGGCGGCGCTGCTGCTGGTGGGGTCGGTGGTGACAGCAGCGCTGTGGATGAGCAGGGTTTAATAGAGATGTGTGTCTTGGTTCAAAGAGGCTAATTCGAATGTGCGTGGGGGTTCCCCGGGGGCTGGAGCTGCTCCATACTGGCCACGCTGCTGGGGGCGTGGCGGGGGGGGGGCGGCGTGGCGCGGCCAGCGGCGCTGGCCCTCAAGGAGAAGGCGGCGGCAGCGGCAGCGGCAGCGGCGGCGGCTGGGGGCAGGCAGCCCTTGCGGTCGGACGCCGGCGCCGACGGCGACCGCGACGAGAAGAACCCCGACGTCATACCGTGCACCACCGGTAAGCCATACACTTCCCATCATTGATCTACCCGTACTTGTAACACTTGAGGATTTGGGGTTTGTTATCTCGTGAGTGGGACTGGTCGGTGGGTGGTACAGTAAATTTCTTTGACTGTGAGTGAAATGTGACTTGACAAACTTTATTTCTTCGGTTGCCTATCAATCAGAAGAAATTGACTATGGTTTCGTCGTTATGAGATTTCATCATGTGTTATTTTTGGCAAAAATGTTGACCACATTACGTATCCTAGAAATTATTCTGAGAATTAGTTATCTGTGAAGTTCTGCTCAGCAGAGCGTTTCTGAGGCATCTTGTGTAAGTGAAGTTCTTCTAAATAACCTCTAAGACACTTGTATAAGGGAAATTCTGCTGAGGAGAGCTTTCCTGGGATATCTTGTGTGTGTGAAGTTCTGCTCAGCAGGGCTTCTCTTAGACATTTTGTGTAAGTGAAGTGTTACTTAGAAGAGCTTCTTTTAGACATTCCCTAAAAGTAAAGTTATGCGCAGGAGACCTTCTAGACTTTGTTTATAAGTGAAGTTCTACTTACCAGAACGTCTCTGAGATATTCTGTGTAAGTGAATATCTGCGCAGTAGAGCTTACTCGGCAAGGTGACCTTGGAGAAAGAAGTGTATCGCGGAAGTGGCAATATTTTTAGGCAGCTTTACTACAAGGACCTTGCCAAAACGTTTAACAATAATTTTCAAACCCACCGCCTGTGGCTAGACGCATGCGTTTTATTGTGTGACGCCATTTTTCAACCGTCACCAAAATGTCTCGTGTGCGTCATAAAAATAGTACCATTTACAGGGTACGTCCCCTTAATTATAACAACCAAAAACTCAAGTTGGTTGCTGTTGGTTTGAGGACATTTAGTAACATTGGTTTGCTGTCGAGTACTTTCTTTCTCGAAGAAACTAATACTTCTTGCTTCCGACCACCCGGAACAAATTATGTGTGTTGCGCCCCACCGAGACGCACTACAGTTGCGGTGCCTAGACGAGAGAGGTTGAGATTGACAGTGATTCCCGTCACGGCGCCGCAATGCCTAGAGAAAAAGGTGGCAAATATCCACTATTCGAAGCAGGAGTATCATGAATCCGTGCCAGAACGTGCCGTTGCCGAATCTCAACTCTCTGTTCTATCTCCGGACGCAACACAGCTATCGAGTTTGTTCCGGTGCTTCAGTATGCAGAATATTATAATTGCGCCAGATAGCTGTTCAGAATGAACGTTTTTTCTCGAAAACGAAACTTTTCAGACGAGAAATCTAGGGCACCATCTTTAAATAACAAAAGGAGTCCTAACGAGATTTTCCCCTACAATTAACATTGCGCTACATTTAGAACGCGTAGTCAGGAAAAACAATTTTACGCGCGCGGATAAATTGTCTTTATGTACTCAGTAATTCGATAGTCAAATTATTTTAATCTAATTTTATTATCTCCTCCTAATCCTTATTTCCCTCCTCTTCTCCTCGTTTGCCTTCATCTCCTCCAACTCATTCCTCTCCTCTTCGTCCTTCCAATATTACTACCATTTCTCTTTTTCCTTCCTCTTTCTTTCCTATTTTCTCTTCCGGTCTCCCCTTCTACTTTCCTTCCCTTTCTGAATTTGACGCATCTCACTTTTTCCCTCACCTTTCCATTTGCGTTTTCTTAGTGATATTCTCCTCTTGTTTCTTTTTCTCGTTCTCCTCCTATAATAAATTTCATTCGTTAAATGGTCTTTCGATGTGAGAGGGAGAGCCGGAGTGAGAACAGGAGGGAGAGGAAGAGAGAAGGAGTGGGGAAGGTGAGAGAGGTAGAGAAGAGAGAGAGAGAAAGACTGAGAGACAGAGGGAAAGAGAGGGAGAGAGACAGAGACAGGGAGGCAGAAAGGGAGAGAGAGACAAAGGGATGGAGAGACAGAGAGGGAGAGGGAGAGAGAGACAGGAGGGAGAGGAGACAGAGAGGAGAGGGAGACAGAGATGGAGAGGGAGACAGAGATGGAGAGGGAGACAGAGATGGAGAGGGAGACAGAGATGGAGAGGGAGACAGAGATGGAGAGGGAGACAGAGATGGAGAGAGAGATGGACAGATGGAGAGGAGACAGAGATGGAGAGGAGACAGAGATGGAGAGGAGACAGAGATGGAGAGGAGACAGAGATGGAGGGGGAGACAGAGATGGAGAGGGAGACAGAGATGGAGAGGGAGACAGAGATGGAGAGGGAGACAGAGATGGAGAGGGAGGCAGAGAGGGAGAGGGAGACGGAGTGGGAGAGGGAGACAGAGATGGACAGGGAGACAGAGATGGACAGGGAGACGGAGAGGGAGAGGGAGACGCAGAGGGAGAGAGAGAGGGAGACGGAGAGGGAGGAAGAGTGCGCTGAGTGTGGTGTGTGGCGTTGCAGACTCGGAGTACGCGGGAGCGGAGACGCCGGGGCCGCTGCAGGCGCTGCTGTCGCCCACGTTCGCGGCGCCGACGGCGGCCGAGGCCCAGCTGCGCAACGGGGACCTCCGGAGCGCCTTCAAGGGCGGCGGCGCCGGCCAGCCCCCGCCGCCCCGACAGGTGAGACCCCTACGCCATCTTGTACCTTACTCTCTGAAGTCACTGCAGTGCCGCCGACCGGGAAGTATTAAGGTTCGACGGTGGCAGAATTTTCGACTCGAGCTAGATAGCTAGGTCGAATTCAGGCTCTTACTGTAGAAGAATTATTCTTGCTGCCGACTACTCGGATCGGTAGTTCTCCATCGTCTTTGAATAACTCTAGACAAATGCCGGTGCATTACTCTAACAAACGGGACCACGCGCGATCATCTTTGTCCTTTCTCCACCCCGTACTTACACACACTACACTACCGCACTTACCAGTCGGCAACTTAGCTTAGCTTAACCTGGTGGGAGCGGGGCCTCCCTGGTGGGATATATCTGATTGGGAAATCCTGGCAAGGTGACGGGTACATCGGCGCTGGATCTTACTATCCAGTGGGAGATGATCACCACCTCCTGCGATAAAACATGCACTTTACTTACGGCAATAATGACTTTATCTGATGAATCTTCCAGAATCACTACTCAAACAAGTATACCCTGTCCAGGCATATTACCGGTTATTTTGACAATCATTCGAAGAAAGAAGTTCGTGCGAAAAAAAATTGTGCCAAAGAGGGGGCATGGATGGTTGATTGCATGCAGAAATGATTTGCATTCATTTCCCAAACGTTTGCAAACTTGTTCTGGAACTCTGCTTTGTGCCTATTTCGGTACTGAAAAGTCATCCCATGAAATCAGTTTATGAGACTAGAATTCGTGAAGACTTAAAAACGCCATTTAACTGTTATTATTTACAAGTACAATTCTTTACTTACAATTGGACCTATTACCAATTTAATAAAAAGCACTATGAAAGTTAAAAACGCAGACTCTTTGAATTCCAGTATTTATTGTTTGTCCGTTACATTCGTTTGATCATTTAATTCACATGCATTCACAATTTTAGGGGCTTCTTGATATTTTTTTTCAATTCTTAGAATGTCCTTTATGGTAATGATATCATAACAATGAAATGGTTCTTAAAAACGTGACCTCTAACTGTACGCACTGAACTGACTCTGATACATTTGACCAGTTGAAAAACTTTTTTTCTATTTTAACTGGTCGAATTAAAGTATATTATGTAAGTGAAATTATTACAAAAGATATTAATTATATCATCGTGGTTAAGCTTACCCGGCTCTGTGCGTCGACCTGCACTCGCGTTTTATTTGCACTGTTGACAGCAATTTATCTTCCCCTGTCTGTGCCAGTCTTCTCCTCTTTTCCTACCTTCCTCTGCCGCACAACTCTTATTTACTTCCGGTTTTTCTTCTTTGTGTTTCATATTTCTCTTTTCTTAATTTCATCGCTTTCTCCTCTTTTTTCATTTTTACTTCGCATTATCTACTATTTATTTATTTATTTAGTCAAAAACTGTATGTGATGTATGGGGGAGAAAATAATCTACGCACGCTTTCTTGAGTTTTAGAATCCCTTCCCAACAAATTAACTATTAATAGTTGAAAGATGAAAAAATAATAGTAATAATAATAATAATAATAATAATAATAATAATAATAATAATAATAATAATAATAATAATAATACATTTTAAAAAGCGAGAGATTAACATTTCAAAAACAAGATATTTTCGTTGCCGAATTATAGAAAATTTATTTGTAATGGTAAACGAACGGATTTGATTTTTCTCTATTGTTAACAAATAGAAACTCACCCTAAGATCTACTACCACTACAAGCAGAAGGAAAGCTCAACAAAACGTGCGCATAGTGAAGTTACATTTACGTCCAGAAGCAAATCAAGGGGCCATCTCAGTATTTGCTCAATGGATCAGGGAAACTGGGCAAAATCCCTATCGAAATGGAGGTCAAAAGCTGACCCGGAAGCTGAAGTACATTACTTGTTACAGGCATGTTGAGTCTTTTTTTTAATTATACAATACAAATGTAAAGTAATTCATTATATTATATCATTGTTTTGTTAGAGTAAACATAATGTTTCTTTTTGACGATCAGTATAGTCTCTAATTGTATAGAATGTTTTGCAGCAGAAAATATTTTACTTTTAACTTAAATTTGTGTACCAATTTTAATTGTTTAATTTCATCTGGCAATGTAACTTGTAAAGTAACGTTCATGTGGATATATGTGGATTTATGTGGGTATTATATGTGGATTTCTTGAAGTGAGCTGTTGATACTGACACTTGATGAACATGATTTCTACGTCGAGTGTTGTAACTATAAATATCGGTATTACATGAAAATATGAGCCCACCGTTAAGTAAG
The DNA here is from genome assembly GCA_964035755.1 of Teleogryllus oceanicus. Lineage (NCBI taxonomy): Eukaryota > Metazoa > Arthropoda > Insecta > Orthoptera > Gryllidae > Teleogryllus > Teleogryllus oceanicus. Next base: position 71,499,279 of record CAXIVR010000007.1, on the reverse strand, counting down.
TCAGTTTTGACAAATACTACAGATTCGTAAATAAATATGCAAGGCAATGGTAAGATTCCAACGTCAATGAAAAGAGGCTTGCAGGAATCACGTAGATGGCATTTTTTCATTATTCGGATAATTTTCTTTTGCAATCTAAATGTCTACTTACTCTCTGTTAATTCATTTCTCTATTTCCAATCCTCTTACTCTAGACTTGCTCCCTTTGTTCCTATTGGTCCATTTACTCTTTTTTTTTTTTATTTCATCTGAAACACAAAACATGTTATTGAAAAACACGACAAGAAGTGTGCCGTCGAATATGTAGAGTCTGGTGTATGGATACTTTCTGGTGAATCGCTGAAAATTTATTTCATGGTAACGCCTTTCCCACACCACATTAACAATGCGTCACATGCAATGCGGTTGTTGCTGTTGCTGACAGTCAATTTCTGAATTGGATATTTACTCGTAGTTTAGTAATCGCATAACCAAATGCAGTAATTTAATTTTCTTTTTGAAACAGACTCTTAGAATTGTATCATTTTTTTAACATTATTCGAAAGTAGCGTGGTTTTTATATTTATTTCCGTTTCTGAAAAAAGAACTGTCAGAGGCATTAGCGGATGAAGTGTACACATTTCGTCATCGAATTCATAGAATTGATTAAAATTCTTAAGTTTTCGTAAAGGCTGTGTGTGACATTAATTTCCATTACTGAGAACAGGCAAGTCTGGATTCGTTTTCAAGTTTTCCAGATAATCTAAACGCGTATATCTCATTAGTGATTACATATTATGGTAAATTAATTGCGTCTTATGCGTATGCTTAGTTGCGTCTTATTGCGTAGTAAGTATCACGACATTCAAAATCTTGTGCATTCATTTTTACATGAATATGTTTTTTTAATGAACTCTTCTGCATGTGCACTACAATGTTATCTTGACGATAAGCTGAAATAATTTCATCCTTTGAGTAAACTTTTTTGATTGTTTATTCTCATTTTTCGTGGCGACCACTCACCTTCTCTTGTCTCACTAAACATTAATAAGAAACGAGTTTTCATTGACGAACTTCAAGTAGCCAATGTATATTATTTACCAACGGACTTTCGAATGCTAAATATTTTATACAAAATCCCATTAATAACATATTTTGAATTACATAACGTAAAGGAATATTTTATTGTTCTCGAACAATTCAAATTGTGCATTCAAGTTATGCCAAATATTAATTTTAGTTGTGGTAATGAAGATAGAGATTACAATTCAATATGGCTGATTAATTTTAACATAATTTACTGAAAACAATTCCTCAGAGATATCGAAAACCCACAAATCATACTATCAAACTTTCAATGTTTAAAACTCCATATTACTGTTTAATAAATGGCACAGAAAGCAAACTTTTGAATTCAAATTACTGTTTTCCCTATTTTAGGGTTAAGTACTTTCAGTGACAGAAATTAATTTTTAAAGTAACTTTTTGTTATGTTGTCTTTTACAATATTCGCAGAGCACGAACCAATATTTAAAAGTCTCAGTGTAGTTAACGCTTTAATGCATTCATTAGAGACTTTCTTTGACTGCGGTTTGAAGCGCTCTCATAAACGCTCAAATAAAACACGATATTTTCTCAGTCGTCTTGGTCAGGTGCCGTGAAAGCTGTCGTGTTTCTCGGAAATCACTTGGCCATTCATTACTCGTGTGTGCTGAGGGACGAATTTCCCAGAAAATATGAATTAAGTAGGTGCTTTTTGGGGAATTGAAACCACGTTAAAAGCAAGAAAGAGAGGTACCTCCTTTTCATTTTGTGGTTTAGGCTACTCAAACGATAATTTTTAATGAGTTTTAAAGCATTTAATCTGCAATATTGATGTTCTTATAAGTTAATGATACACTCCTACATACATTAATAATATATATTTTTATTGATTTAAAAACAATCAATAATGTACAGGTTAAAGTTATCTGATAAAATTTACCGTTTTCTGAAATTCATTAAACAATATTTAGGTTCCTTGTTATATTTCTCTTCAATATTTTTAAGACCTGGTCATCATAAAAAATATAAACACTGCTGATATGTTGTAATATCACTTACTGGGTAATGTTATGAAATAACGTTATGTTTACCTAACTAAAGGGGGATAAGATACAACTCTTAGTTTCAAATTGTTCAAAGATTTTTAAAGGTATTGAATGATCAATAATTTATTTCCGCGTGCATCAATTTCTGTGATCATTGGTCTCGTAAATGTAGTGCATACTCTTTCAGGGGAAAGAGCAATGATTTTCTCCTGCTGGATTGAGATCCGATGCAACTCTACGTGTCAGTTGACTGGGTTTTCCCTAACCAGATATCTACCCTTAGCCCCGCACAATCTCAAAGCTCCCGGGTTGTCACTTTACATTACATTATAGTTGCACCGAAATATTGTCAAAAAAGATAGACCTCCCCTATCCTTGTCGTCCCCCAATACCTTATTCTCCGCCCCCTGCATTTCCCCTTTACCTTCAGCTATTTTCCCTCTCAACTCGGGCGCCATCTTGCAACTTCTATGCGACTCAGACATGTGGAGAAGAGATTTCAGTTATTTAAGTGTACACTAATGTTGCGGTGCAAATGTAGTGGAATTACAAGAATTATTTGTGTTATTTAGTTGGTAGTGAAGATTTGTGTTCTCTTCCTCCCTGCCTCGTCTCTCTCTCCCTTTTTAGTTTTTTCATTCCTTCCTCTACCACCTCTCTGAACACCCTCCCTCTTATCTATCCACCCTTTCCCACCCGCCTCCCTCGTTTTCCCTCCATCCAATCTCTTTCTGCCACTCCCTTTCCCCCCCCAATTCCCTCTTCCTCCTTCTCTCTCTACCCTCCCTCACCTCCTCTCTCCATCTGATTTCCTCTCTTTTCATCCTCCCTTCCCTCCCTCCCTCTTCTTTCCCGTCCCTCTTCCCCTTCCTCGTCATTCTCCAACTTCCCTTCCCCCCTTTCTCTCACTCTCCAACCTTTTCTCTCCGCGTCCTTCGTGTGCGCGCTCCTGCTATTCCCTGGTGGCTGACGCTTTCGTCATCGCAGGCGGCGCGCGCGCCGCGGAGCGGGGCCCCGGGCGACGAGGTGCAGTACGCGGAGCTGCGCCTGCCACGGCCGGGCAGCGCGTCGTCTCCGCTCTGCGCGCAGCCGCCGCCGCCGCCCCTGGACGCGTCCGCCGCCTCCCCGGGGGCAGATCGACCACGCGCGCTGGGGCGCCGCCCTCGTCCCCGTGCGCCGGCCGCTCATGATGGGCGACTGCGCGCAGGAGAGCTGCGTATAGCCCCGCGCAGCAGCAGCGACGGCAGTGGGTGGAGACGGCGAGGCACGGCCGCGGGCCGGGTGAACGTTCTGTGTGTGATCAAGGACTGGCTTTCGAGCTAGACCGAGGTACATGCTCCTGAATCGGCAGCTTTGGGTTGAGAGTACTCCGCAGCAGCAGCAGCAGCAGCAGCAGCAGCAGCAATGGAACCTCCCGACATGTTCACTATGTTCTCAGATGTCCCTACGAGTGAACGTGTGATGTGGAAAATAAGGGACGTTGTAAGCCACACCGGTCTGCGTCAAAAGGCGGCTCCACACATTCGTTATTCGGCGAACACTGAGCAACCGCTCGCCGAGTCCCCAGTAGGGTGGATGAGTTGCCGAGTGTCGAACGTTCGGGGTTTGCCCTACCCACCGCGTGTCGGTCTTTTGGACTCATCAAAAGGAGCGAATATTCGCCGAATACGTCAGCATCTCGGGATTAGACGAGCACTAGCTCACTGCTCGGCGAATGACGATTGTGTAGAGCCGTCTTAAGACGACTCAACATATTCGTTATTCGGCGAACACCGAGCAACCGCTCGCCGAATCCCGAGTAATGGGGATGAGTTGCTTCCTATTCGCCGAGTGACGAACATTCGGGCTTCGCCCTACCCACCGCGTGTCGGCCTTTTGGACACATCAAAAGAAACGAACATTCGCCGATCACGTCGGCTGCTCGGGATTGGGCGAGCAGTAGCTCGCTGCTCGGCGAATGCCGAATGTGAGGAGCCGTCTCAAGATGATTGCTCTCCGAGTTGAGATGAGTGCCGTCGCCCGTGACCGCTGCCCATGGCGCTGCTGCCCGGCCGCGAGGTTGTCACCGTGCGCACGTTGCTCATGATGCGCGCTGTGCCAACCTCGTCATCACCACCGCCGCCGCCGCCGCTGCTCCTGTGGGCGACTGCGCGCGCAGCCGGTTGAGCGGCTGCCGAGGGAGAAGACGCAACGTGTTGGGCCCGGGGAGAATGAGAGGGCACGTGCCCGTCAGCGGGGTTCTTTGTATTGCTCGGGCGGTGAAGTTAAGTCGTTTGATTCAGTGGTGAGGTGTAGTTGACATTTACATAATTGAAATGATTGAAGGCGTTGTCATTGTCAACAATAGTATTTATTTCACAAATAGCAGCTTTCGATGGCTTAGCCATCATCATCAGTTTTCTGCTGTCTGGGAGCCACACAAACGACTGCTCGCAGTCGCGCAAAAACGCTGCTCGCTATCGCAGTCGTTTGTGTGGCTCCCAGACAGCAGAAAACTGATGATGATGGCTAAGCCATCGAAAGCTGCTATTTGTGAAATAAATACTATTGTTGACAATGACAACGCCTTCAATCATTTCAATTAAGTTACGTCGGTTTGTTAAGATCTTCAACTCTCATCGCCGCGACTGAACAGTGAGTGTAGGAGTCAGTGTTAAAACTCAACATTATTTTGGCAAACATTATCTGGGAAATAATTATTTACATCAATATTTGGCTGGTCATTATTTTTCTATTAAATATATTCGTAATAATTTATTGGCAAATCATTTATTGTCAAATTATTTGTATGCTAATCATTATTGGTTAATCCTTGTTTGAGTCATCACCATTTGCCTAAACATCCTGAATAAAGTCATTGACTAAATATACTCGATCGTCTTTGTAATAAAATCATCTGGATAAAATCGTCTGGTAATAAAATAATCTGAAAATAAAATGCATTTCAATGGTCAACGTGGAAATATGGAAATTAGCTCATTGAATTGATTGACAATGTTTGATAATCTATCTTTGGTTAAATAGCAATAGAAGTTTAAACAGCTTTTGTATATTTCTGCGTATTCTCATGCAATATTTTCGCTTACATGTTTTATCTCGACAAAATCTCTGCGAAAACAATGTAAAGGAATCATTTAGAATATAAATTGATTTTTTGGGGTCCTTTTTTAATTGACTCCTACTCAGGAAAGGAAAACATCTTACCATCAGTAATTCAGAGGTCTTTAATAATTTCTGGTTTTAGAATGACCATCGCAACACAACTGTTCAGTCGATACATGCTGGAATATCCTTGGCGAAATAATTATTTGTTCGATAGATAACCGCGTAGAACAAGCAATGAACACAGCTGAGGGCCGAGTTCTCTACCCAAGGAGGGCGCTGCCGTGTAGAGAAAACTGTAACTGCGTGCGATCTGAAGTCGTGTCAACTTTACGACTCCAACTAACTTGAACTATTTACTAGAAAAAATAAGTTTCCTAATGCAACTGAGGAACTTTTTGCTGTCATCTATACGTGGTGTGCGTGTAGAAGAAACATGTGTGGACAATAACGTAGGAGAGAGACGCCACAGAGTGGATTCCTGTGCTCTACTGGTTTCAACTGAGTGTGATACACCGTCCGATTCATATCCCTTCATCTGTCGGTGCCACCAACAGGCACGTGGTCTCATCGATATAATTACTCTCACCACTTATGGCGCAGTGAATCAATTAAGTTAAAATACTCGCTAAAATGTGTCGAATTAATATGTTAAAGACATGTTGGGATATTCAATTTTAAAACAATAATTTTTTTCAAACTATATTTGTTCATTCATTCATCGATATCAAGATTAGTAATACTGGGTTCTTATATTTGAAAACACTATTTCTCAGTGGCTTAAAATTAATACTTTTGACCGTGTGCTCATTGGTGGTGCAATTTCACCCCACTCTCTTTCCTCTACAAGTGTTTGGATATTGTAATTGTCTGTTCTGGAACTTGTTAGTGTTTCATATCCAGTGTGTGTTTGGAAGCAATTTTATGTACCGCTCTAAATGTGTATCGAGTTCGTGACTCAGTGTTTACGTCTTCCACAGCTACCTCTCGAGGTCTGCTTATCATCTTCTCGTTGAGGAGAGGTATTCAAGAAGCGGACTGAATATACAGAAAAGTGCAGCATAACGGACTGTAGAGTTTTGAAAGTGATGGTAGGTGTGAATCCATTAAACATTATATAAATGTGCTGTCTCTAGAATTCATTTGAGTGCACGTGAAGAGAAGTCAAAGAACATACAATTGAATGAGCTCAATCACCGTTTTATCAAATTCATGTATTTCATTTTCAGAGAGTGATATAAATAATCCAGTAATTTTTTAAGCAAGTTATTTACATTACATATAATTCTTGATGTTGATGGTCTCAAAAACTTTTGACATCTTGTGCGTTTGTTGTTACACTTCCATCTGCGCTATATTAACTCTTTCGGTGATTTAGTTATTGTATTCTAATTTTTTATAACTTTCACTGGATAATTGGTGTCACAAGTCACAAAACATTAGAATTAGGAAACTATTTTTTATCAATAAGTGAGAACAGTCATATTAACTACATTTTGAAACATGCACAAATAACAGGGCAAATAGGACGTGGTTTGAAGTTGCGTAACAAATTTATTCCACAATTTCGTGTACAAATCCCAAAAATCATTGTGCATATGAGAACACTAGTTGAAGTGTAACTAATGGAGACAAGCGCAAATGATATTTTGACATGTTTTATTTGTGTGATGTATCCTTGTCCCCTTGATTTCCATTCGCTCACCTCTGCCAAAACAATGGTCGTGTTTTTTTTCTTTCGTTTTTGGCAGAGTAAGAAAAGTGGTTTCGTCAAAGGGGCACGTCCCCTTACATCCTCAATCTCCCCCCACGTGTCCTGCTCTGCTTCCTGTCTTTCCCGTCCTCCTGCGGCAGCGCTGCTCTCCTACGCGACCTCGATGGTCGCAGCGACTTCGCTGTGTCCATGCTGTATTGAAGACTGCGTGTGACTGAATTGTCATTGTGTATAAAATACTTTTGTAAATAAAAGTCGTTGATACGCTGAAAGAGTGTTTCATTGTTTGTAATAGGTATCAAACTGCGAAGAAAATAATGTTCGCCTTCACAATGTCATATACAGGTTAGGGTGTCCCTTATATGGCAAAAAAAAATTTTTTTCAGAATTTCGAAACGCATACCCTCTACTTTTTTTATAAATACCAAAACGTACTTAAATATGAAATTTCATATTTGTAGCATGATTGCAACCCGTGCCGACCGAGCTCTAAAGTTTAATAAAAAATGGTGTTTTCACCTAACATTTTGGTTTGATCCAAAACTAATTAAAATGCAACAAATAAAGTAAATATGAGTAAAAATAAAATAAGATCAACATAAACTTTTATTTAAATACAAATTATAATAATAATTAATTAGGGTAACTTCTCTTTAGTGTAGTTTTTTTACAGTCTGGATAGAGATTTCTATGTTCCTGAACACAACGCAACAAAAATTGTTTTAGCTCTTCTTCAGCCGTGATAAGTCCATTAAAATCTTGCATTAATTTAACAGCTCTTTCAGCATTGTCATTTACGACCTTCAAACGACTTATTTGTCTTCTAGCTTCCAAAAAAGTAGGATTGTCACCCCAAGAAGATACACCTTCCCGAAGAAAACTGTCGTCGATCTGCAGTCGAGATAGAATTTTTTTTTAAGTCACAAAATCATCCAGCGTCATAACTGAAAGAAAGAAAAAACAGTTCAAATAAGCAAAAACTAAGCCACGAAACTTTGAAAAAACAAACAAGAAAATATTAAGCTTGCTAAACAAATTTTGCGTAATTTCTTCCTTCGATGGGACATAGCGTTTAGCGGAATCTGAACTTTCGTCTCTGTTTAAATTATTAATCATTTTTGTCTTGGTTTTGGTATCAACTTCTTCATCAAAGAGTGATAACATGACTGTTTCTTCACACAAATACCATAAATGATGAACAAACTTGCTTATCGCCTTGGAACTTATCGCGTCTACTTTTTCATATTCTTTTAAAGCTTTCAAAAGCACAAGTCTTGGTTAGGTGCTTTTAATTGCCACTGTGCATTCGGGGCCAAAGTTTAGTATACATGGTGACGATAAATAAGCAAACGTCTTGTAGAGCATTTTTGTCCTTTGCAGTAATTTTAAGTTGCGATTGAAGCAAACATATTTTTATAGAATAGATCGCCCTAGCCATCCATCGCGCTTGATGCAAAGCTCCGGGGGGCTGAGTTTTAGTTTATTCTCTGTATCTCCTCCTAAGAACACAACGCATAGTTCAACCAATTCGCGGTAATCGTCTCTAATAAAAGGTTTTTCCAGTTCAGTCTTATACAAAGTTAACAAAGATGTAATGTTTGTCTCAACAATACGTGCTTTAACGAAATTCAGAGGTGGCTCAATGTTATCGGTGTTAATATTTTTCCAATTATCTCTTAACTTTTTGAAAATTGGAATATCTGGGCTACTTGTAATTTGCTTTACCTTGGTTTCAAAAACAGCTTTAAGGACCAACTCATAAATATGATGACAAGCAAAAAGCAGCAATTCCCTTTCTAAAGTCTGCTCCAAAATAGCACAAGCTTCACTAAAACGGCCAGTATTTGAAGCTGTTGTATTGCAGCACATTATCTGTACTTTATCATGGAGGTTCCAGTCAAAGAGTGCAGTTGAAATGGCTTTAACTTGATGTTTTCCAGAAGAACTCTCCAATTTTGGTACTGCAAGAAGCTGTTCTCTATCGTCAAATGAAGCAATAATTGGCAAGCGTTCTTCTTTTGAACTTCGTACATCCAATCCAGGTAATAGTTTTCCATCCCAATGGACTATGACTACGTCAGGCAAATTATTCTGGAAGTCAGTTTTTATTGCCTCTGCCCTGGATTTTCTCGCCTGAGTACGAATTCGCTGAATCGAGGATTTGTTAATACGGAAATCTTCGCTGTTCAGACCAAGCGCTTCTACAACCGCATGGAGAATGTAAACTGAGTCCCTTATGCTTAATTAGCATCGATCTAAAGCTGCTACCAGTTTAGAAGTTATGAAGCTTTTCGTGCCTCTTTTAGAACTTTTTTCAGGGCAAGGAATCTGAGTACTAAGTTCAGAGTTCGAAATCTGTTCCTCATCCGAATTCTCAAGATATTCCAAGCTATCTATCGAAGAAGTAGATGCAACAGCCAATAACTCTTTTGTTTTACCTTTCTTTCCTCTTCTTCCAATCGTCTTTGCCTAACTCGTTCTTCTTTCTTCGCCAATTTTTTGTCAATTCCACCTAAGCATCCCGGTCGACCTGGCTCTCTCTGTTTCCTTAAACATTCTTTGTCTTCCTCTATCTTCATTCTGTCCAAACCATCAGCAAGTGCAATATCAAATAAGTTATCACGGTCTTTTACAAAATTATTTTCACGGTTCTTGAACGTCACTTGAGTTTTCTTACAGTTTTTTTGCAGCTTCCTACAAACATAATATAAATCAACAAGTTTCTTCACGCAGTTAGGAAATGCCTTCGTAGGAATTCTAGCTTTTTCCCAAAATATAATGCACTCTCATATAACAAGATTAGCACTTTCACCATCAGTCATCTTGACTTCACGAATCTTGTAAAATAAAACGGTGAGAACTTGTCGATTAGATGGTAATTTTGCACCATTTATCTGGTGGCTTGGAAGTCCGATAAGGTAAATATTTTGTTTACCACTTCGTAATTCCACAGACATCTTCACACAATAAACAACAACGCACTAATAATGTTAGAAATCACGTATGAAATGACAATTGAAACTCGCTGTAACAAGTCACAGCGCTGCACCCGCGCAACTTGTATGGACAAGTTAAAAATTCAAGTCGGCACGGGTTATCGTTTATAAATCGGGCTAATATTTATTTTTAGACTATATTAGGTCAATACGAAAGTTTTTAGAAGGTATGCGTAAAAATATATTGAAATTGAAATTTAAGGGACACCCTAATACAGGTGTAGAATTGGACTTCCTATCAGTAATCATGGTCATATTAAGAATAAAAACACGATTAAAAAGTATTAACCGTTGTTCGCCTTAAAGGAATAATTAAAGTATTTTCATAAATAAATAATTTATATCTTAAAATTACTTAAACAATAAGGATGATAGTGTAACATTTAACAATCATTTTTAACAACATACTGTGACATACCAATATGTGGGACCTTGTATTGCGTCACATTTATTGTAAACAGGGTGAATTGTAAGGATAGACATTTGTAAATATGGCGGCATAGCATCGGTAGATGAGTTGTCGTCAAGGTCAACAAACTTCATTGCTTTGAACCACGAGACGCGGCTAGTTGATAAAGTAAACTGTTTGGGGATTGGCCGAGAAAGCAATGACAGTCTGGGGTGCGGCTAGTTGAATTTGTAAGTAATTGAGGGATTGGCTAGGCATGGAATTTTTTAAGACAAGAAACAGTAGATAGATGGACCGAGTTTTGAAGGGCTGAAATAGGAGAATATGGATTCATTCCGACTTATGCCGTGGTGCTGTGCGGATCGTGTGTACATTTGCGTTGGTTAGGGTTGAATATTGATGTAATGTGCGGAAATTGGAACTTTGAAATATTTCGAGTGCAGCAGCTAGAATTGTGAACTTAGGTGAATTTGTCGGCAACAGGACTGGGAGTATTTGATGCAGATAATAGTTTGCTGAACTTTAATATTTTAAGTATACGCGTAGAAAGAACTGGGAACTTCTAAAAGGAAAATTAATTAAGTCTTATCAACTTACGAGGCGGTGAGGATCAGTGACTTGAGTACACTTGTGCCAGAACGGAAGAAAAGAAGATGGTATTTGAACCTGGAGCCATCGACACCGGGGGAGATTCGAAATGGTTCTACGCGGCGACATCGGTCAACAGCGGGCGAAGACGGGTACTGCAATATAAGGTTTGAGACTGGTCATGACCGAAAGTTTCGTATTGTTACCAATGAACATTGAATAAACTTACAAGTTTCTGTGAATAGAAAAGATGATTTTCATATAGCCAATTCCAGCAAATGAGTAGCTAGAAATGTATATTTGCTTTTCAGATTCCTCAGCCACTCTATACAGATGGCAGATCGAATATTCGGCTATTAGTAGGCAATAGCGATTATTTCTTATAAGACCCATCGACCCAGTTAGCCGGATATTAATTTAATGGAAACAGTGAAGATTAATTTTAAAATTAATTAAAATCTTTTCCTGGGCCCATATTCTTTATAAATTTGGGGGTTACGTTGATATTTAATAATGTTGAAGGGAAAAAATTAAAAATTAAAATTTTTTCCTTAAGAAAATTTTATAATTCTATGTTCGGATCTTGAAATATTCAATATTAAAATTTGTAGAAGAACATACAGTAAAGTGAATTTATTGCAAATTAGTATTGTAAAAAATAAACTGTTTCGAACATTAATATGGGATGAATAAATTATGGAGTTTGCAATAAAGTGTTCGAAAATTGAAATTTATTTACTTAAATTGAGTAGTGAGGTATGGTAGCTATCGAAAAAGTAGTAGTAGTAGGTAGGTACGAAGAAATGTAGAGTAAAACATAGAAGAAAGCTTATAAACTCAGAATGACAATAATGACTTAAAGGCAATTATTTATGAATTTGTTTATTGGTATTAATCACACACTTTTATCGTCAATCGTAAAGAAAATGTGACTGTACTATTTTTGAACATGAGGAAAGATGCATCCCAAATTGAAAAGGTGTAAGGATCGTGTAATAAATTTGATTGTACATAGTGGTGTTTTAATTTTAATATTAGCGTTTTTATTAATCAATTGACAAAATTTTACCACTTTGAATAAGAGTTTGATTTGTTATTGATTTCATGTGATATTTGCACATTAAGCCTTCATTAATATGAAGATCTAAATATTTATGTGGAGTTTACGAAGGTAGCAATTGAAATGCTTTGTCCGACATATCGTCACTGGCACAGGGGCGAATCCAGTCTATCATTTGGCGGGGGATTATCATATATTTTTGTTAAACAATAAACATATTTGTTATTATATTGTATATTATTCACGTACTGTAGATATAATACTATACAATATTATTATTTAAATAATTTCATAATTAGAACATAAATATTTAAATAAATTTTGCCAAATATAAGAAGGGAAAAAAAAATCTAAGCCTTTGGGGGGGGGGGGACATGGCCCTCATGCCCCCCACCCCTATCCTGGATCCGCCAGTGCAATGGCACGACGAGAGTACATCGCACAGGTACTTGGTACTGGCAGTTACCGTTTTTGCCCTTCCAGAGCATTCTAAGAAAATCGAAAAAGAAACAAGATTGAGGTGGGTTTTGAACAACAAAAACGCCGTTTGGGAGTTTTAACGCACTTACTACGGTGATCTATAGGTCATTCGAACCCTACAAATTACATACCTGAACTAACTATTTCTTAAATTTTCAAGTGCCTTTTAGAATGTGTGTGTGCATTAAAAGGTAAGTGCAGGCTCTATTAATTTTTCCCCTCGCGAATAGGCCATCGTGGACCACGCAGGACATGCACATGAATGAGCTCAGTATCATTTTATCACGTTGCAAGTCTTGCATGAAACTAATGAGGGGGATCAGCAATAGGCTGAATTCGATTTTTTTATACCCCAGGGTTGTTAGTACTGTGGGAATAAGATGGAAGGATGGTGATAATAAAAGATGAATGGACGGCACAGACAAACAGACATACACAAACACACCCATGCCCGAGGCGGGACTCGAATCAGCGATCCTTCCGTCCGAAATCGCCACAGCACTACTGCCTTGGGGATCTCGGCTACCCGGACTGACACTTTATTATTATTATTATTATTATTATTATTATTATTATTATTATTATCATTGTTATTATCATTATAATTATCATTATTATTATTATTATTATTATTATTATTATATTATAGATGTTAAAATAGAATATGTAATTTAATATAACTTTTCAGGGCGAAATTGTTAAGAGGCTTTACATGGATAGATAATTTATATTTCTCTTGTATTTGCAACAAGTACTACAGCTTTGCCTACCTGGGTGGCCGAGGTGGCTTCGAGTCCCGCCTTGGGCATGGTTGTTTGTCCCTTGACTTTGTATGTGTTGTCGCGGAGGGCCTCGCTACAGCTTTCCTTTGGCTTGTCTTTTTTTTTTTTTTTTCATTTTCCCCTCGCCAGTAGCCCTGGCAAGGTGGGAATTTATTCATGTATTGGGATACAATAATAATGCTCCAACCGATAAGGTTTTTGGAGCTGGATGAAGGCGATAACTTAAAAATACTAATTAAAACTAATCTTAACCTAATTAAAAATACACATGGCCACTTTGGACTATTTGTTTTATAAAAGTGATATTAATAGTGAAAAATAAGTTCTTTAAGTTTTCTTTTCTCTTCTCGTTTTTTGTTCATTCACTCACTCATTCATGCTTTATCTATATTTACAAACACTTTCATTCACACATTCATGCCGCACTTCATTGCACAATCACTACACTATTTACACTATTTACACGCACTTTTTTCGCCACGGCGCCGACTTTACTCAGGCGTCCGTGGCGCCGTGACGTTTTCTTGGCTAGTCTTGGACAGTACGCGTCACCGCTTCCCTTCTCTGCAGAAATATGAGTGGTTTCCAGGGACCAATCACAAGCCGCGCTGAGTTCAGTGTCGTTTCGGCAGAGGCAGTGTTAACGTCCACGCTGCTGCGAGCACCACTGCCCAGTACGTGATTTGCTTCTCCAAAAGTATATTTTATCAGAAGTTGACGTCGTCACTTCCCAGATTTTATTTCGTTGATTCACGGCCTTCAATAGCATCATCATCACATCTTCATCATCAGATCTGCAGCCGGAAAACAGGAATTTGGCTTCTTGGAAACCATTTAGTACAAGGTAAGAAATAAGTTACAATTTATAATGTCAAATGTTAAAATTTACTCGTAAATACTTGCGATATGCCCTTTCTTCCAATAATATTAGTAAGCTATGAGTTCAGATAAAACCTTTCAGAAAACGGAAACTTGCAGAATGAAATTACAACATACTGAATATTGAAGAAATAATTTAATATAACATTTTGTTAGTTTATTCATTTACCAATAATTGTACTAATTTGAGAATTATTTAACATTTGCAAACTCTGTGAAAGCAATGAAATAATTTAGCAAAGAATAATTTAGACGTTTTAAAAGAGTATATTTTGTATCCAATTCATCTTTTATTTTACCATTGCGTAATGCCGATGCCATTGCTTATGGAAACGGAAGGAAACTCCGGAATCGTGTTCCTTATATTCATTTCACAAACGATTAATACTTCAGTAATTTCCGCGTCCATAATGTGAAGTTTACGATGAGTTACATTACAAATTAATTTTATTAACGTACAGCTCTGAATTCGCCAAGGACTTCACTTTTACTTAGACATTTTATGTATGATGTTCTTTTCTTTACACTATATTTGACATTACGTATGTAGATATTTTTGGACATAAATATGAAAGAGTACGTTGAACTCGTTAAAGAAAACCATTAAAAAACCATATCACTCTTTGACCATTCAAGTATTAATCACAGTAACACCGGTTAACCACTCATCTTTCTTCGGCATCGAAAACCATTACCTTCATTACTCTCAAAAGCTCCGGGACGTCTACACCGCATGAACACAAAGAAAAGACGAGCGCGAAAAAACCTGTAAACCCGTCGCATCCACTTTAAGCGAGTTTTATGTAAGTCTGGGACAAGATGGATGGGCTGCGAGCGGACAAGCCAGGCAGAAACGGGTGACCGAGGGCGGGAGGGGGAAAGGGGAGGTACGGCACGCAGGGAATGAAGGACGGGAAGCGGAAGGGAGAGGGAAAAGCGACAGAGCGCGGAGAGTAAGGAAAGGAAGCCGGGAGGGGCGGAACGGGAAGATGAAGATGGACGCGGTGGGAAGAGAGGTGTGACGAGATGGGTTGGCGGGATCATGGACGGAGAGGGAAGCGGAGTGTTAAAACGGGGGAATTGAGAGGCAGGGAGTTACGATGAATTGAGTCGAAAGCGGGGCGATTTGATGGACGGAGTGGGAAATAGAGAAGAATGGTGGACGAATTGGGAAGGGGGGGGCCGGACGGAATGCGAAGCGGGGTGGGTGTGAGGGGATGGTGGGAGCAGGGCGTTTGATGGACGGAGGGGAGAGGCCAGAGTGGACAGTGGGGTGGGAAGGGGAAGGATAGAAAAATAGGATCGTGGGGGGGCGCTAAGCGGGGCCGCGCAATATCCGGCGATCGCTCCTGCGCCCCGCCCCTCCGCCCCGGGGGCGGGGAAGGGGGCGAGGGAGGGGGGCCTGAGCCGGGTCAACGGATTCGATAGGAGCACAAGAGAGCCCTCCTGCGTTGTGCCTGGGGCGGGAGCTGCAGCGGGGAGGTGACAAAGGCTGCAACGGCGAGAGGTCTACAGCCGCACACTGGGCCTCAAGATGTGCACGACGTCAAAAACCAATCAGAGTGAAAACCTTTCCCTGGAGGATCGCATTGTAAAACACACCTACTATTGAAGAATAATTCACGACATTTTTTGATAATTCACAGATTTTGTATGGGGTTGGGCTGTGTACTTATTAAAAATTATTCAAGGGTGTCGACGCTTCGAAATATATATTTTCATCTTTAGAGCTATGAAATACAAGATAAAAAAGATAAGTGTTCATACTTACTAAGAAAATAAACAAAGCATTAAAACAACGCTTTGATGTTATAATAATGTAAAATATTGTTTTCAAACTATTATAAATGGTCGGTACACACGTTTTGTGCACTTCTTAATTTTTTAGAAAACTCAGTTTCCTGTTTTAGTATTTTTCTTGTTCTTCTTCTTATTATTCTATTCTCTTATTATTACTATTATTATTATTATTATTATTATTATTATTATTATTATTATAAATATTATTAAGAATAATAAAAATTGCTATAGCTGAAATTATTAACAACTAAGTAACATGTTCGATGTGACATCGTTGCAGCAAAATAATAGTGCAACACAGTATTTAAATTGTATGTGACTGGCCACATACAGGGGCGGATCAAGCCGATCATTGGGGAGGGGGTCATCACAGATTTTAAATAACAAACATATTTGTTATTATACAGTATTGTATATTATCTTGGTAGTGTATATAAGGTATTATACATTATTTTTTAAATAAATACATAATTCTAACATAAATATTTAAATCAATTTTGTCAGATAAAGGAAACTAACAAACGTAACTTCTAGGCCTTTTTGGAGGAGTGGTGGCCTCATGCTCCCGTTCTGGATCCACCATTGGTCACAATCACCTGTAAAACATCTCCAAACTTACTAAATCTCTAACATGTAACACCCACCATGTCGGACACTCCAGGCGAATGCCAGAGCAGTACCCTACAAAACGGGCCACGAACCGCGCGCGATCTTTCCTTCCTCTTCCTTGTCCTATCCTCTCCCTTCACACACACTTACTCTACCATGCACTACACCACCACATATTTCGGGAGACCGGTCGGGAGCCTAGAGCTTGTCTCGGCTGCGGCGGTGCCCCGTTGGTGGGAGAGTCCTGGTTAGGGGGAAACCCCTGTAGGTCGGCGCCGGATCTCGCCATCCAGCGGGGGAAGATCACCGATATCACCCGAGAAAAAACATTCACTACACAAACGGGACTAATGACCGAAGCAGTTCACGCGCCCGGAAACACGAAAAAATCAATCAATCAATCAATCAATCAATCGGAAACTCCAATGTTTATGAGACCAGCACAAGCAAGAAGTGTATAGTCGAAAACAAAATCAAATTTTGAAGTGCGTGTGACGATTAGCAGAAGGCGGTAACAACTATTTTTTTATTTATTTATTTAACAGAGTGAGCTGATTATACAACGCTCAGCCATATGGCTTTTCAGTTGTTCGGAGCGAGCATTTTCAAACGAAAATATGCGAAGGTGGTGGCTACGGCCACCTCCCATTAAACTTATAATGAAGTAGTGCGAATGATAAAGTGGAGGAATACATATTGTTGACTTTTTATTGGAGGTAACGACTAAGCGATGGAAGAGGCCGTGAGCCGCCGCGGCTTTCGACGCCAAACGCAACCTTGGATGAACCCAGATCGTTGACGTCTTACCCCTAGAAGGGCGAAAATAGCTTTACATCATTCTAGGTCGCAATTCAGATGTTTATGGGCCTCAAAGCAGGCTGGAAAGTGGGTCTTCATGGTGCAGTGTACCTTAATGAAATTTCATAACATCTTATGAACATGGAAATTTTGTACTAACGTTTTTGAATCGTTTTATTAATACATGGCCAAAACCAACGACGTAGTTGATTACAATAATAAAAAGGAAACTTGTAATCATTCATGAAAAATGCAGATAACATTGCAATATGATGATAAAGGTAGAGAAAAAAGTCTTAAAAGTAAACATTACATTCTCATTAACAATGGCAACAGTATTTGTGTTTTCCAGAAACAAAATTTTTCATATTGTTTTTCATTTCTCCCAATTTCTAAAGTATTAATTGTTCAATTGATTCATTGGATTCATCTATTATCGATTTACGAAGCATCTCTTTATCTTTCAACTCCATTTTAAAATCTTCAGAGTACTGCAATTGTTTCACAGGCAGAATTGAAAGGGGTCTCTGCCGCCATGGGTAATTCTTTATTGACACCCGTATATCGTGAAATATTCCAATATGAAATTGAAATAAAAGTAAGGAAATGCACCAGAGTATGAAATTAAACGTATTACGACACACGGACGGAAATGTTATATTCCTTGTTAGAAATTCCAACCTCGGCACCTAACGTCGCCTCGTCTGGTAACATCTCCCTCGTAATGTAACATCTTCCGCCCTTATGACATAAAATTACTACTCCATGTGTAAACCGATTAAAACAGAAAGTCCCTTTACTGTCACTAGCTAGCAGGAGAGGGGAGTGACTCTCATCCAATCGCAAGCTTCGTTACGATTTAAATGTTTGGTATTAAAACTCCCGATACGATGACAGTGTCCTCCTGTCTTTTCAGCTCGTGACCTTGAATGGACTTCGTGTTTTGACCAAAGTTATAAACCGTCATCCAATCGGGAGCTTCAATACCAAACATTTAAATCGTAACGAAGCTCGCGATTGGATGTCAGTCCCTCTCTCCTGCTAGCTCACGATCTTGAAGGGAATAACTAGTTTAATCGGAGTGGTTGTTATGTGAGTTCTCAACAGCAAATCGGTGTGGTATTTATTTACCAGTACACACAGAATATTTTACAAATAAGTAAAAATCGTAACACCTGTGAAGTCGTATATGATTATCATAATGTTGATTTCATGTGTTACAAGTAAGAATATCAATAATGTGTAAAAAAACGGGAGCGGTGACTGAGTGCATCAACTGATGTAACTTTAGCGTCTCTGACCGGGAGGTTCTAGGTTCGAGACCCAACGGTGGCAGGATTTTCAGTTCGAGTTCAGTCGCTGTCTGGAGGAGAATTCTAACGGCCGGCTGCTCTGATAGTTGGTTGTCCGTGCTTTCTCCGATCAACACCAAGCAATTGTCGGAGCAGTACCCTAAAAAACGAGCTACAGACCGCGCAACATCTTTCCTTCCTCTTCCTTGCCCTATCATCTTCCCTTACACACACACACACACACTTACACTAACATGTACTACGCTACCACACATTCCGGGAGACCGGTCGGGAGCTTGGAGCTTGTCCCGGCTCCACTTGTGCCGTGCCCCGCTGGTGGGTGATACCTGGCAGGGGAAAACCCCCTAGCGATCCGGTAGGTCGGCGCCGGATCTGACCATTCAGTGGGGGAAAGCAACCGCCAAAACATGCATTACGCGTATGGGACGAATGACCATAGTAGTTGACGCGCCGGGAATCACCATCAATCAATAAAGCGCAATACAAAACGCTTACAACAAGCACGTCAAACTGAGCCTGGACGAGATACTTACTGGGAGCGGTAGCTCAGTGCAACAACTGTCACTGCAGCGCCTCTGGCCGGGAGGTCCTAGGTTCCCACTCCCCACGGCGGCAGGATTTTCGACACTAGCTCTTCAGCTTGGTCGAATTCAGTCGCTGTCTGGAGGAGAAATCTAGCGGCCGGATGCTCTGATCGGTAGTTTTCCGTAGTTTCTCCGATCAACATTAGACGAATGCTGGAGTAGTGCCCTACGAAGCGGGCCACGGACCGCGCGCGATCTATCCTATCCTCTCCCCTTACATACACACTTACACTAACAGGCACTACACTACCACATATTCCAGGAGACCAGTCGGGAGCTTAGAGTTTGTCCCAGCTGGGGCGGTGCCCAGCTGGTGGGAGAGTCCTGGTTAGGGGGAAACCCCACTAGCCGACGGTAGGTCGGCGCTGGATCTCGCCATCAGGCGGGTGGAAGATCACATCCATCTCCCGATAACAAACATGTGGACACTAACGGGACTATTGACCGAAGCAGTTGACGCGCCCGGAAACACGAAAAAATCAATCAATCAATCAAACGAGATACTTGCTTTCCTGAGGAAACCCGTCGCTCCTACCGGCATGGGCAACTTCCCTTAACTTGGCATTCATGTCCCCTTAAAATCCAGAAAAGGGTGTTCATGCGCAAGCTGAAGCGGTGCGAGGCGGTGAATAGTGGCTTCATATAAAAATATGTTTGCCAGATTTTTTTTCTATCAAATAACAGAGAATAATATTATGTTCATATTCTTTACTACGTATCACTATTTGTTGATAGTTTTCTAACTAAATTCTCCCTTATATAAACATTTTTGCTAAGTGATTAGAATATGTTTTGATGGCGAATTTTTCCCTGTTTTCGTTTTGTGTTGTAATATTAAACCATTGAGTTATTTATTGAATTAGCAATATTGTGAAATAAATTACTATGTTTATAAGTTAACTATTCTCATTTACGGACCGATAGCGCTTTTAGCAGACAAGAATATTTGTGTGTTAAACCTTCTAACCTGAACGTAGGAAATCCATGCTTTTATATCACTTCTAAATAAACCAGATTATAAAATCAAGATTGTTTTGATTCAATTTTTTAATTTTACTCTCAATTGAGAATTTGAAATTTGACTGATGTATTATTTAATTTTATTGGATAATTTCTTTGCCTTAAATAAAAAATAGGAATTAATATAGCTTAGCAAAGACTGTCATGAACCAGGTATCCAGTGACTTTCCGCCATTCCGTAGCATTGGTACAATCCTTATACATTTCTCGTCCAGTACTCTGGGCGGAGTCCTCGCGAGCTCTTGGAAGTTGTTTCCTTTGCTCGCGACGTTAACATACCTGGTTTACAGTCAAAATTTGAAGTACTATGAATTTTTAAAAGTATTCATACGCTTCTTGGTGCGCATTTTCATTCCTGATGGTTCGGAAAGCGCCACCAATAATGTTTGACCAAGAGAAGTTGCAAGCGAGTTCTCAAGGTGGTATAAAAATTATTATAATTACGGCTATGGAAGGCATTGAGATAACCATGTATGTTCATTACAGATCTCCGACAACTGTCATTTATACACTGTAATTTGAAAGCAATTATGATATTTCCGATCTTCTAATATTAAATTGTTCTTACCAGGTGAATCCGCGAAGAATGGAAAACTTACATTCTAACATAAAAGCACCAGACACACAATGTTAGCTATTAGTGGTACCGAATGAGAAAAACATTTTTAAAAGAATGAATATCATTCAAACCTACTTATGGTATTCCACACTATTGGAAACCAACAAGCTGCCTTTCAATAAACCAACCTTAAAAGAAAATTTCGAATGACAAAAATACAGTTTCTGTGAATGCGCATGTGTTCTGTAAATGTGCTACTCGAGTGTGCCGTCGAGGACACGTTTCGGCCCACTGTGCTGTCGTTTGGTTGGCAGCAGCTCTGCGAAGGCGAGGGTGATCGCAGAGGAGAGGTTACGGGTGAGCCGGTAATGTGCAGAGGAGATGGGCGTGGTGTGAGTCTCCAGAGGGTGATGGAACGGGACGGTGGGTGAGGTCGACGATGGCAGAGTTGGCTCTCCACCCCACTTGAAAGGCCATCGCGTCGTTGCGGCGACGAAAATATTGTCTCCAGTGGATGGAATGTGCGAAAAAAAAGTTTATGAAGTTTTTGTATTTCTTAGCGCTTTCTGATAGCGCCAAGGCCCTTGACGGCGATTGTCTTACTTTTAGGAAGAATTTTACACCAGTCTGCTCCAGGCGTTTATCAGTTTTTTAGGGGAACATGTTTTTAAACAGCTCTTTTATTGGGTTAAGTACACAAAAGTATATCACTCACCAGTTTTATATGGAAACATCACGCGAAATAAAAATGCCATTACGTTATTTTACATCATGTTAGAAAAATGAAGCCAGGTTGTTTTATGACATGATGAAAATTTCAAAATGTTCTCTTTACTTGAAATAGTACATGGAAATGTGTAAATAACGCAAGAGATTACCGTAACCTGAAAGATAGTGCATTTTTCTCTTGGAATTTTTACGGCACGTTTTTCTCTTCAATGACGTACGAGATTCACAGGACGTAGGTTGGAAATTATTTATGTATTTGTTACCGCTGAAAGTTGGCGCCAACTCTTGAGGTCACAGTGCGTATTTGCCTGGTTGGCAGTGTAAATCATCTTCTCCCTTTCTCCGGACTTTCGGGTTGGAAGTCGCAATAAATATGAGAGATAGTGATTGGACAAAGGGAAAAATATTAAAAACCAACCAGTTTTTCTGGTGCTTTGTTAGCCACTTTAGAAAGATTCAAACAAATATTTTTCACAACCTCTATGAAAAACGTTTGTGATTATCATAGACATTCGGGTATCAATATTGTAAATTTCAAAACGATAATGAACCATCATTCTTTGTTTCCGCAGGACGGTAAACGATTTGATGGAAGCATAATGTTATTCAACAGAGAATCCTTACGACCATAAATAAAATGAAGGCTGGTTCAAGGGGGTTGGAAAGTATTAAAACTATGAAATTATTTGTCGTTTCGGAAAATGTACTATTTCCGTCATATGGGCTATAAAAAACAATATTAAAAAATAAAGTGTTCATTAACTACTAAAGATGATTCTTTCTCATACAATACTGTAAAAGTATTCAAGGAAATAAAATATAAACATGTTACCTTACAACCACAACAACAAAGAACTAGAGTAACGTTATCTTACAGGTAGTAAACTGTGTGTGACGTAAGGAATATTGGCAAGATAACACATCACCACACACCATGTTTGTTGTGTGTGAAATGATAGAAGAAGGATAATGTTAGGATTTATAAATATGTTCATAAAAATATTAAGAACATTTAATTTTTAATTCTCTCCTTTTGCTGCCTATCTTTTAATCGTATTTCGTGACGTCATATTCCCTCTCAATCGCTTGAAATAGTTTGATCTCCAGCCAATACATTTGGAATTTGCAGCGGACAAAGCGATGCCTTAGCAGGTTTTCTCGTTTCCTCTGAATTGTCCGGTTTCCCTTGATTCTCCTTTCCCCAACTCCCCATCATTACGCGCCTCATCGTCATTGTCTCTATAATCTAGTCATTATATCATCACTTATGAGCCCCAATGAGCGCAGCAGGTAACGGCCCTCAAATCCCATAAATTAAAATTCAGCGTCTTCCTTAGATATTGCGAATGATCTCGACTTTGGGTGTATGCAGCCAAATGGTGGCAAACACATTTTGAGGACCCCTTTATTCTTTAAGATTTTTAATTTAAACATGCACTTTTTATTTGTACTATAATTCTCAGACTGTTTTTACTTTCTCACCTTGCGAGTACTACGTAAGAAGAGAAAGTTATGTAATCGTGCGTCGGAAAATTATTGTAATTGTGCGTCGGAAAATTATACTCTTATTGCCGGGCTGTGGGTCAATCGGGTCAATCCTGTTGCTACATTTAGGGACCAAATTGTCAAACACGTGGTGTAGCCAGAATCTATGTTTTGTTGGTTAAGATGCCGAAAAATAGATTGACAGCAAAACGTACGTCTGCCTGTCCGCCTGTCTGTCAGTCTGTCAGTCGGTCCGTCTGCCGTCTGTCTGTCCATAGTTAACGCAAACGCCTAACCCGTTCTGTCGATTTTCTTCAAAATTGATATTCCCCAATCGATCTGAATGAACTCATAGCTTTGGCAATTTCAAACGAATATTTTAATTTTTGAGGATACTTTACATAAATCCTTAAAATCTTTTTAAAAGTTTTCTCGAAAACGGCTCAAAAGTTTTAGAACAAACTTTGTCTTTGAATAGCTTAAAAACCACTTAAGAGAATGATGGTAGATTCGTGTTCGTTAAATTCACAGATTTTTTAAAAATAGAAACAGTGCAATTTTTTGGTGCGTATTCCTACCACTACAATACTAAAGTTAAATATTTTTCCTTAATGTTAATATAATAATTCTAATTAAATATAATTTCCTGCAATCACTTCCTTAAAGACGGATCTTTAAATAAGTTCATTTTCAATTTTTCGAAAATATGAGTAGTTTCCGTGTAATCTTGTGCGAAATATTGGCAATTTCTTTACAAAACCAGTTCCTAACTTTTTCTTTAAATTTTTTCCACATATAAAAGGAAAAAAAAAAAAAATCAAATTAATATCTAAAAAAGTGATTTTCTCAAAACCCGCTCGATATTTTTGCATGTAATGTTCTCGTATGTAACAACGTATAATAAATAAATGAATAAACTAGTGGTGCTGTAGAATGGCACGTACTTTTTCGCAATAGCTTTCGAATCTCGTTAGACTCGACTAGCTTTTGGATTATGTCTTATTTTCTTCCCAGCTACCATATTTGGCCGCCGAAAGGACATTTTTTCATATTTTCTCGACGTTTCGGCTGCCAAATGCTAAAACTGAAACAGCCATGCACTTATGACTATTATAGAAGTGCAAATTCTCTGTCCACCCCAAGTTGCCGAATGGTTAAATGTTGGGTACGGACTCAGCTTTTCGCAGGGAGTTGTCGCTAGTTCGAGCTCCACTCAGGGATAATTATTTGTCACAATGTTCTGTTGCCGCAGAAACATATTGAAAATTCCAGAAACTTCATTGAAAATAATTTGAAGCAATTCTACACACTTATACAATCAACTAAGATAAGATAAATAAACTGGAAAGGTCTGTATTTGATTTTAGTATTTTCAGCTTTTAAACAAGTTTTCAACTCTTGTTCGATTTGTAAAACATCGAATTAATGTAATTAAATTTGTGTAACATCAAATTAATTGTCTGTCTGTGCATCTGTATGAACTGATTTAAGTAAATTAATGAATCTATGAAAATCTATGAATTAATGAAACGTAAATACAATACGTACACTACCCATTGAACCGACTTAGATATCCTTAACGGCTGGCCGGGAGAGGTGGCTCTTCGCATCAAGTTATGTCATTGTAGTGCCACTGGCCGGGAGGTACTTGGTTCGTGTCCGGACGATGGCAATATTTTCGACACTAGCCAGGTAACTAAATTGAGTTTTGTTGCTATGTGAAGGCGAATTCTAGTGACCAGCTGTTTTGATCGGTAGCTTTCCGAGGTTTCTCTTATCCACACAAGCGGAATGCCGTTGCAGTACCCTACCAAACGGGCTTCGAACCACATGCGATCTTTTTTCTATTCTATGTCCTATCCTACTCGTTACTTACACATTCACATTTGCCTGCAACACACCATCACACATGCCGGGGGACCGATCAGGATCTTGTTCCGGCTGGGGCGATGCACATGTGGTGGAAGGTAGCTGGTTGGGAAAGCCCCGCTAGTTGGCGGTAGGTGGGCGTCGGATTTGTCCATCTAGGAGGCGAAGATAACGGCTACGGCCCGAGAAAAAACGTGTGCTGCACTGCACTTACGGGACTAATGTATTACTGAAGGGACTTACGGGATCTTAGTAGTTGACGCAACCAGAATCACTATCAATCATTCAGTCAATCAACCTATCAACCTAAGAACTATCAGTCCGTCTGTGGACAACCGTAGCGCCTAAACCATTCAGCCGATTTTTTCCAAAATGAATATTCCCCATTGATCTAAATGAACTAGAGGCTTTGGAAGTTTCTATATAATATTTTGATTGTTGATGTTTTTTTTACATGAATTGGGCATTCATCTTTTCATGTCTGCCCGAGGTCCACCGATACGGCTCTTGTGTGGCGTCGACTCACACAAGTTGTTCAATTACTGCAGAGGATGTCTCTACTTACCTGCACTATAATCCAGCGATAAGTCGTAATGACGAAAACAACAACATGACCAAATATTTTAATATTCACTCTCTAGTTTGGATGTAAAGGAGATTTTCCAATGGCTTCCAAGCGTAAGTAGACTCATTACTGAAGAAACAGACATCCATTCGTCTAGAGCAGACAGAGCTTCTAGAACTTCTGGAGAGCCGATGTCTGTTTCTTTGACCCCTTACTGCACTGGAAATGTAAAGCGTTCGGAAAATAGAAGCATGCTTGTCACTGGCGGCACGGCTGCGAAATGTTTATTCTTCCTTTTGCTATCGTCTGTACCAACGGCTGCGGGTCTTGGCACACGATGCAGTAGCAATACACCTCTGAAAGTGATAACGGAGCCGGGGAGGAAGCCACGCCACGGAATAGGTACTACTATGCGTGCACTTTTTCTTGATATTCCACAGCGGGGGTGCGGGGAGAGGCGGGTTCTGCGTACGTCAAGGCAGTGCAAGGCTGTCAACTTTACTGACAGAAAACTCAGAGTAATAACTCGTCTTGGACTAGATAGCTATGAGAAACAACGGAAGAATTTTTTTAAATCCTGAAGAAATAATTAATAGTTATAGAAATAATTGTGTCACAAGAAGGAACATGGTACGCACAGATCGATAGAAAGAGAGATCGAAAACCAGGAAGTCGGCAGTGGAAAAGAAGGAGGTGGGCAGCACTGCAAACTGAGCCGTGACGTTCCGAGTGGAGCTCATATTTTCTACCGGGCCGTGCTATGCCGGGATGAGCGAGGACTAGGGAGCTCGAGGATCAAGAAAAAGTGCAGCATAGTACACGAAAGGAGAGCTATCTACAGTCCGTGCGCCGGTATGATGCGCATGGTCGCAATATTGAAAGTGTGTGAACAACTGTACGACCCGACATTTATTCTATGGTGAACGGAGGTGAAGGTGCGTTTTACTCGTTGTATTTGGTGTGAATATAAATAGCAAAAACATACGTAACCCGAAGGGACATTTGCTTTTCGTATAGACAAATATTAATATTGCACATAGGTAAATATTAATAAAAAAAATAGATATGAAAAGGTAAAGAATAGTAGTGCTACACACACAGATTTTCTCGTATTAGTATTCAATTTTCTTCTTTGGTCTGACCTAGCTTATCGGACTCGCCACATAAGCTAGCTGCCATCTATCTCCACCCAAAGTATATTTTTTTAAAGTTTCTCAATTCTTGGCTTTCCTAATAGTAGAACCGAAATATTATTTTAAGAATATTAAAGAAGAGTAAAACTAAGACCTAAATGACAATTTCATTAAAAAATGGAGCGGTTTTTAAGAAAATATTGTTTAAGCGTTACTAAAAATGTGAAATTGAAGCTCTGTTTCACCGATAATTTTCGAGTTTACGGAAAACTTTTTATTTGGAGTACGGAAAACTATTTAACCTTTTATTTGGAGTCATTTAAAGAACGTTAACTCACAAATGCAATAGTGTTTACAAATCGCTGGAAATGTGCATGTTAACGGCGTGATAGGTATGTCAAAAAAATAATTTGTGTAATTTTTGAAAAACACAAATGACACAAATGAATGTTATGTCATAATAAGCAGTGCAATTAACACTACCTGTTGGAAAATTTAGAAGAAAAAATTTGTGAGTTGAGGCCGTTCGGAGACTTAGAACATGTCCCGACTGGGGCGGTGCTTTGCTGGTGGGAGGTACGTGGTTGCCGAAAACCCCGCTAGTCGAGGGTAGGTCAGCGCCGGATCTCGCCATCCAGCGGGGGAAGATCACCGCCACCTTCCGAAGAAAAAACATGCACTACACGTACGGGACTAATGACCTTGTTAGTTGGCGCTCTCGGAATCACTAATAATCAATCAATCAATCAATCAATCAATCAATCATAGTTGCTCCCAAGACCGGTGCAGTGCTGGGAAATGAACCTATACACAAATACTTGCAAATAAGTTTCTTCTAAATGATTATAACGCTTTTGCACTAGCAGTTTATACATTCTTGCTCGTGAACACATGGTGCATACAGTGGTGTCTTTTAGTGCAGGCCAGTTTGTACATTCGTAAATAGAACGGATAAACCAATCAACGCGAAAACTTACCCCATGCTTTGAACGGAAAGAGTTCATGGAGTGCGAGACGCTTGATGTGCTATCGACTTCAACGTGACCCTTCACGTCCGACCGCTTGCGCTGCTAACTGCTAACGAGTTCACTCAGTGCCCGAGGAAGTTATGGGACTCCTTGAGGTTCACCCGTCGAGAAGGGGGCGATTAAGGAGAATTCCACGGAGGAAATGGAGAGCCACGGCGCGGCGCGGCGCTGCACTGCCGGGACGCGGAGTTGCGCGGATGATGGATAATGTAGCAATTCATTAAAGAACGAGCACTTTCTCGAGGGAGATATAAAATGAACAGCGTTTGCAATTTTTAATTACATTTGTTCCCGTCTCATCTCAATTATCCTGTCACGAACTCGCGTTTTTGCTGTGAAAAATTGTTTTAGTTTAGAAATGACAACGTAAAAATTATGTTTCTCAGGGTGTGTTTAAATAATCTCTCGTGTAACGGAATCTGAAGAAATACAATATTAATGATTACTTCTATGTAAAATTAAACAACGAATTATAGACGGCCTAGAAATGTTCATGTGCACGTTTATAATGTATATTTAATTTATTCAAAGAGATCGAATGGATACGTTGATGAAAGAACATATCAACAGAACAATGAAATCAGAACAGACACTCTTTTTAACTTCTTTTCGTCGTACTATTATTTCTGCTCCTTTTGGAATTTAGTCATTTCTCTAAACGTAAATTTATCTGCCTTGGTTACTATTACATCTAAAAATTTGACCTATGTGGGGGTATGTATGCGTTCGTGGGTGTTTGTTTCTCAATTACTTTTAAAACACTAGTACGCCTGCTCTCACAATTTGCTAGACCACTTCTGAGAAGGCGAGAAAATACATAGGTTTCCCCCCTAAACGGTTACCCTCAACATTATACCTAAATTGTGTTCCTGGAATCCCCTAGTGCAGGATGTTTGTTAACTAAAACGTCTCCTCTCAAAGTTTGCTAGATCACTTCTGAGAAGACGAGAAAATACATAGGGCGTTTGTAATCTGATAGTTACTCTCAAAATTATCCCTAGATTTATGTTCCTGGAATCCCCCAACGTAAGACGTGTGTCAGACGGCAACTTTGCTGCTTGAATTTGCCGAGTGGGATGATTGGTGGATTATTTCGTGTTTGTAGGTGCGTCCACTGCTAAGGTCATTAGTCTCATAAGTATTGCGCATATTGTTTTCTTTTTCGGTAGTGGTTCATCCTCGGCTGGGTAGTGAGATCTAGCGTTGAGACACTTTGGCTAGCGGGATTTTCTTCATCCACATATCTCTCATCACCGCCCCTGCCATGACGAGCTCTGAGGTACCGACATGCGTCATGATATGTTGTGATGGTGTAGTGGGAGATTGTGCGTGTATGTGTAAGTGTGTGTGTTAGGAAGGAGTTGAAAATAGAACACGAAAGAGGAAGGAAAGATCGCGCGCGGACCATGGCCCTTATGTCAGGGTACTGCACCGACGTTCACGTGGAGAAACCACGGAAAACTATCGATCACAGCGTTTGACCACTAGAATTCTCCTTCAGAAAGCCTCTGGATTCGAACTAGCTATGTAGCTTGCGTTGACAATCGTGCCTCCGTCGCCACTCGAACTGTAGGGATGCCCGGTCTGTGGCCGGGTGCGACCAATCGAGACTGAACCGAGTAACGCGGTGGAACGGGCAAAGTGAGCTGTCGAGGCAGGACGTGCAGTGCGGACAGCGGGAATGGGAGAGTGAAGGAGGAAGAGAAGGTTCGACCGTGGACCTGGAGGAGAATTCTAGCGGCCGGATGCTCTGATCGGTATTTTTCCGTGGTTTCTCCGATCAACACCAGGCGAATGCCGGAATAGTACCCTACCAAATGGGCCACGGAGCGCGCGCGATCTTTCATTCATCTTCCTTGTCCTATCCTCTCCTCTTACACACACACACTTACACTAACATGCACTACACTATCACATTTCTGAAGACCGGTCGGGAGCTTAGAGCTTGTCCCGGCTGGGGCGGTGCCCCGCTGGTGGGAGAGTCCTGGAAGGGGGAAACCCCACTAGCCGACGGTAGGTTGGCGCCGGATCTCGTCATCCAGCGGGGGAAGATCACCGTCATCTCCCGAGAAAAAACCTGCACTACACTGACGGGACTAATGACCAAAGCAGTCGACGCGCCCGGAAACACGAAAAAACAAACCAATCGACCGTGGAAAGGATGATGCGAGGGAAGGGAATATATTTAATTGCTTACAAGCTCCTCCACTACTTCATTCATTACACCCGTACATATAGGGCATCCTGGGAGGTTGCCATGCGAAGCAACACTTAGTAACAATGTTGCCGCCCGTCAACAGTGTTCTGCATTCTGAGTTTCTAGTTACATATATTTCGGTATGAAACCAAATTTGGGGTAACACTTTGTGTCTCGCAAAATATTGTATCATTTTTCTCATGTGCTCTATATTGTTTGTGCAAAATATAGGAGCAATAACTCCGATGGTTCTATTCTCAAGGCAACCTCTATCATAGCGTTCAGCGCTTTCCAATCTTTCGTACACAATTTCATGTTTTTGTTATTTCATATGAAATTCTTTATGAAAATGACTTTGAGTTACCGCTGCATGTCGTTGGCGCAATGATACTTGCCTTGTAAGTGGTATGAGGCGCTAGCACCAGTGGTGGATCCAGGAGGGAGGCATGAAGGCCATATTAAATATGTAATTATTTCAAAAAAAAAATTGTGTATTATGATGTATACACTACAAAAATACTATAAAATATAAAAACAAGTGTTTATTACCAGATGTGTGCATAATTCTTTTCAGGTTTCACTAAGAGGTGTCGCCAACGAATAGCACGCAGCGTATTAATTTGACACTACTTCACTTTGTTTGTCTGACATTTTCCCACTAACACAAAACCGGTAGCGGTAGCTCAGTGCATCAACTGATGTCACTGCAGCGCCTCTGACCGGGAGGTCCTAGGTTCCCACTCCCCACGGCGGCAGGATTTTCGACACTAGCTTTTCAGCTAGGTCGAATTCAGTCGCTGTCTGGAGGAGAATTCTAGCCGCCGGTTGCTCTGATCGATAGTTTTCCGTGGTTTCTCCGATCAATACCAGGCGAATGCTGGAGCAGTACCCTACCAAACGGGCCACGGACCGAGCGCGATCTGTCCTTCCTCTTCTTTGTCCTATTATCTCATCTTACACACACACTTACACTAACATGGACTACACTACCACATATTCCAGGAGACCGTTCGGGAGCTTAGAGCTTGTCCCGACTGGGGCGGTGCCCCGCTGGTGGGAGAGTCCTGGTTAGGGGGAAACCCCACTAGCCGACGGTAGGTCGGCGTCTGATCTCGCCATCCAACGGGGGAAGATCGCCGCCATCTCCTGAGAAAAAAAGGCATGCATTACACTAACGGGACTAACGATCGAAGCAGTTGACGCGCTAGGAAACACGAAAAAATCAATCAATCAAAATCAACTAGACCTAGTGCCATCTATCACCTCTTCGCATCAATGGGACACGCGCTCGCTGAGCATTACTTCAGCAATTTCGAGGAAGTTGGAAAATGGCGCGACGAATGGTTTGTCGCAAAAGACAAGCAGTTTTTCTAGCATGATATTCATAACTTACCTGAAAAATGCACGAAGTGTGTATAAGCCGATGAAAAATATTTTTAACAAACAAAAAACGAATATCCCTCGAAAATTACGTGTTTTTTTTACCACAAAAGCGGCAGAAACTTATGCATACACCCGGTATTTAACAAAAATCTACGGCGGCCGCCTCCCAAATGATCGGTTGGATCAGCCTCAGGCTAAGACCGCCATTTTGGCGTGCCATGAAGTGTTTAGCGAGCTCGGGCCTGTGCCGGGGTGCGAGTGACGGCGGCAAAACTTGAATGAAAGCGAAGTTTCATTACAGGCGAGGCAACGGCGGACGCGCCGGCTCGATGCAATAACGCTGCTCTTCGCCCTACACTTTAATAAGATCGCCGAGATGACGGCGTCGATACGCGATCGCTATCGACAGTATCGAGATTATCGAGTGAGTCGATGTGTGTTGAAAAGCGTCGTGCACGAGCACAGCGCCAACACATCAGTGGCAGCTGGGTGGGGACTGAGATTTCCGGCCATCGTAACGTCCCTGTAGGTCACGTTCTTACTAGGACATGGTCGAAAAATTAGGATTCGTTAAAGACGGCTTTGCTAATTGGAATAAATTGCATGTAAAATATTATTATAGTTTGTAAAGTTCACGGAGCATTTGTTAAGTAGAATTTTAGTTGGGACAAATATTTTCCAAAACTCCTATTACTAATTAAAAACCATTAATTCACATCAATATATGAACCAATTTACGTAATAATACAATTTAATTTATAGATATTTATTTCACGAGTCCTCTAAACGAGTCTTTAAGGACGCAGCCGGAAGGTTAACTGCGAGGCGGAGCGATAGCGAAGCCGAGTAGTTAACCTTCCGGCTAAGTCTTTAAAGACTAATAGAGGACGAGTTACATACAATGACTTTTGTTATTTTTTGTTATTTTAGTTTATCGCTTATTAAAAATAAACTTTTGTCACTTTCGCGAGTTCAGAATTGTCATTTCTCTTGATTTTCTGTAGCAAGGGTTGGTGGTACTGGATGCTTTGTTTGTGATCAGACAGTTGAATGTTTTTTTTCTACTAATGCAAGCAGAATTTAAACTCGAGAGTCCATAGTGTTCATAGCAACGGCCGCTAAAATGATCCAGAGTCCATTAAAAATATTTTAGCGGCCGTTGCTATGGACGCGCTCTTAAAGCAGTATTTAGATGGTTGGTTGCTAAGGGGCTAAGTGCGTGTTCACTAACGTAAATGACAAAAACTAAATTACGCAATGAAATAATATCACTTATTTTAAAGGAATCAAGAATACGTGATGTATCCGTGATGTGTCTTCCCACAAAACTGGTTATGACCGGACCTGCATTTATTTGTATTTTGTCTTTTCTTAAATTTCCTAGTATTGCTTAAAATGTTAATAATGTTATGTCAACTATATATCAGGTCTGTTGACTAGAAGTGAACTAAGTATATGTGATTAAGAATATTTAGTGAATTTTATTAAATATCACTCTTTCGATTCCACATTTATCTTGAATTTTGACCTATTACAGTGAAACCTGTACTAAGCAATCACTGGAGGTGTCATAAAAAAAGTCCTCTTGAAGAAGGCTGGATTTTTAATAGGCAGAATGTTATTTTTACAAAAATTTTCTACTGTTACTAGATATCGAATGTTTATGAAAGTGCTAATTAGAGTTCGCAATCCAAATAACGTGTTAGAGGCAAAACGATAACACTGACTACCGGTATTGATGATATACCATACGAGATGTTCTTCCAAGAAGTAAGAAAGAAGGTTAAGTAAAACAATTGAACATTAGTCCATTTGCATATCCATCTTCACATTAGAAGAAACGAAGCTTCAATTTTCATTTTAACAATTAAAACATCCGAGTATTATATTCTTACAATTTTCCTGGAAGGGAAGGGGTCATTTTTAATTTAATTTAATTTAATTTAATTGAAAGGTGTTAATTTTTGAAAATGGTTATTTAGAGGCTTGTCAGTGGTCTTGAGGACGAGTGGTCTGTGAACAGGAGTACAATTTCTACAAAATAAATCGGATTCATGGATCGTTCGAAGGAAAATCAGTTCTTAATTGGGATGGTCGTTTATTAAAGTTGTTTTTTGTAAAGGATTCACTGTTCTTTCTAACACTTCCTGTTTCTGAGTATTATGTAATATTTTAAAGACATAGGTCTTAAGTTTTAGAACCAATCATAAGTTTTAACGCATCAAAAAACAATAAATTTTGACAAATCTATTGGTGGCCTACCTATATACTAAAAAGCACGAGAAAAATCTTGGCTTGCCAGAACGGAAAGATTCACAGACAAATAAAACTCTCGTCTTTGCTTCGTTCCCACGGAAAAAAACTTTCCTCTGTGTTTATTTGCATAGAAGACGCGCATTCAAATAGAAACTTCCGCGCAGCACCGCGCGGCTGCAGCTGCGCGAGACAAGTTGTAGGAAGTTAAAAGAAAGAAAACGCAACGGTCTCTTTGAGCCGCGAATTGGAAGATGCGGCTGTGAGGTGCTGGGAGGTTGCGCGTCTGGTGGCAGAAGGAGCGAAAACTGAGTTAGAAGTAGTTCAAATTGGGTGAGGTGGCAAGACATTTGTGCGCTGAGGAGGTCACTGGCAGAATCCGTCAGCTGCCTGCACTTGATTGATATCGTATAGTGCGCAAGCAAAGTCTCTCCGCACTGAGCATAGCCATGGCCTTGTATTAAAAGTTGCACTTATTAACCTGATAACTTGTGTGTATGTGTGTGTGTGTGTGTGTGTGTATGTGTATGTATGTGTGTATGTGTGTGTATGTATGTATGTGTATATATATATATATATATATATATATATATATATATATTTGACCTAAAATAGGTATATATATTTGCAAATACGTCATCTTCTTTGAATGTCAGTTATTAATCAGTTCAATTTTTCTTGCACTCTAATTACGAATTGTTTGCTGAATCCAGCGCTCTTAGGATTTTCTTGGATAGAAGTGATTGTTTCAGAATGTACGAAGAAAAGATCTCGTATCTCTTATTCTGTGTATCACGCACACTATAACAGAAAAACTCACAACGCTTTGCAACATTTTAGTTGTCTTGACTTTCATGAGCGTTTTTCCTTCAATGAATGAAATAGACTTGAGAAAGATTATAACACGAACACAATTCTGTAGCGTAAGCGTCCAGAAAAAAAGTTTGTCATCCCAGCTAGCGCTAATACGTGTGTTTCCGTCGTGCAATAATCGTCGGGGCCTATATGAGCGTTTGATATACTGACTTTCTTATTTTTAAGAGCCCAGTTTATTACAATTTTGTTACTTTATGACTAGCCGAGGGAAACCATATCGACGTTTTATGACCCCTATTTGCATAATTTTACGGTGTTTGCCAGCGCCGTCAAGGGAGCAAAATTAAATTTTCAGAGCCAGGCGTGGAAGCCAAATAAGTCCACTAAATTTTCGTTGATATATGGGCAGAAAGCACGCTTCCAAATTACGCTCCGAGATTTCTAATATGATTTGGGGGAATATGGCAATCATGGACCAGAGTATTTTACTTAGAAGGGACCATCCTAGCTCCAGCATTTCACTAGCACTCATTTTTTCGTCCATCATTGAATTCCTTTCAGTATCAGTAAACAAATTGATATGAAAATATACAGTATAGTTATTTTTATTACTTGACGTGATATCAGTAGTATTAGCTGCCGGAAAAAATAAAAATCCAAAAAGGAAAAATTCGTACGTAATCACATTGATATAAAAATGCTGTCTAAAAAACGTTTTCCTTCAAGAATGTAAAACTTCATTTTTCATCGTTAAAACTATTATATTTTTATATAAAATATTGCTTTATTTATAAAATATATGTAAAATTGTTAAAGTAATGTATGAAATTATAAATGTGTTTTTATTGACAAATGATTAAACTTTATACTGAGGTATAAATGGAAGCAAAGGACCTAATAATTATTAGGCGTATTATTACATAAAATATATATTTTCTTTACTTAATAGCCCATTTTCACATTCATAAGTTAAAATGACCTACTACGGTGACTCGAAGGTCTCGTGAGTTTAAGTCGTTACAAAATATTATTCCTAAATACCTGGGGGGGGGGGCGAGCCCACGCTCTCATGTAATCCTAGTGTTCAAACGTTGGAGTCAATGGACCATGAAATCAAAGCCGTGGAGAAGAGACCATGTAGTACGATTAAGGAAAGAACTGAAAAAAGAAAAACCTAAAATCAGGAAACAAGAATATACTAGTCTATCAAACTTTCTAAACTATTTATTCCCTGACGTTGATGACACGCATTCTCCTTTCAGTCTTTGGCCTCCTCAGCATCTGAATTTACACAGAGCCACAGATCATCCGCACCATCGCCTAACTGGGAGCGGTAGCTCAGTGCATCAACTGATGTCACTGCAGCGCCTCTGACCGGGAGGTCCTACGTTTGAGTCCTGACGGCGGCAGGATTTTCGACGCTACCTTTTCAGCTAGGTCGAATTCAGTCATCTGGAGGAGAATTCAAGCGGCCGGCTGCTCTGATAGGTAGTTTTCCGTGGTTTCTCCGATCAAAACCAGGCGAATGCCGGAGCAGTTCCCAACCAAACGGGCCACGGACCGCGCGCGATCTTTCCTTCCCCTTTCTTGTCCTATCCTCTCCCCCTTACACACACACTTACACTAAGATGCACTACACTATTCGGGGAGACCGGTCGGGAGCTTAGTGCTTGTCCCGGATGGGCGGTGCCCCGCTGGTAGGAGAGTCCTTGTTAGAAGGAAACCACAGTAGCCGACGGTAGGTTGGCGCCGGATTTCGCCATCCAGCGGGAGAAGATCACCGCCATTTCCCGACAAAAAACATGCACTACACTCACGGGACTAATGACCAAAGCAGTTGACTTGCTCGGAAACACGAAAAAACAAACCAAACCAAACCGAACCATCGCCTATGTGCTTACTTTAGGACACTCAATCCCATCTGCACCCTAATGTGGTCATTTAATCGTTTGAAGGTTTATATAGTTGTATTATTGATTTACTTCTTCCGTAATAATTTAATTATTGAATAACATAAACGTTGTTTACCTTATTCAATAATTACAACGTTTTAATATTCAACCAGTGCTATTATATCAATTCTCATTTACCGTTTCTCAATTAGTCCAAACCTTTCCTAGAAATTTTCCTAATTGTTGCATGAAGTGAGACTTATCTTCTCTCAATATCTTGGACAATCGTTATATTTCCATGTCGGAAGAATAGTTCCCTTTTGAATCTTCTATGTCACCCTAAAGCATACAGCTACCATGGCAATGTAAGTCGTTCAATCCACCGGGAGCGGTAGCTCAGTGCATCAACTGATATCACTGCAGCTCCTCTGACCGGGAAGTTCTAGGTTGGAGTCCTGACGGCGACAGAATTTTCGACACTAGATTTTCAGCTAGGTTGAATTCAATCACTGTCTGGAGAATTCTAGCGGCCGGCTGCTCTAATCGGTGGTTTTCCGTGGTTTCGCCGATGAACACCAGGCCAATTCCGGAACAGTATCTTAACAAACGAGCCACGGACCGTGAGCGATCTTTCCCCCTCTAGCCGACGGTAGGTCGGCGTCGGATCTCACCATCCAGCGGGTGAAGATCACCGCCATCTCTCGAGAAAAAACATGCACTACACTAACGGGACTAATGACCAAAGCAGTTGACGCGCCCGGCAACACGAAAAAGTCAATCAATCAATCAATCAATCCACTTTGCATCTACCCCTGACCCTTACACTCGCGTAACTCCCAATTGCATTCCTTCTAAATGTGTGGAAATAACATTCTCAACCCCATACCATTCCAGTACAGCCACGTAAAACATTTTAAACATTCTTGTCCTTTAAAAATAAGCGGGTGTTGCCAAGCAGGAACTCTCTAGACCGCTTGGTGCATCGCATGCAATACTGCGTCTCCTGTCGCTTGTACGACGTGCAGTGAGCGATATCGCGCCCTCGGCAGCTCCCGCATGACGGAGGGGCGGGGCGGGGCCGGGCGGGCCGAGGAGGGGGCATTGGGGGGCGTGGCGGTCGGAGCGAGGAGAACCATGGCGGGGCAGGGCGACAGAAGGAGCAGGGGGCAAGCGAGGGACAGGGAGGGGCGCGTTCGGAAAAGGGAGGCGAGATCGCGCATTAATTTCGAAATGTCCATCAGCGCGGTGACCCGTGAAAACGACAGGCCGCCGTCCATTGTCCGCGCAGGCGCTGCCAACCGCCCGCCAGCCGCTGCCAGCGCCGCCACCCGCGCGCCGCCACCGCGCGGCGGAATTCGGGGAACCCCCGGCCTTCTTCCGATGCTGCTGCAGCGCCATTCGAGCCTTGACACGGCTTCCGAGAATTCGCAACACTGCTGCTTTTTCCCCCATAAATGATATTGTTTGGTGATTGCGGGCGTTTCAAATACTAAGTTCATTAGTCCCGTAAATTTAGTGCTTAATTATCGCGGGAGGTGGTGGTGATCTTCCCCCGCTGGCTGGCTAAATCCGGCGTCGACCTACGTTGGCTTGTGGGGATTTTCTCTAACCAGGTATCTCTCACCAGCGGGGCACCGCCACTACGAGGAGGACCTTTAAAGCTCCCCACTGGTCTCCTGACTAGTGTGATAATGCCCTGCACGTGAGTTTAAGTGTGAGTATGTAAGGGGTGAGGATAGCACAAGGTAGAGGAAAGAAAGATCGCGCGCGGTCCGTGACCAGTTTATTAGGGTATTTCTCCGGCTTTCGCCTGGTGTTAATCGGAGAAACCACGGATATCTACCGATGAGAGTAACCGACAACTAAAATTTTCCTCCACCTAGATGATAGACGATAGACAAAATGGAGATAAGAGGATAAGCACATTGCACTGTCCTGAGGATGGGAGTGGGGACAGGATGGGAAGAATTGCGTACGGTTCGTGGCGCATATAGGCAAGATTTTTCTTGCGTCAAGACGTTTCAAGACTTATAACGGTTTAGTTTAGCTCAGACCCAGCATTATCACTGACTCTGCAGTGCGAAGTCCTAGGGTGCGAGTCCGGACCGTGACCGATTTTCGACACTAGCTGAATAAATAGGTCCGATTCAGACGCAGACTGGAAGAGAATTGTAGAGGGCGGTTACACAGTTCGATAGTTTTCCATAGTTAACGTTAGCAAACGAATGAAGGAGCAGCACCCTAACAAAAGGGCAATGAGTCACATCCTATCTTTCCTTCCTCTTCCTTGTATTATCATCTTCCTTTATCGATGCAGAGGCTGCCATACACTACACTACGGACCAGTCAACAGCTGGGATCTTGGCTAGGGAAGAGACTTGGAGGGGCAATCACCTGCAAGTCAACGTCAAGTTCGCGCCGGGCGTTCAACGCCGCTTCCAGCGTTGCAGGTGCACTGCCACTTCCCGTGATTAAGCATTCTCTAATGGGACTAATCACCATAGCAGTTGCCTTGTTCAGAAACATAATTCAACTAATGTTTGATTCAATGAAGAGACATATGCCATAATGACTCCGAATATTTTCTACGCATGGCAGCTATTCACATAGTACCACTCTAGGAGGCCCAGTTCCTGTTGTAACTCTGCAGAAAGTAAACCAGGCGACGGAGGTGCAGTGTAGTTCAGGAATGGGCGGATGTTATGCGAGCTTATATATGCGGGCAAGATGGCGTTATTCTTTGAGCACATAGGTCTCTAAACGTCTGGAAACTACGAGTAAATTACTGATGTAAAATGTAAAATACTTTCTTGTACCTGGAGTGTCCTGCCGAAGTCCGCGCGCGACACTCCGGCTCGCAGCTTGCTAGCGCACTGCAGACAGTGGCTTGTTTATTGACTAATTGACTAGTGATTCCGGGCGCGTCAACGGCTTAAGTCATTAGTCCCGTAAAAGTAGTGCATGTTTTTCTTGGGCGATGGAGATAATCTTCCCCCCCTGAATGTTGAGATCCGGCGCCATCTACCTGTCGACTAGTGGGGATTTCCCCAACCGGGTACCTTCAACCAGCGGCCCCCCCCGGGAGGGGCTCTAAGCTCCCGACAGGTCTCCCGGCATGTGTGGTAGTGTAGTGTGTGTACTATGTGTGTACGTAAGGGGTGAAAATAACACAAGAGAAAGGAAGGAAAGATTACGCGTGGTCCGTGGCCCGTTTATTAGAGTACTGCTCCGGCATTCTCGGAGAAACCACGGGAAACTACCGATGAGAACAGCCAGTAACTAGAATTCTCCTCCAGACGGCGATTGAATAAAACCTAGATGACAAGCGTTGATGCCCTGAACCAACTCTTCTGGTGTGTCGCCTGGCACTAATGATGACATGATTAGGAAGAAAAGATCCCCCTCAATCCGAGACTTTTCGTTTAAGATTATTCCTTGGCATTCATCTGGAATAGTTCCAAAAATACACGCAGTTGCTTACTTCAGTGCTCATCCAGACAGTGGGCTAGTTATTTGAAAACGTAACTTTTCATTGAGAAGTGGCAAACCTAACACTTCTGAATCTATGATATTTTAGGGGTAGCAATTGCGAGAATTTACTCTAAGGTTCAGAAAAGGCTCCAGGAGCATATTTAACGCGGAATGCGTTGTGTGCTTATTGAATGAGAAGGAGAACGTCAACTATTGAATAGACCCGTAAATGTAGTACATATTATATCCCAGGAAATTGCGTTGATTTCTCCCTTTGAAGCATGAGATCCTTCGCCTGCCTACACATCGGATGGCGAGTTTCTCCAACCACCTTACATATTTTAGTCAGGCACGCCTCCAAGTGGGTCACTCTATAAACCCTCGACTGGTTTCTCGGCATGCGTGATGGTTTAGTTTATGTTAGTGTATGAATAAGAAGAAAAGATAAAATAAAAAATAAGGAAAGATAGCGCGCTGTTCGTGGTCCATTTATTAAGATACTTCGCGGGCTTTTACAAGGAATTGATCAAAATAATCACAAAAAACTACTGATTAAAGCAGACGACCGCTAGAATTCTCCAGACAGCGTCTGAATTTGACTTGGCTCCCTGGCTAATATCCGTGGGCTCACTAACCTTTGTGCCTCCCCGTTGCAATATGCTTAGTAACACATGTGGAGAGCATGTGACAATTCAAATTTGTAGTTAGCTTATTAGCTGTGGGAGCACGTAAATTTAATAAAGACAATACTAATTTTAAAAAATCGACTTGAACTTGCTCCTTAGCCTCCTTGCAGTTTCTCTCGGAAAGAAAGGTAACAAATTGGCAATAATACGTTTAATTCTAGAATGGGTAAAAAGCTTATTTATGCTGCAGAGAAAATGTAAAAGAGAAATGTTATTTTCGAAAAGAAATTTCAAAATCATTGGAAACCAATCTGAAGCCTCCATTGTTAGTCCAGTCAACACCAATACAAGTTATTGTTTTTAATTTGATAAGAGTTAAATATAGAAATGTATAATATTATTTTTGTAGCTATTTCGCAACACTATGTTTGTGAAGTCCTGTTTTATTGTTGGTCAATGTAGGTTTAAAGAATGTAATGTTGAGATATTATCCTCCTAGTTCCAACACATAATCGGAGTATTAATAACACAGCCACACACAAAAAAAAAGACTTGAAACGTGTTTCTCTATGTACTTCAACGTGCGAAATCCGAATCTGAAGTCCGAATTGCACCACCACACTCCAATTTTTTATAGGTGTGATTCCCCCTCTTATGTTACCCATGTTAAATTCTTTTGGTAACTTATCTCAGAAACTATTGGAGATACCGATTTTAAATTTTTACAGAGCATTATCTACACTATTTTTGTTATACTGATCGATGAAAAGAATTGCTTACTAGAAAACAGAAATTTTTTTTTCTCGGACCTCGATGTTTTACAAACATTTAACGACAAATTTATTTATAAAGCTGAAACACACAATACTACCTTTGAAAATGTAGATCCATTGCATCACGTTGTCTAGTAGAGTAATTTGTAAAGGAATCAATTAAATGAGGTTAATATCAATTTTGGAGTTGAGATTTTCATTACAAAACGTATTGTCCGCATTACATAAATTGTTGGCCTCAACAGCCCTCACGATTGAATTTA
This sequence comes from Teleogryllus oceanicus, assembly GCA_964035755.1. Classification (NCBI taxonomy): domain Eukaryota; kingdom Metazoa; phylum Arthropoda; class Insecta; order Orthoptera; family Gryllidae; genus Teleogryllus; species Teleogryllus oceanicus. The sequence goes on along the minus strand of CAXIVR010000007.1, from coordinate 71,458,034 downwards.
TTTCCTTTGTTCACAAACTTTTTTAAAATACTTTCCGATTTTGTCATTTTAGTCGAACTGTAGATTTTTCTTTAAAGTACCACCCTATCCCCCCGCTTACCCCAATAACACTTAACCTAAAAAAATAACATAAGAACCATACGCCAGCCAAATGACATGCCAAACATGACCCGCCAAATACACAGGTGAACAACATAACCAAATAAGAAACTGCAAAAACCACAGCGTTCGCGAGTCAATAGTTTAAGACCTATTTCGGTTTATGTGTGACCATGAAACTTCTGCAACGTCAGCCGGTTTCTGCTGAAGCACATTGAAAACGCAATAAGATCGACAAAAAACAACAATTTTCAACAAATAATGTAACAAAATGTTCATAACAGTCTAGAGATTATTTTAAGATTTTAAAAATTTGATATCTTTTCATTTTCTGGGTAGAATATCACCTTAAAATAGCGAAAAACATTATGGAATTGAATTTTTTGTTTTGATTTTCGGTGGTTGTTGTCAGATCCAAATACTTGACTCTTGTTTATCTGGAATGTTAACGTGTAGAATTATAAAACACGGTGGAGTATGCCGCATTTCCCGCCCTCCTCACTCCGCCCTCCTCCTCACCGCACCCTCCTCTTCACCCCATCCTCCACCTCCCCCCCCCTCTCACCCCTCCCTCCTGCCACTCATCACCCCTCCCTCCTGCCTCCCACCACTCCACCCTTCTCCTCGTCCCTCCCACACAGCCCCATCTGAAGCCAGAATAGCTCCACCTCCCTCCAGTTTTTTTCGCAAATATATTGGTTATTTCTGAGTAGTCAAATAGCTTTAATTTAGAACGAAAAGTTCATTTGGATTTGGCCTTTTACAGGAATCCTAGTTTCAATCTCACAATGAATTTGTTGAAAGGTCAGAATATTTCCGTTGCATTAATTTAGCATATAGATTATATAAACCATTTTAAAACTTGATGTGGAAATAATTATACCTCATCATGCAGCCCATCTCATTGTAATTAATCCGCGATTGAAATGGCGGTAAATATTTAAGATTCCGTCGCATTCAGAAAAAATTAAATATTATTATGCTGTCAAAGCTTGTAATGGATTATAATCCAGGGTTGTCCAAGAGGCGGTCTGCGGGGCGCTCGTGCCATTTATTGTAGCCCGCGAAAGGTCGTAAGTCATAAGTGAAAGTTCATCCACGTCGGGAGGACATTTTGTGCGTCTAGCACACACGCCCTGCCGAGGTCAATACCCCTTTAATGTAGTAATAACTTTAATATAAGGATTTTTTAGTAAATTCAGATATTGAAAATCATCCCAATGTGTTTCACCGCGTGTTGCATGATGCAGCCTGATTTCACGTATTGTCCCTCTCCCCCACCCCCACCCCCACCCGTTACAAGGCAGCCGGGCAAAGTGACGAAGTCAAAAAAACGGGGAAGTAAGGTTGGGCACCCACCTGGCCATACAATGAAATATCGTTAACAAGTGAATATTAATATAAAACGACTTCTTATGTATCAAGCTATAAAACATATTTGACGAAACCAACGTCATATTCTTTTGTACTCTCCTATGTAGTGCATTAAGAGCATTTAAATAGATATTATGGTTACTTTTCCATCTACTGTACTCAAGAAATATCCTTCAAAAAGGCATATTTAAGTTAGAATGTTACTTTCAATTTACTTTCTTAAAGAAAAATAAAAGTTACATTATAAATATTGGGAGTTTGGAGGGAACATTAAACTCATTCGTAATTGACTCTGAAAGATCGGCTAAAAACCTTTGAATTTGTCAGTGAAGAGAGATCAATTTATTTCTTATTAAAGTGACTCTTTGCGACTGAATGTCAGTTTCGCATGTTACTTAATTCTTGGAAATTCTCGACACTTCTATATACGAAACATGGATAATTCGATCACCTCAACGGCATCATTTCATTCTTCATATTTTCATTTATTTTTTGATACAACACAAAACTGGTAGTATCAAACCTTTCAGAAACCAAATTTTTAATCATAATTTCATCATACATTCTACAAGAGAAAACAAATTTTTAAAATGCGGGGGGCGTGTTTTTTCTTTGATTACGTAGCCTTTAACTCGTAATATTCTCCGGTAAAAGCCTCCCTCTTCTGGCCAGAAAAGCCAGCGGACGGCACTCCGTCGTGTGGCCCAGAGTTGCCATCTCTCCGGCAGAAAAAAAGCCGTCGCCGGAGCGCAGTGTCGCGTGAATTGTGAATCTGGCGCCGCGTGTTTTTTATTAATGGTGGAAAATATCTGCGGCGTCCCGCAGGGCGGGCGGGCGGGGCGGAAGTCCGAATTGAGACAAATGAGCCGCGGGTGGCGGCGTGGCCGTGCGCTGGGACCCGCGGCGTGGGCGGGGGCGAGGGCGAGGACGCGGGCGACGGTGGAAGGGAGGATGGGGGTGGGGGAAGGGCAGAAGGTGAGAAAGAGGAGAGGCAAGGGGGAGGCGGGGAGAATGCAGGGAGGGACAACACGGGCGAGGGAGAGAGTGAGAGAGAGGCGGGGCGGGAATGAGGACGCTGGAGTGGGAGGAAGGCAGCGGGCGAGGGAGACACAGGCCAGAATGGAGCGCTTTGAGGTGAGGACGGCGTGAGGACGGGGTGGGGCGGGCGGTCGAGAGTGACAACGTGCTTCTCGGAAATGCGGGGGAGTGGCGAGATCAAGAAGCTCATAGTGGAGGTGTGCGAGGGCCACTGCAAGCAGGAGATGCAGACAGATGACGTGCGACGGATTGTAGCTCATGGAGGAAATGGAAAGGGAGCTGTGAGTAATAGCGAAGTGACAATGAAATAAGAGGGGAGGCCGCAAAATTGGAAAGAATGGAAAAAATATTGCAATGTCGTCGCTTTATGATCCTTAGCACTGAAAAAGTCTATAAGAAGCGTAAAATAAAATATAACAATCTCAAATATTATATACATTCGTAAAAAGTAAAATAACATAATATTGGAAATTGGTGGAATCCAACAATAACTCCCCGCTATATAATCTCCCCTCCTAACTAATATTTCTCATTATTATTTTCAATAGTTATCGAAGATGTCTCGCGAAAACAATCTCTTGGTCATTCATTGCACGTACACGAAGCGTGAATTAAACTCTATTATTCTCAATTATTCTCTAATTTTCCAAAATAACTGAATTTTTCTAGAATTATTTTAAAAATTCTTCTCAGAAATTCTTCGGATTTTAATTCAGTTATCTGGAAGGAAACTGCATGGTCCTGAAATTTTGTCTGCAGTAAATGATGATTCCTCTTACAAAATTACAGCTCTCGTGAAAAATTACGCAAATAAAAACTTGTTACGTAATTATATATCATTGTCGAAAGTACAAAATGTTAACGATATACAAAACAATAAGACACCGGCTAATATGATACATGAGACTACAAGTTTATATTGATATCATTTGGACTAGTGTTAATGTAGATCGCTAGATTATGTGTCCTTTTCTTTATACTGTTGGACTGTTCGGAACCCACAAGAGCAACATTGCAATGGGTTGGCTGCGAACGTCGGTCCTTTACACTAATGGCTCATTAGTGCTGCCCCTATTACTCCCTTGGGAGTGCATGGGTTGCGATCTCTTCTCCACAGGCGACCCGCAGATCCACGCATGCAATCTTGGCGAACAAATGACGCTCGCGCTCCTCAATTGGTCTATTGGGGCCACCAAACCCGGTGGCGTGGAGAATTTGCAGTCTCGATTCTCAGACTTCGCTCGCAACATGCAGATGAGCCAATTTCACTACAGTCCGACTAGCACAAAACGGACACTTTTAATTTTAGATATTGTACTACTTCGAATACCCTGTGTTACCCCTATCATAATTTATTAGACAGGAAAAGGAATTCCATCTATTGCAGCCCTGTGGCGGGGCCTACTTCTATCTACTCTATTATATCCCTGATCCGCCCCGCCCACCTCCAATAGTACAGAAATTCAGGTCAGTTCACCACTGTTTGGACCTTAAAACATTTTTTTCTAGAATTCTTTTAGAATATTCTAGAAAGATCCGTTTAAAAATAGTGCCAGTCGATTTGATGTTGGGGGAGCAATCGATTGTGATGTGTGTGGCTTTAAAACTCCCCGAAAACGTGTTTTTTGAGCCAGAACTCCTCTCAAATACGATTTTTTAAATTAACGTTTGGTCATTGACCCTGTACAGCCGCATAAGACAAATACATTAATATATAATAATTATCAGATATTTATTTTGACACCTAATATACAAAATTGTAGTTGAAAATAGTAGGAAAAAGAATTGTTCGACTGTGGAAATTCCTATAAATGAATAAAGTTTTTTCACTTTATTCTTTGCGGATGGTAAAATATTATTAGCTCAAGATGTGGATGATATATAATTTATGCACCGAAAATTAATGAAGGAATATGAATAATGGAGACTCAAAATTAATATTAATAAAACATTTTATGCCATGTGGATCTCCTTTAATAGATCTAATTTTACAAGATAATCTTTGCACAGTTAAACATTGTAATGATTTCGTGTATTTAGGTGTTCTTTTGTTTAAAAAAATCCATCACAAGATTTTGATATTCGTAAATTAAGAAATAAAGGAGGACTTATAATAAAAATGTTTAACGACATATTAAGGGACAAAAATATTTATATTATAAGTAAATTAAAAATGTTCAAGATAATAGTTCTAAGTACAGTTACATACGGAGCGGAAGTGTGGACATTTAATCAATCTTTAACATCTGTTTTATTATCAATGGAGATGGATCTTAAGAAGAGCTAGCTGTAAGAGTGCCAAGAACGGAAAAAAATTAAAAACAGTATTATAAGGAAAATAATGAAAAAAATCAATTTTAGATTACGTAAATTACAAACAATTTGGATGGTTTGGGCACATAAAACTTATGGAATGGAATTTCATACCTAAAGAAATATATAATTGGACTCCACTAGGAGGAATAAAAAAAGATCGAAAAATACATGGAATTAGGAAATTTATAAATAGTTGGAAACAAATAGTTTGACAGAAGAGAGCTGCTATGGTAGAGAAAAAATTAACATTATTAAAATCGGTGTTCATACAAAATGTAACGTTGTAACATAAAAGTGATTCATTTCATTGTATATCTGTTAAATAAATAAATAAATATACAAAATTGTAGTTTGAGGTACAATACAATATTGGGGTTGCATAGTTGATATATGAGAAGACAATTGGTTTGTATGTATGGGGGGTCAATAAATTCTCAGCGTAACTTTTGTTTAACATTTTGCGACGTGGAGTCTTCTTATCTATGTGAAATAGAATTGCTGAAAGGATATTTACTATTTTAGAACAGAATTTTATGAATAGGAGGAAAAAGTGAACGGTAATGTGTGTAATGCAATTTTGGCGGATTCGGTGGTAAACGGTTAGCATACCAGGTTCTTGTACCTAAGTTTGCGGTTTCAAACCCGATCGAAGCCGTGGATTTTTAAGAGCGATTTTTGTACGCCTTCCTTCGGAGGGGATGTAAAGCCGACTGTCCCATGTAGTAGATGTGCTGAATGTAAAATATCCTCAAGCCTAAAAGAAACCTCTAAGCTATATTCAAATTTCTTAATTCGTCGCTCAATATTAAGGCTCCCACAGACCGGCGCGGTAGATCCGCAGCGGGTGCGGCGCGGAAAGTTCCGAGCTAGACGTGGCCACAAAATTCGCGGGACAGTTCACACCGGAGCGTCAATTATGAGTCAGCGTTTGGTGACGGTTGGCAAGGACGCCCGACCCAGAGGGGAGAGAAGACTCCCGAACACGGGTCGACTTCCACGAAACTCCAACTGCAGTGGAAGAAACGCGTCTGGCTGCGTTACAAATTTCGCCGCCGATTAAACGCTGCCAATCCGTAGCCGCGACGCTGGCCTGTCGCACAGAAAAAATATAATAGAACAGGTAAATACATTTAATTACCTTGGCTATAAAATAACATATTATAATAATAATGATTTACAAGTAAAATTAAACAGATATACACACTTCTGTGGCACAATAGCTCAAACTTTAAAAAATTAAGTTAGAAAAGAAACTATAATGAAACTCTATAAAACACTGGCCCAGCCCATGCTGTTATACGGAAGTGTGTGTTAGACATTCACCAATGATCAAATTAGAAAATTAGAATCATCAGAAATGAAGTTTCTTCGAACCATAGCAGACTACACACTTCTTGATCACAAGAAAAACGAAGGAATTAGAAACGATCTAAAAAATTTAAGTGTGAATAATATTATTAAAGAGTGTAGGGAAAAATGGAAAAATCATGTATTGAGAATGCCCGAAGAAAGAATAGTCCAGGTTGCCTTGAACTACAAGCCAAAAGGCAGAAGAAATGTGAGAAGACCATAGAAAAGGTGGAGTGAGCAGTTTTCAGGAGTCGGAACAATGGGTCTAATCCTTGCAGTTGATGATAATGACTTGTATAAGTTGGCGCCGGATTCAATATTCCAGCAAAAGAGAGTAACATTGCCACCTCTCGCCTAAAAAATGCACTACTTTGTTGGGAAGTAGCTGACGCGCCTGGAAACTGGAAATACTCATTCAGAGCACTTAAAAGACTGCGAAATATTCCATTGTATTCGTCTCTGACTCAAATTATTGATGTATTAATTGACGATTCCGGGCACGCTAACTATTATAGTTATTAGTCAATCTAAAAGTCTCAGATTAATAAGAAAAGCTTCCAGTTTGTGTCAAACTCTTCTCTATAAAAAGATCTCCATATACCACCGTCAAAGAAGAAATTACTCTCAAATATGTTAAATACTAACAGAGACTCTAAAATAATGTCAATCAGCTGACCATCAATCAGCTAAAATCAGTGACCATCATGTTAATCTTAGTCAATAGCATAATGACAATAAGACTTAAAAGAATACATCTTGACGTATACTATAAAAAAATTTTAGAACTCGTTATTGTAATTCACATTTATTTATAATTAATTTTATATTAATATTTCTTTCTTCTTTTGTGGAAAATATTTTAAAATAATATTTAGAAAGAACTATTACTGGCTGTTTTTTTACAGGTCAGAAATTGATGTACAATTTGCGGCATGTTCGAGAATAACAAATTTCAAATGAAGCAGATGTTATACAACAAGTAGTCTCATTAATATAGTGAGTAACAAGGGCGATAGCGGTGTTCCTCTTCGACTTACTAGTCAGATTCAACGCCAAATTACAAAGTTTTTGGAGGGACAAAGAAATTATATGAACTATTTACATTTAACGTTGAATGTGCTGTGTGAGTAAACTATTGCATTACGTCTGATACCAATTACTCTCCGTAATTCAATTATTGTTTTAATGCTTATAGAACTCTCATATATGGTACAAGAATGAATTACTCTTTAGCATTGTGTGTGATATTTTGGGGGCAATATAGTTTACTGTTATGTCTTTTAATGTGACGTTCATAAGCAAAAATGGACAGAAGACGCAAGAATTTATGTTTGTAGGCAAATTGAGATCATAGGTTAAGCCAAGGCCTGAAATGAAAATTTAAAAAATTGAAAATAAAAAAATTGAATTCCATGAAAATAAAAAAATATAATTTGTAATATTATTTTTTATTATTATTAAAAATATTATGAGTATTACCTCTCGATAGATAAACATGTTTTGCTGCTCATAGCCACTCATTAATTTTTAATATAAAATTATTATTTTAAACATCAAAAATGATTTTTAAACGTCAAACATCATATTACTGTTTATTATATTTTGCATTATTTTATATTATTTAATTTTTTCATGGGAATAAAGTAAAACTGATCCGTTCTTTGAAGACCATGCATAATCTCAATAAGAAGAAATCACTAACAAATATTATAAACGTATCTAGCATTTAAACATTTGAAATACGAGCTGTAATAAAACTCGAGTAATATTTAATTACGTTTTTCCATATTGATTAACTTGTTGAAAAATATAATACTCGCATAATAATTTTTCGAATAAAATTGTTCGAATATAATAATTAGATTATATCAAATTTTCACATACGAAAGGTATGCATACTCTAAATTAACTCATATTTTAAACATTTTACATTCCATTGTAATTTAACAATCTGGTTTCTGAATTGATATTATGTGAATCATAAAGGTATAGCAATATAATAATACATTATTAAAGTTGTATTAAAATATTTCATGCAACGTGGATACGTAGTGTACTGATCCTGTATGCCAAAATGTAGTTATTCCAGATAAATAAAACATTTTTACGGGTGGTCTCTTGTTGAGAATAAACGACCTTTTATCTCAAACACAGAAAATATTTTTACTCGCCAGTCCCCCAAAAAAGTAGCTTCGATGTTCGGCGAGCGGAACGCTTCAGAAACAAAAGCGAAAACGAGTGCGTAAAGGGAGGATTCAAACGAGGAAAATATAGAGTGCAGTATCTCGTGGCAAACACGACCGACACTCTCCGTTGAGGGGGAAGGGAACACGATGCAGACGTGCTCTATGACAAGCAACAGTTGTGTAATCGCTCGAGCGGGAGAGAATGGAAAAACGCGGTCGGGCGGCTGCGTTCGCTGTGTCATTCGCGAGAGAGCGCATAATGAGACATGAAGAAGCGAAGGGCGTTAATTGCGGACGGGACTGTCGCTTTTGAAAGCCTTGGCAACAGCGATGAGCGATAATGACTGTCACCAGTTGATATTAAAAATGGTTTCGACGTGTTGTTGCTGGTTGATTGCTGTACACGTTTCGTGGTGGCGGTCAACGGTGGAGATGAGTTCGTGCTGTTTTAAAGAGTGCTGGACCGTTACAGCATGCAGCCAGAGTGGTAAATGATTCTTGTGCTGGTTGACATATTGTAGATTACAGACAAAACGTGAAGAGTATGGTTCTTATATAATAAGATTGTAGTACATGAAGTACAATTTGTTCTTCGAATACCTGTGACGTTTGCCTGATGTGCTTAAAGACATATAGTGTACGCTTGCTTATTTTCAGTAGACTGAGAAACCTATTAGAGTCCATGTTTCATCAATAGGCAAACCATACCACATTAATTCTAAATTATATTACAACGAAAATAAAATCATTTCATCTATTTAATAGCCGTTTATATTATACTTTTAGTACGGCAATATTAACATCGATTATGGTGTAGCTTTGTTTCAAAAAATAATTGATTAAACAACGCATCCTGTCTTCAAATGGCGGGTGAAAAGTAATTCGTAAAGAATTTAGTAAATTGGCTGATAATATAGTGCTATCAAGAATAATCTAATCGAGAAATTGACTCAAACTGAAACAAACATACTCTGTGAACAAAAAAGACTATCCTCAAAGCAAATGAGAGTGATAATTAGGTCAAAAATCAAGCAAGGAGGTGTTTTATTTTTATTTTATTTTAATTTGTTTGGTGACGAATAGTCCTTCCACGGACCACGCGAATGTGCAATTGTACCTACCAATGCCCACTGCTATTTTTCCCGGGGGAATGCACATGACTTCATTGGGGAAGGATCAGAACTTTTATGCTGTGTCCATTTTTACACCCCAGGGTTGTTACCCCTGGGGGATAAGGTATGGAAATGATAATGAACCGGACAACCATAAACATACAATGGCACAAACAAGCACCACCATTTCCGAGGCGAGACTCAAACCCGCGAACCTTCAGTCCAAGATCGCCACGGTACTACTGCCTTAGCGATCTCGGCTTCTGGATCGAGAGCAAGGGTTATTTATTACTATTAAGTTTTTATAATAACTACAACGCACATCGTTTCTCGAGGAATGTGACGCATAACAAAATTGTCATTTTGGAGCAAAATGCTTTATTCTCAGCAGAACTGTTTATTTCAAAGGTTAAAGCCTTCGTTCACTTTATTTATTTTTATATTAGTTTTCAACAACAGATATACAATTTTCGTAGGATTTCTTATTTTTCCCTCGAGGTTTTATTCGTAACGAACAGAACATCACATCGTCCAGCTTTGTAGGTGATATAGTTATCATACAATTTTACACAATTTTTAGAATTACATATATACTAGTGGCTTACAGCAACAAAAACGATGCTAAACAAAACTAAACAAAATGAAAAACTTTTCGAAAAGTAGCATTCTCACTCCCCAAGGGCAACAAACAAAATACTAACCTATAACAAAAAGTCTTCATCAGTACTGCTGAAACATAGTAAAATAGTTTGACATACCAAGAATATCAAAAAAGTTACTGTCCATAACGTAACATGTAAAGCAAATGTTTAATGGCGGGTGACCTTTTCGTGGAGAATTGCGCTCAAATGACATCAGCTTTGTCGTACGCAATGACGCACTGAGTATGAAAATACAGACAGTGAGCACGGTATGAAACTCGACGGAATAATGAAATCAATTTTCTGCATTTTGCTGTCAAAATTGAAACTGTTGCATTATTTCTGAATTATTACCGAGTTTCTTAGAACCAACAAAACCTGGAAACTTCCCACATGGCCATAGGATGCATATTTCTTTCGATTTTTGCGCGCATTGTGAATTAATAACGTAGATATTTTTGTAATTTTCCGCAGTCTTTGGATTTCCTACGAAACCATCAAATGACAAGAGTCCGCGTGTGTTTTTAATTCAATTGCTGTGAGCATTAGAAACATACAGGTATGACTGTGTTGTTTAATGGGATGTGATACGATCACTGAATTGAAGTGTAATGGAGTGTGGTCAGTTGAGGTCGCAGAGGTCACGTCGTAACCTTGCCCCGAAATAAAGTTACTTTCCCTCAAATGAGCTGGCGCCACTCCAGTGCGCATTTACGGGGCAGGCTAATCCGTGGAAGGGGTTTAATGACCAGTTTTGGGACGACTGCTCCAGCATCCTGCGTCTCAGAGCTCGCTCTTAAAATTATTTTTTTACGCCAGCCGTCATCCCTCGCGGTCCCTTGGAGCTTCCACCGCCCCCCTCCATCGCTCTACTCCTCCCACTCGAGACTCCTACGTTCTACTCCCCTGCGTACTTAGTGCTCTCATCGCTGCGCCTTCATCCTACCACCTTTTTTTCGGGTCGCTTTCCACCCTCACGTTCGTTGCGAGGTCGGGGAGTCAGGCCGAGAAGAATTCGCCGGCATTTCTGAGAGAAGTTGTTTCGGCCGCAACTTTTTTTACGACGTACATCAAACGCCCGGCCGCTCCACCGCCGGCGTCGCGGCAGCATCGCGGTATTAAGTGGGGGTGGGCGTCGGGGATACCACCGCCGCCGGCCCCGCCGCCGCCCCGCCGCCGCCCCCGCCGCCGCCCCCGCCGCCGCCCGCCGCCGCCCCGCCGCCGCCCCGCCGCCGCCCCGCCGCCGCCCCCGCCGCCGCCCGCCGCCCCTGCCGCCGCCCCCGCCGCCGCCCCCGCCGCCGCCCCGCCGCCGCCCCCGCCGCCGCCCCCGCCGCCGCTGCCGGTCGTCACAGTACACGGTGGGTTATCAGAGGGAGGACGTCGCTCCGAGCGTTCACAACCGTGCTGGCACTGGGACCACGACCCGTCAATCCACCCTTTTCGTGCTGAACACTTTCTCTCACCGATTCCGACAGAAATGCTAACAGTGTTGCAAGATCGAGATTTTTCCCCCACAAAATGAGGTGTCGCAATATTGTTGTTGGTAGGGTGTGAGATAAAATTGCAAATTTTATTTAATATTATTTTGGAATTTTTTAAACATTAAATTTGGCAAATTTCATTTTATGTAACTAATTTGTAATATTTGTGCCTCTTTTGTTGTTTTGGTTTGTTGTGCTTTTTTCCGTTAATTGTAAGGAAAAAAAGATAACCTTAGGTACCCCGCTCGGTCATGTGAGGGTAATTAAGGTAGTGGGAATTATGGTATTTAATTTAGGATACCAGGTAAAGAATTAAGAAAAAAGGCTGTGGAAGAAAACGTAGCATGAGCGTAAAGCATTGCATGCGCTTGCACCTTTCACATTACACATTTCATATTTTTCTTTCTCACAATTCCACGAATAAAGGTAGAATAAATCGTTGGCTTATGGGTGAGAGATGTTGGGTCGGGTTTTCGGGTCTTGGGAATACTCTAAACGGTAAAAATTTCCCAAATTCTTAAAATTTTCCAATTTGCTAGTTTGTGGAATATTTTAACTGTTAACATTTCCTAAAAATAAATTGATTATATTCATATTTTTAGTTTTTTTCTAAACTTTATTCAAGAACCAAATAGTTTTACGACACTTTATCATATAATAATAATAATTATTATTGTTAATATTAGGATATATACGCAAAATCATTTACCATTATCTCTCACTGTTTTTAGTTTCTCTCAAGGCTTGAACTCTTTACTTGATGTGTCTTCGCTTGTATGCTGACGAGATTCCCTCCCTTTCTAGTTTTTCTAGTGGTAATTCAAAAATACATCTTCTTCAAAACCTCAATGAACCAATTAACAGAACTTATTAACATTTCACTGATTCTTTTTCTCCTTTTCTTTTTTTCTTTCCTTTCTCTCTACCGTTCCATTCATCCCGATTCTTTTCCGATTTCCTATCAAAATCGTCCTCCCTCCCTTTCACTCCTGTCATCCATGTGAAAATCTTCATCCAAAGTGCGTGCGTATTTTTCATTGAATTACTTCCTTTATTATGTACTATTGTAATATAAATTCTGAAAGTGGTCAGGCGGAAGAGCAGGTTAAATGGCCGGAGTCTCGCCACCAATAAAGATATTTATTTATTTATTATTTATTTATTATTTATTTAATAATTTATCATATGAAATAGAGTTGTAGACAGAATATTTACCTCATAGAATGAGCCTTTTAGATGTTATTTTATAATAGATGGAAATTGATTGCGGATGCGTCGACTCTCCTGCTAACATATGGATCTTGATCTCTTTGCTGACTCATATAGAATGAGGCCGTTCAACATTTGTTAATGGTTCAGGTGACGGTCTATGTCGAACTACATATAGTTCGAACCTACTACTCTGAACGTGGTGCCTGCGATATCAATCACTGCTCTAGTCAGTTCTCATCTCGGTTTGGGTAAGAAGCGAAATATTTAAAGTATGTAAAATACATGACGGGTCACTGTAAAGACGTAAATTGATTATTAAAAGAGCAGCACATTTGTTGTAAGAGATGTATAGCTCATATATATTTAGAATTAAACTATTTTATTTTGGAAATAAATGCTATTATTCTCTTGAAGTACCGTAATTTTCATTTTCCGAAGCGGATCTAAAATACAAAACTGTCTTTTTCTGAATATTTTCACAATTAAATGATATAAATATTTGATTTCCCTGCAACATTACTATCCTTCACTCTCTATCATTAACAGTCACAAATTCCCATTCGTAAAGCTGGTTTTCTAGATACCATTAATATTATTCCCCTTCTAGTAAACAGTCTCCCCCCAGAACGCGCTAAGGATATTTTACGAGCGTCATTGGTTATCTCCATTTTGTTGAGTGAGTTACTCGTGGGACGTTGCTACGCGACCCATCCTGACGCGAAGACTGTGACACATTGCAGTAGGAATGAAGGCGAATTAAAGGGCAGTTATCGGCAGAGGGGGAAGAGGAGAAAGAAGACTGGAAGCGGGAGCAGAAAGGGCCGATAAAATCTTCTAAGAAGTTTCATAAAGACGGTTGTTTCTTCTGGGTTCCCAACAAAGGGGAAGCAAAGGGGAACAGAACTTTGCCTGGCTTTTGCCCATTTTGTCTTCCCAGCTTATTGCTTCTGTCTTCTCCCGGACAGGCGAGCTAAAGAAGGAAGATAAAAGAAGTAACATTCTTTCTAAGACATCCCGCTGCTTTCAGGCTTCACTTATACACACTTGCACGCCGTGTTGTTTTAATATCTGCGAGAAGTGTATAATTGGCTTGCACAGCATATGTACACACTTTCCATTAGACAAGCTCTCAGTTTAATGAGAGTAGATCCTGACTCATCTTCTTTGAAATGCTGGATGATCTAATGAACGTAGGAAGTCAATATTTCGCGCACGTACGTATTACAACAGGAAAATGAGATGTTTATTCTGTACATTTATTAAAAATCTGTAAAAGTACAATCTCAATTTATATGAAATCAATATTCTCGGCAAAAGCTTTAAAGGTGGGTATTTTTAAAATTTCTTTGTAAATTTAAAGAAGTTATATGAATATCTTAGAATAAATGTTACAAACGTCTAGATAATACAGAGAGATCTAAAGTAATCACCTTTTGCCACTAAACATCGAGTGAGAAATTTTATATTAAAAAAGTACAAAAAGATACTTGCATCTGAGTATTAGGCATTTCCCTAGACATGCTATATTATATCTCCATGACGTCGTAAGAACGTGATTCAAAGAACACCTCTAGTTGCCTAAACGTCAAGGCGAAATGTCATGTGTAACTCCGTAAAATGAAATTTCCCTTATATACTCTATGGGAAATGTAAATCATTTTTTATGCTTCAACATGTACTAAAAAATTGTATCATTTATTATGTGATACCTGTATGCATTGTATTGATCTGTAGTCTGAAGAAGATTAATTTACTATTTCTGCACTTATCCTTCATTAGAATACACCATCTCGTTACATCACGGAAAATCATGATCTAAGGTTTTAGTGATGCCGAAAGGGCAAATTATGTATGTTTCATTTGATTAGTTGGTATTGTGACCATCCGTTTGCCGAGGTCTCGGAAAACGGAGCACATCAATATTCAAGAATAAGATGAGCTGTTTGAACGCGCGCCAACGCGCATGAATACAATCCGAAAATGAAAACTACGAACTATATCCGTAAGGGAGCGTCTCGGTAGAGTATGCGACACCGAGAGTCGGGAGAAAGAAAGCTTTCTTTTCTGAAGTAACAGCTGGAGAGTGAGGACCTACCGATCACGAGAAGGCGGCACCTCGTACTGCTACGGACTTCAGGACTGCATCTACGATAAAAACTCTTCAAGACATTCGAGGAGGTAATTATCATATTACAAGGCATTAAAACAATTCATCAGGAAAAGGATGAAAGTATAAGTGACGCATTTTAAATCTTTGTAAGAGAGAGGAGTGTGAATAGCATGAAACTAACGAGGCCATTCATTTCTTTTCTTTGCAGTTTTTTTATTTTTATATTTATTCTTCTTATACGATAGACTCAGTTGTCGTATTGTAGATTCTTTTAAATATGGAATTAAAAGCTAGTTACATTCTATAAAAGAATACGAAAAGAGTATCAACGGAAAACGAGACGGAGGCCACATCGTGAGTTGAACAACGGTACTGGAAAGGGGCGACCGTGCGGTTCTGCAGAGGGGCGGCTTTGCTCCCGACCGAGCTGCAAGGACAAGGACATCGAGCGACTGGAAGAGTCGACGCCGTAGATTTCTCACGCCGTGAAAAGACACAGTAAGGTCGTGCCAACTTGAACAATTTGTAGATATTAGAAGGAATAATTTGTTTCGGAAAGAAAGTATTAGTACAGGTTCTTTATACCGATATTCTGTAAAAAATAGAATCAATCTTTTCTTTCAAGAAAAACTTAGCTAATTGTAAAGTTGCAACTAGGGAATTTACGACTGGAATGATTAGGCAAAGTTTTAAGTATTCTTTGAAATTGATTTATATGAGAGAAAGGAAACAGTGTAGTTAATTATTGAGAGTGTAAGTTGTTTTCTTTTTTTCAGCAGGACAAAATTCTTGTATATGTAAAGTGTTTTATGTTCATTGACTGTAACAGCAATTTAATTAGAATATACTTAAGTAAGTGGAAAGTGATTCGACTTGAGTTTCTGTGTAAATGCATTCAATCCACAACGGCCCACATGACCCTGATCCCCGCTATTCTAATTGTATTTTTTTATTTTGCGCCCACCTTGAAAACCCATTCTGAGCTAGCCGGCGGAAGGGTGGGTCGCAGTATAGTTAAAATTATGTATGCTTCATATGATCGTTTGATGTAGTTAAAATTGTACTATTCGTGCTCTTTCGAAATAACATTTTAATATTTTCACAGAGTTGTTTGTTATCGTTCTAAAAAATATGCGTAGAAAAAATATACGTAAATGATGTTAAATAATCTCTTGTGAGAGGTTTAAAACAAATACGATCTCATAGATAGAAAAAATATCTGCCTCTGACCGCAGATAACATCCTTTTAATAGTGTCATGATAAGAATGAGTAATGCAAATAAACGAATTATTACTCATTTTCTCTAACAAGAGAAAAACGGTGTTCGTTCACCACAGATTTTCCCAAAGCAAGTCGTGGCTAGTGCTTGTAACGAGAAGGGCGGCTGGTCGAGTGTACTAAATTCACGACATTTCTGCCCACGAACAGGGGACATATTAAAATATATACCAATGGAAATCCCACTGCTCCAGGACACAGAAGTGATTTGCTGACCACAATCGCTTGGGAAATATAAATTGAATTTGAAACCAACAGCATTTCATTTTAATTGGTTCTAACTACCCCGAAATTCAATGCCCTCACTTGCAGACTGCTGATTTATGGATCTCCTCTTTTTTCTTGTTTTTTTTATTTAATGTTTTAGGATATGACTTTGCTTCCACAGGTTCGTTATAACTAAGGCCCGGAAGTTTATGAAAAATCATATTTTCAATTATTAGCTTTATAATATGCTAATTATCAAATGTCCACATAGCACAATCAAACGAACAGAAATTTGGTGATTTTATATAGCATAATAATGCATATTTAGTGCATTTTGTGTTAATGCATCACATTTATTCTATTTTTAAGTTATTATGCCTATTTTATTGCTTTTTTATTCTTAATGTGGCGTATTTCTCTTGGAATTGCAATTAATATGCATACAAGTATTTGTCTTCTCAAACCGAAATGTGTTCTTTATAAATGTGAATGAGAATGCTATTCTTGAGAAATTGTGGGAATGTATTTAGTTCGTTGCAGCAGTATTTGTCTGAAATTCTTATAGAAGATATCATGGCGCTGGTACCCGGAAACGATTTGTCCGATTATGAATGATGTGATAATTTATCTTTTATAAAGAATTTATAGCACTGGAATTGATTTTTCATCAATGATACAGACGAAATCATTATATTTTACTTTAAGAATTATCGCTGGAATAGAAGATAGCAATAGGCTGTCTGTTAGTAACGATTGACTAGAAAAGTTCCAAATATTTATTTATAGACAGTCAAATTATAAAATTTTATTTATTATTTCATATTAAAAACATAAATCGTTTACAAGAATTCCAAAGAACCCGCCAATGTCCATATTTTTTACGTAGCCGTTCTTCCGTTTCTTTTCACAATCCCCCACCCAGCCCCCGCCCCCCACCCTTCTTCCCACCATTCCCCCTCCCGTTACTCACACACAACCTCGTCATTCCTGCCGTTACGACCTCCGTAGTCGGAACTCCCGCACCTCCAGCAGCAATAGATGATTTCTTAGTTGTGAGTACTGGACTTTCTCATCTATGCACTTTCAAACAATATATTGTGAATATTTTTTAGGTATATTCTCTGCCACTAGATTCTGATATTAATAGATTTTTACCAAACTGAAAATGAATTTAGTTTAAGTGACTTGCTGGCTCTTCAATTAGGCGTCTAAATTAGAAACCATTATTGAGGTAAAAAAACATTACAAATAAATACATGTTATAACATTGCTACATGAGATTTTCCCTTTACCCTCCAGTTTTCTTCTGTTCTTACTTTCCAAACTATCCAAATAATAGTGTATTGTCAATGTTTCAGATCACTAACTCAATACATTTTATTGTAACTGACTCAATATTTGCCAAGTTCATCAGTTGATCAATTTTAGCATCTAAGTGTACAGCATCAACAACTAATTTACTTGTATTCGACTATAAATCAATGTATTAGTTGACTTATAGTCAACTCATTAGGGACTATAAAATCCCAAACAAAGTGTTACCAATTTAAAAATGCGACCTTTCTCCTGACGAAGGTTAAGAAAAATCTATTTTCCTCTTGGGAAAACTTCTGGGAAGCAGGTGCACTTTCGTTCAAAATCTACAATCTCCTGCTTGACGCCTATTTAAAGCATTATTCCGAAACCTGCAGACTTGTACACCCATGGGAGTCGCAGTGACGGAACGCACAGAAACAGCAATTGATGGAACGAGGTGTCTTCCGGCCATTTCAGTCCTCAAGAGGATCGTTATCTTCCTTAGGGGGAACACACGGGTGGAAGTCAACTGAAAAGAACACAGAGGGACCCACATCGGGGTGGGAAATATCGAAATGATCCTATCGACTGAGGTGGCTCAGAGCATCAACTGACGTCACTGCAATGTATCTGACTGGGAGGTTCTACGGTTCGAATCGCGAGGTGACAGGATTTTCGTCACTAGCGGCCGGGAGCGTTAGCTCAGTGCATCAACTCATGTCACTGCAGCGCCTCTGACCGGGAGGTCCTAGGTTCGAGTCCTGACGGCGGCTGGATTTTTGACACTAGCTTTTCAGCTAGGTTGAATTCAGTCGCTGTCGGGAGGAGAATTCTAGCGACCGGCTGCTCTGATCGGCAATTTTCCGTGGTTTCATCGATCAACACTAGGCGAATGCCGGAGCAGTATCCTACCAAACGGGCCACGGACCGCACGCGATCTATCGTTCCTCGTCCTTGTCCTATCCTCTCCCCTTATATACACACTTACACTAACATGCACTACACTACCACATATTCCGGGAGACCAGTCGGGAACTTAGAGCTTGTCCCGGCTGGGGCGGTGCTCCGCTGGTGGAAGAGGGTTAGGGAGAAACCCCACTAGCCGACGGTAGGTCGGCGCCGGATCTCGCCATCCAGCGGGGGAAGATCACCGCCATCTCTCGAGAAAAAAACATGCACTACACTAACGGGACTAATGACCGAAGCAGTTGACGTGTCCGGAAACACAAAAAAATCAATCAATCAATTGACACTAGCTAGACAGCCAGATTGAATTCCACCCCTGTCGGGAGGAGATTTGTAGTGGCCGGCAGTTTTGAACAGAAGTTGTCCGTTATTTGTTGTCCCATCAACACAAGGCAAATTGCACGGATCAGTACCCTAACAAACGAGCCTCGGACCGAGTACAATTTTTTCTTCGTCTTCCTCATCCTATAACCCTTACTTATACACAATTCTACATACATGTACTACATTACCATCGGAAGCTTAGAGCTTGTCACAGTTGGATCAGTGCCCCACTGGCGGGAGACAACTGATTAGGATGCCCTGTAGGTCGGCGGCGGATGATTTCCCCATTCTGCGGGGGGAAGATCACCACCACTTCCCGCGATAAAAACATGACCTTCACAGACTGACAAGAACCTCAGAATAATATGCAAACACATTATGGTATTTCATTAAATTTCGAAAATTTGAAGGAAAAAATATTATTTGAATTTATGCTCAACATTTGTCAAAATTGATGATCTATTGTTAAAAAGTTTGAGTCATAAGTAGTAAATAAAAAACAATGCATTATCATATTTTTGTAATGAAGTGACGTAAAAATCAATTGTAAGTTTATTCTGCATCAAAATCATTGTTCGAACGCTTTACTTTCTTTCTCTTTTTTATTGTCTTAGACGGCTAGACGTTTTATTATGACTTCTCGTACTGTAAAACTTTCTAATATGGGCTTCCCATGCTATAAAAAATTTTTGACGACAATTTACAATTCGAAGTATGGATATAAGTATGGATAGCAAATATAACTCTCAGAAAAGTAAGTTTTAGCAGAATATTGTAAATAAGTGTTAATTTCGGGGTTAGACTTATAATTCGCATTTAATGCTGGGCGTTGACGAATAGAGGACTATGTTTAAAATCAACATTACAAGTATAATGAAATTTCAACAATAGTGTACTATATAATTAATATGAATTTCAACTGATGGTATCAATTTTATACACTTATTCTATTGTATATTGAACTTTGATGAATAATTGAACATTCCGTTTATAATTATGCAGACACAGAAACGCCTTCTCTCAATGACGTAATATTTTTACTATATATTATTTTTCGCGCTCCCGTGGCTCATCAAACAATCGCGTCTCCAGCCCCATGACGTGAGCGTTTGAGATATTCATGGGCTCTGCCGGGCGGTGCGGGAACTGGAGGTGGGGGCGGCCTCAGGACTGGGTCCAGGGCCAGAGCGCAGCTGGGGGGGGGGGCTCTCAAAGCAGATGCCTGCGGTGAGCGCGGGCGCAGCACTTGCTTCCTGTGCAGGAAGCGCCCGTTGCTCGCCAGGCCGTCCCTAGACGACCTCCGGCCGCACACTGGATCCACAAGGGCGAAACTGTTCCCGAGACAATCGCCACAAAGGAGCTGTGAGTCCCCGCGAGGCACTACATGCATTCAGTGATGGAGAAAACATCGAAATATGTTGAGCGCCTGGAAAGTCTTTCTTCAGTGAGCAATAGAACTCCTCCTTGCAACAACAGAAACCGGGAGTGGTAGATCAGTACATCAACTGATGTCACTGCATTACCTCTGGCCGGGAGGTGCTAGGTTCGAGTCCCGACCACGGCAGGATTTTCGACACTAGCTTTAAAGCTAGGTCGAATTCAGTCGCTGTCTGAAGGAGAATTCTAGCCGCCGGCTGCTCTGATAGGTAGTTTTCCATGTTTTTTCCGATCAACACCAAGCGAATGCCGGAGCAATACCGTAACATACGGGACAAGGACCGCGCGCGATCTTTCCTTCCTCTTCCTTGTCCTACCCTCTGCCCTTACATACACTCATCTACACTAACATGAAGTACGTTACCACATATTCTGGAAGACCGGTCGGGAGCTTAAAGCTTGTTCCGGCTGGGGCGGTGCCCCGTTGGTGGGAGAGCCCTGGTTAGGGGGGAAACTCCCTAGCCGACGGTAGGTCAGCGCCGGATCTCGCCATCCAGCGGGGGAAGATCACCGCCATATCCCGAGAAAAAATGCACTACACTTACGGGGCTAATGACCTAAGCTGTTGACGCACCCGGAATTACTAACCAACCAACAACAGAAATATTCATAATAGATGCTGGAAGTGATGTCCCCTTCGCTTGTTTCCCTGTGATCTGTTTGCTACCAATACAGCTGCAATTTTTAATGGGTTCAGTGATGGAGTAAACAACGGGATATATATTGCGCCAGGAAAGTCTTCAATCAGCTGCAATTCATTCAATCAGGAGACCCTCATTCCGCTCGGAGCGGAGAGACTTTCCTGGCGCGCTGTACATTAAATCTGGATTGTACAATATTGACGTTACATTTTTGTCTTTTTTTTATTGTTTGGAGCCGGAGCTTATTTGGATTGTTTGATTATTTTATATTTTCGGGCGCGTCAACTTCCATGGTCATTAGTTCGGTAAGTGTAGTGCATGCTGCATTTTAGATATGGTTACGGTTGGCGGCATTCCAATTTTGCTGAAACGTGACTTCTTGGCTGTCCGGGTGACGCCGCGTAGTGGGCTGAGAGGCAGACGTTTCGCCTGACATGTCGCAGGCTTCATCAGGGCATTGGCATCGCGATGTTGTGCGTCGGGTATTAAATATTGTCCGTCCTGCGCGGCCGGGTGGGGTGGGTGCGCCGTGATTGGCGGAGGGGTCGCTCTGATTGGCTGGCGGTCTGTGCCAACCCGCGCCTCGCCGACGCACAACATCGCGATGCCAACGCCCTATGAAGCCTGCGCATGTCAGGCGAAACGTCGGCCTCTCAGCCCACTACGCGGCGTCACCCGGACAGCGAAGAAGTCATCGACTGGAGCCGCGGAAGCCTACGCGTACATTTGCTGAAACGTGGCCCTGGCGAAGCTTTACACGACTCTTTGCGGAGGTTGCCCTTTTCCAGGTAGCTCCACCTGACCGCTCCCCACTTTTGGTACAAGTTCACAACTCCGGTATTGTGTGGTAGTGTAGTTTACGTAAATGTAAGTGTATGTGTAAGGGGAAGAGACGGGGCAAGGTAGAAGAAGGGAAGGTCGCGAAAGGTCCATCGCCAGTTTGTTAGGGTACTGCTTCGGCCGTCACCTAGTATTGAAAGGATAAACCACGGGAAACTACCGATTAATGCAGCCGACCGCTGAATTTCTCTTCCAGACAGCAGCTCAATTCAACCTAGCTATGTTGCTAGTGTGGAAAATTCACCACCGTTGGGAATGCAAAGACTCGAAGTTTAGAACCAGGAGGTGGCTCAGTGCATCAACTTATGTTACTGCAGTGCCTCTGACCGGGAGGTCCTAGGTTCCAGTCCCGACGGCGGGAGGATTTTCGACACTAGCTTTTCAGCTAGGCTGAATTTTCAGTGGCTGTCTGGAGGAGAATTCTAGCAGCCGGCTGCTCTGATCAGTAGTTTTCCGTGTTTCTCCGATCAACACCAGGCGGATGCCGGCGCAGCTTCCCCAACAAACAGGCAACGGACGACACGCCCACTTTCCTTCCTCTTCCTTGTCCTATCCTCACCCCTTATACACACACTTACACTAATATACACTACCACACAAGCCGGGAGACCGGTCGGGGGCTTAGAACTTGTCCCGGCCAGAGCGGTGCCCCGCTCATGGGAGATGCCTGGTTGGGGACCCCGCTAGTTGACGGTAGATCGGCGTCAGATATCGACATCCAGTGAAGTAGGTTCACCGCCACCTCCCGAGAAAAACTACACTTACTAAACTTATTACGAATAGTTTTTATTTCTGCACTACACTTACGGCACTAATGACCTCGGTAGTTGACGCGCCCGGAATAAGTAATCAATCAATCAACCAATCAATGGAACTCTAGTTCTTCCCGGTCAGAAGCTGCAGTGGAAACACTGCGCCGTCTCAGCTGTTTCTTGCGTGGATGCCGTTTTGAGCGTTTCGGGTGACGTCCCAACCACTGCGTCCGCTCGCCGGAATGTGTGATCAAGAGGCCACCGCTTCCTCCGAGCGCCGAAACGCGGGATGTTGTCCTTCCGTCCGCCGCCTCATTAATTACGAAACTTCCTCCGGTTACGGCTACACTGGAGAACATGTTTCTGTGCATTGTTAAAGGAGTTTCAGTTCCGTCATAGAATTTAGTTTTGAATTGCCTGATAATGCAAATTTATATTGAGAGAAACCCACTATTCCAATAGTGAGCTTATCACAAGATCCAAAGCTTCAGCAAGCGGTAGGAGCATCTGCAGAAATCAATGGAATAGAACTTAAATGTCTGGTTATGTATGTGTGTTTAAGATACATGGTATCCAAGAACTAATGTTGCATAAGATAATTCTCTTGGTTACATTCACAAAATAACTGAAAATTCTTATTTTCAATTTATTAATGAGTAATATTTATTTATAAAGTGCATAACCTGGTATTATGTGACTATGTCGAAGTCCTTTAAGCCATTACAATTTCTACATCCTGAAACATTCTAAGTTCTCGAAATTTTGGAATTCAACCCAGATAGTATTGTAGCGTCACATTGGCGGCCGTGGGTGGGAGAAGGAGCGGAAGTATATCGCATATCTCCGGGCATGAATAGCTTGGCGCCCCGGCGTTGTGATACATTTAGACAAAGGAGACACCAGCTTGACCGGGAAGGACACGTTGTAGACCCTTATACACCTAGGACGGTCACGTGACGGCTGCACGCTGGTATAAAATAGAGCCGACGAGCTCACACGAGGGTTTTAATTCTGGAAACCTCGCGCGATGCGCAAAACTTTACCCCCAGGCTGGAGCGTGTCGTGCCTAGTGCACGGGTGACGAAGTCACGGTAGTGGCGCGGGAGTAGCGTCAGAGGGGGCGGGGCTTCCCTAGCTATGTGGGGTATCCACAGAGAAATACTCGCAAGTGTGTAGTTTCGGAGCAGAAGTTGGTTATTGTACTTACGTATAAATAAACGTGTACATACTTGTAAATGTCTGTGTGTTCTTCTCAATAACGCCACAGTATCCTCATCGCGTGGAAAGCGCGGAAGACCAAATGGTACGGCTAATGTGAAAAAAAAGACTAGCCGTTAGAAGACGAGTACATGCTAATCTATCAATCTCTTTCGAAACGATTTATTTATTTATTTTCTGAGGCGGAAGGCATGCGTTCTCCTTCCAGACTTTGGCCTCCTCAGCACCTGAAATCAAACAGCCCTACAGAAGATCGTCTTCACCCTCGCATCTGTGCTTATTTCTCAGACAGCCATTACCATTTGCCCAGTTCAGTGTTTTCATTTAATTATTAGATGTTTACTTATTTGTTATTTATTTTGTTATTAACCACTAACTTATTTACTTATAAATTTACTAACTTAATTACTAACTTATTCGTTACTTTTCATTATTTACTTTCCAGTCAAGGCTCCGTTACTACTACTACCAAAAAGTTCTATTTTCCCACTTCCTAATTATTGTTTTTCATTATCCGAAACTTTCCTTTGAATGATTAGAATTATTTCATGAAAATAACTAAATGTAAAATTTAGAAGCATATAGTCAAGGAAGTAAGATTCTGAAAGGAAAGCTTAACTCTGGTGTTTTCCTGAAGTGTCCATTCCGTCCGCCACGATGAACCGACACATCATTGACCAGATTATCAGATTTTTTTTTTAATATTCGCTAGCAATACAACTTGTAAAATGTGTATGCACGAATTTGGCGTTTGAGGGTCTGTTTAATCCGCCTTTTGTCAAATAGCGATGTTTCCAGATCTAAGCCCTGTTTCTAATCCTTTTTCACTCTTGGAGTTAGAGACATGGCGAGCATCAGGATTTACCTTCACCGCATCTAGGATTCTTGGCCTGCCTAGGCTTATCCTACGTCAGAAAACAATAGAAACTGAAACGATTGCAATGAATAACAACAGCTCCACATCTGCCCCAACCGGGAATCGAATCCGACATCGCATCACAGAAAACTAGTAAAATAGATTTCGTACATATGTTGGTAAGATTCTGGTAGATAAATCGTAAAATAGGGAGTTTTTGCAAGTCGTTGATTTGAAAGATGTAACAAGATAATTCTGCTAAGAACTGTTCTGCGCATGCGCTAGTATCAACTGACTGGATTGAGAATGACAGGTCCCGACATTCTCCGTTTTGTCGTCTACGACAAATGTGTTTCCAGTTACACATTACGTAGATTTCGCAGCCACCTCTAAACACGAATTCAACAATAACACACAATAACCATGGAAGTAATGAAAAATACAAAATCCATAGTACCAATATAATAAGGCACGAACTTAATGGTTTATTTTTTCACAAGTTAATTCAAATATGTTAGGAATAAACTGACGTAATTGTTTAAGATTTGGAGGTTATGTATATACTTAGGCTACTTTGATTCTCATGAAAAATTAATAATTTATCCACAGGGCGTTATAATTGCCAAATATTTTTCCTCATAATAATATAAATATATAAATGTTATAGTAAAAGAGCCGAGTTATATTTTAAAACTACGTGGGAAGCTATAGTTTTCTTTCGAGATAAAGACATGTATTAGATATTCCTATGATACAATCAGCTTGCATGTAGGGCTAATTATTCGTTTTACTTACTATCTTCTAATGCTTATAAAAGCAAAAATGGATTCAGAGATACACAGATTCATTTCCAGTAAGTTCCTCGTTTTAACGTATGTTTTCGATTGTACAACATGCGGAAACTAATTTTTCTGAAGGTACGTTATTTCCTATTGATGATGATTACGTCCTACGACAATGGATTTCCCGTCTTGCAAAAACTCTCTAATGTCCTTGGGAGAATCTGCTCTCACTGGCACTGTATTCGTGTATGTCAGCGAGAAAGAGCGCATTCCCAGCGCAGAGTTGGCGAGCGTTCCCCGGGCGTTGCCACCCACACCGCCGTCGCGCCCTTGCCCGCGCTGCTCGCTGTTAATGGCGCGCGGCGTCGAGGGCACCTGGCGGGCGGTGCCCCGCGCTCTCACGCGCCACTCCTCGCGCCGCCCACGCCTCGCCCTGCCGCCAGAGGGCGGCCCGCCGCTTCCGCCCACTCCCCCCCCCCCCCCCCCCCCCCAGCTAGCCCACGTCGACTCCCGCCCCGCCCCGTCACCCCCGCCCCGTCAGCCACCCGCCCCGTCAGCCACCCGCCCCGTCAGCCACGCCGCCCCGTCAGCCACGCCGCCCCGTCAGCCACGCCGCCCCGTCAGCCACGCCGCCGCGTCGGCCACGCCGCCCCGTGAGCCACGCCGCCCGTCAGCCACGCCGCCCCGTCAGCCACGCGCCCCGTCAGCCACGCCGCCCCGTCAGCCACGCCGCCCCGTCAGCCACGCCGCCCCGTCAGCCACGCCGCCCCGTCAGCCACGCCGCCCCGTCAGCCACGCCGCCCCGTCAGCCACGCCGCCCCGTCAGCCACGCCGCCCCGTCAGCCACGCCGCCCCGTCAGCCACGCCGCCCCGTCAGCCACGCCGCCCCGTCAGCCACGCCGCCCCGTCAGCCACGCCGCCCCGTCAGCCACGCCGCCCCGTCAGCCACGCCGCCCCGTCAGCCACGCCGCCCCGTCAGCCACTCACACCGCCGCCCAAGTCAACTACGCCGGCTCGACCCGTTAGCCCCCTTGACCCCTCAGCGAACGCGCCCCGTCAGCCACCCCGCCAAGCCAGCCACCGCCACCAACGTCAACTACGCCGACTCGACCCATCAGCCATCCCGTCCCGTCAGCCAAGCCACCCCGTTAGCCATCACGCCCAGTCACCACCGCCCAAGTCAATTACGCGGGCTTGACCCGTCAGGCACCCTGACCCGTCAACGAACTCGCCCCGTCAGCACCCGCCCGCGTCAATAAGCGCTCCCCCACTCATTAGCCATCTCGCCCCATCAGCCACTGCCGCACCCGTGACCGCCAGCGTGTCTACCGCGATCCCTATCGTCTCCAGCTACTCTGCGCGCCCTCCTGACAACGCCCAGTCACAATCTCCGCCCCCAGCACTGTCCCTGTTCCGTCCATGTCTCTCCACCACTCTTATCCTGGCCACTACTGCTCCTTACCGCCACCCTCTTCCCGTCTCTACACCCGCTATTATAGAGCGATTTTCCTAAGGATGAGCCACAGTGACAGCTAGTGCTGGCAACATAACTGAAGGTTCTGTCGTCGTTGTGCCCATTAGACTCCCTTCCTCCATTCGTTCGTTTGCAGTTGGAAAACTTATAAATGGCTTCGACACTTCCTTTTATGGTGTACTTGTCCGACAAAAATATAGTGCGCCGCGATAAATAATTGATATTAGAAAGTGCGGTGTAATGTGCTCTTCTGTAAAAATTCTTTTTTTCGTTATATATTACATTGAATTTACTTTTTGTGTGATAAATATTGTTTATTTTAAAACCGAGACTTGAATGGAGAGGCTTACCTGTGCACGTGTTTCCGGCTTAAAATCATCTTTCTTTCTATTTACAATCGTGGTAGTATTCATTTACTGGTTGTGAGAGCATGTTAAGGGATTTTCCACATACGTAATTAAATTTAAATATTTCCTAGACTCACGTACGTGCATATACCTTAGCGAAACTCTCAGACTTCTTTGTAGGGATGTTTTCACAGGAGCCATTATCACTTTACGAAAGGGCGTGACTGAACAGCTGTCGCGGCGGAGGGATACATCACTGAAATACATGTGACGTTCACTTGTTTTCGCGAACTGTCGCATTTGGCTCATCCTTAGGAAAATCGTTCTATACTTCCGGACCTAGCAAGTCCGGCTGCCGTATTCCGTAGTTATCTCCACCACCGTGCTCCACTGTACCTGTCGCCGTTCCACGTCTTCGCTCTAACATTTCCTCCTCCTCAGAACTCACATTTTAAGCACCGCTCCCGTCACCACTCCTGCCTAAGTTCCTTTTCCAGATTTTTCGACTCCCGCCCCCACACCTTCTTTAACTTAATGTTCGACCGTATTATCACCCATCATGCTACCGGGAGCGGTAGCTCGGTGCATCAACTGATGTCACTGCAGCGCTCTGACCGGGAGGTCCTAGGTTCGAGTCCTGACGGCGGGATTTTCGGCACTAGCTTTTCAGCTAGGTCGAATTCAATGGGTGTCTGGAGGAGAATTCTAGCGGGCGGCTGCTCTGATCGGTAGTTTTTCGTGGTTTCTCCGATGAACACCAGACGAATGCCGGAGCAGTACCCTAACAAACGGGCCACGGACCGCGCGCGATATTTCCTTCCTCATCCTTGTCCTATCCTCTCCCCTTTACACACACACTTACATTAACAAGCACTACACTACCACATATTCCGGGAGACCGGTCGGGAGCTTCGAGCTTGTTCTGACTGGGGCGGTGCCCCGCTGATGGGAGATTCCTGGTTAGGGACGACTACCCCACTGGCCGACGGTAGTTCGGCGCCGGATCTCGCCATCCAGCGGGGGAAGATCACCGCCATCTCCCGAGAAAAAAAACATGCGCTACACTAACGGGACTAATGACCAAAGCAGTTGACGCGCCCGGAACCACGAGAAAACCAAACCAAACCCATCATGCTTCCCTCCACCACCGTATCCACCTTCATCCTGCTTCGTCTTCTCAAACACGATCCCGCCCCGCCCCCACCCCTCGCTCGCCGCGTCCCTGCCCGCCTCCGCTCGACCTTATGCTTGAACCTTCGCGCTGCCCGAAGGTCGAAGGTTAAGCGCGCACCTCACTTGCGTGACTCAAATGGGCCTCACTGACGGAGGCAATTCGCGGTATACGAAAGAGCTGAGCAGTGGAATTTTAAGGCCAACGTGACAGCAGAATGAAGGTGTGAATAAATTTCAAGAAGTTACTAAATTCGTGTTACATAAGACCAATGTGAACATTTTATAAGTTAACCATACCTGCTGCGCATGAAGTTCCACTACCAACAATACAAAATAAGTTATGGGATCCAGATAATCTGATCCTACTTGTTAGTTACAGATTACTATTTTGTTTTTGAGTTCTTACGTACTGTTTTATATTATTTATTAAAAATTGTGTTAATGATTTGAACCTATCTCACATTTTCAAACTCCTATCGAAATCACCCTAATTCCAATCATCATAAGGAGACATCTTTCCTCTCAAGCACGGTTGATCAATGTAATACTCATATTCTAAAAATATCTACATTAACAAAAAAAAGATACTACTTACTTCCAACAACGAAAACTTCATTTTAGCTGGTATGTCCAATTATTTGTGCGTTTTAACATCTGCCACGGTGTTTGAAAGCATCATTTCGTTGAACTATATGTGTCGTATGAATAAACGTTGTGAACATCATTCTAGGTTGCTAAATTGCACTCTATGAATTTTATCGCGCAGGTTGTATAGAAAAATTTTGTAGAGCATTGTTAAACAACCTGAATATTCTTGAGACCTACACATCTTAGCGGGACTGATTTCAAACAAGGCTTTTTTAAAAGGAACATCTGACCTAAATTTTAATAAATAACCATAAACCTACTATTTGATCTTTACAATTTCCCCAAAAAGTGGAATGTGGAAGCCACTCTGATTTTTCGTGTAATCGGTCGGTGCCACGCATAGTAATGGCCACCAAATTGCTCGCATCCCCTTATTGTTAAGCGACACCTCCGCGGCCGATAAGAAACGAGATTTGATATTACAAAGATATGCCAGTTCTTTCTTAAGCCTGTTTTACACGGTCATTTTTTCATCATTTCCCGTCGATACGAAGCAGACTGGATGTAATTTGTACGAAAAAATGAAGCATGCTTCATTTTTCCGTACAGATTTCATCCAGATTGACTACAGCGTCCCTGGTGTCTCTTTATGGAACTTCCTTCGTGCGTGAGTTCTCCGGTAGGAAGTATATTTATCTGGTGCGTAGCGTGGGCACGTGTTGTTTGTGATATTGAGTCTTTGCGTTCAGTGATCCGTCTAGCAAATAAAACCACAATACCTCACACATCTTTCTACTCCTTACTCTGCGAATTCGTAACTATCTGATCATTCTTCCCGCTAATTTAATTTGTTTCTGTAAATCCGATGTTCAACTGTTAAACTTCCAGCGCTTTTTGCGGCGTTTGGAGGAAGTATTTTCATCGCGATTACGTACAGACCAGAAATGACCGTGTAAAACATTGGAATCACGTTCATCCAGTTTCGGTACGCATAGAACCGAACGTCCTTTTTCCATCCAGTTTCTGTACAGAAAAATGATGAAAAAATGACTTGTTAAACAGGCTTTAGTTATACGTTTACCCGACCGGTAAAAATATTACGAGAAAGAAGCTGTTAAAGTAACATTCGTTTATTCCTTGACTTTGTCTTATCGATCAGTCACCACCACCATCACCATTACCACCTCTATCACTACCACTGCCGCCACTCCCCTTCCACTAACACTACCACTACCAATCGTGCTACTACCGACATACTGCCACCCCACTTCCCCTTCCTCCTCTACTCCCTTTTATCACCGCTACTACCACTACCTCTATCACCTCAAAACCACTACCACATTCCCACCGCCGGGCCACACCTTTGTCAGCACAGCTCACCGCGCGCGGCGCGGCAGCGACAATGTCTCCATTGCGAAGGCGCGAGGCAGAGGGTATCGCGCGGAAGAGGACGACGCGGAAATTGAGCCCTAAACCTCCGGCCTCGCGAGATAAGGCAGCGGCCGCCACGCGCCGCCGCCGCCTCGCGCGCGCCACGGAGATTGCCTGCACCGCGCCGGGAAAGCAAACGTCCCACGCCCTCTTTTCCCTTTCCCGCCCCGCCACGCCCCTTCCTCGCTTCGCCCACCCCGGCTCGCACCGCCCCCCTCACTGCGCTACGCTCCATCCCGTCCAGCCCCGCCGCGCCCCGCCGCGCCCCGCTGCGCCCCGCCACGCTCCGCCACGCTCCGCCACGCTCCGCCACGCCACGCCACGCCGCGCCCGCCGCGCCCCCCCGCGCCACGCCACGCCACGCCACTCCACGCCACGCCACGTCCCGCCTTTCCCTGTTCCATCACGTTCCTTCCCCCGCTGCGTTACCACTCCCTTCTCCTCCCTGGCTCACTATGCCAAGACTTCTCTAGCTCTTTCTTTCTTCTCTTTCTTCCTCCTCCTACTCTTCCTTCTCGTTCTCCTCCTTTCACGATCCTTACTCCTTTTTACATGTCATAATCTCCCGTCATTACACGTATGTTCCTCCCACTCCTTCCTCTCTTCCCTCTTGTCCTTCCCCAACACCCTCGTCATAATCTCCCCTCATTACACGAATATTTTCCAACTCCTTCCTCCCCTTTTCCCTCTTGTCCTTCCCCACCACCCTCATCATAATCTCCCCTCAATACACGTATCTTCCTCGAACTCCTTCCTCCTCTCTTCCCTTTTGTCCTTCCCCACCAATCTCATCATTTGCCTTCTCTCCCGCCGTCCTCCCTCTTCTTCCTCCCCCCCCTCCTCATCCTTTTCCTCCTTTTCTCCCCTCTTCCCCCCCCCCCCTCTTTCCCTTTTCCTTCCCCCCTTTCCTTTTCGTCCTTTCCTCCTTTCCTTTTTCCCACCACAGCTTCCGTACCTCTAGCCCGAGTGGGCTTCCTTTGTGCCCGGCACGACCACCTCCCTCCCGCACTCAGCGCGTATCACAAGGCCCGGCAGCAGGCAGCGCAGCGCTTCGGAGGGAGCGGATTGGATTTCAGCCTGGAATTTCCTGCTGATTTTTAGAGCGCTCCGTTTACGCACGAGTTCATTTATTCATTCGTTGATTCATTTATTCGTTCGCTCATCCCCGTTCACTGCTTCATTCACACATTCATTGGTTTCAAGTTGAACTCGACCTAGCTAGAATATGTGTCGAAAATCCGCCACCCTCGGGACTCGAACCCTAGGACCTCCCAGTCAGAAACTCTGCCATGTAAATAGTTGTTTCCTCTGAGCAATCTCACAAAAAATCACAATGAATTTCCCTCAAATACCTGTATGATTCTACTGAAATACCGGTGTTTTCCTATTAAAATACCGGTATTTTGATGAGAGAATACCGGTATAATACCTTTAAATAGAGGTATTTTACCGGTATAGACGTCGGATTAAGGTAAAAATACCGGTATTTGACGTCTTATACCGGTATTTTTCAAGGTATTTTGAATAAAGGTATAATAGAGGTAAAGGTATTTCTATACCGGTATAAATACCTTTACCGCTATTATTTCG
Source organism: Teleogryllus oceanicus (assembly GCA_964035755.1). Taxonomy (NCBI): domain Eukaryota; kingdom Metazoa; phylum Arthropoda; class Insecta; order Orthoptera; family Gryllidae; genus Teleogryllus; species Teleogryllus oceanicus. The sequence continues at coordinate 71,425,914 of CAXIVR010000007.1, read as the reverse complement.
GTATTCGGTCCCTGGTTTCAACGTTCATTCTCAGTGATTGTTTCTCCGTTGTAGTATTTCATCCCATCGGTTGAACTTTCCTAAAAGGAGCATAACATTTAACATATTTTCATCAAATGACTTTGTCTCAACATAAAACATTATGTTAAGGTAATATTCAATTATGTAGCAAATATTTTCTCATATTTTTACGAGAAAATCATGAAGCTCTTTTTCTGTGTATTATATTAGGCGTAAGCATTATGCAAGAGAGAGGAAGAGAGAGAGAGGAAGAGAGAGAGAGAAAGAGAGAGAGAGAGAGAGAGAGAAACAGGAATAAAATTACATATGATTTTTTAAAGACCAAATGTTGCAATTTTATCATTTAATTTCCTTAATGGTACTGTTCTCCATCTTCTACTCATTTTTTTGCCCTTTTACTCGTAGATTCTTTACATCTCCTTCACGTGTCACTCTCTTCATACAATAAATAATATAAATGCTTTAGTTTAAAAATAGTATTTCATGAATGCAACAAAAATTTCCATATTTAGAAAATAAACTCTACTGCATTGAAACAGAAAATGAAGTATGCAAGAAAGAAGATGAATCCAAAACTAAATTTAAGAATACGAAAAGTTAGCAGCAAAAAGCCTGAAATGTAATGTGGATCTCAGTGAATGAAGCAAAGAATAAAGGAGTAAACTTGAAAAATAAAATACTTTGAAAGTGATCTCTTAGGCCACATTACAATAGAATTAGCATATTTTGGCTCAGAGCTCTCACAACAGAAATTTTCTTTCTCGCAGCTCGTCCCCAAGCTATCATCCCATTTCCTCCCAGAGCGATTAACGTCTATCAGAGGTCGTAAATCGTCACTTAACGGCGAACAAGAGGGAGCCGATCCCCGGCAGCGCCGCGGCGCCCGACGGCGACGCGACGTCGACAGCGCTGCCGCCAGAAGAGGGTAACGGGCGCATCCAGCCACTTGCAAGTGTTTGCTCGAGTTCCTCTCGGCCACCCTCCTCCCTGAAGTTCGGAAAGCCTGTCGAGGCTACTCCGCATAATGAGCTTTTGTGGGAACTAACGATGTTAAGGGCGAAATTATTATAATTGGGTTAGAACGCCTCCCTGCGAAGCGTCCGACGGACCGCCCTCCCCGCGCCGCCCCCAGCGCCACTGCGCTCCTCGCCCTTTGCCTGGCCGCCCTCTTGCACGTGCGCCCTCTCACCTGCTCGCCCTCTCTCTCTCTGGAACATCCCTCGCCAGCCAGCCGTCTCACCTGCCCTTCCTCTCGTCTTCCCATCGTTTCGCCTGCTCGCTTTGCCTGTCTGTTTTTTTGCACGGCCGCCCTCGCACGTACTCACCCTCTCTCTCCCTTTCTCTCTCCCTTTCTCTTCCCTTTCTCTTTCCCCCTTTCTCCCCTTTCTCCCCCTTCTCTCCCTCATCTCTCCCTCTTCCTCTCTCTCCATCTCTCCCTCATTCGCTCTCTCTCCATCTCTTCCTCATTCGCTCTCTCTCCATCTCTCCCTCTATCTCCCTCTCAATCTCTCTTTCTTTCCCTCTCAATCTCTCTTTCTTTCCCTCTCCCTCTCTCTCTCTCTCTCTCTCTCTCTCTCTCTCTCTCTCTCTCTCTCTGCGGTACATGTCTATCCACCTTCCGCCTTCCTTTTCCCCCTCTTGAGAATCCTCCTTTCTCCAGCCCTCCTCTCACCTGCACCACTCTCGCGAGCCGGCCTTCTCACCTGCCCTCCTTTCTTCTCGCCGTGTCGCTTGTCGTCGTTCACCTACCCTCCATATAGGATGTGCGCCCTGTCCCCAAACCTGTCTTCTTCTCACCATGTCACTCGCTCACAGTCTCATCTCACCGTCTCATCTGGTCACCTGGCTACCATCACACCTGGATACTTTCTTCCTGAAAGGCTAGAGGAAGACATTTCCGCCAATCTAGTCTGCTCTTCCCCCCCCCCCCTTGGCCCAAGCCTTCTCATGGTCTCGTCTTGCCGTCTCGCCTGCCCGTCGTCTCGCCTCGCTACCATCTCATCTCGTCTGTCCGTCGTCTCGTCTGGCTACTTTCTCACCATCTCGCTCTCCTCTCGTCTCTCCTGCTCGTCCCGTCCTCCTGCTCGCCTCTTCCTCCTGCTCGCCTCTCGTCTCTCCTGCTCGCCTCTTGTCTCTCCTGCTCGCCTCTTCTCTCCTGCTCGCCTCTTCTCTCCTGCTCACTATCTCGCATGCCCGCTATCTCGCCTGACTTATTATCTAGCCTGCCTTTCCTCTCTCCTTCCCCTCTCACCTGCTTATACTCTTTCCTGCTCACTGTCTCATCTCATCACCGTCTCGCTTGCCCGCCATCTCTCCTACCCGCCGTTTCGCCTGCTCACCCTCTACCTTCACCTGGATATCATCTCGCCTGCATGCCTTCTCCCCACCTCTGTCACCCGCTCATCCTCGTGCGCCCCCTCCCCCCCCCCGCCGGCCACGCCCTGCTCTCAGGCGAAGCAGCTCGAGTGGACACTTGGGCGCCGCGCCGCACCGCGCCGCTTGGCCCTGCGCTGCCCAGAGTGCCTTTTATGCGCGCTCTCGCATATTCTCGTGCCTCTATTCTTTCCGACAAACTTTCTGCCACTTTTTTCTTTCCTTCTTTCTTTTTATTGTTTCCATTCTTTTTTTTTTTTTTTTTTTTTTTTTTCTTTTTTTTTGTCTTTATTGTTGTTGTTGTTGCTGCTGTCGGAAAGGTATTAAGTTCTCCGTGTTTGCAAAGTACAAAGAGAAAATGTGAAACTTATTTCATCGACCACTATTCATTTACTCTTTTCTTCAAACACGGGAAAAAAGGAAACTTTTTTTTTAAATAGAAAAAAAGCATTCATCTTGTTCACATATTATCAAGTTTTCAACATGCGTGAATACTTGAAAGTTCCTATTACTCTTACAACTGCACGTCACCATTTGCAACAGATAATTTTCATGAATACATAATACAATTCGTGTAAATCGTATTTTTTTAAAAGAAAATACAAATTGCAACAGTGCAATAATAATTTTATTTCGTAGAGAAATGATCCTTGTCAATAAAGTCTAGTCTAAGTACTGCTAATGGAAAAGTAAATGAATCTCCATAGATAAAAGCAGCTGTGCCTCACTCCAACAGTCTCGTTTTATTCCGAAGGAAACGCTGCCAGCGCCCCGCCTTCAGCACCCCGCCTGCAGCGCCCCGCCTGCAGACCTCGCGCCGTTGCTGTAGCGATGAATTGAGATACAAGTCCGTCCGGCGGAGCAGAGACGAGCGAATTGCGTGCGGTTTCTTCCACTCCCCCACCACACCTCTCGCTCCTTGTCCAAGGCCCCCTCGCCCAAACGCCTCCACCTGCCTTCAGCTGTCTGCCAGCAATGGGCAGGAGGAAGACGAAAGACTATCGTGAAAATACACTACCGGAAAAAGTGAAGGATATGCACACAGTTTGGAAAACAGAACAATCGTTACAAAAAAATTATTGTTGTGAATAATTTTGAATTATGAAGCAACTGAAATTTATTTGAAACAAAAGTTTGCTGTATGTTATTTTCTTTGTTTATTAACATAATAGTCAAGATTGATAAATAATTTTAAAAAATCTTGTTTTTTTGTTATTTATAATGAATATTCCTAATAACTGTACTTTCTTCACTACGTTTTGTAACTTATTTCTGACATAATAATTATGAGTTATTGTAAATTTTAAACCAATTCAGTTCTGCAATTGGATTTCAGAGGCAAAATGCAGACGATTGCATTAAATACAATAAAAAATTTCTAATAGAGTTTCATTTTTGCCGGTAGTTCATAAGGATGATGCGCTTGCTTGATTTTTGAAAGGTTTCTTAGCCCACGACCGACAACCCTCACCTCGCTGGAGCTAAAAACGTATTTTTTAATTTTAATATTTTTCGTTAACACTATTTTATCTGATAGAAAAAATATGAAAAATTAGAAAATAATCTATTCTATAAAAAAATATTTTATATTTTTCAGCGCCAATTCAAATGCAAAAAAAAACTTTTCAAAAAATAACAAACAATAGTTTTTACTGTCTTAGAACCATAGAACAGGATAGAAAAAGTGTCAAAGGTCCACTTAAAACAAATTGTTGTAAATTTTTTTTTCAGATTTTTTCGACTGTTGAGCTGTACCTAAAAAACCATGACAATATCTACTGTTTCTCCGCCTTTAAATCACCTTGACTTTAAAAACACGTCGTAAATTTAAGTTAGAGTTAGAGTATAAGTACTCATATGTCATTTGTATGTCAGAACATTTTACTATATTATCCGGTGGTATCCTTTCAAAATTACGCAATTCTTCCTTTGCCAACCACATCTGTCAAATTTATTATTTATTCTGATTTGTGTCAGTAGTGTTGATATAATTCAATCTCATTCAAAGAAATAAGAGTTTTCATTAATTTTAATCTTACAAGTCAAAATGAAATAAAAAATATGTAATACCGCTTGATATTGGATAGCATTGCTTTGGGCCAAAATCTCTCTTCTGTAGGAAGGTTGATGTGATGTTGTTGGCGTCCTTCAACCTTTCTTCGTTCGAAACTCTAGTTGAGTAGCGTTTTACTAGAGCGATTTACATTAATGAGTAATGAAGTCCACGCGTACAGGATATACAATTTACGTTTTGCTTCCTGCACTACAATTCATTCTTCGTTTCTTGACTCAAACCATGGTTGACACAATGTATTAAAATTAAAAGTCCGCAATATTTCAGAAATAATGTAATTGCCTGCGGGTATGTCTATATAAAATATAGGTGTATTTCGGTCAATTCTGCGGGATTAGGACGGAATTTTTTATTACTGAGAACACAGTTTTTACAAAAACTTCTCCATTTTTCTTAAATAAATTCTCAATGTTAGTCTTACATAGGGTTCTAATGTTGTTCCCTGAAACCATACGTAGTTTATTTAATGAATATTGATCCACATATCCTCGTCTTCGTGGTATTTTCATTTTGCATATTTAATTGCTTGATCACACAGAGTTGAAAAAAATCTATCAGCCCCCAGTTCCAAGGGAGTGAAAGCGACGCAAATCGCGTCGTGAGGCCGACGCCGTGCGCAGCAGCATCGGCATCCCGCTACCCTTCAGAGGCAACCTCATCTCACTGGGCTCTCTTGCCGAGGACGCAATGCATATCAAACAGTTTACACTCCATTTGCGTCCCCCCAGGCCCCACCTCCGGATTAAGATCTAAGGAGGGCGTCTTGATAGGCTTTTTTCTTCGAAGGAGAGCGTATCAAGTGAGAGGCGTTCGGGAAGATATACTTCTTACATTTTTTGTTATTCATGGAAATAAACACGCGCTTAGCTCCGTAGAAAAAATAAAAGGTTGTCTCGTGGCTCAAGAGCGAAGTCGCTCGCCTTTCGCCAAGGAGGTCCGGGTTCGATTCTCGGACAATCTCATGTGAAATTTGTTTCAACAAAACGAGTTTGGCTGCTTCACGAGGGCTAGTCCAATCCCTGTTAAGTGTCCTAAACTCTACCCTTTATCCTATATCCTTCCCGATTCTGGCCGCTGGATAGTGACGCAGAAGCGTGCAAGAGAGAGGCGCGTACGCGGAGATGCTATCTGGCGGTCCTCTTGACGACTAACGGACTACGTAATGGAGGATTACTCCCAAAGACATTGACTATAGAAAAACATAAGTAACGGAGGATTACTTCTAAGCGCTCAACGCCCAATGGGGGATGGTTGGTTATGAGACGCGTTGCGTCATGACGAAGGCGCAACAAAGTTGTTTTTTTAGTTTACAAAAAGAATGTAACGAACTATATAATGGTTTAATATCGCGGTGGTAGCAATGGAGGTAAAGATATTGCGAGCGGTTGTTAAAGTTTAGGGTTTTGGGGGTTTATATTTTAGCATTTCTTTTAAATTCTTGAACTAATGCTAGTTGCGAGAGATTTTCGTTCTCAAAGATTAGTTAATCAGAACATAATTTACAACTAATTTCGTTTCCACCATTTTGTTTTGGTCGTTTCTAGTTTATTAATAACATTGGCAATAATTTCGCTCTGCACAGCGCTCATTCTTTTTCATCAAATTTTCCATTGTAGCTACAGATTCTTGCAGGGGAAGGTCCAAAGTCTCCAGGTGTTTGATAGTTGTGGGAGCAAGCCAATGTTATTCTTGATTTAGGCCACTGAACAGATTACTTTGGAAGAACTAAGAGCACTCTTATCTTCGCAAATATGACATTAAAAATCAAAAGAATCAACTATTTCCAATATAATTGTGCCTAGTCTAGATGCTCGCTACATAAATTCACTGCTTTAATACACGCTGTCCAAATCGATAGCTCTGGTTTAGCTGGAAACGGTCCATGTGGTATTTCCTGTTTGTAATGTATTGCGGGGTATTAAAAAACCTTTTTTTTGTTTCTGAAAATTTGTTCTCTTCGTCAAATTTAATTCGAATATATTCGGCAAAAGGTTGCAGTTCATGACCCAAGAACGTTAAATGGACAATCTGAGGATCCAGGAGCTGCTTTAAGTACGTGTACAGAAGCATATGAATCGATCTAGTACAACCTTCTCTTTAAATGGTAACATTATTAGTTGTGATTTCCAAATCTCTCAATAGTTGAGTGATTCTATATCAGGTCTATTCATTTATTTTTCTGAAGATTGTTAATTTCGATTGTTTTTAAGTCCTCCCTTTCCCAGAAGCTCGCCTTCTTATCTTGTACGGAACGATTGCTGATCACTTTATCACTGGAAATAGTTCGGTTTAAAAGTGCATACACGTATCGTCATTATTTCAACTGGACATACTGAACATCTGAATATACGAGATTCTCAGATCTGTTTTACATGAAATGGCACTTTTTTAAATAAAATTTCTTATTGAATAAAAAATATTTATAAAAAATATAGGATTTGTGAAGTATAATACATTCTAAAAATAAATATCTTATTTTTAAATACCGAGAAAGAATAAAATGCTGAAATACGCAATTTTATGTCGATTAGTTGGGAATACACAGAACGCATTCCAATATATGAAAAAAGCAAGTAAAATATTCATTCAAATGATTGTGACATACTAATACTCTACCGAGAGCGGTAGCTCAGTGCATCAACTGATGCCACTGCAGCGCCTCTGACCGGGAGGTCCTAGGTTCCCACTCCCCACGGCGGCAGGATTTTCGACACTGGCTTTTCAGCTAGGTCGAATTCAGTCGCGGTCTGGAGGAGAATTCTAGCGGCCGCCTGCTCTGATCGGTAGTTTTCCGTGGTTTCTCCGATCAACACCAGGCGAATGCCGGAGCAGTACCCTATCAAACGGGCCACGGACCGCGCGCGATCTATCCTTCCCATTCCTTGTCCTATCATCCCCTCGTACACACACAATTACTCTAACATGCACTACACTACCACATATTCCAGGAGACCGGTCGGGAGCTTAGAGCTTGTCCCGGCTGGGGCGGTGCCCCGCTGGTGAGAGAGTCCTGGTTAGGGGAATCCCCACTAGCCGACGGTAGGTCGGCGCCGGATCTCGCCATCCAGCAGGGGGAAGATCACCACCATCTCCCGAGAAAAAACATGCACTTCAGTAACGGGACTAATGACCAGAGCAGTCGACGTGCCCGGAAACATGAAAAAATCAACAATCAATCAACTAATACTGTAATTACTCCTGGTCGAGACACAAACTTTGTTCGTGTTTCGCGAAATTTGTGTTAAGCGAGTACAAGGTAACGAAGGATTACTGGAAATAACATTAGATTCAGTGATTTCAAAATCACTGCATTTTTGTAATCTCTTATTTAGAGGATATCAAGTTCAATTCAATTGTTTTCAACTGTTTGCTCCGAGTAACCTTTGAAATAGCTAAACCTCTTTCATATTACACTGGTTCTTCATAAAGAAAGAGTGTTTTTTGGGCGTAACTTTGGATAATTTTTCAAATTATTACATTATTTTATTAAAGTATTACGTAAAAAATAGTATTTACGTCTTGATTCATACAAATCTTATGTACATTTTTTATTAAGTTTTAATCTGGTCTCAATGAATTTTGTACACGTGATCTTCAGAACAAGAGATAAATTATGTCTCCATGATATTTTGTAAAAATTTTATTTCCCTATCCTACACCTAGAAGTAAAATTTTAAGCAGATATTCTAGTGTACTGCCAATTGTTGGAAAATCACAAGAAAAATCACTTTAAATGTATTTAAAGCCTATAAAGTTGTCGGTCAAATGTTTTTAATTAATTCTAATTGTGTCATTATATTTGAGTACTTGGCATGAAAATTGTTACTAGACATTTCCATTAAGTATTCAACTATGCATCTGTAAACCATTGCCCATAGACGGTGATGGTAGCCGTTATGACCGTAGCAAACATAGCAGGGTGAGCAGGGTCAGGATGTAGCTGGACAGAATGAGATCAGGGGGGGGAGGCAGACCACGTTGGGTGAGACAACAGGCAGCACAGAGACACACTACGTTCATTCATTCCTTTTATTGTCTAATAGGAGATTGTGATTAATAAATATCCGGATAATTCAGGATACTTCAGTGGAAAGATATTTTTAAAAGGTACGTAAAGGGAAGAAAAATATTAGAAAAATTGGAAGTATCAGCACACCATGTAAATAGGTTTAAACATTAGAGACTGAAGCTCATTTATTGCATTTCCAGTTAACTGCGACGAAACCGTTTTTCATTTGTTTTTTGTTTCGATTGCTCAAGTGTCCAAACGCTTGATTCTTGTTGCCTCATTTAATAGAATATTCTAGATGACCTCTTTTCAGAATTCTTGCCTTGTTAGAGGCTACAAATCAAATAATCTCTTCTTTCATTGTCAATCTTTCTTGAAGTGAATATTTATTGTGGACGTCAAGAACTAAAAACATTTCATGATAAACGACAGTACAAACAACAGTACAAGTGTCTAGCCCTTAAACTTTTTTAATCTTGGGGAAAATTAAGAGATACAAAGAACAGGGGATGTATATTCATGGAGTTTAAAAATGTCTAGCTCCATGTAAGAGACAAAATATGTTGTTTTTTTCACTAACTGACAGTTGAAATTGTGACTACAAATATCTGTGCAAATAAAATTCAAATTTTAAGTACTGTGAAATTGATTCAAATAAATATTATACGATTCGTAGATCAACTATCAGAGCGCGATTAAAATACGTAAAACGTCGGTGAATTTTCTTGGAGAGAAAACGTGTATTTTTGCACTGTACGAAATGTAATGATACACAACAGTCATCAGTTTCATCAATGGCCAAAAATCTTCATGAAATATGACCTGTGATCAGCCTCTATTTTTCGAAATAGCTTAGGCCAATGAGAAATGTATTATATATTCTGTTGTTCGGTATACTAGCTGAAGCTAGTTCGGTACACTAGCTACCTTTCCCAGGTATTTATTCCCAATAAAATATTAGAAGGGAAAAGAACTGAATTCTATGAATGGTTTATCCTCGCCCTGTATACCCCTCACCCACCGTGACCGTCTTCATCTCGTCACCCATTCCCAACCCCCTACTCTGCTTGCTACGAGATACATTCTTGCCTTTTCCAGCAAACTCTCAGTAATAATTTTGATCTTCGTGTACTCGAAGCCTAATGGCGCTCTAAAAATGAGATAAAATATATTTAGGATCTAATGTAAACAGGCTTCAATCAAATTATAGACAACGAATAATACAAGGACAATTTATTTCATATTGCACAACGTTTCGAAATCAAATTGATTTCATCTTCAGGCTGTAATTGACAAACATTCAAAGAATGAAATACATAACATCTTACATTAAAGGAAATACAAGAGTATGGTTCAATAACATCACATGAGATATCTTTATGGGGTATATATAACATTATTGTACATATTTCAAAAGAGAGACTACAAACAAACTTGGATTGATATTACGTCAAGGGTGTAACTTCTTGTATAAACAATATAACCACTGCATATAATAGGAAATGTAAAACAGAGGATTCTATATATTAACACTGAACATAACCAACCTCATGAAACCACTACTTTGACATTCTAAGATTGAAATACATATAACATAGTAACTAAGTTATATAAAACATGCATAATTTATGGAAACAAATATAGACTTACTTCGAAACGTTGTGTAATATGAAATAAATTGTTCTTGTATTATTCGTTGTCTATAATTTGATTAAAACCTGTTTACATCAAATGTGACTCATTAAGACAACTATATTTTCCTTTATTAAAATATATTTAGGAGGAAATTTCAAGGACTTCCAGGAAGTTTTAATTCTCTTGAAGAATATGATTACTATTTTCCAGATATGTGCAATGAAATGACCGAGCGGATCATAAAACATTGCTCTAAGGACTCGCAACGATGATAGGAGAAATGTTTACGAAATTTCATTCAGAATAGAATTTTTTTATAGTTTTGAAGGGCACGTGTACAAAATTTCGTTAAGATAGGAATACTTCTGGAGATTTGTAGAAACGAACAAAAACATTTTTTACACAAAAGAAAATAATTATATGAAAACAATGCCCAACATTCATTAACTGAAAACATCATGGAAATCAGTTCAGTCGTTCCAGAGATTTGACAGACCAAAATTGTAAAAACAATTCAATTTGTTTTTCTATTATCTAAATAGGCATATGATATTAAAAATACAGTTATTTTGAAATCATAGACAGACATCCTAATTTTATTGAAATAGATTCTGTCAAAAATGTATTTGCTTCATTGCACATATTGGTTAAATAGTTGTTGCGGGCGGTCTATGTAGAGGCAGCGGCCCATAGAGGCAGCGGTCGATAAACGAGACCTAGATTCGGAAAGGTGTGAATTCGAAAAAAATAATACAAATAATAGCTACAATGGGATTAAATAGAGTAGATAATATTCACACGGTGATTGCCAATTAAGTGATATTCATATCGGAACATGAACTCTTTTCTCTGATGTTTCTGACAGTTTTCAATACAGAATGCCTTTGCTTCTTTTGGAAGATAGGCCAACATTTCTTTTATTTTTCAGCAGTTATATTTTCCTGACCTTTCACGATAGACATTTAAGCTTTCTGCACATATCTAATCGTCTTTTCTTTTTTCAAATTATTTCTAAAGTTATGTATAAATGAAAATTGTTTTCATTGAAACTTTTTAATTAATTTTTTATTAAATTTAAATGTCCACAGATCAACAGTCCCAAAACTTGTTTGCTTCCATGTGAACGACTTGTGTTTTTACCGATGGCAAACTAATGTGGCAGTTGACATATTTTAAGAGACGGTCATAGTTGGATACCTACTCTATCTGTCGAAATAAGTTTGTATCCAAAGACGACGAACAGGAACAGCGCTTCCGAGAGGAAATTCTGCCGTAAAGCACGTTTCTGAATTAATATTTTACTTGTATGCGTACTTTATACGTATTTTACTTTTATCGTACATATTGTTATTATCCTTTTAAGAATTGGAGTCGTCAGTTATTGTTCAATAGAATATTCTCACGATAAATAAAAATTGAACTATTCGTTACGAAACATCTTATTACAATATACTTCATTGGTTATCGAACATGACACAACGATCTCGGCTGACAGTTTTCCATTCTCGAACTGGCCTACGATATTTATTTCGTTTGGTTTGTTTTCTTCGTGTTTCCGGGCACGTCAACTGCTTTGGTCATTAGTCCCCTTAGTGTAGTGCATGTTTTTCTAGGGAGATGGCGGTGATCTTCCCCCGCTGGATGGCGAGATCCAGCGTCGACCTACCGTCGGCTAGTGAGGTTTCCCCTAACCAGGACTCTCCCACCAACGGAGCACCGCCCCAGCCGGGACAAGCTCTAAGCTCCCGACCGGTCTCCCGGAATATGTGGTAGTGTAGTGCATGTTAGTGTAAGTGTGTGTGTAGGGGGAGAGGATAGGACAAGGAATGGGAACGACAGGTCGCGCGCGGTCCGTGGCCCGTTTGTTAGGGTACTGCTCCGGCATTCGCCTGGTGTTGATCGGAGAAACCACGGAAAACTACCGATGAGAGCAGCCGGCCGCTAGAATTCTCCTCCAGGCAGCGACTGAATTCGACCTAGCTGAAAAGCTAGTGTCGAAAATCCTGCCGCCGTGAGGAGTGTAACCTAGGACCTCCGGGTCAGAGGCGCTGCAGTGACATAAGTTGATGCACTGAGCTACCGCTCCCGGTATTTACTTCGTAATAGTGCATTATGAAACAATGATGTAATGATGGGTATTAATATACGAGTGTGATATTACGAAGCATTGAATCTTTTCGTGGCAGTTGACATGCAGGATTAACGGTAGGTTAATTCTGTCCTAACCTGCCGGAGGTGGTTTTGGTTTACCAGTCAATACCACTGTGCTAGTCAAATAGGATCAAAGTGAAATTACGATAAAACTAATTTTAAAAAAAAAAAGACAAGCATAGTATAATGTTAAATTCAATTTTAAAGTACACAATTCGACGAAACATTTACTAGAACGATTCGCAATTATTAATTAAATGTCAATACTTAGTTTATAAACTTCTCTGTGATTGGTCAAGAACACGTATCATAATGAAATATGAATCGTAATGAGTATCATTATGCAACGGGTTCCAGAATTATCCAATGGGAGTTGAAAAATAACCATTCATTCATTCTTCCATTCATTCCAAGCACTTCTTCCCGCCAGAAAAAGCATCAAGAACAAGTACGTTCTTGAGCTCCCATTTGCAGCCCTGGAGCATCTGACCATCGCGAACAGAAGCAACTCTCCGCGCACAGGGCGTCGTCGCGTGAATTGTGAATCTGGCGCTGCGTGTTTTTTATTAATGGGGGAAAATGCCCGCGCTGCCCTGAGAGAAGGCGCGGAGGAAGTCCGAATTGAGACAAACGAGCCGCGCATGGCGTGTGAACGCGTAGGGCCGGGTGGGGGTAGCGGTTGTGCGTGAGGGCAGAGAACAGTCGTCTAAATATTGCTTTTGACCGGTCACAAACCGGGAGAAATGGCCCGGTGTATTAACAGATGACACTGCAGCCCCTCTGACCGAGTGGTCCTAGGTTCAAGTCCCGATGGTGGCAGGTGTTTTTCTACATCGCTTTTCATCCAGGTCGAATTTAGTCGCTGCCTGGAGGAGAATTCTAATGGCAGGTTGCTCTGATCAACACCAGGCGAATGCCGGAGCAGTACCCTAAAAAAAGGGCCACGGACCGCGCGCGATCTTTCCTTCCTTTTTCTTGTCCTATCCTCTCCCCTTACACACACTATTTCACTAACATCCACTTCACTACCACATATGTCGGGAGCCCGTTCAGGAGCTTAGAGCTTGTCCCGGCTGGGATGGTGCCCTGTGGTGGGAGATAACTGGTTGGGAAAAACTCCTCTAAACGACGGTAGGTCGGCGTCGGATCTCGTCATTCTGCGGGGGAAGATCACCGCCACCTCCCGAGCAAAAAAGCACGCACTACACGCACGGGACTAATGACCATAGTAATTGACGCGCTCGGAATCACTAAATCAATCAATCCGTCACAAAATGGCAGTTAGTTAGGATTCTGATTTTTATTGAATAGATTCAAGAATAGTTTTGGTTGTAGTGTTATTCACTTTCTAACAATACGTAAGTGACATGCTAAAATGTTTCATGTATATATAAAAAGAATGTCGATAATTTAATGGAAATTAAAGTTTTGATAGTACTGAAATATTTCTTATACTGACTTTGTTTTCAAAAAAGCCCATCTATCATGTTGTGTGTCTGACAAAATGGTTGTGCCTTTCTGATTGACTGTCTTTGCCTCTGTTTTCCTTCTCTTTCTCTCTGCTGTCTTCGTATGCAAATAAAACTAGCGCTTAAACCGATCTTAAATTCCTAAAGCTTCTGAAATTGATATTCACTTAAGGATGTTCTTCAACTTCAGGTCTTGTGAATTTAAAGACAATCTTGGAAATTATTCTACTTTACATGCAGCTCATGAAAATAGAATTTAGTTTCATGATGAAGTTAGCACTTTCATTTGTACGTTTTCTTCACTTGTGATGTGGTAATGTGATGAAATTAATGCCATACTGGCCTCTCAATCAAAAACCCCGAGTTCGATCCCTGCCTAGGTGAGTTCAGTTTCGAAGTGCGGAAACTCCACAATGGCTATGTTACACACGTTCCATAAAAGAACCATAGATCAATTAAATAATTTAAGAATAAATAAATAAATAAATAAATAAATAAATAAATAAATAAATAAATAAATAAATAAATAAATAAATAAATAAGATAATACAAGAACCAAAACGAGACCCGCCGGCAATTCCCTCTCGAATCAGATGTCGTATTGCACAGCCTGGAGTAAATTTTATTGGCTTATACATTTAGTTTGTATTGCCATGTTATACCAGAAAAGGATGTTTACATTAGTATTATATTTATTTTTCACGATTTATATATAAAATTAATATTACTTTGAAATGTACGATCATTATTTTTTATCCTTAGAAGGCAATAGAGGTAGAATAACGTAGAATAACAAATTTGTGTAGAGAATAATATTCTCATGCTAGACGGGCGAGATGAGTTTCTCTTTAATTATTTAATAATATTTTAAAACCCAATTGTGCATAGATTAATGTATTTTAAAATTCTAATATATTTAAACGACTTTTAATTCGAATCTATAAAGATCCGTAAATCCTGCATCTTATATAGATATAGTGTATGCCAATATCTGTATGGCAATTAAATTGAACTCAAGCATCTTCTCATAAGAAAGTTTCTTCATACAATGCTCAAGTTTCTTCATACAATGTGTACATTTGCCGCTGTGTGGCTGGATGATTTGGCGTCGTTGAGGCCACATATCTTGGCCTTCGCCAGGAATGAAATTATTCTCCGTCTACGAAGCAAATTTCCCCGAAAAATACTCAAAAATCTGAAGCCTACGACCCAGAAGCCTAGGACTTTCTATCATCTCAAATTGAAATACGGCTCAGTGAAATACGTGGCATCTTTGACCGGAGGTTCTGGGATTTCTGCAGATGTTTGTCAATAGCTGTATGGATATGTCAAATTTATCCTCTGTCTGGAAGACGACTGTAGCGGCAAGGTGCTCTCATCGTAGTTTTCCGTATTTTCTTGTATTGTATCTAAAATGTTCTACAAAGTTTCATAAATTTGAATATTTTTCGTGTAATTTTACGTGAAAATACGGGCGGAAAATAATGTGCAGTTTTAGTACAACTAGTTGAATTTTTTGCGCCACACGCCGCGAAATTTGGCCCACTGCGTGGGGCGTGGCAAGATCGGGAGTGGGCTGGAGGGCGGATGGGAGAAGGAGCAGCGCCGGAAGCGGACACGGCGCGGAAGTGACGTCCACGAAACACCGTCCATCAGCGCCCCCTCCCCCGAATTGGGTGCGGACGCGCCGAGGGGGCGCTGCGTGCGCGGACCGCTTCGCCCCAGGAGCGACTTTTACGACGCTCACACACACGGCAGAGCACAGCCAACGGCCGCCCGGAATCCACGAGGGCTGATCAGAAAGTAACGCAATGCACTATATATATATATATATATATATATATATATATATATATATATATATATGTAGGTCCTGACAGCGGCAGGATTTTTGACGCTAGCTTTTCAGCTAGGTCGAATTCAGTCGCTGTCTGGAGGAGAATTCTTGCGGCCGGCTTGGCTGACCGGCTGCTCTGATCGGTAGTTTTCCATGGTTTCTCCGATCAACACCGGCGAATGCCCGAGCAGTACTCTACCAAACGGGCCACGGACCGCGCGCGATCTGTCCTTCCTCTTCCATGTCCTATCCTCTCCCCTTACACACACACACACACACTTACACTAACATACACTACACTACCACATACTCCAGGAGGCTGGTCGGAAGCTTAGAACTTGTCCCGACTGGGGCGGTTCCCCGCTGGTGGGAGAGTCCTGATTAGGGGGAAACCCCACTAGCCGACGGTAGGTTGGCGCCGGATCTCGCCAACCAGTGGGGGAAGATCACCGCCATCTCATTCTAGTCATCTGGGCAAACACTAGTATCTACGGTGATAAACCGTGAGAGGTTGGCGATTCGTAGGCCGAGATCGTTAAGACAGTAGTGTAGTAGCGGTCTCGGACCAGAGGATCGCGGGTTCGAATCCCGCCTGGGGCATGGATGTTTGTGTGTTGTTCATACGTGCTCTCCCTACAGTTTCCCTTCCAAGTGGTCGCTATATGACCTAGGCGTTGAAAAGTGACCTTTAAGAAAAGTAAAAAAAAAGCCCTGAGAGGGAG
The DNA here is from genome assembly GCA_964035755.1 of Teleogryllus oceanicus. NCBI lineage: Eukaryota > Metazoa > Arthropoda > Insecta > Orthoptera > Gryllidae > Teleogryllus > Teleogryllus oceanicus. Next base: position 71,409,623 of record CAXIVR010000007.1, on the reverse strand, counting down.
TAACACTCATGTGAATGAAATTCGTTGGCTGCTGGTTTTCTGTGGATAGGTATTCATGGTTAAATGAATTCAGCAGGTTTGTGCGCGTAACCCTGTTCCGAAATAGATCCTTTGCAGGGGAAGTGCCGCGCTGTCGTCAGATGAAGCTGCATCCCGGCCGGGACAAAAGAGAGCGACTACCGGTGGACAAATATGACTCCACTGTCATATTAAATATGCATCAATTTATTCCATCGCATAGGTATTTCTCTGATTAAGCAAACTTTGGATCTGATTAGGACGAGAATTGTTGGGTGATTTAATTTTCTCTGTTAGCTGTCATAATATTTTGGTCACGAGCGTAAAATGGACTCGCTCGGGTTACACGGCCCTTGAAAATTTCACCCCAGCCGTGGAAATTCAGCCTGATTTCGTATCATCGACTTGATCCTGATTTCATCTCCGCCATTATCGATTTAATGGTCTGTTATCTCTAATGCTTGCGTACCTTTCAGATGTTGTAAAACTGCTACATCTTCCCGATTCACATTAGACACCTCGGAAACATTAATTTCTGTACCATTTTCTACAGCAAATAAGTGAATATCAGATGTATTCACCGATTTAATAATCATCAGTCACAAGCTGTGGCCTTCCAGATTCCCAGTTTTTACCGCTTGTGATTTTTCTGACAGATCACAGGTGGTTTAGTAAACGTTACAGTCCCGTTGATGCAGTAATTTATTCAACCCCAGAGATGACGTTATTCTTTCCCCGAGGTCTGGAGGGACATACGCGTCGTCTTGCGAGAGATTTTCACTCCAAGGGATCTCCCCCAACGGTACACCGCCTCACCGCCCACAAACTCTAAACTCCCAACATGTGTGGTGCATGTGAGTGTAACTGTGGGAAAAGGGATAGGATGGGGAATGGAAGAGAAAAGAAAGATCACGCGCGGTCTGTGACGCGTTTGAGGGTAAATCACCAGAATTCGTCTGCTGTTTATCGTAGAAACCGTAAATCAGTTAAACTGCCGATCAGAGCATCTGGGCTCTGGAAGCCCCTTCTGACGCGCAGAAATAGTTGTCCTTTCCTTCCTCGCTATAGCTACTGCTTCATAATTAGTCGTCATTATTATTATTATCATCATCATTATTGGTTCTCGAACTTTGGGTCCTCCTAATTGGTGGAAGCTGTTGATGAAACTTGTAATAAAGTATGAAACATTTTATACAATTCTCGCATTTTTTCATGTCTGTAATCTTTAACATTCCTCAGAAAACTTACAACTAATTAGATATTTGGAGAATTGTAAATCTCAATGAGGAAAGAAAGCTAACTAAAAAAATGTTCTTTTAATTTGTCTTTTTGTGAAAATGCACAAGTGTTTAGGATATTTTACTACTAATTTGCAGTTGATGATTTTTGAATATGCAGGAACTTAAACATGTGGTAAAGGCAGATATCGTCATTCAGGCATTTGCTTTGTTATTTTTAGAGAACAGGAGTTCCTTCAGAGACAACTGCATCGTCGGCCAAAATAATTTCTGCAACACCTGGTGACTTTGTATGGAAGCTTCCAGAGATGCTGTAATTAAAAGATAAAATTTATTCAGTCTGTGATCGCTTCCTCAACAACGTAAACACTCTTGCATAGTCATCCAAAACAGCCTGTGATTGTACGTGGTTCGCGTACATTTTCCAGAGAACTGAATATACCGCACGTCAAAGCGAAACGAACAACAAAATAAAAACATCCAATCCTACATACTCCACAGGACAATCACAACCAGTCACGACCCTTTCGACTGAGTTTAGGGACTCTGGCCGAGAGATTCTAGGGTTCGAGTCCCAATGGTGACGGATTTCCTATACTAACTACGCAGCTGGGTTGACATCGACCGCTGCCTGGAGTAGAATTCCTGCGTCCGGCTGCTTTGATCAGTGGTTTTCCGTGGCTTCTCCGATCAAAAGGTGGTGAATACCGCAGCAGCACCCTAAAAGACGGTCCGCGCAAGATCTCTCCCTCCTCCTCCTTGTCTTATTCTCTCCCTTTACATACACTTACAAGCATTATACTAACACATATGTCGGGAAATCAATCGGGGGATTAGAGCTTGTTCCGGCAGGGGAGGTGCCCCACCGGTCGTCGACACCGGATTTCACCATCCGGCAAGGCTGGAACACCATCTCCTCCAGGCATAAAAACACAACTACCGGAAAAATTAGAAGAAATAAAAGAGGTCATCTTCGTCAATATATTAGCTTTATTACGATAGCCGGCTTTCGATGGCTTTGCCGTCATCGTCAGTCTACAAGATACAGAAAAATATAACAGAATTACAAATAAAATACAAAAAAATAGAAAATTAAATTACAATTAATAGATATATTTAATTTTTTTAGTTACATATAACAGATAAAATTGCAAAAAAATGAAATACAACGGGAGGATTAGTAGCAGTTGAAATTAATCATAAAATACCAATAAAGAAAGACACATTATATGATTGCAAAAGATAAAGAACATACAGCAGATAAAATTAAAAAATTAAATGCGACTGGCGGGTGAATTAATATAGATAATAGCAGTTCAAATTTCAGATTAAATATAAAAAAAAGGAATAAAATAAATCAAAAATGGGGAAATAATTGAATAATAAGTTGAGCCACTTTGCTTACCTCGCTGCTTTCGGCAAAATTCGGTAGACTGTGCCCAGAGGAAACATGTGCTTTCCGGAGATCCGGCGAGGGTTCGGAGGAGGTCTGTTTAGTGTTGGAAATGTCTTAGAAGGCGGGGGGCGGGTCAATTTGTGAGGTGAGGATGTGTAAAATTATTAGTAGAGGGACAGAGGGAAATTAGTTTGTTCGTTGAGAAGGGCCTCAGATTTCTGCTAGGCTTGAAATATGTGAAAGATTTCTAACGCGCTTCTGTTCCAGAATTTATTTTCTATTACAAGAATTTTAATGTCTGAGTTGGGGTGAAAAGTGTGGCCTGCGTTTGTAAGTTGTGTAGCAAAGTGCGATTTGTTTGTATTGTGCTTCCATGAATGTAAATGTTATTTAACTCTGGCATTGAAGCTTCTACCTGTTTGGCCGATGTATTTAGTCTCTCAATTATGACGGTGGAGTAACTCCTGATTTTGCCATGAGTGGAGTAGTGTTGCGAGGTTATAGTAGTGTATATGTAACTAAAAACATTAAATGTGTCTATTAATTTTATTTTAATTTTATATGTTATTTTGGATTTTATTTGTAATTTTGTTATATTTTTCTGTATCTTGTAGACTGACCATGACGGCAAAACCGTCGAAAGCCGGCTATCTGAATAAAACTAATATGTCGACGAAGATGACCTCTTTTATTTCTTCTCATAAGCACATCAACAACACCCCATCAGAATTCCAACAATGAACGGGAAAATGACCAGAGCAGTTGACGTGCGCGGAAACATCAATCACACCCACGCAACCAACATATTTTTTTTCAGCTTCAAATCTGGCGCGCAGCGCCTCATTTCGGCAGCCAGCGCGACGTCGGGCGTCCGATATGAAATACGAGCTCGCAGCTCTCATTCACAGCGCGTCGCGGTCGCCATGGCGACGGGCATATCGACTCGCGCGCGTCGCCGCCGCCGCCGCCGCCGCCGCCCCCCGCCCCGCCGCAGCTCGAGTGCTGGGTCCCCCCCCGGGGGTTAATTTGGTCGATTTGTGGCCGCGGGGCGCGCGCCCCGACCGCCCCCGCATTAAAGTTACTAACAGCGCTGCACTCGAATCAGATGGCTCTATTACCGTTATCATCACTGGGTTCGATGACTCTGTTACGGGAGTGGTCTGGACTGCGCAGGCTGCCTGTTGGAGATTTCTGGGTTGGGTACTGGGGGCTGAGTCTTTCTCTAGGACTACGTTGAATGTATGAAATTTTCTGAGTCTTTCTGTAGGATTATAATATGTTGAGCCATCTGGGTACGGAGAACGTACATGTGGATTATAATATGTTGAGCAAAGTTGGAAAGCGATAATTGGTGTTAACGATTTCTGTTTACTTTTTTAATGTATAATTTACTCTATAAGTAAATTAGACATTGAATCTGCACTCGAATCAGATGGCTCTATTACCGTTATCATCACTGGGTTCGATGACTCTGTTACGGGAGTGGTCTGGACTGCGCAGGCTGCCTGTTGGAGATTTCTGGGTTGGGTACTGAGGACTGAGTCTTTCTGTAGGACTACGTTGAATGTATGGAAGATTCTGAGTCTTTCTGTAGGATTATAATATGTTGAGCCATCTGGGTACGGAGAACTTACATGTGGATTATAATATGTTGAGCAAAGATGGAAAGCGATAGTTGGTGTTAACGATTTCTCTTTACTTTTTTACTTATAAGTAAATTATACATTGAATCTGCACTCGAATCAGATGGCTCTATTACCGTTATCATCACTGGGTTCGATGACTCTGTTACGGGAGTGGTCTGGACTGCGCAGGCTGCCTGTTGGAGATTTCTGGGTTGGGTACTGGGGGCTGAGTCTTTCTCTAGGACTACGTTGAATGTATGAAATTTTCTGAGTCTTTCTGTAGGATTATAATATGTTGAGCCATCTGGGTACGGAGAACGTACATGTGGATTATAATATGTTGAGCAAAGTTGGAAAGCGATAATTGGTGTTAACGATTTCTGTTTACTTTTTTAATGTATAATTTACTCTATAAGTAAATTAGACATTGAATCTGCACTCGAATCAGATGGCTCTATTACCGTTATCATCACTGGGTTCGATGACTCTGTTACGGGAGTGGTCTGGACTGCGCAGGCTGCCTGTTGGAGATTTCTGGGTTGGGTACTGAGGACTGAGTCTTTCTGCAGGACTACGTTGAATGAATGAAAGATTCTGAGTCTTTCTGTAGGATTATAATATGTTGAGCCATCTGGGTACTGAGAACTTACATGTGGATTATAATATGTTGAGCAAAGTTGGAAAGCGATAATTGGTGTTAACGATTTCTGTTTACTTTTTTAATGTATAATTTACTCTATAAGTAAATTAGACATTGAATCTGCACTCGAATCAGATGGCTCTATTACCGTTATCATCACTGGGTTCGATGACTCTGTTACGGGAGTGGTCTGGACTGCGCAGGCTGCCTGTTGGAGATTTCTGGTTGGGTACTGAGGACTGAGTCTTTCTGCAGGACTACGTTGAATGAATGAAAGATTCTGAGTCTTTCTGTAGGATTATAATATGTTGAGCCATCTGGGTACTGAGAACTTACATGTGGATTATAATATGTTGAGCAAAGTTGGAAAGCGATAATTGGTGTTAACGATTTCCCTTTACATGTTAATGTATAATTTACTCTGTAAGTAAATTATACATTGAATCCGCACTCGAACCAGATGGATCTCTTAACCGTTATCATCACTGGGTTAGATGACTCTGTTACGGGAGTGGTCGGAACAGCGCAGGCTTGCTGTTGGAGATTCTCGGGTTGGAAACTGAGAACTACGTTGAATGTGTGAAAGAGTGGGGTCAGAAGTAAAAGAGAAGTGAAATGGATGAGAATTTAGGCAGTAAAGTGTTGAAGAAAGAATTAGGAGAATCCATAAACATTCCATTTTATATGAAGACTGGAAAATCTTGGGTAATGTTGGGGGAACGATTAGTAAATATTATGTTTTGGTCTTTAATTTTTTTGAAAGAATTAACTACATGAAGAGTTGCTTTACTTTTCAATGATATGGACCTATCATCGTTATCATCACTGGGTTCGATGACTCTGTTTTGGCCGTGGTCTGGACTGTGCAGGCTGTCTGTTGAAGACTCCTGGGTTGGGTACTGAAGACTGCTTCTTTCTTTAGGACTACGTTCAATGTGAGAAAGATTTGCTAGGGTTGGAAGTAAAAGAGCAATGTAAATGGTGAGAATCTGGATAGGAAAGGGCTGAAGAAAAAACTGGAAAAATCGTTAAACACCATCCTACATGTAAAATCCTTCGTTATACATGTAGATTACAATATGTTGAGTAATTTGGGAGAGCAAATAGTAAGTATTAAGATTTAGCATTGAATTTGTAAAAGTATGAAATGGAATGGATACGAATCTGGAATCTAGGGAAGGTCTGAAGCAAGAACTGGAAGAATCCATAAATATCCAATTTTATACGAAGATTAAAAAAATATTGAGTAATAATAAGAGGAACGATTAGTAAATATTAAGATTTGGTTGTGAAATTCTGAAAGTATTAACTCCATGTATAGTTGCATTGTATTTGAATCAGATGGTTCTATTATAGTTGTCTTCACTGGGAACGATGGCTGTGCAGGGAGTGGTCTGTTCTTTGCAGATTTTGTGACGGAGATTCCTGGGTTGAGTACATAGGCTTGCGTCTCTCTGTAGGACTATGTTCAGTGAGTGAATGAGTGTCTCGGGTTAGAAGTAAAAGAGCAAGGCAATGGATGAGAATGTAGATAGGAAAGGGTTGAAGAAAATACCGGAAAAAATCCTTAAACATTAATTTTACGTGTGGAATATAAATTGCTGAGTATAGTTGAGAAGCGATGGTTACTGTTAAAACTTGACCTTGCATCCTTTATGTATAATTTACATAGACGTGCCCTGTATTCGAATCACATGCCCTATAACCGTTATAATAACTGGTTTCGATGACTTTTTTAGGGAAGTAATTTGGGCTGCGCATGCTGTCTGACGTAGATTGAGACTTGCGTCTTTCTGCAAGAATAGGTTCAAATTGTGAATGAGTGGCTAAACTGATAAGTAAAAGAGAAATATTTTGGGTGATAATCTAGAAAGGCAAATGCTAAAGAAAGTATTGTAAGAATCCAAAATATTAAATTTAACAGCAAAAAAATTGAGAAATATTGTAAAAATATAGAGCAAAATATGAAAGGATTCATTGTGTGTTAAGGTTTGTCCGTGAAGTTTGGAAAGTGTAAACTTCACACAGAATTATACTTCATTCGAATTCGAGGGTTCTATTGTCGTTATCATCAGTATGGATCGTTATTCTGTTTAGGTAGTGGTTTAGACTCAGCGGGCCGTATCTCTGAGATGCGTTGTTTGAATTCAGGCGCTTCTGAGTTTCACACAGGTAAAAACAAGCGAATGGAGTGGGTCAGAACGAAGACACAAGCGTGTGAAAAATGTTTACGGACTTGAAAAAAATTAATTTGACATTAAAGTTGTAAAATGTTTTGAACTGAGTTGTGAAGCGAGCTGTGCGTGTTAACAATTGGTCTAAGCAGTCGAAGTTAGAAAGAAGTTAACACACCGAATTATACACACAGTACACACAGAGTGAATGCAAATCAGGTGGTTCTAGTGTCATTATCTTAACTGGACACGATTACTCTACTAGAGGAGTAGTCTGGACCTCTCAGGCTGTCTCACGTAGATTTCTGGTTTGAATTTAGACTTTCGTGTCTTTTTACCGGCGTATGTTCGACAATTAAGAAAGCAAGATACGTGTGTGCATAATATCAAAGGTCACAATAACATGTCTGTCAATCTAGAAAGATGATAGCGAGAAAAAATATCAGTAGGAAGTTTTATAAATTAACTTTTGTGTGAAGTTGTAAAACAAGCTTTATTGTTTGCTTAGAGGCACGGGTATTTATGCAGCGATATCATAGCAGAAGACAGCGAGAGAAATGGTTCAGGGAATCAACTGATGTCACTGCAGTGCCTCTGGCTGGGAGGACCTAGGTTGGAGTTGCAACGGTGGCAGGATTTACGACCCAAGTTAGAGAGCTAGGTCAAGTTCAGTCAGTCGCTGTCTGGAGAAGAACTCTAGTGGTTAGCTGCTCTGATCGGTAGTTTTCCGTGGTTTCTCCGATCAACACCAGGCGAATGCCGGAGCAGTACTCTAACAAACGGGCCACAGATCGCGCGCCATTTTTCCGTCTCTTCCTTGCCCTGTCCTCATCCCTTACTTACACACACACTAACGAGCACTACAGTACCATACATACCGGAAGACCTGTGGGAGCTTTTCCGGGCTGGGGTTGCTGAATCAGACCACAATTCTTCCACTCTCAGTTTATCACTTTTTCACTCCTCTTTTTCACACTCATTTTCTCTTCCCTCAACGAATACTTTCTCGATCCCAAAGGGCATTTTTATTTAAGTTCTTGGAAAGAGATGATATATTCAAGAGAATTTAAGATATTAGCCAAATGAACTAGATTCTCGTTTATGCTCGTACTGTCGAGTCGTGCGCATGAGAAATCGGAAACTCACTTGCCTTGAAATTCATTTGCTGCGTAATTTAATTTCAAAATGCTTTGTATCTGCAGCATCTAATCAAGCTATACCAATATAGATTTCTTTCGTTGCAATATTATTCACAAACTTCGCTTATATGATTGTATCTGGATATTTTCCAAACGACATATCATTCTATTTGAATGAATAAGGATTCACCATTCAAAAGATATATCATTTTACTTGAATGAATAATTTTCAACTTTCTTCAGTCACCTAATTTTTTACACATTTTTTCCTTGAACATACGTTCTTTCTGGGAATTCCTACCGGAAGAGGTTGATTCTTTTGGACCATGACTTTGCAACTTTATCCACTCCCATGCTAAAAATAGCAGAAAACTAGCATCGTATAAAAGAATTGAATTATAATGTTCCACGTACTGATCCTCTGATTAATTATTTCTGTCTGAATGTTCCCCTTTGAGTGATCAATGATTTTTTTTAATTCGGATTGTAAATTAATAAAGTGAGTTTTATTGAGTTTGCTTTATAAATGTGTTCATTTAAATATTAATGTGTTAAATATCAGTTGTTAACTGAAAGACAAATATATTTTGTTTTCAACTTATATAAATTTATTTTTTAAAACGATATGTGATGGTAATTTATTTTATACCTCTCATATAAAGCTGATTATGATCACTATGTTAGTGTCGTGGCTAATGGCAGGAAATTTTATGAATATGAATACGAAATAATATAATAAAATTCAAATTCAAAAGAACATAGAGTGTATCTCTACACATCATTTGGATGGAACATGCTAGTTAATTGACAACTCAAAATCGTTGTTATATTTGAACACAGAAACCGTGGGAGGTGAAAGAAAGAAAACAAGGGAAGATCGTTCTTTCAGTGGGAAAAAGTGCAAATGTGTTTTACTTAATCTTGACCATTTATCCCGTCGAGTGGACCTTAGACAGCGTGCTACATTTCCCTGAAAATGATTCCGGTTCTATTCTTGGTCAGGGGAAAAATAGACCAAAAATACCATACATGCATGTCAATCATTTTTGATACATTACATTTATTTCCTTTTTGTCAATCTCGTTTTTTACGGGAACTAATCGGGTTTAGTTATTAACACTCTACTAGGCTTTCCAGTTATAGAAGCGGCAAATTTTGAAACTGTGTTCTTGTCTAATTAGAAAATAATAATATTTATCGACATTCTGTGGTGACCAGTACCTACTCATTGAAGAACGTATTAGATGTGCAAAATGCTTTTAGTATTCCTTTCATAAATAAATACTAATAATGAATAAATATTTTTGCATCTACTATTGAAGATAATCCATGTCGAACATTTCTTCCAGGATATAATGGCACTGATTCTCGTGACTTCTCTCCATTCCTGTAAAATTGACTAAAGAAATTGTTCTTAATTAGGACGTAGAAACTTGCAATAAGTACTTGCCTCTTGTCATTCTAAGGCGAGTAAATAGCTGAAACATTATTTCTCACTCTTCAGAATTGGAAATGTTTCCGCAGGAACGATAATAAACTGGTGTGAAGTTTGCTAATGCACTAAATTGCCACGAACTACTTTCGGAAATTTCAATATTTAAACGAGAAGTGCTACGAAAATGTTGAGAACTGTTTCGTGTGCTTAACGTATTATCTCAATTTCAGGCGAAAAATACCGCCAAGTGTTCAAGGTGAGATATAAATACAGAATGGACTTTATAAAGTGAAAATGAATTGTTCCAAATGAATAAAGTAACACTGAGAGGAATTTTCTGCCAGTTCATGCAAAGTTAAAAATGCTCAGAAATTATTGGTCGCTTCAAAAATGTTTGCTCTGAGCAAAGTTAAAAGCGTAATGTTAGGAACAAAATGTATGGCCTAGAATTTCACATTTCATCAACTCGAAAACAGTATTCAATAGTAATGTTTTCCAATATTTTTTGCATATTTTGTCCATTTGATGCATTGGGCCGTTGAAATGCCTATCCTGTGTAGTAGTACGAGGCTTCACAGAATTGATCATACTGACCTGTATGTGTTGAGTTCAAATCCTAATCGAAGCAAATATTTTTGTAGGTTGTCAATGCTCCCAGACGCATGTGCCGAGGCAAGCACGAGATGCTCAAATGAAGTGTCTGTAGTTTTACCATTTATTATGTAACCGTAGCAAAAAAATACGAGAAAATATGTGCTAGACTCACTGTTTTAGCTCACGTCCATGGATAAAACGTTACATGGAATAATTGACTGCAAAATTTTCAACTGCACGTCTGCTGTGTGAAAAGAGAATATTGAATTTCCGGAAAGTGACATAGCCAATAAAAAGATAAATGATATCGATTTCAAAATCAATTAGTATTTCCCCAGCGATTTAGTTTTGCAAATTGCCTACATTTCATGCGTCGAAGGAATTTCCGGAAATATTTATTTTAATTCGCTTCCAACCCTGAGGCAATGACAAAAATTAGGACACAAAATTGTCCGGATTCGATAAATGCACAGTTATAATTTCACCACGGCGTGGATTCATTTCATTCATAACACAATCATTCAAATCCTAAACACCGATAGGGAAAAAAATGTCCGTGCCTGCAGTCATTTGAAATAATCAACCTGACTCTGTGGCCAAAAAATATAAGATATATACGTTGCGCGCAAACACAATTAACTGTCTCTATTTTGTAAAATAGTATTACAGCGAAATATTATTTTTTTTCGCTCCCCACCCCGAGGCAGTGACAGAAAATTAGAAAATTTACTATAAAATCTACAGAAAGTCTCTTGCGCCTTTTAATGTTGTCATACACTATTGCAATGGAACCAAATTGCAATGCAGTTTGAGAATGTGATTTTGACTATAATGAAAAGAAATGTATTAAGTTTCAATTTACTAAAAGAACTTTTAAGTTGTCAATAAACGCGAGTGCCTTGAAACATCCTCGATCCAAAATATCAAGTCTCGCAACACAATTAGCGGAGTGCTGTCGCTTCTCCGAAAGGATGCTCACGCACACGCACACACACACACACACACACACACACACACACACACACACACGAACACACACACACGCGCCGTCACACGCATACTAACATTCTCCCACACGAACACACGCGCGCGCACACACACACGAACCCCTGCATACGCACGAGCGTGTATACACACTCGCACACTGTGCACTCACACACATCTCCACCCTCACACACACCTACACGCACACTGTAGCAACCCTCTCAAGCTCTCCCCCTCCCAGCCGGCCGTGGAGCGGAGCCGGCTGAGCGGTCCGGATGACGTGGGCGCTGTTCACAGAGCAAACAGCGCGCCAGCTGGGCCGTGGCCGAGGAAGCGCGAGGAGCAACAGACGCTGTTTGGATTTCAGCGTCAGTGGCCGTCGTCACCGCCCCCGCCCCGCCCCCGCCTTCGGCCACCTCCGTCGCCCCCGTCGGCCGGTCTGCTGCCCGAGACACGCACACACTCCCGCACTGCTTCGCACCAAGAGATGCCAGAACGTTGCAACTCAGACACGTTCTCCTACCGGCTAAGAAGGCTCCGTGATAATATCCACTGCCACTGCAACAAAGTTGACTGAGAGGTCCTAGGTTCGAGTCCGGACGGCGGCAGGATTTTCGGCACTAGCTTTTCAGCTAGGTCGAATTCAGTCGCTGCCTGGAGGAGAATTCTAGCGGCCGGCTGCTCTGATCGGTAATTTTCCGTGGCTTCTCCGATCAACACCAGGCGAATGCTGGAGCAGTACCCTAACAAACGGGCCACGGACCACGCGCGATCTTTCCTTCCTCTTCCTTGTCCTATCCTCCCCCTCACACACACTTTCACTTGTTTGCACTACTCAACCATATAGTACGGGAAGCTTAGAGCTTGTCCCGGTTGGGGCGGTGCCCCGCTGGTGGGAGAGTCCTAGTTAGGGGGAAACCCCACTAGCCGACGGTAGGTCGGCGCCGGATCTGGCCATCCAGCAGGGATCCATCCATCACCGCCATCTCCCGAGAAAAACATGCACTACACTAACGGGACTAATGACTAAAGCAGTTGACGCGCCCGGAAACACGAAAAACACAAACCAAACGTTGACTGGGAGGTTCTAGGGTTCGAGTCCCGACGTTAGCAAATTTTTTACACTAGTTCGAATTCAGCTGCTGTTTGGAGGAGAATTGTACTGGTAGTTTGCCCTGATCTGTAGTTTTACGAAGTTTCTTCGTTTAGAACCGGACGACTACCGGCGCAGTAATGGAATAAACAGACAACAAACTGCACACGATCTTTCCTTCTCTTCTGCTAAAATCTATAGTTTACAATGAATTTTCTCAATATCATTAAACATTTATATATAATACAAAACCAGTTTACGTGTAGCATTTATGTGACATTAATTCCACAAGTAATTCAATTATTTATGAGTCTATTGTAATTTTCACATGAAAATATTAATCCTTGTAAGGCGACATACTTCGGCAGTGCGGCGATATATAAGCTTTTAGGCCTAAACCTGAACTGAGCTGTAGCGACGTCTGAAATAAAAATAGAATTAAATTTTTAATAGAATCGAGAAAAAATATCTAGTTTTAAAACGTCACTTTCGTCATATACTTTTATTCATCATGTGCAGTGAAAATGTGGGGGAGCTCAAGAAAATGTTCGCAGATTACTCTTTTCCCCCACACGTCACATACAGTTTTTAGTGGTTTTTTTTCTGACGAAAATAAATCATATCAAATATTTTTTAATGTAAACCAATAGAAGTGCAACATTTTATAGTTGTTACTTCAAGTGACATATTTATAGTTGAATGGCGTAAGATTATTAAGGTGCACGTATATTCGTAAAATAATTGAACTGGCAACTTACAAAGCCAACAGAGGCGTATCGGAAGAGGTTCAGCCTTTTTGCCCACCTGCGTGACGGCGCCTGTATTCCCATTGTCCTCTCCTCACTATCTCTTTCCCCCTCCATAGCCTCGGCACTGATACGACTCGATTGCGGAAGAGAAGCAAGGAGCAGAAATTCTGCCTTAACTGGTAACTTACCTGGAACTGGCATTAGAAAGCCCCTGGAGAATTCCAGAGAAAACCCTCCTCGGATTTTTTGTGTTTGAAAGAACATTACGCCAGAAATAGGCGTTGCATATTTTCTCAATATTTTTTTCTTGGAGAACAGTACAAATCACGAGGCTAAAGTAGAATAGTTGGCGCTAGCGTAACTTTACAAAGATTTTTTTTTTTTTGGTTTACACGAAAATTAAACTCATGGCTAAATTAGAATTATATATAAATACAACAATTTTATTATTTTAACTTTCATTAAAATAACCATCGCGGCTCTTCAGAGGCACAGGCAGGTCTTAGAAATTAATACTGCTAAAAATTTAAAGATTTGTCGCTTAGTAATATAACTAATGTAATCCACTGCAAAGTAATCCAATATTTTTGATAATATTTTGACGAATAATTAGTACATACCACAAATAAGAATAAGGGTATATATGAAAGCGTTTAACATCAGAATATTAGATTCTACATAGAAAGGAAAAGAACCAGCGAACGACCGATATTTTGCCTACAGATAGTAGCATAGTAATGATAAACACAGATTCAGAGTGTATATCTACATTTAACTTCCAGAAAAATTGTAATACATTTGAACAGGTAGAAAATAAACATTAAAGAATATATATTTGCATCTTAAGTGCATTAAATCTGCCAAATGAAACACTCTCTTTGCTAGAACTGTGTTTTTGTTGGACACATATACTTACATTAAACAACATAGTATTCTAAAACAAACATTGCACATATTTTTATTTTCCAAAAATATTTAATTTCGGGAGAGAATAATGTACTTTCATTTCAGTGCAGCTAACCAACAAACAGCCAATTATTGAAATCAGTTTCAAATTACTTGCCTGTGTTGTTCATGCCATTAAGCACCGACGCTCTCGGAGTATAAATAGAAGATGTAATTACATAAATTCCACATTCACCGCATAGTTTTAATCAAAACTGAGCTTCTCGGTTGGTTGAACCGCTGCGTCTCATTTCTAGTGTTGATGCAGTACATCACTGACACCGAGTATATTCACCACTTAGATTTCAAATTACATTACATATAAATTACATAATGTAAACTGCACCTATTCTTAGAACTTGTGAGCACATCCGAAAACTAATGTACTCTTGTCACTGTTCAACAAATACGTAGGTCATTAATATGGCATTATATTTCAAGTTATGGTTATTTGAAATACATCTTCTTTCCAAACCTTTTTGTGAATTGATGTTCTACATGCTTCTGTATAGTTAATTTAAGTTGGTCCAAACAACGGATATACCATTTGTATCGTAAAAAGCACGAGAAACTTCGTAAAATAATTCTTTTGAAGGAAGAGTAGTAATAAAATTTTTAACAACAGCGATACGACGAATAGAAAGGAGCGTTACTCGATCTGTCTGCGATTATGAAGGGGAGAAAGCGGGAAAAGTATACTGTAGGGGAGAGATTCTTTCAGTGCGTGAGTAGTCACTATAACGTCGTTTTGAGAATCGGCGGAGAATTTTATTCGTTCGACGCACCCTTCGTGGAGCTTAAAAGCAACAGGGGGGCTTGCTCTGAGTTTCATAGTGATGGCTCTTCTTTCCTTTAGATGGGTGAGGGGAATTATCTCTTGTAGTTCTGCTTATTGTTTCCAGTAAATAGAAAGAAGGTTTGAGGGGGAGTTCTGTTAGAAACCCTGAACACGTTTTATTATCAATTCGCATGCTCCAGTACATCAAGTTCCAATTTTTAGGAAATTAATTATTCATATCAATTACTCTGAGATGGCCCATGGGCAGCGTACTAGCTTCCCGTGCTGTAGTCCCTGGGTTCGAGTCCCGGTCGAGGCAAACATATAGTTGTAGCTTTCCATCAAATTCGTCGCAGTTTCTGTAGCTGTGTGACGAAGAAAAGCTCAAGCAGGCGGATCTTGCTAGTTACGGTGAAGAGAATACGTCATGATCGCCTCCTGTCGCTCTTATTCCCAAGCACGGGAATTTAACTAGGCCCATATATGGGGGACACCGGTAGCTGGCCGGCGAAGTCGGACTACCGACCCAAAACGTCAAATACATACAAACAGTACAACAGTATGAGGAAAAATCGATTTCGAAAAAAAAGTTTTTTTTAATTTATTTATTTAAGATCGCTTTATAACATCTAGGTCATCAGCGACCCCAAATGGGGTTTTCGATATACACTTATTTTGCATTTCAAATAATAATTATATTAATAGGTAAAGCAAATGGCTTCATCACATTCGTAAATATTTTACTTGGTTGGATAGATATTTTCAACAATTTTTCGTTCTACTTGTTAATAGGTCGCGTTAATAAATCTATATATGTCAGAAAGAAACTAACCCCTTGAATCATCATCCAAGGGGCACAACTACTGCACACTAATAACTAAGATGCAGATTTTTAGGGTCCGAAAAGACATAGGTGAGAAATTAGGCAATTAAAATTTTGAAATAGTCATTTAAAATGGTAAGAACAATTTATAATTATTCATTAATTATGTAATCGTGTAGAAGAATTACCCAAGGGGTGCATCATTAATCAATACTCCTTAAAAGTGTGACAATGAGTGACTAAATATTCCACCAAGTGCAATATAACGTGAACTGACGTCTGTTTTCCGCGAGATCACGTGTTCTATAGAGAGAATGTTCTCTCCACTGAAAATATATTTATCGTGCAATAGTTTTGCGACCGAATCTCTGCTGGCGACCAATGCAGTTGAAAAACAATAACGTACACGATTCCTTCAATAATCTCTTCTCCCAATGCCCGCTCCTTAATAAGATCTGTTTTCATGATTTTCATATAATTGTTTTTAATGGTTTCTCCAACTGCGCCATCACATACTGTTTTTTGAAATGTTTCTACTTGCTGGAGTAGGAGGTATATTATTAATAATCAGTTGAAAATGTATCAACATTCACTTCTCTTAAGTACTTTATACACGAGTCCTTTATGAATATACACTTTCGCGAATATAAGAGGAAATACCGAGGTCTAAATACCGAGTTCTCCCTTACATGTAGATTCTAAGAAATTATAATTACAAAAACATTATAATTCTGAAAATAATTTTCAATTATTTTCTCTTTTTCCCTGTAAGCTTATGAGTCTTCTGAATTTGTGAAAAGGAATTTCCAAACTTTAATGTGCTTCCTTTTTCCTGTTTCAACAACGACCTCGTTCTTCGTATAAAATATTTTCTGACTTGTTAAAATGTCTTCCTGTTTTCCTCCATTAAAGTCGAGCTTTAATGAAAACTTAATGACACGATGAAGGTAGCAAATGTAAGAGGTAGGAAATAAATGAACCAATATATCTGCGTTAATGCACATTAGTGAATAAAATATGGAGAAAAATGGAACTTAAATCAAACACGCTCAGATATGTCAGTACTTGTAATATATGTAAAAGTTCTTAAATATTCAATTCATTGTTAAACACATTCGTATATGAATATATTGTGTACAATCCAGGATAAAATTAAATATATATTTTAGTAGGAGTACAAAATCATACAAATATAACTTAAAAGCGAGATCTCCCATCAAAAAATTATGTGCTGTTCAACATACTCTTCATACTCAAAATGTTTTCGGTATATCCTGAATTCTTGCAGGTGACCATCTAAATTTAAAGACCAAAACGTTGTCCAAGAAATTAATAAAAACTTCAAACCCCTCTTTTTCATTATTTCATACACTGATATTTTTAATTATAAAAATAGCTCACTAAATGTGTCATTTCATTAATTTGTCCCATCTCTCGGAGTTCTGAACTTGCTAGATTTCTCTCTGATTTTAGTATAATAATTATCATTTCTTTTTAAGTTAATGAAGCAGTTAATGAATCAAATCATTGCGAATATCGAACATAATTTTGAACCCTGTTTCTTGCCAAGAATGAGACAAAATTACGCAGTTTCAGAAATACGAAAGTCGATAACAGTCACGGGACAGAAGAAATAATTAATGGCTTGGTGAAATGACTCGGAAGATTAGAGGGGGAACAACGCAAGCAATTTGAAATTCCTTAGTATTTTGCTCGGATGCAGCTGCTTCTCAATTGGAGAATTATTCTTTCTTTCTCATCTGGAGACTTTTTATTCCCATATTACCCTCTTGATAGATGCAATCTATATCTTGTGCCAGCAATGTAACCATTGTGAACAAAAGGGAGAAATGAATAAGTTATCTTATTAAGATGCAAACGCACGCTCACTCAAGACAAAAATGTTAATATTAAAACAAAGTTTTAACATGGACATTCATTCCTGTCTTGAGTTTTATTAAAGAATCCATGAAATGAAGGAAAATTCATTATAAAGAAACAGTTGCAGTCTTTCTATAAATCATATCAACGAAATTAATGTAAAATTTTATAATTTCGGTGAATCGAATATTTACTTGCTTTGTTCGTCCTCCGTAAACTCATCAACTTTCATTGTTTTGAAATGTTTAGGAAGAATTATCCATATCCATTATCGCTGAACAAACAGATTGCCTCTCTCACATTGTCTCTCTCACAGCGTCTCTCTCAAATCGTCTCTCTCACAGTCTCTCTCACAGCGTCTCTCTCACAGCGTCTCTCTCACAGCGTCTCTCTCACAGCGTCTCTCTCACAGCGTCTCTCCACACGTCTCTCTCACACCGTCTCTCTCACCGTGTCTCTTTCACACCGTTCTCTTTCACACCGTGTCTCTTTCCTCCGTGTCTCTTTCACTCCGTGTCTCTTTCACTCCGTGTCTCTTTCACTCCGTGTCTCTTTCACACCGTGTCTCTTTTACACCGTGTCTCTTTCACGCCGTGTCTCTTTCACACCGTGTCTCTTTCACACCGTGTGTATGTGCCTCTCCGTGATTCTTTCTCTCTCTCTCTTTGACTCTCTCTCTCTCTGTGACTCTCGCCGTGTCTCTCTCCGACCGTCTTCTCGGTCTGTCTGTTTCTTCTCTCTCTGTCCTCCCTGTCTGTCTCTGATTCTGTCTGTCTGTCTGATTCTGTGTTAGTTGCGCGCGTCCCTGACCTTACCTTCTCGGTTTCACCCTGCGTCACACGGCAACGCTCAGCCACAATTAAGCCTAGGTGGACCTTAGTTTTAATGGAAATTGAAATAAAATAAAGCGCAATCATGTGTTGTAGTACCATCTAGTGGAGTTACAACAAAACTAACAGCTTATAAACATGGGTAAAGTACACGTAGATGTGCCAACATTCATGGAGATCGGTCACACGGTGTCGGAGTTCATTGCTCTAGTATATGTTCTGGTACCAACATTCATTTTCAATTTCTCGCGTTTAAGATGAAATTTCTTAAGAATAGAATGTTATTAATTGCCGCGCCAAAACAAACGGCGAATCTTTGACCGAAAAACTCGTTGTTTTACGGTCCTGGCAACGAAAAAGTGGATAAATTCAGATGCTAAAATTAGAAAAAAGTCCTTTAACATGTGGTTTAGCCAGAGTTTAGTAGGTCCTTGAATCGATTGATGGTCTGTCCCGAAAAATCGATTGATGCTCTGTGAACAATGTTAGCGGCTACACTGATTCCACCGATTTTCAGTGTTCAGGTGATTTTCTCCAAAAATCTATCTGATTGATGGATGTCGTGACCCCTTGTATTTGAAATGTTTTGAGGCAGTTGAATGCTACGTAAGTTAGAATGTGCATATTATATCATATTTATTTTTTGTTTTCTTTTATTAGAGCTTTTGTTATACGTTTAAAAATCAATTTTTTATAAATTACTTAAAACCTATTTGAAATAAATATAATATAGATTGTTAACCTTTCAGTCGACCTCTCCCAATTTACGTAGTTTGATGCCACATACAAGTAGAATTTGTATATTATATCATATTTAATTTTATTTTTATTTATTATACTTTTATTATATTCGTTATATTTTAAATTGCATTCTTTAATTGGGTTAAATGTGAAAACGAATATGATGTCTTGTTGGTTGTTGTAACACATTGTTGTTACGTCGCATTTGCAATAGAAGGCGATAATGACGGCTGCCTTTCGTTCGCGGTAATATAAACTAATACTTTCATATATTTGTAGAATATTACAATACCATAGTGTTTAATACCTACTATTTTATATTTTTTTCCATATATTTTTATTTGTTTGCCAACGCTTTTAGTATCGTATTATTTATTAACTTTTAATTAGTTTACTTTCACACTTCTTACGAAAAATATTGTAAGGCTAAAAAACTCATCCCATATGTTCGTGAATACACTCCATATACAATACTCCTTATGCAATAAATTCAATGCCAGGAAAACATTTAAAATACTGTTGTAGTATCGTAAACAATATTTTCAAAATCTAAACAATATTTCCTAAGAGAAGGAAAAGTTTGGTATGCCGCGCATTCTCACTTGTTTTATGGCTTGTCATGTGACCTTTTTAAACATCTTTATTAATATTCTGATCTGAATTTAATTTTTGAAGGCTATTTTCCAGCGCAAACTTTACCTAGAAAACAAATTTTGGTCCGTAGGATTGAGAAGTTTTGAGATTGAAGTGAGAATAAATAATAGAATCTCAAGAAACATGGTATTTTATAGGATATGTATGCCTCTTTAACACTGAAATAATGTATTTATTCCGGTGTCTTTTTCTCTCCTAGAGAATAAAATAAAATTGCATTCCGATTCAAAATTTTAGTTAAAACCTTAGAATAGAAGAAATATATATCCAGAATGGCGTACGGTAGTAGTTTAAGGTCATTCTGGAGATGATATTTGCGCATTGGCCAAATATTTTGTCCCTGTGTGATGATTCTGGTCTGAAAACGTACTCTAATATCCGCATAAACCGATATCAGCAATCCTGCATTTGAATAAGCTGCCCGCTTCATTCTAGTATATTTTTGTGAATAGTCTGGAAGCATAATCATTGTCCAACTGAGGCGAGCCATTAGTTAGCAGACTCATGAAAGCGGTATTTCTCTAGGTTTTGCAAACTGTACAGATGATATACGTATAAGATGTAGAATTGTTTCGAAATTTAGTGGTGATTCTCTCCTTGAGTTTTAATCAACATTACATGATCTTCTTTCCAATCATTTCCAATGTTTCGGCTTTTATTAAGACTTCCTCAGAGCCACATGAATGAATTGAAATGAATTAATTGAATGAAAAAATATTTAAATAAATTTGTAAATAAGGTGAAGCAGTTAAGATTGAAGTAGAAGTTTTGGTACATTTTGAAATAATCCTATTGACTTTCCCTCCCTTGCAGTGACCTTCACTAAACGTACCCTGAAAATAGAAAGATTCGATTAAGATAATGATATAAATATCACTGTTTCCAGAAAATGAATATATTGCCGCAAAAACAAGGTCTGCATTTGTGTGTTATTATCGGCAATAACTTCGTCTATCCAAACTACGGATATATCAACTTTTACCGACAGAAACACTCAAGAAATGTGAACGTTACTGCAGAATGCTCTTGGTTCAACAAATATGCACTCATAAACACTTTATTATTACAAAGAACCGTTAAGTTTTGTCCTTCTCGAGTAATAAAACTTGCAGTTTGAATAAAAATGAAGGCGCCAGGAGGGGGTTTCCTTGATGCGGATTCCCTTCACAGAGCGAAAGCCACTTGGGAGCTCGGAAAGAATATGGAAGAACGGAGGGTGAAGGAGAGAAGAAGGAGGGTGAGATTTATGGTAATGGGGGTTGGGTCGAGCAATATTTAAAAGAGAAAAATATTCCCTCCCTGCGAGCCGCAGGCAACCATCACGACTACCCTCGCCCAGTGTTTCTTCCTTCTTCCGAAATGCAGTAATCTCAATTCAGTGGATAAATTGTGGTGTGCAGATATCATTTTTTATGCTAACCAGCGTATGTCATGCCAGTTAGTCAACGCCGTGCTTAAACCACTTCGACGAAGATTGTGTGAGATTTATCAAGGGAGTCTACATGAGATATTTTAATGGTTTCTGGAAAGCGATGGTGACGCTTAATTGAGTTGGGAATATTTTGGCTCAGAATAAATGTCTTATCTCATCATTGTTATAGAGAATAGTAATATAGTTTGTGTAGTGAAAGTCATTTTGAATATAAATAATATTTTAGATAATATTCGTGCAGACTACTTACGTAGTGTATGGGGAAAATATTGTAACGCTCCGGCAAAAAGTGCGAATTCTCGACAGATAACTATTGTTGTTTGCTTCGTAAAAAACAACTACTGTTCCCATATGAAGTAAATTTCGATCTCTAACGCGTTCTGAAGTCAGAATCCACGTTTTATGGGTCCTTGATCCTGGAAAATTGAATAACCTGCTGTGCAATTGTTGAGCACGTTGTAGTGTTGAGCATGTACGGGCAGACGGGAAGACTATCTGCGCGTCTACCCATCCATGCCTAACACTAGCCCGAAAACCGTTCAGACGATGTTCTCAAAATTGACATTCTCTCATCGACAGATCGATTTTGCCGAACTTGTGACTCCGCAAATTTGAAACATATCTTGATTTTTGAGGATACAATAGGAAGCTTCAACAACTTTACTTGAAGCCTCAATAACATTTTCAAAGTGTTAGTTTAGTTTAATAATAAAAAAGTATTATTTTTCGAGAAAGTTTTAGGCCATTAAAGCAAGAGATTTGAAATATAAAATATTTCAATATTAGATCTCGTGAACAATTTTTGGAAATATGGGGAGTTTTCTTGGGATATTGGGAGATATTTTCTAGTGTTAATGCAAACAAAACAGTTTTTTCCCGAAAATACATAGGAGCATTTTTTTGCAGGCTTATCTTGAGTAGATCAAAGTTTGCTTACCAAAATGATATGTCATAAAAAACAGTGAACTTTGAAAAATTGCTAATTCGAATTCCACGCACTTCTTTTACCGAAGAGATAACTGAAGAGAGTGGACCTATTAGTAACTTTCTCGTAATTAAAACTGAAGATGAGTTCACACCATGCTGCAATACAATATTGACAACGTCACGACATGCCAATTTAATACAATTCTATGAACTTATCATTTGTATGCGATAATGTTTCTCGCTAGATGGAACGCATTCTTTCATTATCAAGTTTGTGTTGATGAATTAGCTTAACCACAATTAGTTTTGTACAAACATTTCGCATTTCAGATACAATTTTCAAATGACAAAATTCGACAGGTTTATAACGTTTTTAATGTATACTATAGTGTTTATTAATTCACAAATACAATGAATCCTGCATATTCGAAATCTTCAATAGCTGAAAGCTCTCTTTGAAGAAATTGAAGCAAGCTCGTAGAAGCTTCCTTTTCTGCAAAATGTCCTACTAATGTTATTGCAATTCTAATTTAATTATAGTTGATTTGCAAATGGGTACGAAATTATAACTTTTTTCTAGTAGCCGATCAAATAATGTTTGTCCCTCGCAATACGATTCTTGATGAGTTTTACAACGGAAGGCTGTAAATTTTGTAAATATTTACGTCGATTTATTGCACAACAATGGATATTGAACAAAAATCTTAACCGTTTTTAGATCATATTGAAAGATTGCGCAATTGAGCCAATGAAATTAAGTTTGATTTTTATTGTGCCATCTAGAAGATATTGTCGTCTGTGGCTAATGCTGCGTCATACTCATTCAGTAGTAGCTTCACAATGTTAGAGTAAACATCGACTAAAATGTCTACGAGTACAAGCAGTCTCAACAGTTCTTCAAATAATGTTTCGTATAATTGCAGAAGTTTTGAAAATCTGTTGGTTCACAAATTCCTGGTTCAGTTAATACATTCTCATGACTGGTTTCCTTTCCTTTCTTGAACCATTCCTTCGTCCACCGGCGCTTCTTTTTCTCCTTTTTTGCAACAATAAATAATGCAATGGCCACACAACTTGCTGTTTTCTTATTATTCCACATGTTGGCTGAAGAAGTGTTAGCGATGAATTAATTTATTGAGCAAAAGTATTGGCCTACCAATATTATTATACAATAGATTGACAAAAATATTGACCGCCAGGGACCGATTTAGTAGGGACAGAAATTGCATTATTATACTATTGCGTTAACGTTACCAATGCGAGGAAGTACGTGCTAATGTTATCAATAATTTATATCAGTTTCACAGTAATTAGAGCTACGTCATTGCTAAAGAGTATAGCTTCATTTACAAAGTCGTATGAATCCCACTGGAATTTTGGCGACTCCTGTTGTAATTATGTTATAAATACAATTTAAATTTCATTTTCAATTTCTCTGACATTTTTAATTTAATTTCTCTTTAAAACATTGTGATAAATTTGTAACACCTAATATCTGTCGCTTTCTTCAACGTACTTTTATAAAATCAAAGTACTTCCAAAGGTGAGGTCTTCAACTGAAACTCCTGCTCGATAGCACAGTGATGAGAGGATCTGAAAACATCAGAATACAACTCTAATCCATTAGCAAATATTATTCCAAACCATACGTTTTCTACTTTGAATAGTTGCAAAACTTTTTAACATTGTCTTGTAAGGATATGAAATAATTAGTTGTCTTAAACAAATAGTTTCTACTTTTTCTTCTTCAGCAATTACTCCTGTGCAATCATTCTGCTACCTAGATGATCTTGGCTGTCCAGGTGACGCCGCGTCGAAGGCTGTGTTGCCGACGTTTCGACTATCTTGTCGTGGTCTTCCTCAGGGCTGTTGTGCACACCACACCTGCGCACAACAGCCCTGAGGAAGACCACGATAAGATGGTCGAAACGTCGGCAACACAGCCTTCGACGCGGCGTCACCTGGACAGCCAAGATCATCTACATGACTCTGGCCGCGGAAGCCTACGACTTCACTTATTCTGCTACCTACATTGAATGTCTAGTTTGCTTGCTCAATTTGTACATTTCTAGAGTAAACTCTAAACATAAATAGTAATCATTTCATAATTCTAAAATAATTAGAGATTGTTATAAGATTTAGGGGCAACAGTAATTTGATGATTTATTTCAGAATTTCTGATTATGTTATTGGTTGCTTTACGATTCATGTAATCTAAATAGCATTATAATATTCTATTTTTATTACATTCATTTAGCTCCTAGATAATAAATGCCTATGAATGTTTCATATCACTTTAGATAACTTTGTGTATAAGCACGATTGTGCAAAATATTTATTATTTCAATACTTCGCCAAAATACTTAAACTTACGTCAATTTTTAAAAATTATTTATTCTCTTTATTTTATTTTTTTTTTTTTTTTATTATTTATTATATTATATTATTATTATTATTATTAATATTATTATTAATATTATTATTATTAATATTAGTATTAGTATTTCTCTTTTGCATACCACTGCCATTACCACATACTCTGCTCATCCTTAGTACCTCCCGGTTAACGAATCTTAGTTGCGGACTTGCAACTTAGAAGGCACCCCTTGTTAATATTTCAATGTAGTGGATACCCAAGAAAGCGACGTGGGGGATAAGAAGATTGGAAAATGCGTAGGGTTCCTGTTCCGCCTCCCACGCCAAAGGAAGCAGATTCTCCCTCCTCCCGCGGGGTCAGGGGCGAGACAAACGCTGTGAGGGAGGGAGGGGCGCGAAATTCACACCAAGATCCTTGCACCCTCCCCCTCCCCTCTCCTCTAGGGCGCAGTACGTCAGGGAAACCCCATGCCCTCCCTTGGGACCTGCAGATTACGCCGCTGCTTGCTAAGTCACGATCTCGGGACCATCAACAACTAACGGCTGTTTAAGCAAGGAAAATAAATGTCTAATGGCCATGAAGTAATTGGTCTCCTCACTATTCTATTTTAGTTTATTATAGTTACTAGAATAAGGAAGAAATATTTATACATACGTGTAATATGTATAATGCTCACCCGCAGAATGAAGTTCACTTAGGCGAGCATGTCATAATATCCTCTGTTACACAGCAGCTAACGTTCTACTTTGAGCATGGGTAAAGATGCTTGTTAATTCATCTTTCGTATTCATGTCTCACGTAAATCATTGGCTAACAACTCCGATAACTCCGTTGGCTGCCAACGATATTCGTAATGAAGTACTCGACTAGAAATGTCTTCCTATCCTTTGGTACCCGCCATATACGGCTAAGACAAAAATGTACGGTATTTCATCTCTCAATAAATGTATTTAGTTACAAAACATACAGAATACACATGTCTCTTGGCTGTCCGGGACAAGCCGCGTCGGTTTGATCGTAGCTGACGTTTCGGCTGCGGAAGCCTACGTAATCATATACAGAATACATAATTTCCGTTGTTGTGCTGAACTCAGCCTGTGCAGAAAAGTCGTCATTTCTCTAAAATTATTTAAGTCATTGAAATGATATTTATTTAAGTCCTGATTGAAAATATAGCAAGGCCACTTATGATGGAACCGGAGTCTGAGCCGACCTGGATGGTTGATCCAGGGTACCGCCTGAGCGGTCGGTCCAAAGGTTACGCGGGTTCGATTCCCGTGTTGGACATGATTCTTTGTTCCTTATCTCGTGTATGTGTCGACGCAGAAGACCTCGTGTTCTGCTGACCCCAGATCAGAGGAGCTGGCAAGTGTGTTGCTGTTTACTGTATGGACAAATACGCTTCCCATCTGAGCCTAGATGGTAACGACTGTCGGATAAAAACATGCTTAGAAAGAAGAATAAGGAACTGAAAATTAAAGGAGTCACAAAAATCTGTTTCTTACATTAGAACGTTTTTTTCTCTAACACATTTCAAAAAAGCCTTTCTGTATTTACACATTTATTTTAGGAAACAATTCGCTAATGCGATTGAATTAGTCCACCTTTCTGTTTGTCTACAGTTTCACAATCGTAGAATTGATGGCTATCTTTCATTGCACCTTCCGCATTCATTGTCAAGGGACAACAACACTATTAAAAAACACGAGAGCAAACCGTTACAAGTTTATGCTTCACTACATTTCCGTATCTTAATGTTTACTTCTTTATATTTTGCCAGAACATGTCTTTCATTTCCAACGTCTCATTTTAGAGGATGAATTGAATTATAAAATATAAATATCAAACCTTGTTTACTACATCATCCCACCAGGGAAATAACTTAGCGGGTTGTCGGGCGGTTCAGTTCCTCTCAGTAGCTGGCAACGCCGCCGCGCGCCACCAGAATTGCGTAAATTTAACCGAATAAAAGACTACCCTCGCCCTAATATTATTACACGCGTATTAACGTTAATAAGGAGCAAGTATTGGGTTCCTAGGGGAATTTCCGAGGGTAAATTTTCATGAAGAGAGTCGAGTCGCCCGTTTGCAGTCCCTTAAAAGGACGAGGGCCGCCGGGGCATGGGGCTCAGGGCCAATTAGGTGCAGCCGTGGCGGTCGGGGGACGGGAGAGAGGAAAGTGGGAGGAAGGGTGGGAGGGAGAGTGCGAGAGGTGGGAGGCAAAAGGGCGGGGGAGGATAGAACGAAAGCCAACCGATAGGATAGGATGGGTGCTGTAGTAGCCTTGCAAACGCGGTCTGTGTATCCCTTAGGCTCGCCTTGCTCTTGTGCGAATGCTCAAGGCGCGGTACATGTGCTTGTGTATTTGTACGTCAGTGTACATAAGAGTGATGTACGTGTAGTTCGGAAGAAGAAAGGGGAAGGGAGAATGCGAGAAGTGGAACTCGAAAGGGTGACGGAGGATAAAACGAAAGCCAACTGACGGAATAGGATCAGAGACGCGGTAGTTCTAGCAAACGCGTTTTGTTTAGCCCATAGGTTCGTCTTGCTCTTGTGCGAATGCTCAAGGTGTGGTGCATGCGCGTGTGTATTTGTACGTAACGGTACATAAGAGTGATGTACGTGTAGATCGAGAGAAGAAAGGGAAAGGGAGAATGCGGGAAGTGGAACGTGAAAGGGCGAGGGAGCATAGAACGAAAGTCAAGCCATAGATATAAAATTCACACAATGTTTCGAACACATTGTTTAGTTTATTTTTAATTATCATTGCTCTAGATACAGAAGTTACTTTAAAATGTTCCGGGCCTTCATGAGGATGCAAACCACTGACTAAGCATCGGTACCGTGGTAGGTTTTGCACTTAACTAGTGGCTGTGGGTCGTGTAGCTCTTGAATAGGCTCTTGTGTACATGTTGCATGGTGCAGTGTATTTGGATGTGTGTGAGAATTTAAATGTGTGTATACGAGTGATGTACGTGTATATCGGGGAAGGAAAAGGGGAAAGTGGGAGATGGAAGTCGAAAGGGTGAGGGATGATACAACGAAAGCCAAGAGATGGCCACGGTAGGATTTGCATTTAACGTTGGTGAATGTCGTGGTGGATGGGGAAGAGTGGGTGGGAGAATGTTGGTGGAGGGAGGTGAAACAAAGCAGAGGTGAAAACGAAAGACAGCGGTGAAATAGGGACGGTGCTGTAGTTTGCACTTGATGCGTGCAGTTTGCACTTGATGCGTGTTTGTAGATCGTGTATGTCTCCAGTTAGCAGCCCTCTTGTACGACACACGTTATTGCTACATTACGTGTGTTTGTGAGTGTATATGAAAGTAGTAAGTGTAGGAATCGAGGAGGGGGAGGAAGAGTGGGAGATATAGTGGGGAAGGTAAAAGGCGAAAGAGCGCAAGAGAATAAAACAGAGGCGGCGCTCTGTAATAGAATTACTGATATGCACTTTGCACTTACGCAGACTTTCATTGACCAAAAAAAACTAAGTTGTTCCAAACAAAATAAATGTGCTTTTCTTATATATACACACACACACACCATTTCTCCTCGCGCAGTACTTCTTTCCATAATAGATGGACTTATATCTTTGTCTGGCATGCAAATGTAAACTGCGTTCAGCGTTAATATATCATGATCGATTACTATAAAATTCACACAATATTTCGAACACATTGTTTAGTTTATTTTGAATTATCATTGCTCTGGATACAGAAGTTATTTTAAAATGTTCCGGACCTTTATGAGGATGCAAACCACTGACTAAGAAACATAGTCGCTTTAACATAGTCGCTCTCCTGTGCCCCGTGCCAGTGCTAGGCATTGACTGACCGGGCGATCACCAAGAGCCCTGTAAGTCGAGGGTCCCAGTGATGGGACTGATGGATGAAAAAAATATTAAAAAACTGAAATAGAAATTAAAACTCGAGAAAACCATTATCGTTATTTTATAAGTCGCGGTACAGTAGTCTGATATTTCATTAAACTTTCAATTACTTTTTAACTTTAAATATAAGTAGTCATTATTTATACGGTAGGACTCTATGAAATGAATGAAATTACACTAACATTCAAATAGGTTTTACTGAAATTCATATTTATTATTTCGTGAATTCAATCACTGACAGATACAGGGGGGGGGCACCATGCCAGCTCCAAAAGGCCTAGAGTTTTCCTTTACCTTCCTTCATTTGGCTTCCTTCATTTGTTCGAATTGTATAATTATTTAAACAATATAGT
Source organism: Teleogryllus oceanicus (assembly GCA_964035755.1). Lineage (NCBI taxonomy): Eukaryota > Metazoa > Arthropoda > Insecta > Orthoptera > Gryllidae > Teleogryllus > Teleogryllus oceanicus. Next base: position 71,380,911 of record CAXIVR010000007.1, on the reverse strand, counting down.
ATCATATCTACAGTACATAATTAATATGCAATAAAATAATATAATAAATATTTATTATTTATATATATTATTTATTATTTATATATTGTTTATTATTTATATATTATTTATTATTCATATTATATTATAATAAATATTTATTATTTAACAAAAATCTATGATGGACCCACCCAAAATGTTCGGTTGGATCCGCCCCTGTATTCAACAAGTAATTTTATTTGATCACTAAATTCATCCACATCTTTTATATTCATACTTTTTTCGGGGGGGGGGTACATTTCAGCATTACCCCGGGCTCAATATCATACTGCTCCGGCACTGCATGTGACTGTTCGAAGGTTCACTTTGCATAGCACTCTTTCTTATGTAATGGACTGTCTAAGCCATTAGCACCCGAATTAATTGTACTGCACATTACGTTAAATTATACTAAAATTTGCCTCATTATATTATACTATCAGAGTACTGTTTAGAGTAAACATTTGGTAAGAGCAGATTTTTCTGTAAAAAGTAGTAATAGCGCGAAGGATTTCCTGCAAATGCCTTGTCAACTTCAATGTGAATCGATCATCGGTTGCATTACATTGGCCTCTTCCTAAGTCTCAATCATGGCATATATCGCTAAGCATGGATTCAGGGGGATATTAGAACCGTTCCAAATTAAATACGCCAGAATTTGGAGGGTGGAATGCTTTAGCTCTCGTCAAACTCAACATGGCATTCAGAAATTGGATCCGTCCCTGTATTCAACAAGTAATTTTATTTAATACTAGCTAAACACAGCATTGGACATCATGGATAAGAGTCCAAATTTATTGCCTTCTTATCCTTAAAAATAGATTTTATTACATGGGAGGGTTTTTGTTTTTGTTTTTTTCCTTTCAAAATTTAAGTAGTATATGACTTAGTATAGGGATCACAGAATTTTGAAAATGTGCACACAATTCACTCTTCCCCATACGCAGTTCCGTCATACGCAGTTTTTAACTCTTTTTTTACGTAAAATAAATAAATAAATAAAATTTTATGAATTTTCCGATGTGAAAATCTGTTGAGACTTTTGAAGCTCATGCTAAATTAAATAAATTAAAATGAAGTAAAATATGTGCACAATATATATCAAACAAAGGACTGTAATGTATTAATACAAAAAAATTATTTCTCTCGAAAAATATTAAAAATGTAGAATTCATTCTATGAAAAGGTTTACTTCCTTAGAAATTGCATGTTATTTTCACAATGAATGAAACCCTTAATATTTCAATGAAGGAAATAATTTTCGTTGGAAATATTGCGTATCCACAGTGGATTATATTTAATGATTACATTGCATTCAATGATTCCGCGTTTCATATACTCGGAAGCTGACTCTATCCCTAAAATGCGGCTTGTGCAAGCACCAACATCAAAATTAAACCGAATCTAGTAATTAAGAGAATCCGTACTGCATTAATTGTTATCTTTACCAGAAATGTCTCCATTTATGCTGAATAAATAGTTTTTCACTGTCACATTTTTTATAGCACGTTGATGTAATCTCTTGGCAGGGCGTCTGTCCAAAGTTCCTGCAAACATGTGTCATGCTTTTGGTCGACGTGAATCAATTTTTGTCGAACGTGGGGTAGAAAGCAGGGTAGTTCATCAATTTTGAGCCTTTCAGCCACCTCCGGCCATATGGCTTGCAGACGGTTCGAGGCAAACACTGTTGAATGAGATGGATGTGACGCACCGAATGCCGTCTCGGGGGTTTATAAAGTAGTGTCAGTGGGAGTGTTTTTCAGTGTACTGTTAACACTGCCCACGCTTCGGAACACGTGCTAACTCGTAAGAAACGACTGTCATTGCAATCATGTAAGGTATTGTATTAAATGTAAATTTTCACCTCGAATGTTTGTAAATAAGAAATAAATAAAACTTTTTTAATTCTCTATTTATTTTGTATAATAATCCGAGTATACGATGTAGATTTTTTATAAATATGTAAGTACGAAAAAATGGACTGTTTTACGGGCACCGGGAGCGGTAGCTCAGTGCATCAACTGATGTCACTGCAGCGGCTCTGACCGGGAGGTCCTAGGTTCGAGTCTTGACGGCGACAGGATTTTCTGCACTAGCTTTTCAGCTAGGTCGAATTCAGTCCCTGTCTGGAGGAGGATTCTAGCGGCCGGCTGCTCTGATAGGTAGTTTTCCGTGGTTCCTCCGATCATCACCAGGAGAATGCCGGAGAAGTACCCTAACAAACGGGCCACGGACCGCGCACGATCTGTCATTCCTCTTCCTTGTCCTATCCTTTCCCCTTACGCACACTCTTCCTTGTCCTATCCTCTCTCCTTACACTAACATGCACTACACTGCCACATATTCCGGGAGATCAGTCGAGAACTTAGAGCTTGTCTCGGCTGCGGCGGTGCCCCGCTGGAGGGAGAGTCCTGGTTAGGGGGAAACCCCTCTAGACGACGGTACGTCGAGCCGGATCTAGCCGTCAAGTGGGGAAAGATCACCGCGCATATCCCGAGAAAAAAGCATGCACTACACTAACGGGAAAAATGACCAAAGCAGTTGACGTGCCCGGAAACACGAAAAATCAATCAATCAATCAATTTTTACGGGCAAATTGAGACCCGTTGAATGACTGCACGATTGTACATTTTGGTGGCAGGAAGGTGTTTAACCGAAGTGACAGGTGGAAGGAACCATGGACACACGCTGGTTACCCGATTTATATATACTGTTACGTTTGTAGGTGGTGAATTAAAAGTCTAGTATTATTTTAACAAAAACGTTTATTTTTGTTTCTTAACACAATCACTGAAAACACTTGATTATTTATTTACACTACACTTTTCTTGATGATTTATTTACACTACCCTTCCCTTGATCATTTATTTATACTGTTCACTTCTTTTACACAGTCCTAAGCACTGGCCACAGTTCACTGCACTGATCACAGTTCGATGCACTGGTCACAGTCCACTGCCCTAACCACAGTTCGATGCACTCACCCCGGTTCACGCCACTGACCGCAGTACGATGCACTGACCACTGTTCACGTCACTGAGCACAATCACTGCACTGCTATCCACCGCGATGCACACGCTTCACAGTTCAGCTTCCACTGCGGACTTAAGACTGACTCGCGATCGCCGGCCGCCGCGTATTTATACTCGGCGAGTGCCGTCGGGAACTTTCCGGACCCCGCGAATGTTCTGGAATAATCTACTGCAGGAACCGCGGACAGATGACGCAACCCGCGCTCACAGGCAGCTCGTGGTGGCGCCGGCAGATGACGCAATCCGCGCGTACAGGTAGTTCGTGGTGGTGCCAGCCGGTGACGCAATATTCGTTACAATACTTTAAAGATACTATTTCTGTGATGAAACGGCTCCAATCATGAATGATATCGCTGTCTCCGCTCGGTCTTGCACAGAGCGCTCTCCCTCTCATCATATTTAACAATAATGGTGCTTCAGAATTATCTTTGTTAAGTGGACTCTACATCTGATCGATCGGGCGTACCAAGGTACTAATCGTACCGTCATCAGCGGGGCGTGGGATTGGCATAATTTTTTCTATTTATTATTGTCGCATCAATCGAAGATTCTTAGCATCTCTACAATATTTTACATATCCGATATATGTTTTAACATTGGTTATATATACAGTACATTGCTTAAAATAACAGTGATATTATTTTAAAAATTCATAATTTGGCCATACTGACGTAGGTCAAGGCTCATTTATGCAACATTGGGATATGAGTTAGTATGATCAAGTGTACAGAAATTCATTTATATTTTATTAAATATATTAGTATTCGTTCAAACTCTTATAATATCCTGTTGGTAGGGCTTGCAATGGATAATTGCTTCGAATTGTTGCTGTAGGTGTTCTCTGTCATCCTGAAAATTAAGGTAGACGTTCACTATATGCGACACAGTTCGTTCAGTCATACATAAGTCACAGAGGGGCGGGGATAGCTTGTGGAATAGCTGTAAATGTATTTTGTTGGTGTGTCCGGAGCGAAGCCTTGATATGACTATTTGATCTCTCTCTCCTAGTCATTTGTTTATCTATATGTATTGAGAAGAAATTTGGTGGTGTTTTGTGGATATGTAGCGATTTGTATTTAGTCCATTCTTCATTCCAGTTAGTCAACAATTTTGTTCGTAAATTTTAGGATATTGTTTGTGACGTGGTTAAGATGTGAACTAAATTGTCTTGTTTGAAATTACCAAGGAAGAAGCTGCCGTGCTCATCTCTTGAGTCATATTAATTTCCATAAATGTTCGTATCTAGGCAAACGAGATATTTTTTCCCTTCCGTGATAATTGACGGAAGAGTTAAGTGATTGTAAGATTTCGCATATGAGTTTACTATGGTTTAACTGGAGTAGGGTGCTTGTTGAATTAGTTACAATTGAGAAAGAGACGTGCTTAAGTTCTTTGAATAGTTTTAGAGCCTGTATGATTCCAAATAAACCCGTAGCTATTAAGCTAACAGGTGGTTTGAATGTATAGAATGTGCTGCGATCAGCGGTATACACATTCATTTTCGGACCGTCAGTCTTGAGAATGGGCTTGATACCAATAGTAGTGTGTGACTTATATTTCTCATCACAATCATCAAGAGTGGATATCATATGTTCTTCTGATAATGAACTTTTCTCTAGTTTCAGTAAAGTCAAGTCTTGTTTGAATTCTTGTAACAGCCAAGATTGTATTTTGGTTGGACGGAGTTTTTCTCTCTGAGAGAGTTGGATATTAAGTACTTCAAGAGATTCCTTGATTTTTTGAAAAAAGGGAATTATTGATATTATATATCTTAAAGATATCCAGAAGGTGTGGTGATACACTGCTGGTATCATTGGATTGATAGATGATCCAGCTTTAATCGCATACTTCATGCCGAGCAATTGGCGTCTGAATTGTAGAGATACACAGCCATCATTGTCTTGTCCGAGAAATCATCTTTATTACTTTTTTTCCAATGCGCGCAAAAATGTAATAAAAAGTGCTGTCTCCTGCCGTCTGGGATGTGTCTATGGTTTTGACACTTACCGAAGAACTTGAGAAAAAATTCGTAATCAATGAAACAGTTTCGATGTTTACTGAAAATGCAAGTATTTTTTGTATTTTTCCACCTATTCCCGTACTGCGCTTCCCTACTGAAATCTAATAATCATTCCTTCACTACTTACGACACAAGTGACTAATGTGACAGCAAGGATCTGAAGAAGACATCGACCACTATTAACTATTCGCTGACATCCCGTTGCTATATGAACAGCAACTTTTTGGTTTACTTGCTATGTAAAGAATTGTTATTCTTGTTTTTATATATATATATATATATATATATATATATATATATATATATATATATATATATATAGGGAGAGAGAGAGAGAGAGAGAGAGAGCAATGTGCGTGCTACTGTTTAAGTAATCGTTGTCGGATAGCACTTTTGCTGCTGCAAGTACCCGGATTCACTTTGTAGATTGGTACTTCAATAAACATGGATATTTTGCATTAGCAAACGTTAACTAGTTAAGTTGGTAATTAAGTTCCGCCCCTAAGTGAATCATATCCACCTCTATCCCTTTCTTCGAATCTCAACCTAATAAAATATGAAGAAAGATTCAGCACCCCTATACTAGCTGGAAAAGTATTTTAACTAAATTTAAAAACTACCTTCTATCATAAAACATTACGTGTGCTACTCCATGAAACGTTCATGACTCAGCCTACCCAAATACTGAGATCACAGCAAATTACCGAATCTGTTATCCAGAGTCACTGGGGGCTGGCAGTTGGCACCCCTGGCTCGCGTGATGAACGCGTCCATTTGCCGCTGCCGCTCGCCGGCGCCCCCCGTGGCGGCGCTGGGAAACAGCGATGCATCACTCTGCCAGCGCTGCGGCGGCGACCGCGAAAACTGCTCTTGGAAACTATGCTGACAAGTAATTATTAAAGTGAAATTAAAGTAATTGAAAGATAGCGTACGAAAGTCGCGGAGACAAGGCCGGAATGTCGCTGAAAATGTAGGACGAGAACAGCAAAAGAGTTTTGTGAAAGTTTTATTATCTCTTAAATAGAGTTGCTGTCTGTAGGGGTCTGAACGTCGTTCTTTTCTGTCCTTACGCAGGTAAAGTATGAAGTATTTTTTGATGAGAAATTGAAATGTGAAATGATGAAACTAAACAGATTATAAATATTCATTATAAAGTTATCTTCAGTAATATGCATATACATTCTGCTTATCATATGCAAAGTAGATCCTACGTCTTCAGTGTAGAATCTGTTTAGAGCTATAATTCTTATTTTCGAGAAAATACTTAGATATACTCTTTTTAGATGATTGAATCTTAAATAGGAATACGCTGTGTAATTTTAATTTCTTGAAACGCTTTCCACTCTTCAAATTATGAAATGAGCTTGACTAGTATGAACTCCTATGTTCGTACCCCTCTTTTTGAGGCCCCTTTTCCAAGTATCTTGTGAAAAATTTTAGTTTCTTTTTCTACAGTCTACATTAAAATAAGAGATGTATATTTTTATAAATAGAGTGACTACTTTAACTAATAACGATTGAACTTATCACTATATTCGCCTATAACATAATGAAATAATAATAATGAAATATAATAATGAAAAATCATGAGGATATTTTGACCGCTAAAAACAAAACTAAAGCAATGTGGAACATCGTTAAAAATTCGACCACGTCATCACGACATTTCGTCGAAAATGTTGTTTTAAAGGATAATGAAAGAGAAACAAGAAATCCAGAAAAAGTTGCGAATCTCTTCAACCAACACTTTTCTAGAATTGCGGTTGATCTCACGAAGGGACTAAAACCACAAAATTCAACATCATATGCTTCCAAAAAAAAAATTCGGCACGATGTTTATTTACGAAACTTTTTAACGAAATCCTCAGAATAGTCAGTAAATTAAAAAATAAATGTTCATCTGGTTTAGATGAATTTCCTGATTGTTTATTAAAAACGTGTGCACCTGCCATTATACACCCATTAACTCACATGTTCAATGCTTCCTTGCGCATAGGAATATTTCCGGATACTTTCAAAACAGCAAAAATTAAGCCACTTTTTAAAAAAGGGAACAAAAATGAAATTGAAAATTACCGGCCAATTACTCTTTTGTCAGTTTTCTCAAAAATATTAGAGAGGCTTTTCTATACGCGAATGGAAACCTTACTCAGGAAAACGAAGCGTTTTCAGACTCACAACACGGTTTCAGGAAATCAAAATCTACAGAAACTGCCATTTTTTCTTTCCTTCAAGATGTTGCTTCATCAATGAACAAAAATGAAGAACCTATTGGGATAGTTTTAGATCTTTCGAAAGCTTTTGACGTTATTAACCATAACATCTTGCTCTCAAAATTACCTTCTTATGGAATTCGTGGTATTGCCCTAGATTGGATAACCTCGTACCTTAAACATCGACCTCAAAGAGCGACTCTGGCACGAAAGGACATTATTTACTTATCTCTCCAATTCTTTGCCAATTGAACATGGAATGCCACAAGGTTCGATCTTAGGTCCTATCCTCTTTTTGTTGTACGTAAACGATATGCCCTCATCTATTAAAGATGGAAGAACAGTTCTGTTTGCCGATGACACGAATGTTATTTGCAAAAAAAAAACAATAAATAGAATTTCAGAAGTTTCAAATTGGTTTTGTAATAACAAATTAATAGTTAACGAAGGAAAAACAGTCTCAATGTAATTTTGCGCTTAAATCGGCAGTCGTATGCTCCATTGAAAATGAATAATATTCAATTAGCTGATGTTAAGGCAACAAAATTTCTAGGTCTCTTAATTCAATCAAACCTCAAATGGAATGTACATATAACAGAATTAAACACTAAATTAAGCTCATTATGTTATGCATTCAGAATTCTTTCTAATTCTGTCACATTTAGATTGCAAAAGAAAATTATCCGAATAATCAAAAAATCCCATCCACGTGATCTGTGCAAGCCTCTTTTCATTGAGCTTGAAATCTTACCATTGCCTTGCCTGTTTATTTATGAGTCTGTAGTATTTGTCAAAACTGACTTACTTAACGGTGGGAACTTATTTTCATGTAATACTGATATTTATAGTTACAACACGACGTAGAAATCATGTTCATCAAGTGTCAGTATCAATAGCTCACTACAAGAAATCCACATACAATACATGTACTTTACTTTACAACCCATTGCCAGATGAAATTAAGCAATTAAAATTGGTACACAGATTTAAGTTAAAAGTAAAATCTTTTCTGCTGCAAAACTGTTTCTATACAATTAGAGACTATACTGATCGTCAAAAAGAAAAATAAAGTTTACTTTAACAAAAACAAGATATAGTATAATGAATTAGTCTACATTTGCATTATATAATTTTAAAAAAAGACTCAATATGCATGTAACAAATAATGTACTTCCGGTTCAATGACCCCCATCTCGATCGGGTTGTTGTCCAGTTTCCCTGATCCATTGAGCAAATACTGAGATGGCCCCTTGATTTGCTTCTGGACGTAAATGTAGCTTCACTATGCGCACGTTTTGTTGAACTTTCCTTTTGCTTGTAGTGGTAGTAGAGCTTAGGGTGAGTTTCTATTTTATTAACAATACAGAAAAATCAAATCTGTTTGTTACTTTACCGTTAAAAATAAGTTTTCTATAATTTTGCAACGAAAATATCTAGTTTTTGAAATGTTAATCCCTCGCTTTTTTAAATTTATTGTTATTATTACTATTATTTTTCTTCTTTGAACTTTTAATAGTTAAATTGTTAGGAAGGGATTCTGAAACTCTAGAAAGCGTGCGCAGATGATTTTCTCCCCCATACGTCACATACAGTTTTTAACTGTTTTTGACTAAATAAATAAATAAACATTTCGTAATTTGATCCAGATTAAAGACAAAGACTTGGTGTAGGTCCTTCTTTCTGCATTTTGCTTGCTATTGTGCTATGCTGTTTCCATTGCTAATGTGCTAAAATCGAATAATTTTAGCACATCTGCTAAAATTAGCCCAATGTGTACACCCCTAACTCCGCCCGCGCTCTCCTCATGCCTGCACCAGCAGCCGCGTCTCCCGACCCTTCAGCCGCGCGCCCTACACTCTGCCCCGCCCCCACACACGTCCGACCGACGTCTTGCCTTCTTAAGCAAGCCACACACTAAAAAAACCGCAGAACTTCTTTTTCGGCCGAGAAGCTGCAAAGTACGAACGATCCAGTTTGCTTGCACATCTGGATACTACATTTTGTATACACTAGTTGGTAAAGAATATGTGTAATTTTTAATTGTTAAATTCTATCCATTCCTATATTTTTTCAGATAGCTCAGATCGCTACGCGATCGAAAAGATCTAAAGTTAATACTATATAAATATTATTTGATACCAGACATCTTTTATTTACATTTATATAAGAAGGTATCTATATAACCTAATCTAATTAACCGAAGAAACTTATACTGTTTTTTATTTGGTTCTGGGTTTTGAGGAATCCAAAAAATTTCTGGCCCTGCAGAACTTGAAGAAAGAAATGAAGTTACATAACCTTCCTCCAGACCTCCATATTTTTATAGACGCTGAGTTGTGAAAAGTTTGAAAAATAGATATTTACACTTTGGTTCTGAGAGAAAGCTTTTATTGAAAACAGAATTGAGTCGTGGAAATTCACACTGCACCCTAAAGGTTTGAAATACTAATATCAGTAGAAAATAATCATTCTATAATTGAATAAAAAAATGAGATAGTTCAAATCTTAGGAAAAATAGAAAGTAAATAATTGTAATTACATAGACTTAAAGTCAATATTTGGGGAACGAAAAGCCAATAATATTTGAATTGTATGGAATACAAACTAACATTCGAACAGACTAATTTTACATAAAAAACGTTCCAGTACAGGAAAATTATGCTCGCTAAACTAGCAGTAAAAAACCAACAATATAGGCATAAGGTATATCACTGGGTCATCGAAAGGTTACTGCAGCAACTGTGTTCGGGAGGTCCTAGGGTGCGAGTCCCGCTAATGGTAGTATTTTCTACCCTAGCTGCAAAACTAGGTTGAGTTCAATCTTAATCGTAGGAGAATTCTAGCGGCCAGCTACACTGTCTTACATGCAGTACACTACCACTCATGTCGGGAGTTCAGAGGTCCGAACTATCGAGCGTTTAAGCGTTTGATTGCAGTACAGCGCTTATGGAGGAAAGCGTTGCTACTTCTAACACAGCTTACATGCAACACTCGCCATGCAGATACTCAGATTGACATGAAATTTTACCAGCGTGTTTAACACCTTTCCAAATGCATAAAAATAAATTTAAATGTGATATGAACAATTACATATATTTTTCTGACAATTAGAATTCAGACGTTTCATTACGTGCTGCTTGTCAAAGCGCGGAATTCTCCACGTGTCGCCTGTGCTGATGATAAGGTCGAACACATGCATGAATAATCGAATAAATTAATATACTGTAATTATTGTAATATACAAGTTTCAAAACATTTTTGACATTTTTATACGGTATTCCTTAATTAAATTTTAGAAATTATCATTTACATTGTAAGATTCTTTACGGCTCCCTATAATGAATGGTCGAATTCTAATGTACCTTTGAATCACTTTCAAATGTTACATAAGCTAGTAAGATAATTCGTCAAGTAATGAAATTTTCACTTACCAAAAAGGCTTCAATTTTGTAACGAGTAGTAAATTGCATTACTTTATTATAATTATCAAAATACATTAACATATAACGTATTTATGGAAGAAATGACCTTTAAATAAATATTAAACACTTCATTGATAGCTTCTGAATTGAAAAATACACCTTATTGACTGTATTCGGACGGATCGCCGATTTTCAACGCACAATGGGCCACAACCCAGTACTATGATTTTCTGATATCCCGCATGGCGTTGAGCAATGCGTATTTGGTCGAGGGGTTATGATTTTCAGCACGGGGCAGTGAGACATGTGAATTGAAGCCATACCCGTACCCCTTCCTACGCTCAGAGAGAGAATTCTCCTACGGCCTATGCCTTGAAAGAGACGCGACCCCAAGGTCGAAATCATCGCCGACAGCTGAAGTCCCTCTCCTTCAGTGTCCTGCTGCCACGAATAAATCGCGTAACACTTGAACGAAAAATCTTGAATAAACAAAGATATCTTGAATGGTAAATTTTTAAAAAAATATTGCTTTGCTTAATAAGATCTGGGAATGGAGAGTTAGGCATGTTAAAATTGAGTAATTTTGATGAATATAAAAATACTATTTTTAATTATTATATTTTTCTATCCATTTTACTTTGTTTTTCGGTATCAACAATGATAATGAGCAAAATGTGTATTCCATACGAATTAGATGTCATTGTTACTTGTAACATTGTTGTAACGCCGCACTGACAACAAATGGCGATGATGGCTACTCTTCATTCGCGTTAATGTAAACTAATACTTTTATAATTTGTAGAATATTACAATACAATAGTGTTTAATAATTACTATTATTATTTTTGATCTATTTACATTTTATTAATTATTATATTTATTTTCACCGCTGTCAGTATCGTATATCTTATACAATGAATTCAATGCCAGAAATATATTTTCGTTTAAAGTTTTGAAGCAAAATGTATTGCTTGCAACTATTTAATTTTCGCACCAAATGTTGTACGATTGCAAATGAGTTTCACAAAAAATAGTGACTGAGATGTGTTAATTCGAAGATAAATTGTGGTATAATAGTATTTTATAACCCATACTAAAGGCGAGAAAGTACGTGCTGTTTTAGCTCCACTAGTTTTAGATAGGGTTATTTGTATTTCACCGTAATAAGTGAAATTCAAAAATAAATACTCTACTTTTTCTTTCTCCATCGCCAGTTTAGAATCGCTAAGACGAATTAAAGATCACCGAACGACATGAGATGTTCGTTCCGAGCGCACTGAATATTGTTTTTATTACCGTCTAACTCAAGAACCATGATTCAGACAAAAATGTGGTTGGTCTCATATCAAAATTTGAAATTACCCTGTCATTTCATCCGCTGGATGTTTGTGCTTTTCTGTAATAATAAAAAAGTTTCTCGCATGGTGAAAATTTAAGGACGACAAAATGTAGAAGTAAACACACGGCAATCATTTATAATTAATTTCTTCGTAATTAAACCATAAAACTCAATTATAAAATAACTATCATATTTATAGAAGTTCTAGGAATAACTGGTAAAAAACGCATTTGTCTAAGATCAATACAATTGAAGCTATCGTTGAGTAAACATGTTGAATATTTGCTTTAGAAACAGGATGACCGAGTCGAAAAACTCCGAACTTCTTCATGAATTGGCAACATACTACTTCGCTATAGAAAGAGATAGTCTTATAGAAAATTGCATTGGATAGAAAGAGAGAGCAATACTCCATAAGGCTGTGTACTGCAATCAAATGCTTGAACGCTCTAAAGGGCGGTGCATCTCCCGCGCTGGTGGGAGATGCCTGGTTGTAGAAAACCCCGCTAGCCAGCGTGTAGGTTGGCGCCGAATATCGCCATCCAGCAGGGGAAGTTCACCGCCACCCTCCCGCGATAAAAAGCATTCACCACACTTACGGGACTAATAATCTTAGCCGTTGACGCGCCTACAAACATTATTCTCTCAACCTCTAAATCAATCATTAAATAACGTAACGTGTAGACGAAATATCGCGCGAAGCACGGTACGGAATAAAATAACAACTTTAACACTATTGATGCAAATATGTTGTTTCCACCAATAGACACGTTCATCCACTCAATTCGCATCAAGTAGAAAAACCCTATAAACTGCATTTCCCTACTCAATAACACGAATCGACATATTCGCTCGCAAGCGCCTCCTTACGGACAGCCCCGCCGCGAACCGCCCTCTGGGCGCGCCTGACACGTGTGAGTGATGGAGCGGGCCACACACGCGCTCTCGGCCCAAGAGGGGCGGAGGCCCTGGCGGAGGCGGGCTACACTGGGCCCAAACGGCGACATAGCTGCCCGTTCCAGCACGCTGCAAAATTTGCACACCCACCGAGTCAATAAAATGTTTACTTTTTACTACCGGTAGCTCAGTGCATCAACTGATGCCACTGCAGCGACTCTGACGGGGCGGTTCTAGGTTCCCACTCCCCACGGCGGCAGGATTTTCGACACTAGCTTTTCAGCTAGGTCGAATTCAGTCGCTGTCTGAAGGAGAATTCTAGCGGCCGGCTGCTCTGATCGGTAGTTATCCGTGGGTTCTCCGATCAACACCAGGCGAATGCCGGAGCAGTACCCTACCAAACGGGCCACGGATCGCGCGCGATCTTTCCTTCCTCTTCCTTATCCTATCCTCTCCACTAACATGCTCTACACTACCACATATTCCGGGAGACCGGTCGGGAGCTTAGAGCTTGTCCCGGCTGGGGCGGTGCCCCGCTGGTGAGAGAGTCCTGGTTAGGGGGAAACCCCACTAGCCGACGGTAGGTCGGCGCCGGATCTCGCTATCCAGCGGGGGAAGATCACCGCCATCTCCCGAGAAAAAAACATGCCTTACACTAACGGGACTAATGACAAAAGCAGTTGACGCGCCCGGAAACACGATTTTAAGGGCATGCACCGCGTGCTAAAACTTCGATTTGTATAGCCTCTCTCCGCTAAAAGTGAGAAGATTCTGAAATCTTGAGATAAAACTGTGAATTCAATAAAGAAAACGAAATACTTTAACCTGATCGTACTAGCTACTACTCACCTTAATGTCATATAGTACATAATTAAGTGATTTGTATTATTGAATTAAAATAAAATGAAAGTCAGTAAGGCTGTCTTAAAAATAGTGTATAACACACGTGGCAAACGTGATTTATTTTCCTTGTAGGATTGCAACATGGGGCCTATAGACCTTGTGACGCAACCTTTCTACTCACAAAATAAATGTCACTTTTACCATCGTGTCATAAATATCATTTTTAGCGTCAGTGGACCAATATAAAGCAAATAACAGAGACAGTTGACGGTAAATCGGGACTATAGACGAATTTTATAACCAACTGAGCCCGTTTTTATGATGTCGCACGCGTGTTGATAAATATTTTCTTAATATTACCTTCTTTTTATATATATAAAATTTTTCATTTTTAGCCGCAATCCATTTTTGATTGTTCTTAATGGCTGGGAGTCTGTAAAAGCCTTAACGGACGTCGACAGAAGTAGCGTTTCTTTGGTTGCTTGCGTTAAGTCCATAAAACATAATACTATAACGAACAAATACTCACCATTACAGTACACACCCTCTTAATTAATCGTCTTTCTCTTTAAATTGCCGCCCGGAATTTGAGACGATGACCTACAGGTCATCACGTGCTTCTAGCCGTAAGGAAACAAAAGAAAATTCACGATGACATTTATAGTTTTGTACGTAAAATAGAGTACTGTGAAGGACGTGAGATTTATTGGCTGTTTTTGAATGGCCTAATTTGTGTTAAATTAATATCATCAATGAACTAGAGACAAGATGTAAAGTTTTTTTGGCCTGCAAAAGAAGTTCTTACAGAGTACATTTTCTTATTTATACATGGTTATTATATTATATTATATTATATTATATTATATTATATTATATTATATTATATTATATTATATTATATTATATTATATTATATTATATTATATTATATTATATTATATTATATTATATTATATTATATTATATTATATTATATTATATTATATTATATTATATTATATTATATTATATTATATTATATTATATTAGGTTATTTAGTTCGTTTTTTAATGATGTTGTATGTATGTATTTGCCGTTGCTGGATCGGTAGTCCTACTTTGCCGGCCAGCTCTCGGTGTCCCCCGTGCCTGGGTCTGGTTAAATTCCCATGGTTGGGGGTAAGAGCGGCACGAGGCGAACATGGCAAGTGCTCTTCACCGTTACTGGCAATATCCGCCTGCTTAAGCTTTTCTTCGTAACACAGCTACAGAAACTGGAACGATTTTAAAGGAAAGCTACACTTTTTTTTTATCGACTGGGAATCGAACTCGGGACCACAGCACGAGAAGTTAGTACGCTACCCAGAGGAATGAGCTACCTCAGAGGTTCATAGAAATAGTTTATTTTATTGCTATGAAGAGAGTGGTAGTTTAAGTGGCCGAACCGTTGTTCGGTCTGCGTGCCTTTACCGAGAAGGCTAACAGGGATGTACTGAATATTCACCCCATTTTTACTGCAAACTACATGGAATATTTATTTTATATATAATATACATATTTAATATATATATATATATATATATATATATATATATATATATATATATACACATATTTAAAAGTTAAAATTGTGGCGAGTAAAATATTTGATTTCATAACATAACTGTTAGGACACTGCTACTCAAATGCACGAATTCGGGCCAGCCGTGGACCTGTAGAGTGAGCTGCGTGGTACTCGCATTTCACTAGACTAGAGCCGACGACTCGAGCGTCCCCCCCGCCTTGAAGGCTGACCTGCAATGATGGGGATCGTTTGCTCGCAGATAAGCGCTGGGCCAGGGCTTGCCAAGTGCGTCGCATCCTTGAGCAGCCAACCCTGTGGCAGAACATGTGTCTGGATGAATGAAGATCCCCGGAGTTGGTTTCCGATTGGATCGAATGTGACCCTTTGTCACGGCTCATTTTCAGTTATTGAATATGAGGCATTCACTCGTTTACATTATGTTAGCAATATTTGTTTCTAATGATGACAAACCGCATCTGATCCAATTGTTAACTAATGGAGTGTGTAATTTCATTCATAATACCTCTTCATCCTATTTGAACGAAACAAATAAACTTTAGATTTGATACATTTGATTACACAATGACACGTCTATTCACATATGACCAAATAATAAACTAAAATAATGAAGATTGACTTCCGATGGCAACTCATGAATTCCAGAGACATGAGATTTTGTTACGGCAGTACATGCAAAAACAGGTCAAGTAGAAATCATCCTGTAATATACAAAATCCAAATAGAAAATATAATAGGGCAAGTAAATGAATTTATATTTTTATTATCACGCTACTTCATATGGAGAATCCCTATCAGAAAGACACAGAAAAAATAATTAAATTAAACAATTAGAAGGTATCTTCGAAACAAGTTAGAATTAATACATTTTTCGGTGATGCTCAGCCGTTTCTCAACCTTTCAAAATCGTCTGGTGACCTGTACCGGCTGGTGAGTATACGATTCAATTAAGATGAATAACACAAAGGATTAGGACATCTTGTAAAAACAAACGAATTCTATCTTTCATTTCTAAACGTCATGACGTATCTCAAGATTTCCTTATCTACTTTAAAAATACAAAACATTGTTACGAAAAGTCATAAGGCAGGCTAAAATCATGAAAAACGATCAGGATATTTTGAACTCAAATAACAAAACGAAAGCAATGTGGAATATAATAAAAAATACTACCAAATCAACTAGAAACCTTGTAGAGAATGTTGTTTTAAAATATAACGATATAAATGTGAACGATCCGGCCACATTGGCTAGTCTCTTTAACCAATACTTTTCGAGAATTGCTGTCGATCTCACTAATGGTCTTCAGCCACAAAATTCAATAACAGACTTCACCCAAATTTTAGACACGATGTTCGTTTCCGAAACTTCTTCCTATGAAATTCTCAAAATAATCGGTAAACTAAAAAATAAATATTCGTCCAGTTTAGATGAATTCCCGGATTCTTTGTTAAAGATCTGTGCATATGCCATTATACACCCGTTAACTCACATATTTCATTCATCGTTATGCACCGGAACGTTTCCAGATATTTTCAAAACAGCTAAAATTAAGCCGCTCTTCAAAAAAGGCAACAAAAATGAAATTCAATATAACCAGCCCATTTCTCTTCTATCAGTCTTTTCAAAAATATTAGAGAGACTTTTTAACGTACGAATGGGAACATTTCTCAGTAAATATGACGCGCTTTCAAATTGCCAACATGGATTTAGAAAATCAAAATCAACGGAAACAGCTATATTTTCTTTTTTTTTAAGATGTCGCCTCATCATTGGATCAAAACGAGGCACCTATTGAATTATTTTTAGATCTTTCAAAAGCTTTTGACGTCATTGATCATGACATTTTACTTTCAAAATTACCTTCATATGGAATCCGTGGTATTGCTCTAGATTGGTTATGTTCGTACCTTAAACAACGATCTCAGAGAGTGGAAATACCTTACTGGAATGATGGAATATTACGTACTTTCCGACTCTTTGCCCATTGCACGTGGAGTTCCTCAAGGATGAATTTTAGGTCCTATTCTGTTCCTACTTGATGTAAATGAGATGCCCGGACGGAAGAACGGTTCTCTTTGCAGATAATACGAACATCCTTTGCAATAAAGAAACCGTAAATAGTACAATATCAGATGTTTCAAAGTGGTTCCGAAATAACAAATTAATAGTAAACGAAAAGAAAACGGCTTTAATGCAGTTTTCCATTTCAAATAAACAATTCTGTGCTCCATTGACTGATGTAAAGGCAACAAAATTTTTAGGTCTCTCAGTTGAGTCAATCTTTAAATGGAACGTCCATTTAAATGAATTGAACACAAAATTAAGTTCATTATGCTACGCGTTCAGAATTCTTGCAAAATCAGTCAGCCTTCATACTGCTCGTTCTGTATACTTCGCGAATGTTCATTCCCACCTGAGATATGGCATAATATTCTGGGGAAATACATCTTATAGCTCCCAGACTTTTAGATTACAAAAAGGAATTGTACGAATAGTAACCAAATTCCACCCACGTGATTCATGTAAGCCATTCTTCATTAATCTAGGCATTTTACCATTACCTTGTCTGTTCATTTACGAATCAGTGTTTTTTGTAAAAAATGATTTGCTTAAGGGCAGGAATATATTTTCAGAAAATGCCGATGTCTATTCCTATAACACTCGACGTAGAAATCATATTCATCAGATGACAGTATCAACATCTTATTACAAAAAAATCACATACAATACATGTACATTATTTTACAACACTTTGCCAGATGACATTAAACGATTAAATTTGATAGAATAGTTTAAATTCCAAGTGAAATAGTTTCTAATTATTACTGAGCACACAAGGAAAGTAACATTAA
Organism: Teleogryllus oceanicus; assembly: GCA_964035755.1. NCBI lineage: Eukaryota > Metazoa > Arthropoda > Insecta > Orthoptera > Gryllidae > Teleogryllus > Teleogryllus oceanicus. The sequence goes on along the minus strand of CAXIVR010000007.1, from coordinate 71,362,712 downwards.
AACTTAATTTTAAAGTGATATTTAATGTTTATTTATCATTGGGCTGTATAATTCTAAACAATATGTAACAAGTATTGTATCGCAGCTTCTGGGTCAATGACCCCCATATCTATCAGGTTTTTCGACGAGTTTCCCTGATCCATTAAGCAAATGCTGAGATGGTCCCTTGTGTTGCTTCTTGACGTAAATGTAACTTCATTTTCTATGCACGTCTTCTAGAATTCAGTGGGAAATACAATTATTCAAGTTATCGTTTCCATATTGTCGCCGCAGTAAGTATTATTCCGAAGGACAACATGGATAAGAGCCCAAAATTTATTGCTTATTTATCCTTGAAAATAGATTTTATTACATGGGAGGTTTTTTTAAGTAGTATATGACTTAGTGTAGGGATCACAGAATTTTGGAAATGTGCACACAATTCATTTTTCCCCATAGCACGTCATACGCAGTTTTAACTTTTTCACGTAAAATAAATTAAAAAAATAAAGGTTTAAAATATTTAAGACAATGCGCAAAAAGTTTTATTCGCGGGTATATTCGTATTTTAATGTAATTACTATAATACATGTGTTTAAATTAGTCCTTTATGGCACAATTTTTCTAACACAAGGAAAGCATTGCATAAAACGCTGGGTGATATATCCTTGTTAAAATACGCCCTAACGATATTTTGTTCCTCCACAATCTGTGGATACAAACATTTTGGTCGTCATGCTGGGATTTGCTTCAAGACGAAACGAATCTTATGACCACGAAACCGTTTGCAACCATGCAGAAAACGCGCTGTCTGCCGAATGCGAGTAATTTTTAACAAACAGCTAAATCAAATAGATAAAAATGTAACGTGTGGAATGCTCTATCTAAAGAAATTATATTCAATAAACTGTGTAACTGTTAAGGAAGTTGTACTAAATTAGTTTAGCAAAATCAACTGCCAATTTGATAAGGACAATCTGATTGCCCTTCCTCGCACATTTCCAATACGGCGACACTGCGGGCGATGAACACTGGAGGCGATGAACATAAATCGTCCTTGACGTTAGCCAACGCATGTCTCGGATACGGCCTTTCTCTACTTCTAACCACTTCTAAACTATTTCTATTTAACTAAAAACGCGCATTTCCCACTTGTTCCATTTGTCCAAGTCATCAATCACTCGCGTGCGGACAGACAAAAATCGACCGCCTTCGGACGCGGAAACACACGTTCAGAAAGCTCACTTTAAAGAACGAAACCCTTGTTTTTTGCGTGGCATTGTACAAACCAGTGCTGCCACATCAGCATGCATACTTTCTCGCATTGTTTGTAAAGGTTCCGTAATATTCTAATATTACGTGAATGTGTAATTTTTGAAACTTTAAAAGATCGCACTAAATTAATGTTTATAGCACATTTGTCAAGGAATTCGTCTCTGTCTATTCAAAAACTTAAAAAAAATGGAACAGTTATTGAGAAAATCTTGTTTTTAAAATGTTGCCTTGACTTCATGCAGAATTAGACGAAAACTTCTCATATTTTGAAAATATTGTAGGTAACATTATTTAAAGAGATATTTTTTGAGAAAATATTTAATTACTAAGAAATATCTCTAATAAATATTATAGTTGTGAGAAAGACGAAAAAATAAACGTTGCAATTTTCGAAAATTCAGAGAGTTCAACGAAAATGGCATTTTTTAGAAAATGTTCAAAATGTTGTTGAGGCTTAATTTAAAGTACCCTTAAAACACGAAGTACCCGCTTCATAATTAAAGCGGTCGTGATATCAGCAAGATCTGTTGGGGAATATCCATTTTGATGACAATCCCATCTTCGGTTTAGCAACTAGTGTTGTTACAAGTATACGGATAGACAGACGTTTTGCCTTTAACCCATGTTTCTATATTATGGTCCCACCATACGTAGATTCTGAGTACACAAACTTAACTACATATAGGAAGAACAATTATCCACTTTTTCGTTTTTAGGAACTTACAGTATGACTTTTTCCACCGAAATATTGCCATTTTCTACAGTAGCATTCTACATATATCTCTGTACCACGACCGGGAGCGGTGGTTCAGCGCATCTGGTACAGCGCAAGGTTCGAGTCCCGACGGCGGCAGGATTTTCGACCCTAGCTTTCCAGCTAAGTCGAATTCAGTCGTTGTCTGGAGGAGAATTCTAGCGGCCGGCTGTTCTGATCGGTAGTTTTCCGTGGTTTCTCCGATCAACACCAAGGGAATGTCGGAGCAGTACCCTAACAAACGAGCCACGGACGGCGCGCGATCTTTCCTACCTCTTCCTTGATCGAATCTCTCCTCTTACACTTATACTTGCATGCACTATACTACCACACTCGCCGGGAGACCGGTCGGAAACTTAGAACTTGTCCCGGCTGGGGCGGTGCCCCGCTGGTGGGAGATTCCTTGTTAGGGAAAGCCCCGCTAGTCGACGGTAGGACGACGCCGGGTCTCGCCATCGAGCGGGGGAAGATCACCGCCTCCACCCGTTGAAAAAAACATTCACTACACTTACGGGACTGATGTCCTCCGTAGTTGACGCACTCGGAATCACTGATCAATCAAAAAAAATCTGTACCACGTAATTGCGTGGTGTGCGAGAAAGTAATAAGCCCGCTTCGGGGGGCGTATCGGCCCAGTGCAGCGTCTGGCGGCGGTGGGCGCGGAGAAGCTCGAAGAAAATCCATTTTCCGCCGAGGGCCTCCGAAGAGAATCGAGGGCGCGTGGGCGCGCGAAGGGCGATGCAAATTGCATTGCGGCCGCGCGCGAGAGCCCCGCAGCTCAACGCCGCCGTTCGCTCAAGGAGCTCTCGGCCCACGCCCCCCGTGCGCGGGCGACCGTGCGTGGGGTGGCGGACCGCGCTGAATGCGCTCACACCCCGTACCAGCGGGTAAAGGTAAAGGTGGCCCCGGGCTATGGAACAATTGGACGAAGTGGCCCACGCGGGAGGTGAACGTAGGTTGATTGATTGATGTTTTCGTGTGTCCGGGCGCGTCAACTGCTTCAGGCATTAATCCCGTTAGTGTAGTGCATGTTTTTTTCTCGGGAGATGGCGGTGATCTTCCCCCACTGGATGGCGAGATCCGGCGCCGACCAACCGTCGGCTAGTGAGATTTCCCCTAACCGGGACTCTCACACAAAAGGGGCACCGCCCCAGTCGGGACAAGCTGTAAGCTCCCGACCGGTCTCCCGGAATATGTGGTAGTGTAGTGCGTGTTAGTGTAAGTGTGTGTGTAAGGGGAGAGGATAGGACAAGGAAGGGTAAGGTCAGATCGCGCGGTCCATGGCCCGTATGGTAGGGCACTGCTCCGACATTCGCCTGGTGTTGATCGGAGAAACCACGGAAAACTACCGATCAGAGCAGCCGGCCGCTAGAATTCTCCTCCAGGCAGCGACTGAATTCGACCTAGCTGAAAAGCTAGTGTTGAAAATCCTGCCGCCGTCAGGACTCGAACCTAGGACCTCCCGGTTAGAGGCGCTGCAGTGACATCAGTTGATGCACTAAGCTACCGCTACCGGTATGAAAGTAGGGTCGACACAATAGGTACATATTCTGTTAAAGTACACAGTGGTAAAGATGCTTCCGGGCAACTGCACCCTTGCCGATGTGACGTACGCGAGAGATGTAGACAGAGCAGCATCTATTCCACCCCATTTGTTATGTTACAATGGTAAACGTGTCCGTGGGTAAGTACACGCTTAGCCGATGTGGCCCACGCGGGAGGTATAAGTTCACGTTCTGTGGGTGTGTTACTGGTGCTCCCGGGCAATTGCATACTTGGCCGATGTGGCTCACGCGCCATTTGACGCCATTGATACAAGTTCTGTTACAATGGTCAAGGTGCCCCACACTGCAACTGCACACTTGACCGATGTGACCCACGCAAGAAGTGATGGTATGGCACTATATAATCGACGCCTCAGGTTCATGTTCTGTTATAATGACAAAGGTGTCGCCGTGCACGCTTGACCGATGTGGCCCAAAGAGATGAACGTAGACGCCATATTTCCCCAAGCCATAGGTACAAATTCTTTAATGGTAAAGTTCTCCCAAATTGGCCGATTGGCCCACGCGGGAGGCAAAGGTAAGGCAACATCTACTCGACGCCCTAGGCGCGAGATTTATTACATTGGTGAAAGTGCTTCCGCGCGATTGCAAAATTGGCGGCTGTAATCAACGCGGGAAATAAAAGTAGGGGATCGTCTATTCAACGCCATAGGCTTACGATTTATTACAATGGTAAAGGTGACCCCGTGTGGGGGACACCTTTACCGTTGTAATAACTGGGTCGATATGGCTCAAGAGGGAGGTGAAGGAAGAGCTCCGCCTATTCTTTGTTATCCGCAGAAGTTTCGTGGCAATGATAAAGGTCTGAAGGCAGGTATGGCCCAAGGGAAGGTTGAAGATTGAGGCTTCGTGAATTCTTCGTAGACGGCACAAGAGGATGTTGTGTGTTGAGAGCAATGCTCCGTCCTCATTTATCGGCAGGAAAGATTCTAGTACTTTATTTATTTATTTAACGTCAAAAAACAGTTGAAACTGCGTATGACGTGCTATGGGGAGAAGTGAATTCTGTGCACATTTTCAAAATTCTGTGATCCCTACACTAAGTCATATACTACTTAAATTTTGAAAAAAAACTCCCATGTAATAAAATCTATTTTCAAGGATAAATAAGCAATACATTCTGGCTCTTATCCATGTTGTCCTTGGTAATAATACTTCCTGCCGCGACAACATGGAAACGATCGTTTGAATAATTGTATTTCCCACTTAATTCTAGAAGATGTGCACAGAATATGAAGTTACATTTATGTCCAGAAGCAAAACAAGGGGCCATCTCAGCATTTGCTCAATAGATCAGGAAAACTGGACGAAAAACCTGATCGAGAAGGGGATCATTGACCTGGAGGCTGTAGTACAATACTTGTTACAGGTTGTTTATACACATTTATACAGTCCAAATGGTAAATAATGCATTATGTATCATTGTTTAAATTAATGTTACTTTTCTTGTGATGCTCAGTATAGTCGCTAATTGTATAGAAACAGTTATGCAGCAGAAACGACTTAGAAAGGAGAAGCCGACTCTACAACCGGCGAATGGAAATTGCCGTAAAAAAATCCCGGCATTTTCTAGGGATTTGAACCCGGTTCTAGGTCAGGAAGTCAGAGCCCTATTAATGTGCCAAAGCTGGTCTTATCGGAGGAAAAGAATAGCCAGAAAGAATAGACCTGTACGTTCTGTATTCGCTTAATGAATCATGTATTTTATTCTTATTTCTCGCTTAAGAGCCCTGTAAAGCTGGTCTCAAACTGCTAGTGTAAATATTGATTTACTGCTACTATACTAATATTGATGTATAGCAGAGGAGGAATGAGAAATATGCCTGTTCGTTTATAACCCACAGATTAAAAGAGGTAGAATGAAACTACATTTTATTAGTAACAACATCATACATTTATTTGTCCGCCTCGACGACATTTAAAACGATCCATTTTCCCACGCTGGACAAGTTTCCTCATCCCACAAATAAAGAACACGGTAGTATTTCCTCTAACCATGACCTCACTGCCCCTTTCATTTCATCATCCTTGAAATAAATACCCTAAATATTTTTAAACATGGAAAGAAGTGAATGACGGGAAATTTGGTTAGTATGGAGTCAGTGGAATGAGCCAAGCTTTCAAAGTCATTGGAACCACAGCGGCTGCACACCAATTGTGTAGTCAAGATTTTATCATGTTGCAGAATTATCAGCTCCGAGGATTTGTGAACACACACGTCTCCCCAGATGTTTTAACGGCTCTGTGTAATGTGATAGTCGTTTCGAATAATTTCATCCAGTTTCTTTTGGTTTTACAAAAACAGCTTGACCATTTCAAGGTCCGTTCTTAATACTCGCTTCCCTAATTTTCGATATGCGAAAATTTGATTACGCACGCGCTCATAGTAATTCGCTCAACATTTTTGTCAGCTAGGTCAAATTCAGTCGCTGTCTGAAGGAGAATTCTAGCGGCCGGCTGCTCTGATCGGTAGTTTTCCGTGGTTTCTCCGATCTACACCAGGCGAATGCCGGAGCAGTACCCTACGAAACGAGCCACGGATGGCCTTCCTCTTCCCTGTCCTATCATCTCTTTTTACACACACACACACACACACACACACACTTACACTAACATGCACTACTCTACCACATGTTCCGGGAGACCGGTCGGGAGCTTAGAGCTTGTCCCAGCTGGGGCGGTGCCCGCTGGTGGGAGAGTCCTGATTAAGGGGAAACCCCACTAGCCAACGGTAGGTCGGCGCCGGATCTCGCAATCCAGCGGTGAAAGATCATCGTGTATATCCCGAGAAAAAACATGCACTACACTAACAGGACTAATGACCAAAGCAGTTGACGTGCCCGGAAACACGAAAAAATCAAATTCAAACAAAAGTGACTTTCAGTGAAAAATTCTGAATTTCTATAACGTAAACTATGTAAATAGTGAGTAGTATGCTTTTGGTGGAGAGCGGTGGCCGTAAGTGGTATACGATGCGTGGTGAGCGGTGAGTAACGGTTGGTAGTAGTGGGAGAGTTAGGCATTGAATTGATTGACTGATGTTTCACGGCGCGTCACCTCCTACGGACGCGATGGTGTAGTCAATATTTAATACCGAGGGAGTGGCAGTGTTTCTTCGCCGCTGGTTGGTGAAATCCAGAGCAACTTTCCCGTCGACCAGCGGGGAAATCCCTTCCCGGGTATCTCCCAAAAACGAGGAATCGTCCCTGCCAGGACATGCTCTATGTTTCCGACGATCTCTCGGCATAAAGCATGCAAGTGTAAGTCCCAGAAAAGGGATAGGATAGGACGACCAAGAAGGAAAGATCCCGCGCGGTCCGTGGCCCGTTCGTTAGTGAACTTCTCATGCAATCACCGGCATTACACATGCCGGTAGATTGGATGGGGATTTAGAACTTTTCCAGGTTGAGGCGATGCCCCGCTGGTGGGAGATACGTGGTTGAGGGAAACCTCGCTAACCGACGGTGGGTTGGCAGCGGATCTCGCCACCCAGTAGGGGAAGAATACAGCCACCTTCCGATTTAAAAAAACATGCATTACACTTACGGGACAATTGACCTCGTTAGTTGACGCGCCCGGAAACACTAATCAATCAATCGAAGAAGAGTCAATCAGAGTCGTTTCAGAAACATCATCATTGCTAACTCTGCGCTAAATTTATGCGGTTTGGTAAATGGGCAGTGAATGGAGAAATATTTTCCTAAGGATGAGCCAAAGTCACAGTTTGCGAAAACAAGTGAACATCACATGTATCTCAGAGAAGTATCCCTCCGCCGCGACATCTGTTTAGTCACGCCCCTTCGTAAAGTGCTAATGCCTCCTGTGAAAACATCCCTACAAAGAAGTTTCGCTGAGATATATGCACGTACGTGAATCCGGGAAATATTTAAATTTAATTACGTATGTGGGAAATCTCTTAACATGCTCTCACAATCAGTAATAGAAAACTGCCACAAATGTAAATAGAAAGAAAAATGATTTTAATCCGGAAACACGTGCACCGGTACGCATCTCGCATTCAAATCTCGGATTTAAAATGAACATAACATTTATCACACAAAAAGTAAATTTAATGTAATGTTTATAAAAAAAGAATTTTTACAGAAGAGCACATAACACTGCACATCCTAATATCAATTATTTCTCGCAGCGCACTATATTTTGTCGGACAAGGACTTCACAAAAGGAAGTGTAGAAGCCATTTACAAGTTAGCCATCCGCAAACGAACGAATGCAGGAGCTTAGAGCTTGTCCCGGCTAGGGCGGTGCCCCGCTGGTGGGAGAGTCCTGGTTAGGGGGAAACCCCACTAGCCGACAGTAGGTCGGCGCTGGATCTCGCCATCCAGCGGGGGAAGATCACAGCCATCTCCCGAGAAAAAACATGCACTACACTAACGGGACTAATGACCAGAGCAGTTGACGTGCCCGGTAACACGAAAAAATCAAACAATAATCAATCAAACGAATGCGGGAAGGGAGTCTAATGGGCTCAAGGGCACAACGACCACAGAACCTTCAATTATGTCGCCAGCACTAGCTGTCACTTTGGCTCATCCTTAGGAAAATCGCTCTATAGAAAGCGAACGGCGCTGGGCAGTGAGCAGCGGTTAGGCGGTAAGCGGCAGTCGTGGGGTTCCGGAGTCGGCGCGCGGAGCCTGAAAGCGGCGATCGCAGCGCTGAAGATTAGTGGCCAATTACCACAACGCAAAAACTGCATCCTCCCCTCCTTGAGGGCCTTCCCCTCCTCACCTCCCCCTCCACGACCTCCCCTGCTTCACAGAGGCGCGCTTTTTGCCCGCAAGGGGGAGCGCGGCGCGACGATTAGGCTGGTAATTGCACTGCAAACTCCCAACGACCGCCTGCCCTCGCGCAGCCGGCCGCGAAGGCGGTAAGGGAACTGCATTAGGGCGAGTGCCTGGCTGCAGTTAGTGTTGCGAAACAAGTATTTGGGAAAGTGTAATGCGCATTGTCAACGATTACCAAGTGCTTTTCAATGGTCAATGGTTGCAACATCCACCTCCGAATAGAGAGCAGGCCTGGAAATTGAGAAACCTAGTTGATACGAAACCTATCGCCTTCAGGCTGTTTTGGTGTGTCAGTTGACTGTCATAATATATATGTGCAATGTATTTGTGGATGAAATATTTATTTTAAGTTCAACCTCACAGCTCGTAAATAAAGTTTTAATAAAGAATGATTAGTGGGTTAAAATAATTATTAGTAGATTCTATTCATTAAACTTGGTAAATAATAACTGTTTTGAGATTAGCATGTTCGATTGTTACAAAATGAATATATAAACTTTAGTATGACTCGTAAGAAAGAATAATTCGAGGGATGAAGTGTCGATTGCTATAGACGCACGTTTGTGAGAAGGGGACTGGACAGTGTTAGCTAATGAATGGACGCATGAATGTAGGCTGGGAATATTAACGTGATATTATGGTTTTAAAACCCTAATAGTAGCAACTTCATGGTATTAAAAGTTTGGCAAAACCTTGGGAAAGGTACTCCAGCAAGAATTAGTCAGTGGTTCTCAAGTAAGGGACAAGATATATACGGAAGTAGTATTAAATCTGATTACATGAATTCACGAATAATATATTTGCTTTGTGTTTGACCTTAAAATCATCTTTCTTAAATTGCTTTTAACATTGTCTTTTTAATTGCAAAATCAGATTATTTAATACACTTCGTAACAGGACAACGTTACGTAACAAAACGTACCGTTACCAGTTTTTTAATAAAAATAATATTTTAAAATCATGTATGACTTTAATTTAAGTTAATTTATTTAAAAAGTAGTCTGTCAAAATAGAAAGAGGTGTACTAAATAGTTGTGATTTTAAAATGTTCTTATTAAATGTTCTTGTTAAATGTTCTTATTAAATACCTCAAGAGAGAGGCAAACAAGCACTGCAACGTTTTGTGAGTGGCAAATCAGCTGCAGGTGAATTTCTTGGCGTTCAAACGATAGCGATTCTCGTGTACATACGCTGTTGTTGGAACACTGAACATTCAGTAGATTTGTAATATTAATATGTAGCATATCGCTAACAATTGTGACAGTTGCCTTCAAGAGCTCACAATCAAGAATATTTCTTTGTTATATTTGATCAAAATAAGTGAGTAAATAAATGAAGTTTCCAGTTATATCCCATTAAGATAGCAGGTTTCATTGAAGACATGTAGTTATGCAATTTGAAATTACTATTACGTTAGTGCCAAATATGATCAACACCACAACTTTCTCTCCACTGTTCGCTACAAACACGTACAAGATATGTTAAACTACTTTCATTATGTAAGACAGAACAAAATAGTTACAAACATCGACTAATGATTCATGTGCGAAGGAATGACACTGACAAGCAAAAGAAGTCGGAAATGTGTGGCCTATGAACCCAACTTGGATGTTCCCGAGTTCATTTAAGGAAATAACTTACGTTAGTGATTTTAGATCGCTTCCTACACAATCAGTCACAATAGCGTCTCCAGATACAGAGCAGAGTTTAAAGAAATTCTATACTTTTATTAGGAACTAAATAGAAGAGATATAACCGCATAAACGTAGATTCATCCGCACAATTATAAAAGCGAGAGCCATGTAATTGCTCTTTTGAATACTTCATAGCATTATAATCATGTTTCTCATAGTTTTCTAAAATATTGAAATAAAACACAATTCACAATAAAACCGTGAAAAAATTGGAAGCTTTTAAATAATGGGTACAAAAGGGAGACTATTTCATTAATTCCCTGAATCGTTTACGGAGCAAGAAGAGAGAAATGAAATTCTATGAAATTATTGGAAATTATTTCGGATGTATTCGAACTTTTTTTGCCAGAAGGTGTAAGTGGACTGCCAGAATAATCCGACTAGTAATCCTGTACTCGAATTATCCTTATAAGCAATTTGTATGGTAAGATTGTAAATGATGTGATACAGAAATGATAATTTACTCTCTATCATTAATTATTTTCAAAGGCACACTCAGATTTGTTTTCGGGAGAAGAGAGGATCCCTGGATAATGTTCAGAACGAACCCCTTGTAATCCACAATACCACAGCAACTTTGCCTTATTAGGGGGACAAGTTCCCGGGGTAGGCGCCTATGGCTTTTCGCCTCTATCCGCACCCTCCACCGACGCACACGTACGCTGATGGGCTGATATTCGGATACAGCCGGAACCCGCAGACGGATACAGCAGTTTACTGTCGCAGCAACCTCCCCTTACAATGCTTGGGTACGGGTCGTCCTGCTGGCTCAGATCTCCTAGCTATCCACCGGAAGCGGTAGCTCACTGCAGCAACTGATGTCACTGCAGCGCCTCTGACCGGGAGGTCCTAGGTTCCCATTCCCCACGGCGGCAGTATTTTCGACACTAGCATCTCAGCTAGGTCGAATTCAGTCGCTGTCTGGAGGATAATTCTAGCGGCCGGCTGCTCTGATCGGTAGTTTTCCGTGGTTTCTCCGATCAACACCAGGCGAATGCCGGAGCAGTACCCTAACAAACGGACCGCGCGCGATCTGTCCTTCCTCTTCCTTGTCGTATCTTCTCCCCTTACACGCACACTTACACTAACATGCACTACACTACCACATATTCCGGGGGACCGGTCGGAAGCTTCGAGCTTGTCGCGGCTAGGGCGGTGCCCCGCTGGTCGGAGAGTGTTGGTTAGGGGAAAACTGCAGTAGCCGACGGTAGGTCGGCGCCGGATCTCGCCATCCAGCGGGGGAAGATCACCGCCATCTCCCAAGGAAAACACATGCACTACTCTAACGGGACTAATGACCAAAGCAGTTGACGTGCCCGGAAACACGAAAAAATCAATCAATCAATCCTAGCTATCCAGTCTAATGCCGCAGACTATACAATGCGTTACTCACGTGCGCCGGGTACAAGTTCCCTCCTCTTTGCCCAGAGTATCGGGCCACTGCCACGATGAAGCCGAGAGCTCAGCGGAGCCCACCTGAACTAAGGTTCTTTCCGCATCCCCGCTGTCTACACCAACCGCCGGAGCCTGGGAAACCTGACGGGTGGTATTAGTTTTCCCGCCGGACTTCTATATTTGAGATCCAGAGTACTCCGAAAAGCATCCTTCGCCCGATCCTGCCCAAAGAGCGACGAGCCATAGGCCCAACTGGTGGGCAGTCGGGAGGACCCGACTACCACGAGCTTAGCATTGCCTTTTCACTGCCTGCACTTTCAAGCTAACGACGTGGGTTTAGCCTGGGAAACCTGACGGGTGGTATTAGTTTTCCCGCCGGACTTCTATATTTGAGATCCAGAGTACTCCGAAAAGCATCCTTCGCCCGATCCTGCCCAAAGAGCGACGAGCCATAGGCCCAACTGGGGGGCAGTCGGGAGGACCCGACTACCACGAGCTTAGCATTGCCTTTTCACTGCCTGCACTTTCAAGCTAACGACGTGGGTTTCGCCGGAGCCTGGGAAACCTGACGGGTGGTATTAGTTTTCCCTCCGGACTTCTATATTTGAGATCCAGAGTACTCCGAAAAGCATCCTTCGCCCGATCCTGCCCAAAGAGCGACGAGCCATAGGCCCAACTGGTGGGCAGTCGGGAGGACCCGACTACCAGGAGCTTAGCATTACCTTTTCACTGCCTGCACTTTCAAGCTAACGACGTGGGTTTCGCCGGAGCCTGGGAAACCTGACGGGTGGTATTAGTTTTCACGCCAGACTTCTATATTTGAGATCCAGAGTACTCCGAAAAGCATCCTTCGCCCGATCCTGTCCACAGAGCGACGAGCCATAGGCCCTACTGGTGGGAATTCGGGCGGACCCGACTATCAGCAGCTTAGCATTACCTTCTCGCTGCCTGCACCTTCAAGCTAACGACGTGGGGTTTGCCGGAGTCTGGGAAACCTGACGGGTGGTATTAGTTTTCACGCCAGACTTCTATATTTGAGATCCAGAGTACTCCGAAAAGCATCCTTTGCCCTATTCTGTCCAAAAAGCGACGCGCCATAGGCCCAACTGGTGGGCATTCGGGCGGACCCGACTATCAGCAGCTTAGCATTACCTTCTCGCTGCCTGCACCTTCAAGCTAACGACGTGGGTTTCGCCGGAACGTGGGAAACCTGACGGGTGGTATTAGGTTTCCCGCCGGACTTCTATATTTGAGATCCAGAGTACTCCGAAAAGCATCCTTTGCCCTAGTCTGTCCAATGAGCGACGAGCCATAGGCCCAACTGGTGGGTAGCCGGGCGAACCTGACTATCAGGAGCTTAGCATCGCCTTCTCACTGCCTGCACCTTTAAGCTAACGACGTGAGCGGCGCCGCGATACGCAGGGCTCGGGTGGTCGTCTACTACACTCCACCAGAAACAACGACAATATAGGCCATCGTGGTTTCCTCTGCGATGAAAAATAGGCGGCTAGTGTTGAATCGACTTCATGTCTTTTTGTAATTCTTTACTTACACGTGAGCGAAAGCATTATAAACCACCCCCAACCCCCAAGCTTTGGTTGCGCTACTGGCTATAATACATTTAAGTATTGCTTTGTACTTCTAGTCAGTGGCGGCCAATGCGGAACTATATTGGTGGTGCCAGGTAGTGATGCGACATCGATGTTTCAATTTTGAGCATCGATAATTGGTATTAATTGGTGACAATTATCGATGTTCAAAATTAAAACCGATAAAAGACCATCGATGCGATGGTTTGAAGCTGATTTTAGTAACCTCGAAAATAAAATTCGTGGGCAAGAAAAAATTAATTTTACAGTGACCGTGTTTAATAATTTATAATGAAGATTGAATTGAAAAAACGCAAGAAGAAGAAGAAGAAATAAAAATATTCAGCCTGAAAGCCTTAGCACCCGCAGTAGTCTCCAGAAGTCAGAATTTTTAGAGTTCGCCGGTTTACAAAGAGACCGACAGATAGCACTCCGCCCTAGGCATTCGTAGGGGGTATTGGTAGAACATCCAAGGATAAATATTCGTTCAAATGAATTACTAGAAAGAAATATATTTGGAGGAAACGATATTTTATACACATATTTGCTGTGAAAATTTTATTTTTCTTCATTTTTGTTAGTGGTGCCATAGCACACTCTCACTACCTGACAAGCCACCACTTTTTCTATCTCTATATCAGAATCCATTTAGTCAGTTTCCGATTCATTACTGAATCCTATTTATATCTATGTCTTAACATATAGGTCACAACACCTGCGCACGTCATTATTGGAGATATTAAATTAGAACGGTGGGATTGACTTTACAAATGTTGTGGTTGGGCGTTGCCACGCTATTACCCACATATTTACATTAACATGTTTACGTTAACATGTTCATTCATCTCTGCCCCTTTAATTCTCGGGCATTAGTATTTAAATTATGTAATTACCGCTTTGTTGATCGGCGATTTGTTCCGCGGAAGGAATGTTTCCACCTGCTGAAATTGCTGGAGCGGAAAAACATTTAAAGTGAAAATTAGGGATTTACCTTCAGCAATTATCTTTGTCTAGTATAAATAGTCGATTTGTTAATTATATATCTGAAACGAGATAGTGGGAATATTTACAAAACAAAGTCCAATTGTACGTTTATTAACCTTCTAAAACTGTGTAAGTTTCTGGGAAATTGATAAAGCGTAATATTAATTTTGTATACTGTTTTTTTTAATCTACAGTGTGTCAGACGACTCTTATTTACTGTTCAATAGGTTGAAGTTTATTACAAATATGAATAAAATACGTTCATATCATTAAAGAGTTTGTTTCTTTATGTTATATATATATATATATATATATATATATATATATATATATATATACACATACATACATACATACATACATACATACATACATACATACATATTGAAGATAACAAAAAATAATACATTTAAAATTAAAATAACTGATATTCTCAAAACATTTATAAATTATAACACGTCTGCATTTGCTGATATGTTGAAATGATACGGCATCAAAAAACCAAATGTTGTTTCATTTTTTTTAATTGTCAGCGGCACAGGAAAATCGCAACAACAATAATATCACGTGGTGCGATTGTCGCTTTGTCGATACTGTCATCACATTTGGACATGGCACATGCTTCAGTGACTCAAAATATCTTGTATAAAACGATGAATAGAAAATGTAACATTAGTAACCATACATAACCAACATTGATGATACAGGTAAGATTTTTCCCAGAATTTGGTGCCAATTGCTACAATATCAATAACGTTCACCAAGTGTTGAGAGTTTGATATTTTCAAAAGATTAATTTGCTGTTTCATTAAACTTAAGTAACTTCATAGATATAAATAAGCCCTGCTAGTTACACGATACTTTCTTTATCGTTTATAATAACTGTAGTGTTTGTGCCGTATGAGCGAGGAGTACAACACCTAACTGCCTATACGTTGGAGAGTGGGTATGATCCCCATACCAACGAGTATCTATCACGTGTAATTTGGGGATAAAGTATCGCTAGGGATCACCATATTACGTTGTCCAAATTGACCGAAATAAAAGATAAATTAATTAATTATTTAGACAGCCTCTGAAAGAGGAAAAACCTGACAAGTCTGAACAACTTTGACGAAACTATAGTCCTAGAAGAGATATATTTTGCTGTAATTAAATTAGTAAGTACTGAACCATTATTAAGGCGTATCACCATTATGTACTGAATACAATGTAAAAATAAGGCAAACTCTGAAATTTCAACAAAATGTACTATGTCTATTAACACAAATACAAAATCCATGAAACTATAAAGAAAAGAGATTTGAGGTAGACTACGAAAGGATTCTAAATTTAAAAAAATCCGCAAGGATTTTTGCCTTCAAATTTGAAATATTTTACAAGGTTGGTAGTATGTAAGGCTGAAACATCATAGTAAAAACTATTACAATAGTATATCATAGTTAAATTGATTATAGAATTCCATTCAGAATCACTATCAACTTACTTAGCTAAATAGTGCAGTCCGGTTCGGCGGTGTTATGCTTTAGGGCTGTGTCTGAATCTAGGGTATGACATAGTTCTCATGTGTGTCGTGAAAACACACACCACCACCACCACCACCACCTCATTCCTCAGTATACAATTTGCACATTCGTTGAATCTTTGCTCAGTCAAGTTGCAGTCCAATACTTTAGTTGATCGCCACTATCCAGTGTCAACATTCCTCCAGAAGAAGTCACTATGAAAAGCTTGTCAACCAGTCCCCGAACACTGCGTATATCTGCGTACGGCCGAACTTCTTTCCGGGACCATTTTTCCCCATTTTCGCGGGCCGCGTTATGGATGGAAGCGATGGCCGTGCCTCCGGCGGAAGTGGAACAGAGCCCCCTGAATTATGACCCGATTCCGGCAAGAAACCCATAGCGCAGCGCGAAAATCGATAGAGAGCGGCCCAGTGCAGCGACGGCATGGCCGGTGGCGGCGGCTGCGAAAGCGGAGCCTTTGCAACGTCCGGCTATTTTTTTTTTTTTTTACTTTCTCGCCTTACTACATAAGAAGAGAAAGTATTGTGATCGTACGCCGGAAATCAGCGACATTTCCAACAGGTAAATGTCACTGCAGCGCCTCTGACCGGGAGGTCCTAGGTTCGAGTCCTGCCGGCGGCAGGATTTTAGACACTAGCTTTTCAGCTAGGTCGAATTCAGTCGCTGTCTGGAGGAGAATTCTAGCGGCCGGCTGCTCCGATCGGTAGTTTTCTGTGGTTTCTCCGATCAACACCAGGCGAATGCCGAACCTTACCAAACAGGCCACGGACCGCGCACAATCTTTTCCTTCCTCTTTCTTTTCGTATCCCCTCCCCTTACATACAAACACTTACACTAGCATGCACTACACTACCACATATTCCGGGAGACCGGTCGGGAGCCTAGAGCTTGTCCCGGCTGGGGCGGTACCCCGCTGGTGGGAAAGTCCTGGTTAGGGGGAAACCCCACTAGCCCACGGTAGGTCAGCGCCGGATCTCGCCATCCAGCGGAGAAAGCTCACCGCCAGCTCCCGAGAAATAAACATGCGCCACACTTACGTGACTAATGACCAAAGCAGTTGACGCGCCCGGAAACAAAAAAAAATCAATCCATTCAACAGGCAAACTCTTAATGTCAGGGCATGGTCACAAAAAGAGAATAATTTTTTTTCCTACATGTAAACTACTTTATCTACCACATTGCGTAGTTAAAACCATGTTTAGCGACTTCGTGTCACAGAAACTTTCATTAACGGTAAAAAGTCTCTCTCTCCGACTGTCCGTCCGTCCGTGGACAACGCTAGCTCCTAAATCGTCCACAGAATTTTCTTCAAAACTGACATTTCCCAATCGATCTAAAGGACCTTCAGATTGCGAGTTTGAAACGGATGTTTCGATGTTTAGGGGAACGTTACATGGCATTTTCAAAATTTTCTCAGAAATGGCTTCAAATTATTTGATTAAAGTTTCTCCTCGGTTAGAGTAAAAGACGTGTAAAAATTGTGCAGGTCTCAGGTTTCTGTTGAATTTCCCGAATATTTTGAAAATTGCACAATTTCTACAACTGCAGTATCAAATAAATGAATGAAATATTTTGTTAGAAAACCTATTGAAATTATCTTGTACAATTTTTCCAAAATTGTAGCGCAGTGTCGTTATGCATAATTCAGAGCGAATTGGCAATTGTTTAATAATTTTTTTCTCAAAAAGGGCTCCAAATTCTTCCTTTGCAATTTATTAAACAGACGAAATTATGCTTAAAAAGCGGCGCAAAAACACAATTTTGATGAACTTTCTGAATTTTCGAAAATTGTACAATTTAGAAGTAATGCAAGAAAGTATCAGCAGTTGTACCACCACTACTTTGTGCTCCTTGTTTTGTTTAGTTTTGTTTTTGACTGCCAGACGAATATTTCAATGCGCCCGTACACTCGTGTGTATCACGTACGTGTGCACATAAGTAGCTATAAATAATTAAGGAACAGTTACGGGAAAGAGATAAGTTAAGGTAAGCTGTATAGAACGATTTTCCTAAGGATGAGCCAAAGTAACACTTCGCGAAAACAAGTGAACATCACATGTATTTCAGAGAAGTATCCCTCCGCCGCGACAGCTGTTCAGCCCCTTCGTAAAGTGTTTGGTTATGGCTTCTGAGAATACATCACTATCCAGAAGTCTAAGAGTTTTCCTGATGTATATGCACGTACGCGAGTCAGGGAAATAATTAAATTTAATTATATATGTGGAAAATATCTTAACATGCTCTCACAACCAGTAAAAGAAACCTGCCACGAATGTAAATAGAAAGCTCTCAATCACAGCTCGCCACACAACAGCACAAAGGCCGGAACCACGTGCATCGGTACGCATTTCGTATTCAAGTCTCGGTTTTAAAATAAACATAATATTTATCACACAAAAAGTAAATACAATATAAAGGAAAAAAGATATTTTACAGAAGAGCACATAACACTGCACTTCCTAATTTCAATTATTTCTCGCGGCGCACTATATTTTTGTCGGACGAGGATATCACAAAAGGAAGCGTCGAAGCCATTTACAAGTTAGCCAACTGCAAACGAACGAATGCGGGAAGTGAGTCCATTGGGCACAACGACCACAGAACCTTCAGTTATGTTGCCAGCACTAGCTGTCACTTTGGCTCATCCTTAGGAAAATCGCTCTATATCATCATGTGTAAATTAGTTGAAAATTTTGCGTTGCCTTGACTCAAATCAAACGTGTTGTGTATTAATTCCGGAGACTGAAAGTTGAAGCTCCACTGTTAACTTAGAAATGTACGAAATAAGCGAGTCAAAAGGTTCGAATCAATTGGCACTCTTTTGATGAGTTCATTTAATCCAATTATTTAACACGTACCACTTTTCTAACCACCACCTATTTCAAGATTTCCACGCGTGCTTAATTTATCAATTTCCTTTAACCGATTGTCTATAAAAATCTCAACTGCGGCGATGGCAGCGGTGCTTGTGACAACAACTGTGACAATAGCGGTGATGGCAACGGCAGTTAAGATGCAACGGCTACTCAAAATACCTTAAAATGAGGCACGCATTTTCATTGCATAAAGGTTTTTCTTAAATGACATCTTGAAATAAATAGCGTTTTGTATTGATTTAAATTGTATATTTCACTTGAAAAATTATTCCTAACAATTAATATTCTCAAATATGCCGCTGACACTGAGTTTGGGATTGCACGAGTGAAATGCTGGAAGACCTGTAATCAATGCACCGACACCCTGCTACCTACCATACTTCCACTGATCCTTTCAAGTTCTGCCGTTGGGATCTTAAACACTTTTTCTCTCAAGGGACCCTCGGCGGAAATAAAACATACATCTCTTTTGCTATGATAAAATATTATTCCATTTGAAAGTGTGCCGTTTTTAATATGTGAATATTACGCTTATTTAAAAAATATATCGCATTCACCAATTTTATTTTTCTAATTAAAAATTTCACGGAATATAAGCAATTATTTTGTTACATTATATTACATTCCAATGGTTGTTTCATTTACAGTAGAAGTTAGTAGCCTGTGTCCATAAACACGACAATTCTATTTTATGATCAGTGAGGATGGTCCTTACAAGGCTAATGCCCCTTAAAGCAAGAAAAAAAAAGTTAAGTGTTCCAACAGACTGTATAAAAGGATTTTGCTAAGAATGAGCCAAAGTGACAGCCAGTGGCGGCAACATAACTGAAGATTATGTTGTTGTGTCCTTGAGCCCATTAGACTCCCTTCCTGCATTCGTTCATTTGCAGTTGGCTAACTCGAAAAGGTCTTTGACGCTTCCTTTTGTGATGTCCTTGTCCGACAAAAATATAGTGCGCCACGAGAAATAATTGAAATTTGGCAGTGCAGTATTATGTGCTCTTCTGTAAAAATTATGTTTATTTTAAAAGCGAGACTTGAATGTGAGATGCGTACTGGCGCACGTGTTTACGGCTATTGTGAGGCGAGCTGTGATGGAGAGCTCTCTATTTACATTCGTGGCAGTTTTATTTTATTATTGTGAGAGGATGTTAAGAGAATTTCCACATACGTAATTAAATTTAAATATTTCCCGGACTCGCTTACGTGCACATACCTCCGCGAAACTCTTAGACTTCTGCATAATTGTGTCTGCATGGGAGCCATAACCAAACACTTTACGAAGAGGCGTGGCTGAACAGCTGTCGCGGCGGAAGGATACTTCTCTGAATTAATGCGATGTTCACTTGTTTAGCGAACTGTCACTTTGGCTCATTCTTAGGAAAATCCTTATAGTTTATTGCCTAAAATATTTTTAGTCTATTAAATCTTTTAAATCCTTATAATCTATTAAATCTTATAATCTATTGCGTGCTCGGGGAGACCAAATTAGGCGCAAAAAATATTTTCAGCATGCGGGAAGGAAGTGAATTCCGCGGAATTCTGCGGCTGTCGCCGGATGTGGCAGAGGAGACGTTTGTCATTTTCAGAGAAACCGCGACGAGGTTTCCTCCGCAACTTCCTTGCACACCACGAGCAACAGGCAAAGAAAGGAAGTGACGCGTAAGTGTGCTTCTGCTACGATGCAGTTTTTCTCTCCTTCGATAAGACAGCCCATCTGCATTGCATTCAAGCAATAATAGTAATAATAATAACAATGATAATAATAATGATAATAATAATGATAATAATGATAATGATAATAATAATAATAATAATAATAATAATAATAATAATAATAATAATAATAATAATAATAATAATAATAATAATAATAATGTTGCAATCGTTTTGACCCCCAACAAGTTCGAAGCAGAAAAATTCAGAAAATATGAAAACTTGGCGACTGAATTAAAAAAACTACCAGTGGTAGAGTGCCGATTGTCCGAATTATATTTCCGTATTTACAGCTGGGGTAGACCAATGCTGCCACATACATCACAATAGTAGCGAGAAACAACCGCAATAAGTGCACGCACCAATTGGGAACACACAACTGCACATACGATGCATAATTAAAGAAATAATGGTCCTCTTGAATTTACAATTGCTTCGCGCTGTACGATTTCATTTTTCTTAATAAGTATTGGCAACTCTGCAGTGTCGTCTGCAGAATTTAAAGCCTCTGGTTGGATAACGGAACCCCCTCTCCCCAGTCAGGCGCTAGCTGTCGAGTAGACAGAAATATTATTCGAACTATGGTGGGTTACCCGAACAAGATAGAGTTCATGTCAAATATTAACCCTACGCAACAACACCTAAGGGTAGAGGATGGGGAAAATGTTGCTGGCAAGCGTGCTCTCAAGCCCAACGACTCTCTCCTCGTCAGCAAGGCATGGGAACATGTGAACAGATGAAATGAACGAATACGAGGTACGATGTTACTATAGATTGGCTAAACTAGACACTACCATTCACTACTAAACTACATCAACTAGTTGCTGACAAAAATTCCAGCTTTCGTCGTAAAACATTGCAAAACATCATATATCAATGCAGATCAATATTTTACAAACAACAGAAGAGCTGCAGACAGAATCAATGAAATTAAGGAAGAAGTAGCTACATAATTTGGCTTGGACGAAACAACAGACGACCGGAAAAAAGAGGAAGACTACTTTGAAATCAACCACATGAAGTATGGAGTTGTACCCTACGACCTATGCTGCCAAAATTATCTTTAATGTCACCAGCAGCAGTGTCAATCATATTATACCAGATCAGTTAAAAGATGAAATTTCACTACTTAACGTGGATATCTTGTCGTGCGTTGGAGCAATGACAGTTTTCATTCTAAATGGGAATACGTCCGTAGTACAGAGCAAGAAAGGAAGTAAACTCCCAACACTCCACCATGGGAACATAGGTTACGATCCAGACATGCAAGATTGATCATATCAAAAGAAGTGTTGGTAAGGACTGTCCCGATTTGCAAATCCAAATGATTTTGTTACAGTAAGGAGAACGGGTGGAATTAGTTTCGAAGCCGTGAAGAGCCACGAGAATATTGAACTGGACACAGTACTGTACGCAGCGTACAGTATAAAACAAAGTATCGCTGCACTTACGAAAATGTTTCATATATGTCGAAAAAAGTGAGGCACGTAATTTAGGCAAAAACCAATTTGGAAACAACCAAAAAACCTACTGCTGAGAACCACGAACTCCAATTGGTAATCATAGCGTCATCACACGCAAACCTGAGGACACTTTAAGTTTCTGGGAAAATATGTGAAGTAATTTTGTTGAACACAAGAAACTGAAAATGGGAAAGGAATGAAAAGCAACGTATGTCCAGATTTTAAAAAAGTAAACTGGAAAATCAATGAAGAAGAGGTGACAATTTCTCTGGTAAAAACAGAAATAAAAGGCACCAGAGCTCGACAGCTTGCAAAATTTCTGGCGGAAGTAATTCACTGAAATCCAAAAACATCTTGTTAAGTGTCATACTGGTATATTGAACACTCCGGAGTCGATGACTTCATTCTTGAAAAAAGGAATCACCTGCATTTTCTCCAAAAGAGAATACAGAACAGTGTAGCCCAGCAGAACACAGCAAAATACCTCTCCACAATGTGTCACCCAACAATGTACAACAATGTATATTAATGTAATACAGAATATACCAACACCTTGACAACAATAAAAGGTTGGACGAAGACCAAAAGGGATGCCATAAGAAATACCAAGAATGCAAGGAACCAACAAATTGTAGTTTCCATCATTACCAACACAGTAAAATAAATAAAGGGATAATTTAACACTGTATACATATGTAGAGGCTATTACAAAGTTTTGTGGTGTTGTCCCACTCTCCTGGCTGAGTGAAATGTTGGAAATATATGAAGTTGAGAATCATGTGAAGCGGTTCCTAAAATATGCAATGGACCACTAGAGATCAAACCTACAACTGAGTGCTAGCAAAAAGAACGTTCACGTCGGGAATAGTGATGCGACATAGACAAGAAATGGTGTTACGGAATATCGATGTTCAAAATTAAAACATTGATGCTTATCGACAAAAAATCATCGATGTTTTTAAAATTGATGTTTCAAAACTAATTGAGTAATCCCAAACATTAAATTCGTGAGCAAAAAAAATTAATTTGATAGTGGACATGCATATTGATTTATAATTAAAATTTAATTTAAAACAATGACAAACAACGCCTCTTCATGTGCAAAATACAAGGAAACACAAAGGAAACATCCGAACATTGGATCATCTCGGGCGAGGGATAAGTCTGCTCGATGAAGTTAGTACAAAACGTGTTCATATCGTTCAAACGCATAAGAGGAACACATAATTGTAAACAGTGGTAAGATCAGTTATTTCATATTTTAACTTACACAAAATTGTGAGTAGGCGAATTTTTCATCTACGAACAAAAAGTCAAAAACGTAAAAACATCGATCACAAAACATTTGTACTCGAAACACATTGGCATCAGTACATCTATGTTTTTATAGAAACATCAATGTCTTGAAAACATCGATGTTCCTATTCCTAATCTGGAATATTAAAATCAAGAGAAATATCTTTCAAGGTGATGCTCTCAGATCATTGTGGTTTTGTCTGGAAGTGAAACTGCTAACAGTGATACTAAATCAGCAGGAGGGGGGATTTAATCTGGGATAATCAGGAACACAAATAGTCACCTTTCTCTGTGGATGATTTAAAATTGTATACTGGAAACAAACAAAAAACATTTCACAGCCTATTAGATTGTGTGGGAAAATTCAGTAATGACCTGCACATGAAATAAGGCATCGACAAGGGTAGAAGAAGCAGTATGAATTAATGAGGTTGGATGGAACACCGTGTGTATGAGGCATATAATGAGCAAGGCACCATCAATGGAATGTCCGAGGAAGAGAAATACAAATGTCTTTGATATTTTCAATCAAGGGAGGCAGATGACATACTTGCCAAGGAAATGATGGGTAATAACTACATCAAGAGTGTACGCGCGGTTTTGAAGATAAGAGTTGAGTGCATGCAAATGAAAGCAATCAACATAAATGCAATCTCAGTATTACCAGATACATGATCCGAATGTTACAATGATCCGGCGGTCACGACATCATTTTGCAGTTAATGTTTTTACTATTTATTAACAGACTCTCCTTGCCATGACCTTCTCCACCCCTCCATTCCACATAATTCTAGATCTTCTGTCAGAAGATGATTGCCACTTTCAGAGCTTTAACGGTCATCGTTCTTCAAAGAGTTCTGTTAAGTGATCAAACCATTTTTTAAAATTGCAATGGTATCGATAATGTTGAGACTCACTTTTGATTTTCTTCTAATTTCATGATTCTTTATTTTCTCCAACAATATGAATCAATGCACATCTTTGACGCGAATAATTCGTTTCCATCGGTATAAGTAATTCTCTTTGCCTTTGTATATTTTCCAGATTTTGGACTCGTGTATAGCAACACTCCCTTGATAGTCTTACACAACTTTCCCTTTACGTCTTTCCTCTTAGTTTGGTTCCATATCAAGGAATGTATTTGCCTTAAATCTACTTTATCCTTCCATCCATATTTTACTCAGAAAATCTTGTATACTACTACCATTTGCTGCTAATGCTACCATCATTTGCTGCTAATAGATCTGTAAAATTCTGACAAGGTTTTACTTCTGATCCGTCATCTGTCTTGGCTTTTTCTCCTAAAGCCATGCATTCTCTTTCATTGAAATTTATTTCTAAATCCGAATTCAATAAGTTTTCGCAGCATATGCAAAGCATTATCTTCCTCTTCGGCGAATATAACTTGCTTGTCTTCATAATTTTCAAAGATTCGTTTAAATATGATTTTAAAAAAGTTGAAGTTTAGCAACATTGTTTTCTTGATGAGTACGGCTTTAGTATTGTCGTTCCACCTTGACTAACGTTACTCGAGAAGATTTCTCTCGATTATTCTGATCAACGACAGTCTATCCTAAAGATAATGAGGCCCTTTGCAATTTTTCAAAACTTAAGGCGTGTGATGTTCTTAGTAACGTAAGAAATGCAAGATTACTCTACAATAACCAAATACTTTCTTTCCTGACTCGCCTTGGAATTAGACGGGTATACATCTTTGCTTAGCATGGTGTCTTAGAATGGTAACGCGATTAAAATTACTCAAGGTTGTACACAATATCTGACTGATAAGCAGATACTGAATGACTGTGTTGTATCAGTCTCTGAAAACAACTTATGACTCAAACTTTTATCGCTAATGTTTATCGTCATTGCGTAACGAAAGCGACACAACTTCCAAACCGTTATTTTTCAGTTACTTGAAGTAATATGTTTAGAAAATAGCCAAATTTTACTACTAAAATGTAGGTTCAATTCAATCTACAGGTACGAGTACTAAATTTTATACTTCTGCAATCGGAAGCAGTTAGAAGATTGTTTTCTGAAAATGGTGGAGATACTGAAATCAAGCTGTCATTCAATAATCATGAAGTATCACAAAAAGTAATGTATTTCTATTCGCCGAGATTCAGAAATCCGAAGGACCCTGGCAGTCCTGAATAGGAAAGATAATACGAAAAATTATGTGCAATTGTGTAGCCTCACTAGTTTTTCCGATGCTGAAAGTTCCAGTTCAATCGAGCGGAGATCCAACCCAATGATGACCTCGTACCAACAATCTACTTGAGATGAATCAGAGATTTTTTCTCGAATGAGGAACTGCCTCTATCCCAAGTATCTTCTGTTTGGTGGCCTTCTCAATGGCTAGATAAATTACGGCATGCAATTCAAGCAAAATAAACACATTCCCAATATAAATAATTTAATATGAGGATTGTTGGCTTCAAGCTGCATAAAATTGCAGCCAGTAACTGTTGGTAATAGGTTAATATCATATTTCTCACAACCAGTACCTCGAAAGAAATCGTCTTTCTCATGATGTGGTGGTGATAAGTTTATTATTTCGTGTTTCCAGACGCGCCAGTGTAATGCATGTTTTAACACAGGAGATAGTGATGTTCTCCTGCTGGACGTCAAGATTCAGCGTGATTTGCAAGGTTTTCCCCATCCAGATATTTCCCACCAGCAAGGCACCCTCCCAGATGCGACAAGCTCTAGGCTCCCGACCGGTCTTCCGTCTTGCGTGGTAATGTAGTGCATGTGGTAATGTAGTGTATGTGTTAGTATATAAGTGCATGACAATGTAAGTGTGAGGATGAGGATGAGGTTAGGACAGGGGAAGTACATCTCGCGCGCGGTCTGTGGCCAGTTTATTCGTGTATTTCTCCGGCATTCGCCTAGTGTTGATCTGAGAAACCACGTACACTACCAATCAGAGCATCCAGACCCTAAAATTCTTCTCCAGATATTGGCTGAATTCGATCTAGCTATGTAGTTGTTAACTATGCTGTTGAAGCTCGTATCACCGTCGTGCTCGACTTCTAACACCTCCCGATGAAAAATAGTGACAGGGAAATGATGTCTTCAGCCGCCCCAGCCGCTCAGGATGTGGTCGCGAAATCACTAGGATTAGAATGTTCGTCATCAACGAGACCACAAGATTTGATAAACACTGTACACGCCCAGGCCTGAAATATTCTCTACTCTCTGCAATAAATATTTTACTGTACTGCTTGTAATATATTTTTACTAGCCGACGCATCAGTTTTAAAACTATTTTACGTGTTGAAAATGTCTAAATCTGATGCACAGCTTTGTTCAAATAAGTTCTTGCAGTACTTGGCATTGAACTTACCAATGAATTATAGTAGCCAATAATTAGGGCCGGTTTTTAATTACCTCTTAATTAACATTCTGAGCGAAGAAATAGAATAGGCTAATCAAACATTCTGTGGAGAATTTTTTGCATCGTGTAAATATTATTTAAAGCAAGTGCCATTAAAAGATGTTAAAATCGATGACATCAGCAAAAAATGTATAAAAATGGCTGGAAAAGTAAAATATATCTCATTAGTCGAAATCATGGGTTATATCCTATATCAAAAATGGGTTAGATCCTATTCTCATAACATTAATATCCATACTAAAAGGCATTGTTCTAAAGTGAAAAGGAAAGAAACATTTCATTGAAATCCGCATCCTACTAATGTTATACATTCGTTCAAAAATTCTCCACACCTAGTGACCTTGCATTTTACCACCATACGGAATATGAACTGGTAATACTGCAATTTTAAAACTGTAATTGCGATATAAAAAAATTGGAGGTATGGATGATGCAAATACTTAGGATTTAATAGAGCTACATTTTGTTTGCTTTATTTGCTAATATGCACAAAAATGCACATAAAAGATTACCTGTAAGCTGATCGTCAGCGCTATTCTCTAATCATAATATAATATCATTCTCAAACGTGTTCCGAAAATTCTGTCACAAAGTTTTTTACAACTACATTTGATTATTCTCTCAAATTTCTTAACACATCTACATTGTTGTCCCTTAATTTTTGAAGAGTTCAAAACTCCACAACTCAGTCTCATTTCTGTTCACTTCTACTTTTGTAATTGCTATGTTAATCGTTTTGTAGGGGCATTTATAACATTAAAAGGTGATTGTTTTGTATGTTTATGTGAATATGGTACTTTTATGAACGTAAATATGCGAAGTCCAATATGGATGTGCTTCCACCCGCTAACATTCAGCTTTTTCCTGTATTCTCTTAGCGTTCTTCAAGTTTTTAATAAGTTCCAAAGTAATACTATACGTAGCTGTTTCCAAACGTATTATTAAAAATACAGTAATACAGAATAAACACTTCATTTCTTATGTTCAAAGAAGCATCGCTACAGATCTGCGGCGCGATTCATTTGTCCACAACAATAAGTGTTGCCATCCTCATGGAAGAAAATTAGGGTGACGTGGACCAAATATTGCATCTGGGTATTGGGACAATCAACGCCAGTTACGTAAATCTATTTATGTGGCCTTGGTTTAATTCTCGTTCTACACACTAAAGGACCATTCACAATGCAAACAGAAACATAAACATAACTCATAGACGTAAACATTAACATGAGTGATAGACAGAAGTATTCACAATGTCGAACATAAATGTAAGCAAAATAAGAGTTTCTATTGACTGTGAGACATTCTAGTTTACTATTGGTTGGGTGTGAGAATCGATTTCGAAATATCGACTAGGTCCATGACTGGGAGGGGGGGGGTCTTACCATGGATTGCGTTAGTTCGTCAATCGACTTATTTCGATACTCGATTTTGAGTTAACGTACTGTGATAGGTTCATTTCTTATTTCTGGCATAAGCATAAGCACAGAAGCTTGAAGCTTGTAAGCTTCTAAGTTAACGTCTTACGTTTTATGCTTGTGCGAACGCATTGTGAATGAGTCCGCATATCGACGTAGTCCTAACTTATGTTAACGCCATGCTTATGTTTATGTTTATGTGAATAATTAATATTGCGGCGCTAAAACACGTAAAAACATGTTTTTAGAAATTCCTTAGAATTTTCTGACCGTTTCTGGAAACAAGTAATCAGTTATTCACCGAGAGACCGAAACGCGTCGAACGGAATCTGATAGTCGGGATTACGGCACAGGAAGTTGTCTAATCGTGAGTGACGGATCTGCACACACGCTCTCTCGCAGAATTCATATACTGTGTAGGAATATTATGTGTCTATTACATGCGTGTTACAAGACGTTTAAAGACTATAAATAGTTTGTAATTGTAGAATAGATATAGATGTAGACTAGAATAGATAGAATTGTAGACTATAAATAGTTTGTAATCTCATTACCTATTTATAAGTATTTGTTAGAATCTTAAATTTAGTTTTCGTTTGTTTGTTTGTAAATTTAGTTTTCGTCGTTTTTGTTTTAATTTGCAATTGACCTATATATGATTTAACTGGTATGATGTCTTTATATATCTGGTCTAAGACGGGGCTAAGATAAGCGAAGTTGGAAAAAATTAAAATACACTTAATCAGAATACTGGCATGCTATTCGGAGAGGAAAATTCGAATACTTGTGTAATATACAAAAGATTTACGATTAGTTTCCGATTTTTGTTACTAGTGCCACGCTTCAATCTCATTTTGTGAGCCGTTGTTTATGTTTTCTTTTAAACAAGAAATATCTTGTTTTGAATGTAAATGTTGCAAGTCAAAGAAGAAATTTAAATTTGTTTTGAAGTTCATTTTGTCTTTATTAAACTAAGTATATATTAAATCCATAAGTCTCACATGTCCATTCACTTGCCCTGAAAAGAAACGTTGGTGCTTATATCCAAAATTCCTTTACCGTTGGAGTTCTCACCTCAATTCGTTCACTCGATATAGCGTTGTCAACTAAAAAGACTTTAGTTTAATAGAAAGGAAAAGTCGATTGAAATTATTCTGAAAATTGTTAATCTCAAATTTATATGAACACTCATATTTGTAAGGCGTGAAATTTAGTAGTACTTAAACGCCAATGAAATTTTATGGAGTTGAACATTTATCAAAAAATTTGAGAAGATTAGCAAGTATGATCCTATCAAATGACATTAAAGGGACGGATTCTATTTTTTTTCTGAAAGTAATATGAAAAGTAGTATGGTTGTGTCAAACCTGCAAATGAATATTATATGTTGATTACATGTTGCAGTAAAACTCTCCTTCAGCTCTGAGGAAGGCCACAAGATGGAAGAAACGTCAACTCGACCGTCTGTGACCCTGCTCTTCCCGGACAGCCAAGTATCAAATGACTCCGATCACGGAAGCTTGTTAATCCACATCCCGCCAGGATGCTCGGTCTCTTCGAGTAACTCACGTCGTTAGCACGAAGGTATGTGCAATGAGGATACGGGTGAGGGAAGGGGCTGCATGGGACCTAGGTGTAGCAATCCCTCTGATCCCCAGTTGAACTTCGGAGTCATCGCGACAGTTCCCGGCACGCAGGATGACTTTTTCCCATTTCAGGTGCATGGCGTTCAATGTCTCCGGTACCTACCTGCAGAGTTGCTACGTTTCGGACAAAGTGGCCACATCCTGGTTACGGGTAGATGTTTTACATCGCGTTCTGACGTATCAAATAGCGGTCTGACTATATATTCTAAGAAGGTGAGAATATTGCTAAACGCAGGTTCGTACCTACACTGGGACCATGAAACACCTCCCATTCTGTTATTTAATATGCAGCTGGTAACAGCTGACTTACAGATACTTCATGTAATGTAACATTTTTGAGTAAAGAAGGTGTTGTGGATGTACAAGGACCCCATCGGGAGCAGTGGCTTAGTGCATCAAACTGATGTCACAGCAGTGCCTCTGACCGGGAGGTCCTGAGTTTGAGTCCCGACGGCGGCAGCATTTTCGACACTAGCTTGTCAGCTAGGTCGAATTCAGTCGCTGTCTGGAGGAGAATTCTAGAGGCCGGCTGCTCTGATTGATAGTTTTCCGTGGTTTCTCCGATCTACACCAGGCGAATGCCGAAGCAGTACCATTACACACACGGGCCATCACACACACTAACGTGCACTACACTACCACATATTCCGGGAGACCGATCGGGTGCTTAGAGCTTGTCCCGGCTGGGGCGGTGCTGGTGGGAGATGCCTGATTATGGGAAACCCGCTAGCCGACGGTAGGTCGACGCCGGATCTCGCCATCCAACGGGGGATACTATATCTCCATGTATCTCCTAGTATATCTCCGTGATATGGTGACAAGTACTCTAAGTAATGGTGCATTATTAGTGGTGAAAGGAGAATTCTTGGATTGTGGATTGAATGTGAATTGTTAACTGGCAGGTCTACTTTACGATGTGAATTACGAAATTGTACTCACTTCATTCAATAAGTTATTATTATTTATGGACTCCAGAGTATTTTTAAATACAATGGATCTTTTAATACTTATCTCAGTATTTTACTTCGAAACTTTTAAGTCATAGAATTCTAGTCTCTTGAGTAGACAACGAAACTTCTTGCAGTTGCGTAGTTTTACTGATTGCGCATATGGAATGGAAATGTATGTAACTTTACCTATCACTAAAAATAAGACAAATCTATCCCGTTTTTATACATCTGCTATATATCATGCATCTCTTGGAATATATGTATCCTGGACCATTCAAACCATATTTTCGTAGCCCCCTTTCTGAAAAAGAGTTATGTTTCTTGTTTTTTTTATGGCGTAGCCAACAGAATCATACATTATTAGCCATTCGATTACAATTTTGAGAAGTGCCCCCTTCGTATCACGGTTTATTTGGTTTGTTTGGTTTCAATATGTACTTTCTTTTTTAAAACAATAATTTGCAATGTGCACAGTGTTCGCACAAGTTATAATATTTTTTGATTTCTTCCTGAATTCTCCCTGCATAACGTAATATCCTCAACATTTTGAACTAAAGTTAACAATTTTCACATTTATACACACACATATATCTTAGCAATGTGTTATTCGTATTCAAACTAGTGGTACTACATCATCACAAACGTTCTCGCTTTATTTCTAATATTTTCTATTTCGAAAGAGACTTCAATAAAAATTAGATCTGCGCTATTTTGTGAGAGCCCCCTGTTCTATCCGAAATAAAAATTAAAGAAAACAATTAAAGCGGTTTATGAGAAATTGTTTTTTATAAATTGCATTAATTTCAAACAGAAAGTAGGCTAAAACTATTCGTTTTACAAAGAAAATGTACATGACATTTTTAAGTATCTATTTACAAAAGATTTTGTTTGAGACAATAATCTCTATCTTTGAAGTTGTAGTTTTGAAATATTTATATTTGCAAATATTCGAAGTTAAATATCATGCAGAATATGTAATGGAAATGTTTTGTATTTACTGAGATATTTACGTGTATACTGAAGGGAAATAAGGAAAAGAAATCCTGCTGTCCACCTGACCTTACATACGTAACGAACCAAATAATTATACCCATTGGTATTTTTATGAAAGAACACAAGCGATTGCTAGACATTTTTGCATTTTTATAGATATTTGTCAGGATTTTAATAAAAAACGGAACTATTCTATATTTATAAATGCACCTTCTTCTATGAGAAAAAAATGCAAGATAAAAATTTCAACGATTTTCCACAAAATGTTGAAAATGTTATTAGGGCTTAATGTAATGTACTTCAAAAATAAATCTTAATAATCTTCAAAACGGCACTAGATCTTACTCCTGACGTATTTGCAATGTTTCAGCCCCAAATCTTCTAGTCTGATATTGACATCCATATATGCACGATTTTTGCTACAAATTTGTATTGTGGAAATTCTGATTTGGTGTTCTTGACGTTCTTATGAGAAGAAATGAAAGAGGTCATCTTCGTGAACATATTATTTTTATTCAGATAGCCGGCTTTCGACGGCTTTGCCGTCATCATCAGGCTACAAGGTACAGAAAAATATAAATAAATTACAAATAAAATACAAAATAAGATAGAAAATTAAATTACCATTAATAGATACAATGAAATTTTAGTTACAAATAGCAGATAAAATTGCGAAAATTGAAATGCAACGGGAGTAAAAGTAAAAGTAACATAGGCGCTTGACTCTGGGTAGTGAACCACGAGGTACTCAGATTATTGAATTTCTTTTAATCGTTGATGTCTTCCAAGAATACAGGAAGCGGACACACGATGCAAGAACGCACTGGGGAACGACCTCTTGCATGCGCATGTCTTTGCTTTGAAAAGCAACCCCTGAATTCTTGGAGACGACACTAGACCGGTTGCTGCCCCAATCGATTCGCTGCTGACCTTTACTGCGCGACGCAGAATGCCCGATCGACGCAGGTGGGCGCGCGTGGTCTGGCGCCGGAGAATGGACGGCCGCGGGCATCGACGCCCCGCCCCGCCAGCCCCGCCACGCCGCCACTCGCCTTCCCCTTCGCGGCGCGCGCAGGAACTGTTCTGCCGACGTGGCCGCCGCCCTTTCCTCCACCGCCAGTGACACCACGAACGCGGCGACGCGCGCACCGCCTACTGCCCGCCTCCTTCAGCGTTGCCGCCACCGTCACCCGCGCCTCGTGACCCTGAGCTGCTGCAGAAATCAGCGGGTGTGAGCTATCAGTAGGTGGGAGCAAAACAGCGGGTGTGAACTATCAGCGGGCGTGAGCTATCAAGGGGCGTGACCTATCAGCGAGAGTGACCTATCAGCAGGCGTGATCTACCCGCGGACGTGACTTATAAGCAGGTGTGACCTATCAGTGGGCGTGAGCCATCATCAGCAGCGTGCGTGAGCCATCAGCAGCGGGCGTGACCCATCATCAGCGGGCGTGACCCATCATCAGCGGGCGTGACCCATCAGCAGCGGGCGTGACCCATCATCAGCGGGCGTGACCCATCAGCAGCGGGCGTGATCCATCATCAGCGGGCGTGACCATCAGCAGCGTGCGTGAGCCATCAGCAGCGGGCGTGAGCCATCAGCAGCGGGCGTGAGCCATCAGCAGCGGGCGTGAGCCATCATCAGCGGGCGTGACCCATCATCAGCAGGTGTGATCCATCAGCAGCGGGCGTGAGCTATCAGCGACGAGAGCTATCAGCGGACGTAAGCTGCGAAAGAAACGGTATCAGTGTTCAATAGTCGGGCCCACTGAGACTGTCAGTGCTGCTTTTATTAGGCGGTGTTTTGTTGAGTGGTCGGTGCAACACACAAGTGAGAACAGACGCCGGAATAACTTTTGATATTGTTAGCAGTTGAATTGAGTGCACTGAATCAATATTACTCGAATTAACCTTCGAGAACTGAAGGCTTATAGAGTTGCAACGCTACTAACATAGCAATCTTGTTATTTCGAGGTAAACTAACCTCGCAAAATGCCAAGTGAGAACAGTGGGTCTAGTGTCAGTAGCAACGATAGTGGCCCAAGCAGTCCTACCAGCGATAGAACATCTAGCAGTCCTCTTATTAGACCCAGCAGCGCCGGCAGCTGTAGCAGCGCCGGTAGCAATAGCAACGCCGGCAGCAACAGCAGCTCCGGCAGTAATATCAGCGCCGGCAGCAATACCAATAGAGGCTTCTTCAGAAACAGGGAAACCACAAATAGCAACGCCAACGGCCCCCACAGCAGCGGCAGAATGGACGGGATGCACTTACTCTCTCGGCGAAATCACAACTCCCGGACGGCCACGCTCAACTACGGAACAGAATGGGGGCAGGTGAACGGGTGGGGGCAGAGCCTTTTGATACCCTGCCCATGACTCGCCGCCAGAGACTGGACAGGAAGAGTCCAGGCAACAAGGAAGCCAAGAAAACACTCAAGGAGGCTGGTGGATGACAATTGTGGTGGCAGCCCTTGCGATTGGGGCTTTCATTCTTTTTCCGGGTGTTTGCAGAGGGTTTGCTTAATCAGAAAAGTGTCTTCGAACATTATGTAATTTTCTTATAAAGTATTTACAATTATATCGTTGTGAGGTTTGCTGTGTTCAGGCACTTGTTTGTTTCTGCAACTGTTTGCGAACATTGCACACGCACAGACTGACTTGGCTTTCCTGAATGTATCTTCAAGTAATATGAACCTGTCATATAAGCCTTCAAAATTGAATTCAGCTTCGGAGCCTTCTAATAACTTCTGTAACAGAGAGGTGTCTTTTCAAAACTGCATAGATTTGTGAATTTTTGTACTGTGCTGCGTAACATCAAATTCAGGTGAGCCAATTAATTTAGTTTCATTCTTAGTCATATCGACAAGTAAAGTCATTAGCGACCAGGTAACAGAAAATTAATGAAGTATATTCACGTTTTGTATGAAAATTAAATTTCATTTCTTACATCAGGCTTTCAGTTTGTCTCTTATTTAGTCATTCATTTTCACAAGCTTTATCATATTTTAGTTTCTAGAGATAATAACATATTGAAAATACATTATTGGGAAAACTTTACTTAACTTGATATTAAAACTAAAACTTCAGCACAGCTATAAGCTACCTTTAAGACAAAAATGAAAATATTTAGTCTTAATACGATTTATATAAACACAGAAGAGAAATTATATTTCATTAATTGTATTAATTCCAAGAACTTGTTTCTTTGACTTAAATAAAATAAATTTTCTTGTTTATTCATTGACGTCCTTTGCCCAGACTGAGTAAATACATGCAATGAACAAATTACATAGTGTATGGTTAATTTCATATTGCTTACTATATTGAAACTAGGAGAGTCGCCCTACTCCTAAAATACTGTTTTTTATGATTTTGTATTTAATTTAGGTAGCTTTTCAAGAATTTAATTTTTTATTATTTTTTTTAAATTTTAATATTTTTTTACTATTTTTAATATTTTTATATTACATTTTTAATATTTTTATATTACTATTTTTAATATTTTTATATTACTATTTTTAATATTTTATATTACTTTTTTAATATTTTTATATTATTTTTTTTAATATTTTTGTGTTACTATTTTTAATATTTTTGTGTTTTATTTTTAATATTTTTCATCGTCAACTGCAACGATTAGACTTGTTCAGTCTGTTCCGGTTCCTGAAAACTGCTCAGACCATCTTCTCAATGGTATTCTCATATTTCTTTTCTCTTTTGGCTTCTAGTTCAAGGCAACATTGACTATTCATTCTACGGGCATTCTTAACGCATAAGTTTTCCATTTTTCTCTATATTCTTTGATAATATCGCTAACACTTAAATTTTTTAGATCGTTTCTAATTTCTTCACTTTTCTTGTGATCAAGAAGTGTATATTGTTGGAAGAAACTTCATTTCTGCTGATTCTAATTTTCTTATTTGATCTTTGGTTAATGTCCAACACTCACTTCCGTATAACAGCATGGGTAGGGCCATTGTTTCATTATAGTTTCTTTTCTAACTTTATTTTTTAAATTATTAATTTTTTAATTTTTATATTTAAATTATTTCTAAATGTTTTATATAATTATTTAAAATGTTTCTCTATTATTATTTAGAATATTCTTGTCTATGCTTTCGTCAATATACTTCTGAAAAGTGGAAGAAGACTTTAAACCATAGTTTAATCTCGTATATAATAATTACCGAGGAGCATTTCCTTGTATCTTTGTTCACCTCATGAATGTTTAATATGTAGTTGTCCTTGAAGCAGGATTGGTCAAAGGTTGCTTTTCGGAATACTCTGGTTCCCACTTGAAAGTCCGGCGGGAAACTAGTTATCCCCGTCAGATTGCTCCGGTACCGGCGTTATCCACGTCGTAAGCATTGGGGAGACAAGATGGAGGCTCCGAGCTGCCTGGACCTTAGTTCAGGTTAGTAGAGGCAAAGAGGAGGGAACTTGTTAAACAATGTGAGTAGCGCTTGGTCGAGACTCCGGTACTAGCGTGGATAGCTAGGCGCTCTGAGCTAGCAGGGCGCCCCCCACCCAGGCATTGTATGGGGAGGGTGCCGCGAGGGCAAACTGGGTTCCGTCTGGACCCGGACGTCAGCCTGTCGTCGTAAGCGCGTTGGCGGGTGAGGCGGATAAAAGCCCAAAGATTGATGGATTGATTTTTCGTGTTTCCGCGAAACGTCAACTGCTTTGGTCATTAGTCCCGTTAGTGTAGTGCATGTTTTTCCTCGAGAGATGGCGGTGATCTTCCCCCGCTGGATGGCGAGATCCGGCGCCGACCTACCTTCGGCTAGTGGGGTTTCCCCCTAACCAGTACTCTCCCACCAGCGGGGCACCGGCCCAGCCGGGACAAGCTCTAAGCTCCCGACAGGTCTCCCGGAATATGTGGTAGTGTAGTGCATGTTAGTGTAAGTCTGTATGTAAGGGGGGAGGATAGGATAGGGAAGGATAGATCGCGCGCGGTCCGTGGCCCGTTGGGAAGGGTACTGCTCCGGCATTCGCCTGGTGTTGATCGGAGAAACCACAGAAAACTACCGATCAGAGCAGCCGGTCGCTAGAATTCTCCTACAGACAGCGACTGAATTCGAACTAGCTGAAAAGCTAGTGTCGAAAATCCTGCCGCCGTCAGGACTCGAACCTAGAACCTCCCGGTCAAAAGCGTTGTCATAAGAATCTATTGCCATAAGAAGCTGTTGAAATATTATTTTAATAGTTAGCATAACGCCTGAAAGTGAAAGTTATTGCAATAACGTGCAAACAAACAGATCACAAATTAGGCGGCAAACTTGAAAAATGATATATTTGTGGTTTGACGACTTCTAATTTTACAATCATAAGCCGAACATATGAAGGCATTGTAAATATAATTTTTTAATCGTTATTATAATTTAATCATGGATAAACGAAAAGACAATGTAGAAATAATATGTCTTAAAGACAATACGTCCATTCAGTACAATAGTTCTACATGCCACCTTCAGGTACCTCTCATGTTTTAATTCCAAAACCTCTTCGGCCCCTAGTTCGTCAAGCATCCACCGAGAGCTCTGAATCCTCAGGGTCAGCCACTCTATGTTGAATATTCTCGCTCGTTTGGTATTCCTCAGGTATTCCTACCACGCTGACCGTGAAATTGGGTGCCGAGCTACACGCGGGCTTTCGGGCGCCCGGCTTGCGCTTCTCCTCGGTGTCTTCTCCAGTGGAAAACCGCCTCGACCGGAGCTACACGCCGGCTTGCGGGACTTTCCTCGCTAGGTATCTTCTCCAGTGGAAAACCGCCTCGGCCGGAGCTACACGCCGGCTTGCGGGACTTTCCTCGCTAGGTATCTTCTCCAGTGGAAAACCGCCTCGGCCGGAGCTACACGCCGGCTTGCGGGACTTTCCTCGCTAGGTATCTTCTCCAGTGGAAAACCGCCTCGGCCGGAGCTACACGCCGGCTTGCGGGACTTTCCTCGCTAGGTATCTTCTCCAGTGGAAAACCGCCTCGGACGGAGCTACACGCCGGCTTGCGGGAATTTCCCCGCTAGGTATCTTCTCCAGGGGAAAAGCGCCTCGGCCGGGACCCGGTATAAGCTCCTGTGGTACATCTGGAAGAAGCGTCTGTCTCGCGGGTTGTAGCATTTTTGTTAGGGTGCTGCTGCGGCATTCGACAGGTGTTAATCAAAGGAACGGAACTACCGGTGAGATCGAAGGGAACTACCGGGATCACGCAAAACTACCGGTGAGACCAGTCGACCGCTAGCATTCTCCTTTAGCGCTTCAGAGATTGAATTCGATCCAACTATAATAATAATAATAATAATAATAATAATAATAATAATGATGATGATGATGATGATGATGATGATGATGATGATGATGATAAAATTGTCTTTATTTGTGGTGACGCTCAGACCTTAAGGCCTGCTCTTCCACCTAACCACTTTAATTAATTTATAATTTTAGAAATTACAGTTGAAGCGTTCGGATGTAATTAATATTAACTGACTTTTCATGTCGCATAAGAAAAAAATCAATTTGTGACTATCATCTACATCAATTTATCTGTATGAGTCAAATGAATTTATTGTCATATTTTGTTTATTCTTGAAATTTTGCAAAATAGAAAGACATTATATAAGAAACTTTCTTAAAAAATAAGATAAAAAAGAGCTCCCACTTATTCCACTTAGAATCAATAAGTCAAAATTCGCCCGAAATGTCAGTTGTTATTACCCGACATGCCTCAACTGTGAACAATACACAAAAAGGGGGGTTTATTTTACATTTATGTTTACGTCTGGGATGCAATACTAGGGACCATCCCGGCATACGCCTTAAGCGATTACTATAACAGCGAAACTATAATAGCTAGTGCCGAAAACCTGACACCATCGGACCTCCAACGTAGGACCTCCATGACAGAGACATTGCATGTATTTTGTCACAGTCATTTCACCTGGTGAATCAAAGCTGAAGTACGATACTCTTGTGTTTTAGTTCGCTTATCTCTTTTGCTTAAGTTCAACCATTAAACGAAACGACAGACTAAAAAAGACACTTTATATGGGGAGTTATTACAGTTTCATTAAAGTAGAAATTCATAACAATAGTGAATATCCATTATGAGATATATGAGATAATAATAGGTCAAAGAATATTCATTTGGGTGTGTTGTTATTATGATATAGTGATGTTGATTCAGAAACACATTCTTTACACTTTTGATGTATCAGGTGTAATATCGAGAACAAAGTGTAAACAACTGCTTTGAATTTAAAATATTGTACGTTTTGTTACCCATCTGTGTAGCCAAGCAACGCTAGTTGCTAGGGAAAGTTCTGTGACGCAAACCCCAGCGAGTCGTTACGTGCAGTGTCATTATGCTTCAATCAATGATTTTTGTGGCTCTCTTTCTTTGTCAGCAATATTATTTGAACATCTTGAGTTCGTTTGTGATTTTATTGGTTATTTCTTATTTTCCATTTGCAAAAGGTTATACATTTTAAATAAATAGGGATAAAAACATTTTTGCATAATCCATTCTTTAATAACACACAAGCTAAGGAAGGAAATCTTTTCAGTAGTCAGGGGCGAATAATATCTCAATTACATAGTATGCGACGATTGTTAACAAAATGTATCGTCGCACTATCATTAATTAAACATTTTGGAAAACAATTGCACCCTTAATCAATACAATACAATAATAAATATAATGCAGTAATAAATAAAATGTTTTACAATATAAATATTTTACAATATAAATTCTACCAAAATCTGCGAAATCTTGAATTCGTACTTAAATATTATTGCTGCACCTCTTAGTTACTTTCCTAACAAACGATAGCACTTGTTCCCAGCGTACAAACGAAATGAATTTGTAACTCTAGCAGCACTTGAACCAAGATTTTCCTCCGACTGTAAAGTAGTGGTGTGTTCCGACGCTCGACGAAAACATCATTCCAAGGGGAGGTTGCCAAGTTCGGCGATTCAAGCAACCGGTTCAATCGGTTGGCATCGGTATTGGAAACGGTTGCTCAAGTGAGCCCTTTCAGTTTCCATAGAAGTATACCTTCATCAAATATATGGGGAGAATAATATAACTTTATCTCTTTATGCAGTTGTTTAAAGGTTGGAGATATTGCAAAACGTGTGAGTGAATGAATATAATAGGTTAATTTATTGTGCAGTTTTATATCATTTTTACTTTCTCGCACTTCCTTCGTAAGTAGAGAAATATATGTGTCGGAAAACAGCGAATTTACGGCAGAAAAAATCTTATTGTCGAGCTCTTATAAAGAAAAATGGGAAAACCCCTTTTGCTATGTGTTTTAATTTACTCTCTCTAACACACGATATAGCCAAAATCCACGTTTTGTGGGTCCTTGATGCCGAAAAAAAGATCGTACTTTAAATCAAGACTCAAAAACATTTTCAATTTTTTTTATTTTGTTTGAAAAATGACTCCAAATATTTTGATTAAACTTTATTTTCGGTCTCATGTTCGTTGTAATCCCAGATTTCTACAACTACAATATTCAAGCTAGAGAGGTTATTCTCAATTAAAT
This sequence comes from Teleogryllus oceanicus, assembly GCA_964035755.1. Taxonomy (NCBI): domain Eukaryota; kingdom Metazoa; phylum Arthropoda; class Insecta; order Orthoptera; family Gryllidae; genus Teleogryllus; species Teleogryllus oceanicus. Next base: position 71,322,845 of record CAXIVR010000007.1, on the reverse strand, counting down.
CTGTTTCTCTGCCAGGTTCAAGTTCAAATTTTCGAAAATATGAGTAATTTTCCTGAAATTGTGCACGAAATATTGGAAATTAAAAATAATTTAACAATTTTTTCTCAAGCGATATTTGCTTTAAACAAAGTATGTTGTAAAGATTCCTTCTTTAAAAAAGGCAATGTACAATTGTTTAAAAAAACAAGGAGATTTTGCGTAATTTGTTTCTGAAATTTATGGCATTTCCAAAACATTTCAGAAAATTGACATTTCAAAACTACAAATCCAAGTTCAAAACTCACACTGCGTTTCGATCCCGTCGAGGTAAGGCTCACGGACAGTAAACTTGGAGGACCTGAGGTGGAGCCTCGATGCAGAAAAGAGTATTTTTCTGGTTGAAAAGGCTTTTCAGGTTTATATAGTTTTACGAGTATAATACACTACTGTTTGTGGAAATTGCAACACCGCGAAGGAGCGGCATTGAACGCATCGCATTTCGTGGATAAGTTTGTGACATTGAGATCTCCAGTGATTACATTTACAACGCCGCCAGTCACGTGGTTGCGACGTAGGGACGGTTTATCGCACCATGTTCGGGTATAAATAGAGGCGCCTTGGAGAGGCTATAAACAGTGACAGGTCGACCCTTGGCTCGCACAAGTTGTCTGTAAGTCACACCATGCCTCGTCGCCGACAGCGAGTGCAGTACGAACACTTGACGGACTTCGACCGGGGCAGGGTCGTTGGGATGCGAGAAGCTGGGTTGTCCTACCGCCAGATTGCCACACGTCTGGGACGAGCCGCCAGTACCATCATGCAAACATGGCGTCAGTGGTCTGCGGAAGGTCGTACCCACCACCAGCGAGGGACAGGGCCTCGCTATCACACTTGGCGGGGAAGATCGACCCTCTACCGTATGGCCATCACCGATCGCACAGCAACATCCACCACGTTAGCGCTGTTGTGGAATACAGTGACAAGTCACAGCATGTCCGCCAGAAATGTTCGGCGCCGTCTTGTGCAAAGGGGCTTGATTGCTCGCCGCCCCTTGTTGCGCCTTCCACTGACTCTCGACAACAGACGCCTCCGACATCTGTGGGGCGTCGAACATCGACATTGGCGAGCTGAGTGGCAGCAAGTCATCTTTTCTGACGAGTCACGCTTCAATTTGTCCAATAACGACGGTCGTATACGTGTTCGACGACATCGCGGTGAACGCAATCTGGAGGGATGCATTCGCCAGCGTCATACCGGCCCAACACCCGGTGTAATGGAATGGGGTGCCATTGGCTACCACTCACGGACCCGCCTACTCCGCATTGAGGGAAATCTCAACGCCCACCGGTACATCGAGGAAGTCGTGAGGGCGGAGGTCATGCCCTTCGTACAACGCTCGCCTGGAGCGATATTCCAGCAAGACAATGCGTGACCCCATATCGGTCGCATCATGCAACGTGTGTTCAATGAACACCAGATACAGCTCCTTCCCTGGCCGGCTCGTTCACCTGACATGTCGCCAATTGAACAGGTGTGGAGCATGCTTTCCCAGAGGCTGGTCCGCCAGGCACCTCCGCCAGTTTCCACCGCCGAACTCTGGACGCGGCTTGAAGGAGCATGGCAGGACCTGCCACAAGAAGCGATACAGACTCTTATTACCTCAATGCCGCGCCGTGTACAGGCTCTTGTGGATGCGCGTGGTGGCTTCACAACTTACTGACTTGGCATGTATCCATGTATTTGATGGTACTGCAAATGAAATAAAGTAGTGCCTGTGGCATGGGTGAACAGTACATTGAATATCATTTCCCTAGATCCATTCGTTCTGGGTGTTGCAATTTCCACAAACAGTAGTGTATATCGGAGCAGTAATCGGAGCAGTAATGCCTGAAAGTACCAACTGTTTTGGCACCATGGATTTTCATTTTCAGTAATAATTAACTTTAGTATGATACAGTTCGAAACAGTCTGACATTCGGAGAGCAAACAAACAAATAAGTCAGTAAGACGAACTCTCTTTCCTTGAATTAATTTACGTGTAAATGTATGGACTGCACATCATATCGAAGCTTTTCCTCTTCTGAATGTTATATATAGGTCGAATTCAGTCGCTGTCTGGAGGAGAACTCTAGCGGCCGGCTGGTCTGATCGTCAGTTTTCCGTGGTTTCTCCGATCAACACCAGGCGAATGCCGGAGCAGTACCCTACCAAACGGGCCACGGACCACGCGCGATCTGTCCTTCCTCTTCCTTGTCCTATCCTCTCCCCTTACATACACACACACACACACACACACACACACTTACACTAACATGCATTACACTACCACATATTCTGGGACACCGGTCGAGAGCTTAGAGCTTGTCCCAGCTGGGGCAGTGCCCCACTGGTGGGAGAGTCTTGGTTAGGGAGAAACACCACTAGCCGACGGTAGGTCGGCGCCGGATCTCGCCATCAAGCGGTGGAAATCACTGCCATCTGCGGAGAAAAAACATGCACTACACTAACGGGACTAATGACCAAAGCAGTTGACGTGCCCGGAAACACGAAAAAAATCAATCAACCGACCGCCATTGATTGCGATTTTGCGCAGCTTCAAATTATTAATCCTCATGTTCAATTCTCTTTATTGGAAAAGTCTTTAATTGGCTTGCACTGCATGGCGTTATTTATCTGGCCGTCGAGAACTTCAGCAAACGCCAGGGTGTTGGGATAAAGGCCCTTTCTCATTTCAGAAACACCTCCGAGTGCGCGCGATCTGTCCTTCCCCGTCCTTGCTTGTTCTTCATCTCTCACTTACATACACTTATACGCACGCGCACCACACTACCTCACGTGATAGTAAACCAGTCGGGAGCTTAAAGCTTGACCTGACTGAGGCGGTGGCATGCTTCTAAGAGATACCTGCTTGGGGAAATCTCCGCAAGCCGGCGTAGGTCTGTGGCGGATCTTATCATCCATCTGGCGAAAATCACCGCCACCTCACGAGGAAAACATATATACTACACTTACTTAATATTTGCAGTTGTAGCGCCCGCAATCAGTAATCAATCAATTCTCTCCACCTACACTAATTTTAATTATCTTTGAAACAATACTAATTGCTCCTAATTCTTACATGTGTGCGAAGTTATACCTGAAAGGAATCTTAAACAAACATGTGTGATGTCTGTGTATGTGTGTGTGTGTATATGTGTCATATATATAATGACCTGTTCCTTGAATTTATTTTCTAGGTTGAACTAACCGACGGGAGGTCATATATGCAGCTGGCGCGCATAGCTGGAGTGCAGAGGATCCAAGTTCCCGATAGGTATAGTAGGAAACTATAAGTAACATACGTATATAGGTATCTGTAGATTCGCATGTGGTCTGGCGCGAGGGAATCGCCAGTAGCGGGAATCGACGCCCCGCCTCGCCCCGCCTCGCCCCGCCGCGCAGTCACTGGGCTTTCCCCTCCGCCGCACAACGCGGCGCGCGCAGCGACTGTTCCGCCGCCGCCGCCGCCGCCGCCACCGCCGCCCTTTCCTCCTCCGCCGCCGCCGCCAGTGGCACCACGAACGTCGCGACGCGCGCACCGCCTACCGCCCGTCGCCGCCACCGCCAGCGCCACCAACACTGCCACCGCCGCCGCCGCCCGCGCCACAGTTCCGTCATCACGAGAGCTGCTGCAGAAACGGTGCCAGTGTTCAGTAGTCGGGCTCTCTTACGCTCGCAGTGCTGCTTTCATTAGGAAGTGTTTCGTTGTGTGGTCGGTGCCACACGCAAGTGAGGACAGACGCCAGATCCACATTTGATATTGTTAGGAGTTGAAGTGAATAGTACTTCTAAGTCAGTAATCATTGAAATAACTTTTGACAACTGGAGGCTTCTAGGTTCACAAAATAAGAATCTTACTATTTTGTGGAAAAGTTTGCTGGCAAGATGCCAAGTTCAGCAACGCCCTTCTTGCTCCCTGGGCATGCGTGGGGGCAGGAGGACAGCCTGTCTAGTGTCGCTAGCAACGATAGCGGCCTAAGCGTTCCTAACAGCCTTAGCACTACTAGCAGTTCTATTAGACCCAGCAGCGTCCGCAGCAATATCAGCGCCACCAGCAGCAGAAACGCCACCAGAGAGAGCACGATCGGCAATAGCAGCGCTTCCACAAATAACAGCGTTTCGGGCAATATCAATGATGCCACTAATGATAGCGCCTCCAACTATAGCAATAGAGGTGCCATCAGAAATAGCGCCACCAACAATAGCAATAGGGGTGCCATCAGAAACAGCGCCACCAACAATAGCAATAGAGTTGCAATAAGAAACAGCGCCTCCAACAATAGCAATAGAGGTGCCATCAGAAACAGCGCCTCCAACAATAGCAATAGAGGTGCCATCAGAAACAGCGCCTCCAACAATAGCAATAGAGGTGCCATCAGAAACAGCGCCACCAACAATAGCAAAGAGGCCACCACCAGTCCCCTCCGGAGAGGCAGAATAGACGCAATGGACTTGTACCCGCCGCGGAACCATAACGTCCGTGGAAGTGACGCTGAAGTGCGGAACAGAATGCAGACGTTGGCAGTACCTGTAGAGCACCCCCGACGCTCGACGCGGGAGACACGACGGGAAGAGTCTCTGCGACAAGCATCAGGAGACAACTCTGAACAGAGCGTATGGGTAACAGTTCTGGTATCAGCCCTCCTGATTGGTACTTTTTTACTGTTCCGGGGTGTTCGTTGAGGGTTTGCCTAAGTGGAAAAATGTCCTTGAACATTATTTAATTTACTTGAATCGAATCTATTTGTAAATGAAAGTGACTTTTCGGAAGGGTTTAATGTGTTCCAGCAAGTGTTTCTTTTTGCAACTGTTTTCTAATATTACACATGCACAGAGAGACTTGACTTTCTGGAGGTGTATTACTCGAACTTTACATAATACGATACTGTGATATATATCTTCAGAATTGCTATGGTGCTACTTAACAACTACTGTTTCGAATACATCTTATGTTTTTTTGATCTTAAAAATCAGGTGAGCCAAGTATTGTTTTTTATTCTTAGTCACAGTCATTCATCGTCAAGTAGTCATTACTGATCACATAAAAAATAATAAAGTATATTCAAGTTTTGTACGAAAATTAAAATAAATTCCTTACATCAGACTTCTTGTTACTCTAAATTATTATGTCATTCATTTTCACACGACTTATGTTGTCTTAATTCCTCGAAGATCCCGACCGGTCTCCCAGCATGTCTAGTAGTGTAGTGCATGTTAGTGTAAGTGTGTATAAGAATGGAGGATAGAACAAGGAAGAGGAAGGAAAAATCGGGCGGTCCGTGACCCGTTTGGTAGGGTACTGCTCCGGCATTCGCCTGGTGTTGATCGGAGAAACCACCTAAAACTACCGATCAGAGTAGCCGACCGCTTGAATTCTCCTCCGAACAGCGACTAATTTCGACCTAGCTGACAAGCTAGTGTAGAAAATCCTGCTACCGTGAGGAGTCGAACCCTAGGGCCTCCCGGTCAGAGGCACTGCAGTGACATCAGATGACTCTCCCGCCTTTTCTTTCGTGAACAGTCTCGTGAGTGTAATGCATATACGTAATAGCTGGGAGGTTCCAGTATCTCTTTCAGACTTCCCCGATAGGGAGATCGAGCGCCGACCTACATGTTGGCTTGCGAGACATTCCTCGCCAGGTATCCCTTCCATCGGAAATCTTAGTCGGAACACGGTTTAAGCTACCGTCTGTTCTCCAAACTGTGATAAAATAGTAAGGTAATTGTGAATGTAAGGGGAGAGAAGAGGACAAGGAAAGGCAAAGAAAGTTCACACGCGATCTGTGGCCCTTTGGTTAAGATACTGCTGCGGATTTCAAAGATTATGATCGAAGAACCCTCGGAAATCTACCAAGATCAGCAGCCGAGAGCTAGTATATCTTTTTAGACATCGGCTGAATCCAACCCAACTATATAGCTTGTGCCGGAAATTCGCCACCGTCGGAGCTCGAACTTAGCACCTCCCGGTCAGAGTTGTTGCACTATTAGTCACATAACCATTTTATCTGGTGAATCAAAGAACGGTATATTATTATTATTATTATTATTATTATTATTATTATTATTATTATTATTACTATTATTATTACTATTATTACTATTATTACTATTATTATTATTAATATTATTTTAGGCCACTGAGTTGATGTTTAATTGTATCAACTACTAAACGAAAAGAAATTATTAAAAATCACATTATAGAGTTATTAAAGTTTTGCCGTACAAATCCACAATGATAGTGAAACATCATTATGTGATTTATTGGATAAATAATTTTGCGTCAATAGAATATTGATTTTAGTGTATAATTATTATGTTCCATGATATTTATTGGCAAAAGATTTTCACAATTTTGATCTAGAAGGTGTAATAATAACGATGTAAAGAGTTACAGGTCTTTACATCGTTATTATTACAAAGCGTTAACAAATACTTTTAACTTACATTATCTATATATTTTAAAATATTAGGTATTCTGCCATGGCTTCGTTTAGTGCTTCTACTGAACTGATTGTAGTATTTTTTCCTTTAAATGAAAGAACGTGATCTCTAGATGTGTTATCAGATACTATTAGTGTTGATTCACCAACATTTACCGTGTAAATTAATTAATTAAATCATTCTTTAATAGTACGCTTATCAATAGGCGATTGATTTCTTCCAAAGCTGCTTCATGATGGCGCTGCTTGATGTTTTGTTTTGATTGTTGATATTTATTTACAATTCGTCAATGTTTTGTTTCAGTGTAATAATTGCATTGTGGCGTTATGTATTTGCTTTTGTGCTGTATTTTGTAGAGAACATTCAGACAGTGGGTTTTGCTCGGTTGTACTTAAGTAGTGAAGTTGTACACAGGTTATGTAGATCGTTGGCCACGCGCCCCAAAAGACGGAAACGTACATTAAGTGGACGCAGGGAAAGAGAAAGTCAGCGTAGAAGTCGTGTTAGTGAGATCATTTCGTTCTCTGTTGGGTCGTTGTCTATGAAATATCAGTTTTGTTCTGCTTTGCACTTCCCATGTGAGAGAAATTCTGCAAACGAGTTTACTCTGTGTTGCTTATATGGGAAAATAAGTTTACTTTCGAGCAATATGCCATAAGAAATCAAAGTTGTTTATAGATGATGACACGTCAAAAAACTTCAGAAATAATATTCGTCAGTATAATAGTGCTCTTTCTTTTGTGTTATTTGTTGCCGATATTGCATTGCCACCTGGTCATAGGTCATACATGTTCAAAAGTTTGGAAACTCTACGTCACAAAATATCTTCGTTATACCCTGAAGATCCAAACAACGCAACATATTGTGAGCATTAGTCTGGGCACAGTATTTTACATTTATCTCAGATCTCACCGTCAAATTTTGACAGGTTCTCACTAGTCACTTTTTGTTTCATTTGCTGTCGCCAAGCAATAACGCCAGTTGTCAGGGAAGTTCTGTGACCTCAAACTGCAGCCAGTCGTCACGTGCAGTGGCATTATGCTGCAATCAATAACACAGGCGCCAACAAAAAAGTTGCCAGACCCAAAGACTAGAAAGGTATTTCTCTGTGCATTTCAAAGCGCTGAATCCGAGTCTGAAGCCAGATTTGCACCATCACCACCTCTTTTTTAAATCGCCAAAAACCATCGTGAGTTAGTATTTTTTTGTTTTCGGGGGTTGTTTACAGTCCCAAAAACTTGACACTTGTTTCTCTCTGTATTTCAACGCGCTGAATCCGAATCTGAAGCCAGAATTGCGTCACCACCAATTTTGTGATATCGCGAAACGTGACCGTGAAATTGTAATTTTTGTTTTCGAAGGTTGTTGTCAGGCCCAAGGACTTGACATGTGTTTCCCTACGTATGTCGACTCGCTGAATCCGAAACTGAAGTCAGAATTTCGCAATCACCCTCCAGTTTTTTTTAATCGCGAAAAAACACAGTGAAATTAGAAGTTATAAATTTCACTGTGTGGGGAGGAGGGGATGTAACTTTACCTCTTGCTCTTTTTGAACAGTTTGTGATATTGCAATTGAGTTTATAAATATAACAATATAATATAAATATAACATTAAGCTTATTAATTTAAAAGATATTGCGGTCAAGTAAATTTATTTTATGTCAAGTATAGTTATTCACTGCCTGGGACTAGATAATAAGAAGATACATTTTCTTCGTTTGAAAATGTATAAATGAGTATAAACAACCTGTAACAACAATTGTACTACAGCTTCCGGGTCAATGACCCCCATCTCGATCAGGTTTTTCGTCCAGTTTCCCTGATCCATTGAGCAAATGCTGAGATGGCCCCTTGTTTTGCTTCTGGACATAAATGTAACTTTATTTTCTGTGCACGTCTTCTAGAATTCAGTGGGAAATACAATTATTCAAATTATCGTTTCCATGTTGTCGCGGCAGGAAGTAATAAGAGCCAAAATGTATTGCTTATTTATCTCTGAAAATAGATTTTATTACATGGGAGTTTTTTGTTTGTTTTTTTTTTCTCCCTTTCAAAATTCAAATTTTATTGCTTATTTATCCTTGAAAATAGATTTTATTACTTGGGAGTTTTTTGTTTTGTTTTTTTCCTTTCAAAATTCAAAATTTATTGCTTCTTTATCCTTGAAAATAGATTTTATTACATGGGAGTTTTTTTTTTGTTTTTCTCCCTTTCAAAAATTCAAAATTTATTTTTTGTAGTATATGACTTTATTACGTGGGAGTTTGTTTTGTAAATGTGCACACAATTCACTTTTCTCCATAGCACGTCATACGCAGTTTTTAACTGTTTTTGACGTAAAATAAAAAAAATAAAAATAAAAAAATGTTTACCGTATATCATGTGTAGTAATGAAATTAGTAAAATTTCCTTTTAATTTTATCAATATATGGCACTAACAGTCCCTCATAGTTTTTCAACCTTTTGTTTCGTTGAGCCCTAGGCCTCAAGGACCTCCCGGTCAAAGGCATTTTCTGACATCAAGTGATGCCCTGAGCTACCTCTGTCGGGATTACTTTTCATCATACGCCATAGCCAGCGGCCTAAGGTCCCGGTGTTGTTTACTGTGTTTGCGGTGGATGGAGAGGCGAGGCTGCCCAACAGCGGTCACAGCTCTTCCTGTTATTCGCAGATTTCCTCGGCCACAACTGACATGCTGCCGACATTCCTGTTGGTTTTGTAAGTGCGTCTTTGGCATTGTGCAACGTATCTCAATATTGCGCAACTTAACTCAAAATTGCCCACCTCAACTAAAACTTGCGCAACTCAACGTTACGCAACTAATGTCGTAAATCCAATATTAAAAGAAATGGAAAATAAGAAATGAACTGTAGCTCGTAGTAAGCCTCTCTCATCGGTACGACCAGTCTCAGGCAAAGGACCAATGCAGAAAGATGTAAGTAAGTTACTCATTGAGTTTCACATCATAAATTAGCACTGCAGCCTAATAATTGTGAGAAAACTACAAAAATGTTCTTAGTTGTGACTACCTCTGATCTTTTTACCCTATATTTTAAAAAAAGGTTAATTATTGAATTTACGGAACTCTTCAAAATTGAAATTCGTCCTCCTGTAAAATACTGCTAATTTGACCTGTCAATATGCTAACTCTAAGCATTTGAAATATTTTTGATCCTATCATTATGGCTCAAATGGTTTCAATACAATATGAGTATTATGTATTAAATTATTTTCGTTTTCTCCAAATTTTATTATTTTTATTATTATTATTATTATTATTATTATGATTATGATTATTACATACCATTATTATTACGTACCATCCTAAATTTTTAATCTTCCCCGTTTTGACGGCAGGCTAGTCAAGAAGTAGAAGCATTTTTATTGGTACCGTCCACTCTTTCAAACAAAAAACTGGACAGCTGATTTGGTTATTTTAAAGATATTTTAATCCAAAAATTATAGAAAAGTCCCTCAGCTGTGATATAACTTTACAAATACTTTCAATTTTTTTAAGAAATACATATGGTTATAATCAGTGCTTCATCTAAAACAATATTTGTATCATTCATATTTGTATTCTATTAGAAATTTTTAAAGGGATTGTAACTTTATACGAGAAAATTGATAAAACTGACATTTCCGAAACTTTCTTTAAAGAGTACATTTTATTACGGGAAAAATCTTTATATTCGTCAATTACGTTGTCAACAAAATTTAATAAAAAAAACTGGGACTTTTTTTTTTTAATTTGGAAACCTTCCAGGTGTTTCATGTTAAGTACTCCCCAAAATTAAAACATCGGTTTCCAAGTTAAGTGACCGCACTATCAGCTAGATCGATTGGGAAATAAGAACAACGTAAGGAGATTGTACAATGTTTTTAACATGGTCACCTACTGTGAATGATGTATTGCATCAATGGACATCAAAACAGTTGGTACATTAAATAGAATAACATTACCAGGAGAAGGAAATAAGCATTCAAACTTTTGAAATTAATGTACCAGTTGTATATTATAACGCTTTTAATGCTATAGAGTATAAGGAAAACGTAGTAAAAATTCTATCAACAATTTCATTTTATGATTTTAAACATTTGAGTTATGTGGAATTACTGCATTTGAAAGATATCTAAAAATATTCCAAAACAAAATTCGTTTTGATCCATAGATGAGATAACATCTTTAAGAAAAGAAATATTACTGTTTCCGTAGATTTTGATTTTGGAAATCCATAATCGTGATCTGAAAACGCGTACATAAAAGAGCCTAAAATTTTTAAAGAGTCTCTGTAATGTTTCGTTAATATTTACATTAGCCTTGATTTGTTCACATTATTGCTTTTACAAGTATATTGCTTGAAATTATGTCTGATACAATTTTGACGCAAACCTCAACTTTTCTGTGAAAACGAACTCAAAATTCCGTAACTTCAGAAACGCTCAAACACCATTTTCTCGAAAGCGTCTTCAAATTTTTTCTTCATTTTTTCTCTTCGTATGGATAGTACTAATTGTACTGTTTCCGATGACATGAAATCATTTTTTTCTGTATGCTTTTGTTTTTTTAATTATGCCTAGTGTTTTTTTAATATCTCTTACGCCGTTAATTGGCACATATTCAGCAATTTGTATACAATATTGCATTTTGCAGGAGTGCTTCAAACGACTTTGAATGAAGTTCGACGAAAACTCAACAGTTTTATGTAAAAAAGAGCTTCGCATTTACAGTAACTTGTTAATGCCCTTTTCTTAAAAACGGTTGCAAATTATTCAACGAAAATTTCATTGTAGGTCGAAGCTTTGCTCTTATATATGATTCTTAAAGTAATTTTTGTGGTCTACCATTAGGGAACCGAAAAATTGAGAACATTTTTAAAAAAATGCACATTGAGCGACGATAGATGGCAGGTGGCAAGAGGATGGAGCAAGACTGTAACGATAGTCCATATCCGAGGAAATTAGAAAACTTTATTACGAGAAACTTGTGTGTTATTCTGTAGTAGCACTGGTTTTAAAATGTGTAAACCAAAAGTGTATCATTAACTACAAAGACAAGGGGAAGTAGCGTACCTGTAGAAGAACTCTCGCATATTAAACCCCACTCTCTTCCCTATTTTTCCATATTCATATTAAGCCTGTAATACATCTTTTTTCTCTAAGACCCTATTATCCCCGCCTTTTCTTCTATAAGTCTCCTTTTAATTGATAAGAATACAATACACCCTTGTCAATACAAACTATTCTTATTTAATGTTATTGCCGATCAGAGTGGTATACCCGTGTAATTCAGTGGCATATATATAAGTTTAATTTCACATACAGTTGCAGATTCGACAGGCTCTGAACAGATGGGGTAGAATCGAGAAGTATCGAATCAGCAAAAATGTAATAGAATTTTGAAGAAGGTATCATCCTACGGTATGAGGAACGTTTCTTTGAAGCCTTTGACCTTGAAGTTGTACTTATTAAGGCCCTAAAACACTTAGTTTAGGGTTTATTTTAACGATATAGATTAAAAAATCTGGCCGATTGTTGTGGGTTGCATTTGACATGAAAATTTAAATGCGTTATTTAAACAAACCCATCATATTTTTAATGTCAAAGCGCAATTCGTTACGTCTACATCAAATTGTCTTTCTTTTGAGACCCCATTTACAAAGATAGGTTCCATGTGAGGGCTGCAAGAGGTATATATACCACTGAAATAATACAGGAGCCGCTAATATGTACTTTTTTAAACGAGTAGTTTACACATATTACACTATTGTGTTTAACTACAATAATAATTACCATTATTGTAATTTTCGAAATTTCTTTGCATTTGGTCCAAAGTCGCAATGGCAACAAGGCACCAATGGCCGCCGGCACGGGCGTTGCTGGTTCCGTTAGTAATAACTATTCATTTAATTAACAGATAAAATACGCATTGAACATCGTTATTAAGTGAAGTGTAGCATCGTAACATCGTTAGTGTAAGCAATCGTGAAGTGTAGCAAGTAACATCGTAATTACAAGTACGTGAATACACATCGATATTACATACAAGTACGTGAATACACATATTACATGAATTCAATGGCAAGATATTCAGTTATTTTCATATTTTCAATTTTTGAATGACTGAAAGAATAAAAGTGAAATGGAGGAAAAATTGGAAGTAACTTTGCAAAGCGCTGTTCTAAACACGGGGTAAACGGCGTTTTTGAAAGCTACTCATGAGACAAATTGGATCAATTTTGCTCAAGTCATTTTGAATTTCCAAGAATTTAGTGAATTTGGTAAAAATTATTACGATGACGGTTGTTTTATCTTACGGTGAATCTGATTTTCCGTCTACAAGAAAAGTCTCGTTGAAAACCTGGGGGAGAAATCATTAGTCGCTCAAAGACAAGTTTGCGATGGCGTTATAAAAGCTGGAGAAGCTACACGAAGTCTCGATAACTAAAATTGTGTTTTTTTATGGTAGAAATGCTCATGATGTCATGAACTGCTCATGAGCTGTAAATAAAAAAGATGAAAGAACAGGAAGACAAAAAAAAATGAAGCTGAGGAAGGAAAGCTAAACAAAAGCTCTGTGAACTTTGTGGTAAAAGAGCCATAAATTCCCAAATTGCAAATATTCGAAAACCCATCCTTTCAGTGTTTTCGTGGTGGACGCGTAGTAGGTGGAGCAAGATACTGAAGTGATTGATTGATTTATTCATGTTTCCGGGCGCGTCAACTGCTCTGGTCATTAGTCCCGTTAGTGTAAGGCATGTTTCTTTCTCGGGAAATGGCGGTGATCGCTGGATGGCGAGATCCGGCGCCGACCTACCGTCGGCTAGTGGGGTTTCCCACTAACCAGGACTCCCACCAGCGGGGCACCGCCCCAGCCGGGACAATCTCTGAGCTCCCGACCGGTCTCCCGGGATATGTGGTAGTGTACTGCATGTTAGTGTAAGTGTGTGTGTGTGTGTAAGGGGGGAGATGATAGGACATGGAAGAGGAAGGACAGATCGCGTGCGGTCCGTGGCCCGTTTGGTAGGGTACTGCTCCGGCATTCGCCTGGTGTTGTCGGAGAAACCACAGAAAACTACCGATCAGAGAAGCCGGCCGCTAGAATTCTCCTCCAGGGAGTGGCTGAATTCGACCTAGCTGAAAAGCTAGTGTCAAAAATCCTGTCGCCGTCAGGACTCGAACCTAGGACCTCCCGGTCAGAGGCGCTGCAGTGACATCAGTTGATGCACTGGACTACCTTCTCCTGGTTACTGATGTGTTATTGATCAGATAATTATGTCTGTAACAAGTCATTTTTATTGTTAAATCATTTATTTATTATAACTTGTATTTATTTCTAAAACACTCATGTATTTTTTTAAATTTTACCGTTCTTTGTGTGTTTCATTGTCATCCTTAACGTGAAAAATGTATAAACATAACCTAGAAAACAATTTTGATTGGAAAAGTCAAGGAATTCTAGAAATCTAGAAAGCATATGGGCCCAGAAAATGATTTGTAGTTCTTCCTCTACATTTCGATTTTAGTAGATAAAAATAGTCATAAAGTAATTGCTTCTTATTTATCAATATATTCTAACACACAGTAAACGTATACCCCATCACAAACTACCATATGTTTATATTGCTCACCCATCGTCTTCAACACTTGCTGTTGCTGTGTACTGTACACTGGAGTTGCTGTATACTGTGTTTCGTACGTGGTGTAATAGCTATTCTGTTGAAGAATTTTCCTTGATAAAATGGAAGAAAATGAAAATCCTTTATGAATTACAATATAAACATTTTAAAAAGATTTATAATGGTTTCTCATAATCTTAAAATTGATGATCAATAAAGAATGTAAGAGCACTGATACTGTAAGCTCTAGAACACGAGGGGGGGGGGGAAATTCTGTGAAACTAGCCATGATCTCGTTGGATGGTTTGGCTGCGTAACTTGAAAACTATGGTAGCCGAATACGAAGATGAGGAAACCTATGTAATTGAAACCATCTAAATGGGAGTAGGTTTTGTTGCTTTCTTCGTAATGAAAAAAGGAGGGAATAGTGTTGGAATCAACTGAGAGATGTCACCAATTCGTCCTCATTAAAATATAGATAGATATAGATAGATAGAAATTTATTCTACAATTGGGCAGATGATGCCCGGTGGCAGAATGCAAAATAACAATTACAAATAACATAATGTATAAAAAAATAAATATAAACAAATAAATTGACTTTGTCATTTCCTATATATGCAGATGACATTTAAATTCCTATACTAAACATTAAAATGCATATACACTAACATATAAATAAATAAACATACATATTACTATACTAAACATTAAAATGCATATACACTAACATATAAATAAATAAACATACATATTACACAAATATACATACATACAAAGATATACGCATGTATACATAGACGAAGGAACCCTCACATCACTTCAAATGAAATCACTTCACTTCACTTCACTTTTCATAATCGCACCTTTCACTTCACTTCACTTCACTTCACTTTACGTTTTCACCAAAAATTTATTAATAATATTTTATGCTTTAGAAATAAGTTATTGCTGTTGTTTTTAATGCGATTAGTTCTATGTATTTTGTGCATTTTTATACAAGATAACTTTTGAATTTTGAATTGTGATACATTCACAACATACATTTTTGAAACCATTTTTTAATTATAATAGTCTGTCCTGGATAACCGAGGTGTCTAAGGGCGAGTACCGGCTCAGCATGTTGGTCTTGAGTCCCGCTTTGGACATGATTCTTTTGTCCCTTGACTTTCATGTATTGTGGCGAGGTCAGCGTTATGCTGACCACAGATCAGAGGAAACTACATGTGTGTTGGTGTCTATTGTATGGTCGAATATGCGTCTCTTCGAGACGTAAAGGGTAACCGGTTGTCGGGATAAAACCAGAGAAAAAAATGATAAGTACATACATGATACAGAGTGTAACAAATAATAATGTTCATAATATATACTATATGGTATTATACGGCTTTAAATTTACTTCATTAAGAAATAACATTCTAGAGTTCTCTAACTCTGTATCTAAGACTTATACCACTGTATTCCGCTTTAGCAATTATGATGCAGTAAAAGTAGTTCCCTTTAAGCATTTTTATGCTGTATAGGCGCCTGGTAAAAGCGTCATAGGCTGCTTCACAACCTTCAAAGGAAACTCTAAAAATATATTACGATGGGGGAAAGCATTTCTTTACCTACACTGCCTCGCTATGACGTGATTCAATGCGTCATTCATTATCAGACCACCATAGAATTGCGTTAAAAAGCGACCAAGTGTCTAGTCTTACGTCATTATGACTTCATTGCTACGTCATGTGATGTATCTACGTCAAAAACATGATTACGTCAGTTTCCATCCGATTGAGCTGGTGCACATCCAACGCTTGCGCGGAGCTGTTGCTTTGAAGTTTGTGTTGGTGGTGGGAGGAAAGGTCGGACGAACCCGAGAGGCGCCTCCTGGTTCTTTGTGAGGCTTTTTCTAGTTATTTTTATCTGCAAATCAGTGAAAATGCTGGTAATGCGGATATCGTATTTGAATTTGGGATATGCGTCATAAAAATAACCTTGAGAATACACGTATTTTATTTTAATAATTCAATTTTACGTATAAATTCTAGTAATATCTGTTATGTAACCACATCTGAATAATAAGTTTGGGATTTGGAACCCCCTTAACTGAAAATTATTTTTGAGAAGTTCCTAAAACGCTAAAAACGTGGTTTCCCAACCCCTTCTGTTCATCCGTTTGTCATTTTTTATCAACTGTTACTACTTTCTAGTTCGTTTATTGTATTTATAAACTTGAAATAGATCTTTGGGTTGGTTCAGGTCATTAAAATTCAGATTATTGTAATTTTAATGAATCATAGCATCCGATTTAATATTATAGCTCATTATCTGCCGTTTTCTGGTGTGTTATTTCTTTATCAAAAGTATTCAGTGAAAAATATTAAGCAGTCGCATAGCCCATCCGGGTAGCCGACATCGCCAAGGCAGTTGTCCGGTGACGGTCTTAGATCGAAGGATCTTGGGTTTGAAT
The DNA here is from genome assembly GCA_964035755.1 of Teleogryllus oceanicus. Lineage (NCBI taxonomy): Eukaryota > Metazoa > Arthropoda > Insecta > Orthoptera > Gryllidae > Teleogryllus > Teleogryllus oceanicus. The sequence goes on along the minus strand of CAXIVR010000007.1, from coordinate 71,306,312 downwards.
CCCGCCTCGGGCACGGTTGTGTGTGTTTCGTGATTGTGAGTGTTGTCAATGTGTAATGTGCTTGTGTGATTGGCGTCAGGAAGGGAATCCGGCCGTAAAACCAACGCCAAATAAGGATAAAAATGGAGTGTGCAAATATCAACAAACAACTTCACCAGCCCCCTTTAGAAACGAGAAGAAAGGCATGAATTAATAAAAATAAATAAATTGATTGATTGATTGTTTCGTGTTTCCGGGCGCGTCAACTGCTTCGGTCATTAGTCCCGTTAGTGTAGTGCATGTTTTTCCTCGGGAGACGGCGGTGATCTTCCCCCGCTGGATGGCAAGATCCGGCGCCGACCTACCGTCGGCTAGTGGGGTTTCTCCCTAACCAGGACTCTCCCACCAGCGGGGCCCCACCCCAGACGGGACAAGCTCTAAGCTCCCGACCGGTCTCCCGGAATATGTGCTAGTGTAGTGCATGTTAGTGTAAGTGTGTGTAGGAGGAGATGATAGGACAAGGAAGAGGAAGGACAGATCGCGCGCGGTCCGTAGCCCGTTTGGTAGGGTACTGCTCCGGCATTCACCTGGTGATGATCGGAGCAACCACGAAAAACTGCCGATCAGAGCAGCCGGCCGCTGGAAGAGACGGCGACTGAATTCGACCTATCTGAAAAGCTAATGTCGAAAATCCTGCCGCCATCAGGACTTGAACGTAGGATCTCCCGGTCAGAGGCGCTGCAGAGACATCAGCTGCTGCACTGAGCTACCGCTCCCGGTAATAAATAAGAGCAGTCCCGCACGCTTTCTCGCCTTCGCCACGTAAGCTTTGCTCACTTCACACACCTTTCCGCCCCATCTATCGATCGCGTTCCGCCTCCCGTCACTCGATGTCTGGCAGCAGTGCAAAGCGAGTTTCATAATTTCGTGTAACTTTTTGTAGTGTAACCAAATTTGGCGATTTGAAAAAAGACCGATCCAGAGTGCAAACCAAACCAATCAAAAATAATGTTGATTTATTCGTGGATTGTATATTACTAGCTACAGACTTTTTCTTAACCATTTGTATTTATTTAGAGCTGCACTTGAAATCAGCTGTTGACAGTTTCATCCAATCAGGGGCTTCAATGTCACCACCGTGACTTCTCTGTAGTGACGTGTAAGCTGCCGGTTGGATGGCACCTTAACAGTTGATGACTTGTCAGGGGCATCTCCAAGTAACTCCAAATATAATACCACACATATAGAATAAAGTAATAAGGAAGATAAGCTATAATTTTTAATGTGGTTTTAGAAAACCACAAACAACTAGAAATCAAATTGATTGTAATTTTCAAACAGTAACTTGATTAGCAATCATTAGATTATATTAAAATTTAAAAAATAGACCAGAAGGTAATTTTAACAATACAATATAAAAAATAATTTAAATAAAACAAACGTGAAATTTAATCTGATACAAAACGAAACTTGTGAATAAAGTTAGTTGAAAACTAGTTACTGCATAACTTGAGTTATCATCTTTCAATTTCATGGCCACAAAATACCAAGAAATTAAAGGTTATATTATTACATTATTATGAATATCAAAACCCTTTCGAAACAAAATTCGATACTCATTTAAAATTGTGATTAAATGATTACTTTATCATTACGTTTCATTTTGAGAAAGAAGTGAACGCGTGATTACTCAATCATTCTCAAAGAATGCGACAGTACATACTTTCTCGCTTTATTGAAAACAGCTAAGTCATATTGAAATATTGCATTTTATTCGCTAATAACACCTCAGCTATTACTTGAAAATGTCCAATTCAACCAAGAAGCGAGCAAAACACCGTTGAGAGCGCCACGTTGTCAAAACTACGTGCATTCGCTTGGCCAATAATATCAAATCTTGGCAAAAACGCTTATTCCCATCTGTATTCAAATTTTAATCGGTTAGTCATAGTACAACATACAGTTGATAAATAGCTCTAGTACTAATAAACTAATTAAATAACTAATATTCTACGACTTGTAATATTAAGTTAATTTATTACCGCCTTATTATACATTGACACTGCCTCAAACGAAGCGCATGAAATAAAACTTAAATGTTACTAATAATGTAAACCATTTAATGTAATAAACATTTGAAATAGTAAAATGAATGCTTTTAACGTTAAATTGCTGAGAACCTTCCAACACACCTCCCAACACAGAAAAAAATATGAATAATCAAATAGGTTTCGAATCATTTCTAAAAGGTTAGTATGAAAGGTTAGTATGAAAGTAGTTCAAAATTCAAAATTTATTGCTTATTTATCCTTGAAAATAGATTTTACTACATGGGAGTTTTTTTTTCTCCCTTTCAAAATTCAAAATTTAAGTAGTATATGACTTAGTGTAGGAATCACAGAATTTTGAAAATGTGCACACAATTCACTTTTCCCCATAGCACGTCATACGCAGTTTTAACTGTTTTTTTACGTTAAATAAATAAATAAATAGATAAATAAATATATAAATAGATAAATAAATATATAAATAGATAAATAAATATATAAATAGATAAATAAATATATAAATAGATAAATAAATATATAAATAGATAAATAAATATTAAAATAAATATAAATAAATAAATAAATAAAAATAAATAAAATAAATATAAATAAATAAAAAGCACAAGCTCCTCTAACGAAAAAAACTGTATCTTGTCACCCTCGCCATCTCGACGAACAACAATGAGTTCCCCTAATATTGACCGCCACGTTGTTGCGCATATTTCAATTAAACTTTGCAGATTGGTTGAAAGAAATACATCAATACATTGAGAATATAAATTGTAGGAAAGTGAAAGTGCGAGAAAGTAAAAATAGGATTAATATGGACATTTTGAATAGTAAATTATAAATGAAATTATATTATTTTTCATATCATTCATTCAATTTTTCTCGTGGCCTAAGTTGGTGGAACACCAGTATATATTTCAATTTCAAGCAGAAATTGGGCAAAAACCATTGGTTTTTTCATTGTACATTTCAGTTGTACGTGACCTTTTTTAAGGAGTTAATTTTGTACATCAGAATGAGACAAAAATCACTATCTTCAATTTTGTAGCTTTGATTTCTTTTTCACTTTTCGAAAAACAGAGTGATACACGAAAATGGGACTAACACCATATTTCTTGTCATCCCTTATTATTAGGTGGATGAAATTTAAAACAAAAATTTGCAGAGATTTTTAAGAAGAAAATTAAAATTGTCTGTATTTCGGGCAAAATTACACAAAGTATAGGAAGACGCCGAAAAAATGTGAAATTTTTGTATTTTTCAAAATGTCCGATATTTCAACGAAAATGAGATCTGCCCCATTCTTTTAAACGTCTATTGCCTTATCCGATGTTAAATTGTTTCAAAATTGAATCACTTTTTTGAAAATTTTAAAAATATCCGAGGGGATTCATGAAAAGTATCCTTAAAAATTAAAATATTGGTTTAAAATTCAAGAGGCTCCTACATCAGCCAGAACGATTAGGGATTATCAATCAACGATCACTAGCGTTGTGCACAGATGGGCAGACAGGACGGACAGACAATTTGCCGTCAATCGATTTTTCAGTATCAAGAACGCACAAAACGGATTTTCGCGACACCATGTATTAGATTTTTTTTCTATATTATCAACTGGATTTATCCACTTTTTTTACTAGGGCCCGACAATAAGAATTTTTGTGTCGAAAAGTCACCATTTTCCGGCGCGCCATTACAATAATTTCCCTTGTTATATCAGGAAGGATGACAAAGTAAAAACGTGAATTCAATGTCGTTCACTATCAGCACCAATTACTTTACATTGTCTTTGCAAATTACAAGTAAAAGTTAAGAAGACATATTACTATTTAAGTTTTTTTTAATTTATTTATTTTAGGTCGCATCAACTGCAAGGTCATTAGCGACCACACCAATAGTAATATCTGAGTACATAGTTTACATTTAGATTTCTAATAAAAAATTACATTGTTTTAATACCGTAGTTCTACATTAGTACAATACACGCAGTTCACAAACATTAGCATGTTTTGATCTCAAATTTCAGATATAATACCAATGATTTGACAAAATTTGATCACTTGATTTTGATAGTCAGGGAAATAGAAAAGTACACATTTAAGTTGTAAGCATATTCTTCCTACGCCCTCCCGCTAATCCAGAGTTCACCTACTGTATTACAGAAATAAACGTGATTTAAAAACAAATAAGAGATTAGTAATATACTTTCAAGATTACAATTAATACATAAATTATTTTAAATATAAATTACTAAAAAATTTGATTGTTTTTAACTTTTTTTTTCCTTAAAATTTTAAAGTAGGTACAAATTAATAGCAATTTATTTGATGAAATATAAAAAATGTAATTTTTATTTATTAACTTAAATAGTTTTTATATATCAAGTAAGTAAGTAAACCGGGAGCGGTAGCTCAGTGCATCAACTGATGTCACTGCAGCGCCTCTGACCGGGAGGTCCTAGGTTCGAAGGTCGTTAGGTCGAAGGTCGCTAGGTCGAATTCAGTCGCTATCTGGAGGAGAATTGTAGCGGCCGGCTGCTCTGATCAGTAGTTTTCCGTGGTTTCTCCGATCAACACCAGGCGAATGCTGGAGTAGTACCCTAACAAACGGGCAACGAACCACATGACCTGTCCTTCCTCTTCCTTGTTCTATCCTCCATACTTATACACACTTACACTAGCATGCACTACACTAGCACATATTCCGGGAGACTGGTCGGGAGCTTAGAACTTGTCCTGGCTGGGGCGGTGCCCCGCTGGTGGGAGAGTCCTGGTTAGGGGAAAACCCCACTAGCCGGCGGTAGGTCAGCGCCGGATTTCGCCATCCAGCGGGGAAGGATCATCGCGCATATCCCGAGAAAAAACATGCACTACACTAACGGGACTAATGACAAAAGCAGTTGACGCGCCCGGAAACACGAAAAAATCAAATCAAATAAAGCCAGCGCATGAATCAACTGTGGAACGAAGATGGCATCCACAGGTGAAAGGCGAATGATGACCTCTCCATTGCAGCCAAGGCGGAGAGGCGAGTACTCAGGTGGAGGGGTGGAGCGGTCTGAACGGAATGGCAGGTCGGACGAAAGCGGAATATTAGGGAGCGGCGGTGGCGCGGGCTGACGAGGCACACAGGGTCGAGCGCTGATTGCGGACACGAGGAGTCGGCCGCCTGCGCGGGGACAATATTGGCAGCGCGGCCTTCGGCTCGGCCGAGACCGCACCGCCGCGCTTGCGGGGAGGCTGCGGTTAAGATCCGAACATCAACAGGAAGGCGACGGCGGGACAGATCGAATACAGGCTCGGTTGCGGCGAGGAGCACGTGCGGCGCGGGGAAGGGCGGAGAGGGAAAAGGGGAAAGGGGTGAGGAGGGGAAGGCAATGGGGGTGAGAGCGAAGCTGGGGATGTGAAGGGCCGTTGCGAGACACAGAGCGAGGCCTCATTCGTCGCTGTCGCTTCTGACGCTCTAATTACACGCCTCTATCCGTCTCTCACGGCGCCTCCTCGCTACAGTTCGCCCCTCTCCCGCCGCTGTGCAGTCCCTCTGCCATCCCTCTGCCGCTCCTCTGCCGCCCCCCTGCGCATCCCTGGTCTGCCCCTCTGCCGCCCCCTCTGCGCATCCCCGGTCTGTCCCCCGCTTTCCCATCCCGTCGCTACCTTCTCGATCCGCCAATTCGTCGTTCGCTCGATCAGCAACCACCCCGCTCGCGTCGCTGCCTCCACGCTCGCTCGATCAGCAACCACCCCGCTCGCTTCACTGCCTCCACGCTCGCTCAATCAGCAACCACCCCGCTCGCTTCGCTGCCTCCCCGCTCGCTCAATCAGCAACCATCCTGCTCGCTTCGCTGCCTCCACGCTCGCTCAATCAGCAACCACCGCGCTCGCTTCGCTGCCTCCCCGCTCGCTCAATCAGCAACCACCCCGCTCGCTTCGCTGCCTCCACGCTCGCTCAATCAGCAACCACCCCGCTCGCTTCGCTGCCTCCCCGCTCGCTCAATCAGCAACCACCCCGCTCGCTTCGCTGCCTCCACGCTCGCTCAATCAGCAACCACCCCGCTCACTTCGCTACCTCCACGCTCACTCGATCAGCAACCACCCTACTGGCTTTGCTGCCTCCACGCTCGCTCGATCAGCAACCACCCCGCTCGCTTCACTGCCTCCACGCTCGCTCAATCAGCAACCACCCCGCTCGCTTCGCTGCCTCCCGCTCGCTCAATCAGCAACCACCCCGCTCACTTCACTGCCTCCACGCTCGCTCAATCAGCAACCACCCCGCTCGCTTCGCTGCCTCCCCGCTCGCTCAATCAGCAACCACCCCGCTCGCTTCGCTGCCTCCCCGCTCGCTCAATCAGCAACCACCCCGCTCACTTCGCTACCTCCACGCTCACTCGATCAGCAACTACCCTACTGGCTTTGCTGCCTTCACGCTCACTCGCCAACCACCCTGCTCGTTTCGCTGCCTCCACGTTCGCTCCAGCCCTTCCCCCGTCGGTCGCACCCTACGTCGCTCGCTCAGTCTCTTCCCGCCGTCTCTCGCACCTCACTCCCTCCTCTCCACCCCCCTCCCCTCCCTTCTCCCCTCCCAAATCCATGCGTCATCTCCCTGGTCTCACCGCCGTGTCCTACAGGCGTTAGGTGGCTCAGGGCATCAACTGATTTCACTGCAATGCCTCTCACGGGAGATTCTAAGGTTCGAGTCGCGACAGTGCCAAAAACTTCGACATTAGCTACATAGCTAGATCGAATTCAGCAGCTGCCTGAAGAAGAATTCTATACCCGGTCTGCTCTGGTCGGTAGTTCTCTGATCCATTTCATGCGAATTGCGGAACAGTACCCTCACAAGTGGGCAACGAACCGCGCGCGATCTTTCCTTCCTTTACCATATCATATCCTCACCCTGACTTACACACTCCCTTACATGCACTACACTGCTATACATGTGTGGAGACCAGACGGAAGCTTAGAGCTTGTCCCGGCGGGGTGATGCCCCGCTGGTCGGAGATATAAAATAATGTAAAATTATGCATTCCACTTACAGGACAAACGAGCTTAGTTGTTCACGTACCAGGTAGGACTAATCAGTCAAGCCAGTCATTTACTCTCCCCGTCACCATCTCCTCGCTTCGACTATCTCCCTGCCATTACCACCCGCGCCGACCGCCATCCCTCTGTGCCTGTCGCCATCTCTCCATCCCCGCCCCATCACCTCTCTGCCAACCTCTGTTCTCCCACTATAGCCTCGCTCCCGTTGCCGTGGCTCCGCTCACGTCACCGTCTCCACACCTTCACCGCGATCTCCGCATCCCCAACCGCAATCTCCCTCCTCCCCAGCCGATATCTCGTCCAGCCACAACCATCTCCTCACTGCTCCAACAACTCCGCGCAGGCCTGATTCCCCACTGAGAAACCGGGAGCGGTAGCTCACTGCATCAACTGATGTCACTGCAGCGCTTCTGACTGGGACGTCCTAGGTTTGAGTCCTGACGGCGGCAGGATTTTCGACACCAGCTTTTCAGCTAGGTCGAATTCAGTCGCTGTCTGGAGGAGAATTCCAGCGGCCGGCTGCTCTGATCGGTAGTTTTCCGTGGTTTCTCCGATCAACACCAGGCGAATGCCGGAGCAGTACCCTACCAAATGGGCCACGGACCGCGCGCGATCTGTCCTTCCCATTCCTTGTCCTAACCTCTCCCCTTACATACATACTTACACTAACATGCACTACACTACCACATATTCCGGGAGACCAGTCAGGAGTTAAAAGCTTGTCCCTGCTGGGGCGGTGCCCCGCTGGTGGGAGAGTCCTGGTTAGGGGGAAACCCCACTAGCCGACGGTAGGTCGGCGCCGGATCTCGCCATCTAGCGGGGGAAGATCACCGCCATCTCTCGAGAAAAAACATGCACTACACTAACGGAACTAATGAGCAAAGCAGTTGACGCGCCCGGAAACACGAAAAAATCAATCAATCAATCAATCCCACTGAGAACCCCCACGGCTGGTACTTCACTAGCGCTAAGATGTCCGCTCGCTGGGCCTGGCATTCGATTCCTTTCCAACACCATTGCTTCGCTTACCCATGACGCTTCAAGTCTCGACGCCATTCTCGCGCATTCTATTGTCATTTCCAATCATTTTATTAGCTATTCCTGATGTATCCGTAGAATGTCTGCATCTAGGGAGATGCACAAGGTAAACTACAATATACTTATTAAAACTTTCTCTACAAATATCTCATCATAATGTATTCAGATTCTTAAAGATAAAGTACTGTAGCTTGTATTGACCTAACTGTATCTTAGATAACCATGAACTATTTTTACAGTTTTTTAGCATCACTCTCTATAGGATTCATTTAATTAATTTTATTTACAAATATTTGCATCTCTCAGAAACATTTTTATGGTAATTCCTATTTTCATTTTATTCCAAACCTTCGTTCTACTGCCATTCCATCATATTTTGGAGCTTTTAAGAACATTCTTTCTGTCTTTTTTGCTGGGACTAACGCTAGGGAGGAACACCCTTCCTCTTGAATGGTCAGTGTTTGTTTTGTTCCTTTGTTCCGATAATTGAATTCGAGAAAGATAGATTGCAAACCATTAATTTTATTGCAATGTAAACCAGTACATTGCTCGTTTTTTTAAGGGCCCTTTCAAGCTATGTTTTAAGTTATTTCGTTACTTTTTGGTATGAGAAAATTTGTTTGGAAAGGAATTATGTAATATTACTCGTATTATGCCACTCTATCTGCACATTTGTCTTAATTTATATTAACCTCACGTAGTTCATAAACACCTTGGTATCGTGTTAAGTAATATTTCAGGAAACGTCAATGTCTCTCCGAAAAAGAATTGTATCTTTTGCACGTCTTTTCTGTACTAAACCATTTCTTCATATTTCTTCCATTCCTTCATTCGTTCAAGGTAGTCGTACTGGAATTGGTGAAACTAATCACTAAATGTATTATTTTATGAGTTCAAAAATATGAAACTGGTCACATCTTTTACTTGAATTATCAAAATGCTAATGATAATCTCTCCCACTATTACATTTGGGTGAGATATGAACCGCTATTTTTTCTCCCGGGATTAACATACACTTAAGACGCCTGCAGAAGTTCAGTTTCACCACTCAGACTTCTCAACGTCCCAATCTCATCGGAACAACGTACAGTACTGGAAACATAAATTGATCAGGGCAGATGTTCAGCTTTCGCTTGGCTTGGACAGCCCTTGTCATGACGAAACGTCGCAGGCCATCGTAGCCAATCTCAACGCAGGGGGGAGTGCCCTAACAAAATTACGTCGTACAAAATGGCGGGCGCCGCTAGTTCAGATGTGGAAGTATTTTCAAATAAAAAATACATGGAAGAAACACTTGTATGAACATGAAAATATATTCATTGAAATATATGAACACATTGCATTAACCACTGTTAACTTTTCTTTTTGAAGAAATTACATTGATATCAGATAAAATAACACTGATGTTAGACCAGTTAATTTCTTATACACATTTTAATTCCAATATTATTGTCCAGGCACAATTGATGAACTTTATCGAATGACCAATTTACTACTGAATTTTCCGATAAGAAAAACGATTATAATTGCATATTTGCAATTGTTCATATGTATAGTACATTTGAAAATATGCAAAATACTGTCTTTCTCGAATCGTTGGAGGAGTTCTAGGGAACCATTTCAATAAAAGACAGTAAAATTCAAAGACCAACTGTATATTTATCATTAAAATTACAATGAAACTAGATATTAGCGCTATCGTCTTTCATCTTCGAGATACGTAATTGTTTATGAGAAATTAGCCTGTCATAACAACTATTTTTGACAGTTCCCACGCAAGGCTTTTCTGCAAGCCGTTTTGCAACGGCTCGCTTAGTTTCTCCGGCAAATACATTTGAAGTTCCTAATGGGGGTGGAGGGGACAAGCGGCCACAACGCTAGTATATATTGCAATGAAAATTGTTGCTGCTCTCTAATTTTTCATTTTATTCTAAATACTTAAAGTTCCATTTGTTTAACAATTACAGCATAAATTTTAAAATACTACTCGAGTCGGCTACCGAACAATCTTCAACTTGGGAGCAAGAAAGAGTCATCATTTGGCTTCCAGAAATACCTCCCAGTTAAAATTGCGTCCTTCTTCCACACGTTTCAAGACGAAATAATCTGAGCTTGTAAGGATAAATCGTAACACCCGCTTTCCGATGGAGAAAGCCTTTATCCATCTTCTTAGGAAGTCAATTCTTTACATATAAAATTGTGGAAATGTTTGAAATTAAATCTACAAGAAAACAATAATTTTGCATTGTCATTCACGTATAAATATAGACATTAAAGCTTCCGGCTCTTCAGTATTCACACGTTCCAAATACGAAATGCATTGCTATAACATTCACAATTTCATTCTAACCAGTAAGTCTGCTGCCTTTAGAAGCAGATAGCACCAGCATGGAATATGTGAAAAAATAATACTGTTGTAATAGAGTATTGTAACGGGTCGGATCCCTCCCTTTCTAGCTACTTATACATCTATAAATAGGCCTATTAATCACAGCCCCACCGTTGGGCTGCCACTATAATAGGTTCTCTCTCCTCCTTACTTCTTTTATCTATTCATTTGCCCTGCTCTAGCCCTTCTTACAAACAAACCAATAAACATTAGCCTCATGTTGGTGCACATATGATAACTTTCCCTTTTCTACTCACAATTGCCTCTGCTAGCTTACCTGGTCCTTTCACTCACCTGGGCGTGGTCTGCGGTGCGTCTGTACAGACGCGAGCAAGGATGACGCTCACGCGCGTGGATCAGTCTAATACTACGTAAATGATGGTGAAAACACATTGATTTTCCGAATCATGACCCCAAAATGCCATGAAGTTTATTCAATTGCCTTCGTTATCAAGTTCTTTCAAATTCCACTATTTAGTGCGCACGGCAATGGTGCTCTGACGGCACACATCAATACAACCCAGCATCAAAACAACAACAAAATAAACACTTCTCCTCCTCAATAAACAATACATGATATATAATACTCTTTCGTTCACACAAACTATTTACAAAACAAAAAAACAAACAAATACCATTCACGCTATACATAAACCCAGAATGCATTCTGTCGAGATTTTCCGTCTTAAAATCTACCAATTACACGGCTTCTTCGAGAGCTTTCTTCCATCAAAATCTAACAAACAAATGTCAAATGCTTTGGCTCACGTATACTGTTGCCTCCGCGATGAATCTGCGTCTGAGGTGATTACCACGCCCAACAGCGCCTTCCGTTGTCGCCATCATATCCGGACACTCACACGCACACAGTTGACTCATGCTGTCGGAGTTCACGCTGCCATCTTATTTTTTATAAACCCTCCAAATTGTTAAATTTCACCGAGTTCGAATAAATTCTGCGCCTCTTATTATTCATGCAACGTCGCGCCCCACTGCGTTGCAAACACTCGTACCGCGCTCGCTCTCGCAAGTCCAGCGGGCGTTGCCGAATTTCGGAATACTTCCAAAAATTCCTTTCTTTTACGAAATTCTCCTTCCAGACTGTTACACACGTACTTAAAATATTTCCGGTTACTATATCGGATGATGCTCGTAACTTCCGCACTTTACAAAAATTTTTTAAGAATCGCCTACGCGAACATACATCCTACTTCACGAGTCCAGACACATTCTGACGAATCTTGTTCAACCTAGCATTGTTATCCTTGTTCAGCACTTTCCTGATCGCTCGATAACTGACGATCGCGTCACCTTGGTTCTCTTAAAATATTTAATTTCTAACGTTTTCCGAAACACATTATTCTCGTTTTGGTTTTGATAAAATTCTCCGGCAATTTCCTAAATTTGATGTTCTCTCTTGTTTTCTTTTGTCAAAATCCTTTTATTTTCCTGTTTCGTTTTGACTGTGAAATGGAACGCACTGCATTTGTTCGCTAATCGCTTGTCTTGCTTGAATTAATTTACCTGTGTTATTAAAATTTCGATACTTCCGTCAAGATATTTAAATGGGGTAAATTTTATCTGATGCAGCTAATTTTCTTGTTTTACCTCCTGAAAGTCTGAATTCGATATGTTATCGCGTTTCTTTGCAGTACGAAAAACCTCTTCTTTATATGCGTTTCATCGCTCAACAATGGACTCCATTAATATTTTTCCTTAATACAAACATGCAAAATATGAAAATTTCAATAACTTTTATTGCCTGACGCGATTTCACTGGGATAACTTTCAAAATGTTTCTAAATCATAGCCGGATCTAATGTTTATAGTCCAAACTCGCACAAGCATCGGGTTCCTTTGTTCTCTTCTTTACTCGGTTTTATTTTTTACTATGCGTCTTTGCTGTAAATGTTTGAACTGTTTATCATGCAAATGCATACCATTGGGGATCGTAAATCATTACATACCTCGCCTAAGATGTTGCGCAGTTCTGACGAGCCAACATCTAAAGCTTATGCTTGCTTTGTTCCCCTTCTACTGTGCTCACTACGTTTGACCTTGACCGTGAACTTGAAGCTTGTTAACAATGCTCGGCGGAGTATACACAAACACACGTACTTGGCAAAGTCGCGACGGACGAACCTGCCAATGTTTCTTAGCACTACATAGCTCTAGCACCGTCGTCTCTACTCGCACTTGTCACTGTGCACCTGCAACTCACTTCACAACACACAATAAATCGTTTCTTCCATAGATAATACTTACAACTACTTACTGCTAAACAATCTTCGTACTTGCTCATAAAGAAATACTTACAACTAATACTTAACCTAAACACTTTGCATAGAAATAACTATACACACTATTCCACTACCTTTCCTCTGAATCAACGCACACTTTCGTCACCTTGACATCAAACTATCTGTGTCTTGTAAGGTTTAATGTTATATACATTTTGAACCCCTATTTCCTGCCCATCGTTTTCCAACAAAACATTGTTATTGTTCAGTACCCTTTCACCTTGTATGGACCGTCATAGATGGAAAGAACTCGAAACAATTTCTGGTCGGAGGAAGACAATGTGGCGAACGGATCAAAACTTCGTCCCCTACACTAAACGTTCCCTGATAGAAATGTCCCTGAGCCCTTTTCCGCAGCTTGCTGATTTCTTCAACTGGTCGTACACTATCTGGTTATTTGCAGTCACCGTTGGTAATCCACTAATCTCCGGTGTATCTTCACTGCGTCAAACGTCCTAACTTCTTCACGCCAAATGTCCTCCACGGCGTCGAATGGGTGCTGGAGTGTGGCACAGCGTTCAGAACCTCGTTCAAAACGGGTACCGCCTCGAACATGCTTTGTGGTTTTCAGCCACATACGCAGAAACTAACCGCGACAACTCCTCATATTTGAAACTCATAACGCTGACTGTCGCTTCTGACCTCTATCTGCCAGTACGCGGATGAAAATCGAGCGCACTGAAGATAGTAGCCCGCCCAACTCATCACCATCTCATTTATCGTAGGGGCGTCTCGTACCGTGGAATAGTAACTGCGTTTAATTTTCTCGCATCCAGGCAGATGCGAATGCTCCGTTCCTTTTATTACACGACCAATGGACTGACATACGGGTATTGCCTCTTTATTACTCCTTTCTTCCATTTCCTCCACTAGCTTGCACCTGTTCTACGTACATTTGCGGTACGGGATATTGCCTGGCAGTAAACGGTGTAGTGTCCTTGAGCTGTAACGAAAACTTGTAGCCTTTCACCGGCTCTGACGATTCTCGAAAATTTCTGCGAACTCTCGCAACAGTTGTCGAATTCTTGCGGACAGTCTCCAAGTCCTGACTCCTTCCGCGGCCCTATCCAATTCTGAGGATCTCTTCCATAACGGCCGCATCTCATCCCCTGCGACCTCCGCCTCATCAAGTTCAGCGACCACTGGACTGCTTCCATAGAACCTCTCGATCGTAGCGTCACTTTCCTAGCACCTACGTCGACGACGGCTTGTAAGCCCCAATGCGTCCATCCCAACGATGACGTCACGGATCAGCCCTCGAATGACGACTGCTGCACCTCAATGGTCACCCTCCGACATCAATCTCTAACCAGACTTGTTTCCGGTGGTATTCGCCGCTTTCGGTTTGCCATCATGACTTGTAGTTTACGCGTCGGCAATTCAACTAAATACGCCCTTCCTTCAGTACTTATTACAGAACTCTTCCGACACTGCACTCACACTACTGCCTGAGTCTACCAGCGCTCGTACTTCTCTCCCGTGCATACACCTCGCAATAATAGACATTGGCTAGGTTTCACCCTTCACTTACTTCTTCCCGGAGCATTCATCCCTTCAACGATGATCGTTGCTGCAGCTATCACTGTCACGGTATCGTCGCTATCCTCCTCGTTTGGTTGAGCCACCTGTTCGTCCCAAACGTTTCTAGTATTTCCTGTCTTCCTTCTTTCTTCTCCCACCTATCTGGTATTGCGCCTGCTTCAATTACCTGACTCTTTCTTCTCGCACCATTCGTTCATCCCCGAACGTTGCCTATTATCCTCTTTCGGCTTCGGTTTGTTTTGTGCCTGTCCATTACGCGATTGTGCTTGCCTACTGGATTTATCATCACAGGACTTCAATTGCGCATACGTTCTCCTGCCGATATCCTCCCCCATAATACCGATTATTCCTATTCCCGTTGCTGGAACTTTGACCGCGTCCCTCCTGCGCGTCTTGCTCATTTCCGTCGTTCGCCTGGTCGAATCTGCTCACCCGCTCGATCAGCGCGTCGATGGTATCTGCATGTTGTTCCACAATAGGTTTCGAATGCCGTTCGGCATCTGTCGGATTAGAATTCGTATAATTTCGGCCGGGTTAAAGTCCTCGCTGACACTTAAATGCGCTTACTTTTCGCGTGACAAAGTCACTCATGCTTTCGAACTTCCTTCCTATAGCGTTCTGACATCAACCTATACTTCAGCTCGAATTTGTGGTGCTGATTCCAATATCTTTCCAAAATTTGGCGCGCCATTCCCGTATGTACGTGGCGTCGGCGTCAAGCTTGCCACCAATACTGCGCCTTGGAACTAACGCCTCTTCGACGAATCTAATTTCATCCCATCCGGTATATTGTTTACACTGAAGTAATTCTCTAGCGCGGTTAGGAACGAATACGGCTGCTCCTTGCTTTCGCCATGGAATCGTAAATAATTGGTCAACGGGATGCCCTATCATACCACCGTTGCCATTTACCTACGCGCGGTGAACACCTGTCGTTCAAGTTCCTCGATCTTGCGAAGAATTGCTTCGTCGATTTCGGCTGTCGGCCCTGCGCCTACTGATTTAAATTGTCGATTTCGGCCTGGATTGTCGATCGAATATTTTCGTCCATCCGCAGACCGATTCCTCATTTTCAATCTGAGCGTCCTGTCGCAGTGATGTTTCCTGCATTTTGAGCGTCCTTGGCGACGTCAATCAAACGCGTCCTTGCGAGTGCACCGATTGTTGCAAGGTGCCCACTCGACCTTACCTCCCACTTCGGAACTAATCTGTTGGTTAACCATCTGCACCAGCAACACGTTTCAAGTTTCTCTTCTATTTTTAGCGTTCGCTTCTAATTGCGACAACCGCGCAGCTGATTCGGCTTTAAATGCGTTAACTTCTTCGCGAATACTCGAAACTGTCGAATGCAATTCCACTGCAACTTACTTAACGTGGAATTTATTGCTCGGTTCTGCTCGGCCACCTCCTCAAATTTATTCTGAACGTTACTTTCCATCTAGCGCTACGTTCTTCATCTTGAGCCATCTCTTGCAAATTCTCAGCTACTGAATGTTATCGCTTCATTCCTTGCATGAATTGAAACAACATTCCATCGTAGGTTCCGCGTCCTCTGTTCCTCCCTGAACTACCTCTGCTGTCTGGCTCATTACGCCCCTGCACATTAATTGCAATGTTACCTCCTTTACTTAATTCGTCTAAGTGTTGATATTCGTCGTCCCTCGACAGAAATAGTTTCGGAGTCCGACGCGTCTCGTCACTGACCAATTTACGCTTCTCGTCCTCCAGCGACTGACACTGATAACGATTACTGCGTTAACATACTGATCCACACGTTGCTTGAGTACCTGCTCAACCACAGCCCACCACGTTGGTCGCCACTTGTAATGGTCGGATCCTCCTTTCTAGCACTTTACATCTAAAGGCCCATTAATCACAGCCCCACGTTGGCCGCCATATAATAGGTCTCTCTCCTCCTTACTTCTTTTATTCTATTTGCCCTGCTCTAGCCCTTCTTACAAACAAACCAATAAACATTAGCCTCGCGTTGGGCTGCACATATGATAACTTTCCCCTTTTTCTACTCACAATTGCCCCTCTGCTAGCTTACCTGGTCCTTTCACTCACCTGGCGTGGTCTGCGGTGCGTCTGTACAGACGCGAGCAAGGTACTGAGCTCACGCGCGTGGATCAGTCTAATACTACGTAAATGATGGTGAAAACACATTGATTTTCCGAATCATGACCCCAAAATGGCCATGAAGTTTATTCAATTGCCTTCGTTATCAAGTTCTTTCAAATTCCACTATTTAGTGCCTGAACGGCAATGGTGCCTCTGACGGCACACATCAATACAACCCAGCATCAAAAACAACAACAAAATAAACACTTCTCCTCCCTCAATAAACAATACATAGATATATAAATACTCTTCGTTCACACAAACTATTTACAAACAAAAAAATAAACAAATACCATTCACGCATATCATAAACCCCAGAATGCATTCTGTCGAGATTTTCCGTCTTAAAATCTACCAATTACAGCTTGGTCTTCGACAGAGCTTTCTTCCATCAAAACTAAACAAACAAATGTCAAAATGCTTTGGCTCACGTATACTGTGCCTCCGTGATGAATCTGCGTGTCTGAGGTGATTACTCCGCCAACAGCGCCTTCCGTTGTCGCCATCATATCCGGGACACTCACACACGCACCACAGTTGACTCATGCTGTCGGAGTTCACGCTGCCATCTTATTTTTATAAACCTCCAAATTTTAAATTTCACCGAGTTCGAATTAAATTTCGCGCCTCTTATTATTCATGCAACGTCGCGCTCCCCACCGTTGCAAACTTCTCGTACCGCCGTCGCTCTCGCAAGTCCAGCGGGCGTTGCCGAATTTCGGAATACTTCAAAAATTCCTTTCTTTTACGAAATTCTCCTTCCACGACTGTTCACACCGTACTTAAAATATTTCCGGTTACTATATCGGATGATGCTCGTAACTTCCGCACTTTTCAAAAATTTTTAAGAATCGCCTACGCAACATACATCCTCTCACTCGAGTCAGACACATTCTGACAGAATCTTGTTCAACCTAGCATTGTTATCCTTGCTTCAGCACTTTTCCTGATCGCTCGATAACTGACGATCGCGTCACCTGGTTCTCTTAAATATTTAATTTCTAACGTTTTCCAAACACATTATTCTCGTTTTGGTTTTGATAAAATTCTCCGGCAATTTCCTAAAATTTGATGTTCTCTCTTGTTTTCTTTTGTCAAAATCCTTTTATTTTCCCTGTTTTCCGTTTTTGACTGTGAAATGGAACGCACTGCATTTGTTCGCTAATCGTTGTCTTGCTTGAATTAATTTACCTGTGTTATTAAAATTTCGATACTTCCGTCAAGATATTTAAATGGGTAAATTTTATCTGATGCAGCTAATTTTCTTGTTTTACCTCCCGAAAGTCTGAATTCGATATGTTATCGCGTTTTCTTGCAGTATACGAAAAACCTCTTCTTTATATGCGTTTCATCGCTCCAACAATGGACTCCATTAATATTTTTCCTTAATACAAACATGCAAAATATGAAAATTTCAATAACTTTTTATTGCCTGACGCGATTTCACTGGGATAACTTTCAAAATGTTTCTAAATCATAGCCGGATCTAATGTTTATAGTCCAAACTCGCACAAGCATCGGGTTCGCTTTGTTCTCTTCTTTACTCGGTTTTATTTTTTTTACTATGGCGTCTTTGCTGTAAATGTTTTGAACCGTTTATCATGCAAATGCATACCATTGGGGATCGTGTAAATCATTACAGTATTGACATTTTTATTTGAAGAAATATGAACTTACCTATGCAGTTAAGTTAATCTCAATGAAGGTGCAAAGTTTTCAAATAAACATGTTTTTAAAATTCAATTATTCCAAGTTCAGAACAATTCCTAGAAGCATTCTTTTCCATTCGACACTAACACGACAAAGGTTTTTGACACTACCCTCCGAATCTATATGAATTGTTTGAGGTCATCGCTTATCGCGTCAAAATCATGGAAATTTACAAGTTTTCGAAATACGTATATGCCGAGGTCATCTTAATGAAACATGTACTTGCAAACAATTTCAAAACTAAGAAATTGGAAATAGAGTTTTTTTGACAAAATCTGTTGCACAAAATTAGCTCTTCAAAAAATATCATGTACATATTTTGTTTTTAAACGAGTAGTTTTGCGTAACTTATATTTGAAATTAATGAAATACATACAAGTTCCACACCTTCTACGGACTACGAGAAAAATTGAATGATATGAAAAATAATTAAATTAATTTTATTTATAATTTACTGTTGAAAATTCCAGTATTAATTCTATTTTTATTTTCGCACTTTTACTTTTTACTCAATGTCTACTCTCAATGTATTGATGTATTTCTTTTTAATCAATCCACAAAACGTAATTGAAACTTTCGCAACAAAGCCGCATCGATATTTGAAAAAACTCATAGTTGTTGAACGGCGAGATGTTGGCAGTTATAAGATAAAGCTATTTTATTTAGTCACGCGGCTGTATATTCCATATAGTACATCTTTTAGAAATTATTCAACCTATTAGATAATTAATATTTTTTGTCGCGGTTTTCTCTCGTGCTTGCAGAACACCTATGCTGACAATAACATTATTTATACTCCGTAACTCTTAGGTCGAGAGCCTGTACTTCCGTTTGCAATTTATTTCGCAGCAGTTTATACCTTCTCGTTTATAAATTACTCCTCAGTATGCCCGGTGAGATATGTTATATACCATGTAATATCATATGATCCCTGAAAAAAGTTACTGCCTATTGAATACAAGAAAAGGGACATTTCCCGCATAACTTCTTCAATAACTTAAAGAAAACTGTGCCCGCGAAAGTTTTACCATAAGAGCATGTACTAATTTTAACTTCTTCTATTCAAAAAATAGACTAGTAAGGGTCAAATTGCTTTTACTCCCTTGAAGAACAGAGATTTTACTTTCATTTAAAGTATTTTTCTGTACTTCACTGTGATCGATCAAGCCAACCTTAAAGTTACCACCTTAAAGGTTTATTTCCCTAAGCTCCGTTTGAGGCGGAGTCAATAGTATATAAAAAGGCGATAAAAATTGAACTTTCGATTACAAATCGTCAGGGTTGGGTAAAATACTTTCAATTTATTATTTAAATACTGCGTAAATAACTATTTAAATACATAGGTAGCCAAATACATTACGTTTTAATAAGTAAATACATACGTACTTAAAATTCTTCAAATACTCGAAATAAAGTAAATACAATAATTTGTATTATTGAATTTTTATTGCAACAACTTATTGTAATTGTAACGTACAATAAATTACAGTCGTAAATTACTAATTCTAAAACAAATTACTAATTCTAAAGAAGCGCTTATAAATCTAACTGAAATAAACGAAATTCCCTTTTAAAGCAACCAGTTTTTCAAACAAATCAGGCAATAAACCCCTATGTGGCGATTGTATAGAACTCGCAAAAGAAAATAGTCATTCAACTGGCGTGGATGAACGTAAACTAGTGTTATAAGTAGATCTCGGACATGTAGGCACTGAAAAGGTCGAAAATAGGCGGGCAAATTGTCAATTAAAAGCTTAAAATAGGCAGGGAAAAAGAGATTATAGTTGACAATAGGCAGGCACTTCCGAAGTAAAATCTTAAAAATAGGCAGGGAAGCGGACATTATTGTTGAATAATATTAAATAATTTACTCGCAATACGTACTACATAAAGGATGAACAGAAATCTTTAAAACCAAATCGAACTTTTTCGATTGTCAAAACATTGCGGAGTTAGCTAATATTTCTTAAGAGTTGACCCGTGTGGAATTTTATATTTTGTATGTTTTATTGGTTAAATGTTGAATTTTCAAGTTTAGAAAATGGAATATTTGCGGTATGACACAAGATCGTGTTGAAATTCTTTCTTGTCTTCACTTGCTGAAGAAGGTTTGAATAGTTTTTATCCCTTTTTCGCATTTTTTGCACGAGTTGCAGTGTTTTTATGTTGTAGGATATATTTGTTTGCACAGTTTACCATCTTTTCACTACTCTGGCAAATCATCAAACACTCAAATATGGCCACTGAATCATCTCCATAAATCCACCCTCTTA
This sequence comes from Teleogryllus oceanicus, assembly GCA_964035755.1. Taxonomy (NCBI): domain Eukaryota; kingdom Metazoa; phylum Arthropoda; class Insecta; order Orthoptera; family Gryllidae; genus Teleogryllus; species Teleogryllus oceanicus. The sequence goes on along the minus strand of CAXIVR010000007.1, from coordinate 71,285,864 downwards.
ACAGTACAATTCTTGACACTTTCTCTTTGGGCATTGCAGCAAGCATGCTTAACAGGAACAGCAAATTTACTGATCTGGCATTCACCAAATTTTGAAACCAATACAAAATTATCGAAGAAAACTGCCAGTCTTGCGTAATTCTACCTTCTAAAAGCGAAAGTTGCGGGAAGCACTATTATTGAAGACAGTTGTATTCTCGGTAAGGAACAGATAGCTCACTAATCATTGTGAAGATTGGAAAGACGAGGCAATTTCCTGGAGCGCCCTAACGGACTTCGGCGAAGTAGATAAGGTAACCCGCACGGTGTCAAATTCTCATATGTCTCTAAGCGGTGTCCCTGCTCGACTCGTTACAGGCAAAAACACACAGGGCTTAGAGTTTCTCGAACGGAGAACCCTTGGCAGATTTTACGTGTTTGTTACTTGTTTGGTAAATAAATAACCCATCAGTGATGTCTCAAAAAGTGATTGTAGAAAACAAAATAATGGTCAATATAAAATACAAAAAAGCGGAAAATTCAATACAAGCACTTAATGTAGCTCTCATATCACTCAAATAAGCAATTATCTCTAAAATAGGCATTAATAGGCATTATAAAAAACTCCCAAAAGCCAATTCTGAGGTAAACGTTGATAATGGGGTTAAGATGCCTAAAAATACATTCAAAGAAATAAAATATACAAAAAGGGACTCTAGTTATTAGCAAGAAACGAATTTTTTGTTGTCGGAAAATTGTCCAGCATTTTTAATGATTTAGGTTTCTATTTTAAAAATTAAGAGAATTGAAATTCAACAGCTGAAAGGGGATTTTATTTTGGTTTCAATGAGGTTCATTCACTAGCAGAATCAAACCAAAAGAAACTATCCTCGTTTTCTTCATCTCCATTTGAAATATTTTAAGTATATCCTTTTTTAAATACACGCATATCATGTATTTATATACATATCTAAAATGTATGTCCAAAACACTCAAAAATACAGTTATTAAAATAAAAAAAATTATTTAAAATACGTATTTCAAATACAAGTAATTAAATACTGCCCAACTCTGCAAATCGTAGAATATTAGTAATTTAGTTTATTAGTATTAGGGATGTATCAACTAATAAGGATGTACTATGACTAACCAATAAACAACTTGAAATCTAAATACAAATGGAAATAAGTGTTTTTGTAAAGAAGTGGTATTATTCGCTCAGCGAATGCTCATAATTTTGACAATGGTGGGCTGGAAACAGCGCTCCTGCACAATTTGCTACGAATATTGTATCAGTCAAACTTATTTTTGTTTGTTTCATTGTCAAAGTAAAAAATGAAAAATGCTTCCGACTATCGAAATGAACGCAGAGATACATCACAGAAGCTTTGCTTGAATTGGACGTTTTCAAGTAAGAGCTGAGGTGTTAAGGTTCGAATAAAATTAGAATGTGATTGACATTACGTGGTCACGTGACGACGCTAGCGCCGTAACCTAGGCAACACGAATCAGAAGCTTCTGCCATTTGCACATTGTTGTCACCTAAAATTAGGGAACAAACGTTACTAGCAAACAAATATTATAAATATTTCAAAAAATGTAACAAGTTAGGAACAAACTTATTACGAGTTTCTCAACATTCCTTTCTTTTGTTTGTCAAATTAGTGTTGAGAGAACGTGGTAGAGTGCGCAGTATGCGGCAGCACCGCCCCCCTCCACACTCAAATGTCAATCACATTCTAATTTTATTCGTAGTATAGTAGCGCAGTATTTCAATATTATGTAGCTGTTTCCAACAACGCAAGAAAGTATTTGCTCTTGTAGCTCCACTAATTTTGTCCTGTCACCTTGCGGATTTTATAACCGGCAAGACTCATTGATTCGCATATGCATATTAATAAAACATTGTCAACTTTTAAAATATCAGGTATAAATTGTTATCCATAAAAAGTACCCTAATTTTGTTTACATGAGACAATCAACTTCTGATTTCTCACGTTCAGTTAATTTAAAATGTATTTTGTCCTCACGTTGTGTTGCTATACTTAGTGCGTATAGTTAGTCGAAATATAATGTAGATATATAAATAAATTGATAAATAAATAGTTAGTCAAATATATAAATTTTTTTTTTCCCAAATATAATGTAGATATATAAATAAATTGATATATGACTTAGTGTAGGGATCACAGAATTTTGAAAATGTGCACAATTCACTTTTCCCCATAGAACGTCATACGCAGTTTTTAACTGTTTTTTTTTTGACGTAAAATAAATAAATAAATTTAAATTTTTCGTGCTCGGTCGGTCTACTTACTTGAAGGTAAAGAGAACTCACCATAGAATTTTTAATGTGGGTCAATGAGGATTCTCCAACTATTCAATAACTACATTAATGAGAAAAATACTAGGATATGCTATTAATGCAATAACAAGGCAACCTTGCTTGTTTTATAATCCGAAGAGGAATTGGTAAATATTATTTTAGAAATCGTTTTAATGAATATTTGAAATCTGGCATCAAAACATAAAAATACACATAAACAATAAAATTGAAGTTACAAAAATAATCAAGAGAGCTGCTAAATAAACAATTTACCCTTTTAAAATTACTTACAATAAAAACCATGATTTTTTTCATACTATCGCCATGATATCTCGTTTAAAATGTCTAAACATGTTTTCTCTAAATTCTGAAATATTTTGATACTAAAATTAAATATTTGCCAAATGCACACCTTATCACTAAAATAGTATTCTTTAGCGATGAAACATCATTTTTGTCACATATTTCTTTTAAAGCTTTATTGACATTGGCTAGCGGACCGAAACAAAGTCATATATTTTTTTAAATCAATATTCCTGCATTAGTGTAGTGTATGTAGTTACATAAATAGCTTTTTTTCCTTTTAATAATCATGTTGAAAATATTGTTGACATTTTTGCATTAATTTACGGCGATGATTTGTATTAACATTGATCATATTTTGTAAATTTAAGAATAAAACTACCTCTTAAGATACGGTATAACTAAATATAAATATCCACAAATTTCAGAAGTCCAACAGGGTTTTTTAGTTCAAAGTAACTCAACTTCATTTACTAACGTGTATCAATCAAGAATGTGGGCGAATTACGACAATCCAATTTCCTCAATGGACGTTGTAGAGGGACTCCGCGAATGCACTTTCGTACTTCTTAACGATTTCGTTTCTAGTACTGCGACCCGTCCTGGAGTGCTGTTTTACCTGGTGAAGCCAGGAGCGGAACTGAGGGCGGGTACGTCGTAGTGCGCAGTAAGGCAAGCGGTTGTTAATTAAGAAAAGTACATGCGTCGGGAAAATCTTAAATATCAGTATACGTGATTTTAATCCAAGGAACATAACAAAAGTACATAAAAACCTTGACATTTTCAATTCAAAGAAATTGAATTATTATCTAAAATTTCTCTATGAAAGATGGGGGGGTGAATTAAGATAATTACATTTTATCAATAAACATTCTTGAGGATCTTCGCTTTAATACCATCAAAACCACAGACTACCCAATCTTCCAAAAAAATCAAAAAATGTCACAGAAGAATCCATAAGTAAAACTCGAGGCATTTCAACTCAAAGTAACTAAACTATCATCTCCCAACATGTCTATCAAGACTGTGGACGTATAAGGACAATCCAATTTCCTCAATGGACGTTTTAGAGGGACCTCGCGAATGCACTTCCGTAACTTCCTTTACGATTTCGCCTCTAGCGCAGCGACCAATCCTCGAGCGCGGCTTTCGTCGGCGCCGCGGGGCACGGACTCGAGTGTGGGTACGTCAAAGAGCGCCATAAAGCAAGCGATTGGATTGGGAGAAAGCGGCAGCGGGAAAATCGAATTCAGGTGAGCCATTCGAGAATTAGAGCGCGCGGCAGCGGAGGAGGTAAATTGAATTGCATAAAAGCGGCAAGGTCGTAGGAAAGACTTCTACTGAAGGCGGCACCTCGCCTTGGTGACAGTCGCGAATTCAACCCTCGAGCCATGGCGTGGCTTACTAATTTCGTTTATGGGCCGTCGGCGGCGGCATCTGAAGTAGTGAGTTTGAAGGAGGAAAAAATTTAACAAAGCAGACGTTGAAAAAAGTATTTTAGAATGAGATGGTAATCATTGTAACCTACATTCCAACCTCTACAGTTCGCCCTCAGTTGATCCAACGCTCTGATCGATCGGACCCCACTTTCTTGAGAAATTGCAGGCACCGACATGATCGCCGGCCGGTTATATGTGACTAATCATTGTTGGCTAGTCTGTTGTTGAGTTGCATATACGTGTCTGAAGATGTTTGCGTATATGTGTCGGATTTTGCAGTTAAGTCTAGACCAACGCCTTCCTAAAATAATTACCGATTTTTTCCGACTCTTTTGTTTAGAATCTTATTTCCACATACTAATTATTTTAAATTAAACTTTAACATATTCTAATTTCTTCTGATAATCGGACCTTTATTGTGTTCCGAACATCCTCCCAGTAACGTATAGCGAGGTGTTACTGGATGATCACTTATTATCACTTCCAAATCATTTATTTTCTTCCACATACTCCAGGACCGTCTTAAATGGCTCCGGGCATCAATTGGTGTCACTGCAATGTCCTTGACCAGGAGCTGGAAGAGTAGTCTACGAAACGCACCACGGACAGCACGCAATTTTTCCTTCCTCTTCCCTGCTGTATTCTCATACGTATACTTACGTGCACGGCAGTACCGCACATGCGGGGGAACCAGTCGAGAACTTGGAGCTTGTCACGGCTGGGGCGAGGTAAGGTCCTCTCGGTCAGTCACTGCGAAAGCAGCGACAATATTGGCTGTGGGCTGAATTCAGCAGGTTCAGGCGGTGGTTGGGATGATTGATTTTTTCGTGTTTCCGGGCGCGTCAACTGCTTCGGTCATTAGTCCCATTAGTGTAGTGCAGTTTTTTTCGCGAGAGCTGGCGGTGATCTTCCCCTGCTAGATGGCGAGATCCAGCGCCGACCTACCGTCGGCTAGTGGGGTTTCCCCCTAACCAGGACTCTCCCACCAGCGGGGCACCGCCTCAGCCGGGACAAGCTCTAAGCTCCCGACCGGTCTCCCGGAATATGTGATAGTGTAGTTCATGTTAGTGTAAATGGAGAGGATAGAACAAGGAAGAGGAAGGACAGATCGCGCGCGGTCCGTGACCCGTTTGGTAAGGTACTGCTCCGGCATTCGCCTGGTGTTGATCGGAGAAACCACGGAAAACTACCGATCAGAGCAGCCGGCCGCTAGAATTCTCCTGCAAACAGCGACTCAATTCGACCTAGCTGAAAAGCTAGTGTCGAAAATCCTGCCGCCGTGGGGAGTGGGAACCTAGGACCTCCCGGTCAGAGGCACTGCAGTGACATCAGTTGATGCACTGAGCTACCGCTTCCAGTTGATTGGGATGCTTTAGTGACTTTTTATAATGCATTGGCTCATTAAGACATTATCCAACGAATTTTTTTTTTTCTGCACGTCGCCCTCGATTATTGTCATTACCCCCCGAGTGCCCAACGATATTATTGGAGCTTCCTAAAGGATTGTATTCGAAACTTTTAGACCCGATTTTAATGATTCCTTTTGACAAACGATTTCGGAATTTTAGCGTACGCGTATTAACGAAGAAGCCGCTCTACCGTCCCAGAAGACCATTTGCGCTTGCACACGTTCACTAAAACTCCGTCAAAAGAAAGCGTGTAATTTGTGTCTTATTGCTGAATTGTAATGTAGCTAAATTATATCATTTAAGCGCTCCGCATGTGCAATGTGTTCTTTTTACACTATATTTCGAGACTACAATAAATTAAAGAATTTTCAAACTGAGGTGGTAGTGAGTGCTAACACCAAATTTCCGTGTTCAACATCTTCATGTTTCACGGATGTTGGACTAGAAGGGAAGACTTAATCGATATTACATCACAGGAATAAAGTCAATCTGCCGCTTAAGTTAGCGCAAATCCAGTATAAACTGATAATATGAACTGTTTTTTTTACAGGGCACGAGTCAAGATATACGAGTCCACGGTACACATCAAAATTGTGGTGAAGTATGTTTTTGAAAATAACATACATTCATACATTTATTTGAACTGCAATTGGGTATGACCCGGTGGCAGTTAAAGAACAATAATTACAATAATAATGACAATATTAATATGAATAATAATAATAATATTATTATAATAATAATAATAATAATAATAATAATAATAATAAATAATAATAAAAAATTAGTACAGTACAAGCCGAACATCGAATAATCATACTATCACTAATATTAAGTATTATAACAAATATTTCAACTCTGTAATGATATCCAATAATTGTATGTCGGTGATTCTAAATTTAATTAAACTTAACTTATTAATTTGATCGTGTTCACTACACTTAACTGCACTACACTACACTACACTACACTACACTATACTGCTTTTGCTTTGAATTACACTTACCAGCACTTCACAGCACTTCACTGCACTTCACAGCACATCACATCACTTACTCATTTAATGTCTATTACTCTAATATTGTTCTAACTTATTTCTAAAGCTACGGACTCTTAGAGGAAAAGCTTTGAAAATTGCTGCGGGTAAACTGTTCCAGTCTTGAATTGTTCTGTTACAAAAGGAAAATTTTCCAAGATCTGAATTTTGTTTCCTTGTTCGAATTTTGTGCTTGAACGCTAACGTGGTTGGAGGTTGCGCAATGCACAAGGGGCTAAAGGCTGGATCCATGTCGAATGCGATAGAGTATCACGAAGTGCAAAAACTGCAATAATGCGCACACTGTCGTATGCAGAATTCTACAGTCGCAGACCCTCAGGTCGACATTGGGAATTCATCTCTGAGAGCCGCCGCGTGGGAGGGTGGGGGCGGCGCGCGCCGCTCAAGGAATACAATTGCCGCGGCCGCCCTCCAATTACATCCATCAACGTCGCGGGGCGGCGACGCCGTCTCCATCCATCACGCAACGAGCGCGCGTGAGCCGCGCCGCGCCGCCAAAGGCCCCGCCCACACCCCCACACCCCCACGCCCACACGACCGCCCACCGGTCACACGCCGCACGACCGATCACCAATTCAGTTACACACGCACCCTCCCCACCCACACACACATATCCACTCTTCACCCCAATCCTCCACCCACTGACCCACCTGCCCACTCTACACCCCCACATCAACCCCCCCTCGTACACACCCTTCCATCTACATACACACACCTACCCACCTACCCTGAGGACGACGCGACGCGACGCCACCTTACGCCTACACGCCCTCACACCCGCCCACCCATCAGCCGCCGCGCGGCCGATCACCAATACAGTTACTCACGCACCCCTCTCCACCCACACACACATATCCACTCTTCAGACGCAGCGCCGCCAATCCTCCACCCACTGACCCACCTGCCCACTCTGCAGCTGCTGTGCCGCCGCACGCCCCTCCCACACATTCTTATATACACCACTCCCCCACGTACACACCCTTCCAACTACAAACACACACCGACCCACCCACCCTGAAGACGACGCGCCCAAATGCCCACGCCCACCCCCCCGCCGAACACCAATCCACTCACACACGCACCTCCCCCTACACCACACATCCACTCTTCTGCCGCCGAGCGCCCACGCCCACCCACCTTCACTCTGCTGCCGACGCACGCCCCTCCCACAAACCCACCCACTCACGAACTTTACACCTACCGACTCATCCGCCTTGATGCCGCCCCGCCGCAATGCTCCCTTCTCACCCACGTACACAAGATTCCAACTACACACACCTACCCACCCACTCTGAAGCCGCCGCGCAGCCAACTCCCACCCACCCACTCATCCACCCTGGGCTCCCCGACATACTTCCCTCCCATATACTGTCGACCCTACAGCCGGTGCGCCGTCAAATACCCAACTAGCAACACACACACACACACACACACACAACACAACACACACACATACATACACACATACACACACATACACACACATACAACACATACACACACACACACACACACACACACACACACACATACACACACATACACACACATACACACATACACATACACAAACACACACCCTTCACCCAGTAGTCCACCCTTCGCAAACTATCCTACACAAATCGGGTAACCGACTGGAGTGTGCGACCGTTTGAGATGGGTCAGATGGAACTGCAGTGGCTCTGACGGGACGTTTAACTTTGGTCTAATTCAGCTGCTGTTTGGAGGAGAATTCTAGCGGTCGCCTGCTCTGATCGATATTTTCCGTGGTTTCTCCCATCAACAAAAGGTGAAAGCCAGAGCAGAACTCTAACAATTGGCCATGGACCGCGCATGATTTTTTCTTCCTCTTGTTTGTTCTATCGTCACTCCTTACTTACACACACGCACATGCTCCTACTCTGCCACATATGTCAAGAGACCACTCGAGAGTTTAAGAGCCAATCCCGGCACAAGCAGTGCCCCGATGGGGGAGGTACATAAAGAAGTTAATACGTCGCAAGTCTGCCTGTAGCTTTCGACTAGGACCGGTAGCGGTAGCTCAGTGCATCATCAACTGATGTCACTGCAGCGCCTCTGACTGGGAAGTCCTAGGTTCCCACTCCCCACGGCGGCAGGATTTTCGACACTAGCTCTTCAGCTAGGTCGAATTCAGTCGCTGCCTGGAGGAGAATTCTAGCCGTCGGCTGCTCTGATCGGTAGTTTTCCTTGGTTTCTCCGATCAACACCAGGCGAATGCCGAAGCAGTACCCTAACAAACGAACCACGGACCGCGCGCGGTCTTTCCTTCCTCTTCCTTGTCCTATCCTCACCCCTTACATACACACATACACTAACATGCTCTAGACTATCACACATGCCGGGAGATCGGTCGGGGACTTAGAAATTGTCCCGCCTGGGGCAGTACTTCGTTTGTGGGAGATACTTGGTTTGGGAAAAACCCCTTAACGGTAGGTCTGAGTTTGGAGCTTGAGAGTAGAGTTTGGAGCTTGTCCCGGCTGGGGTGGTGCCCCGCTGGTGGGAGAGTCCTGGTTAGGGGGAAACCCCTCTAGCCGACGGTAGGTCGGTGCCGGATCTCGCCATCCAGCGGTGGAAGATCACTGCCATCTCCCGAGAAAAAAAACATGAACCACACTGACGGGACTAATGACCGAAGCAGTTGATGCGCCCGGAAACACGAAAAAATCAATCAATAAATCAATCTTTCGACTACGGATCTCTTAATACAGCCGGGGAGAAACACCGCAACCTCCACCGATAAAACATTCAACACTAACGGGAGTAATGGAAATAGTGGATGACGCGGCCCGATAGGGTCAATTAATGAATCTCTCTTCTTCCCCTCCAGACCTCCCCTCCCCTTGTCATGTATGGTTTCGCGATGTTGTGGTGGGGGAGAAGGAAAAGGTAGAGTCCGTGCAGCACGCGCCAGGGAATCTTCACGCTTAGAAACAGGTCCGATCGGTGTGTCCTGGGACCATGTTGGCATTCCTTACCTTTATCCGTAACCAGAAGAAAATGACGGCCCTTCGTTTGTTGACATTTGGAAATGGTCGAGCGCGGCAGATTCAAATAAAGTACACGGAGCACAGGCCAAGAGCCGACTTATGTTTCGATTATTTTCTTCGATCAGCAAACCAAAACACTCTAATAAAAGTATACCAATACTTTGTAATTTCCATAAAAGTCCTCCATAACCGGGAATACTAATTGCTAAATTGCAATAAGAGTTCTAATATGTCTACCACTGCGGGGCGGTAAACCTTGACGATGCTGTGTTTTGGCTGTGTTGATATTCTTGATGTATGATGTAGTGGATTAGACATCTGTGATATCGTGTTATTAGTTTATTTTGAAGAAATTGTGATGTTTGAAGTGTATCAGATTGTGTTCTGAAATATAAGCAAAATGTTATTAACCTAATCACAGAAAACAGACTTCAATTAAGAGTTTATTTCATTCATGATGGCAAAATTATTTGTATTTCAAAGGTTACATTGTACATTCATTTTAGCATCTGTAAGTTGTTTAATAACTTCTTTTGTACTTGAGTAGTTGTGAAATTTTTACAGGGTGAAAAATTCTGTTTGAAAACATTAGTATGCATTACTGCTATAAAACATTCAATTTAAACAATGGGATTTCTTGTTCCAAATAGTCTTCTATAAGTTCTTTATTTCTTAAATATGTGATTATTGTATTGAAGAAATAGTCATGTTTTTTTTAATAATTCCTCTTTTAACTAATTTGACTTGAGTGAGTAAAAAAAATTGAATTTGTTATGAGCCATGATAAGGTCAGAATATGATGAAAGATTAAAATATTTTCTATATTTCTTAAGTTTTTATAGCGCTGCAAGAGACCTAGAGGAATTACAAACTTCACTTCTTTGTTATGTACCAATAAGTATAATTTTAAATTGAGTGAACAATAATAATAATAATAATAATAATAATAAAAGAGCAAACAAATATATAAATAAAAGTAAAAATATTAATTCAAGTTTGAAATACATTCAACATTTTTCTTATTATTCACAAAAATAAATTAGTTGAGAGATACTGGTTAAATAATTTTACACACAAATTCAATTTTATTTGTATTCTTCTTTTTTCTCTGACAATAATGCTAGTTTTAATGTTGATCATAATGCAACTTAAAAATATGAACAGAGTTTTTTTCAGTGTATAGAAATGTGTATAGTAATTAAAAATTCACACCCACCAATCAGAATTCAGAAAAGGAGCAAAATATTGTAATTAAGAAACTATAACACAGGCGTAGCAAAGTATTTACAATTGGCAATGAAACATGAACAAGAAATCCTTGCCATATTACATACCCACTATAACTACTTATGCACATCGAATGAATAAAACCAAATTGGGGAAGTAAACATAGAGCTAGCTGACTTATGGAACAACATAAAATATTTAACGTAAATATATTAAATGTTTTACATGTAAAACATTTGGTTTGAGGATTACGAATGTAAAAAATATAAATGTCAGTTGTGTTCACCAGTTCTAAAAAGTATGCTACACCCAAACTGTGTCAGAAGTGACTAGTAGTTTTAGAAATAGTTGTTTGTTTTTTTTTCAAAATTTATACATGTTTTCTCTCTCATACCCGTCTACTTTTCGTTGGAAGTAATGTTTTCATGACTTTGTCAGCTTCTAATATTGTAGCCGTGTATGTTCAGTACCTTCCATTTGGAAATATTTCATGGAAACAAAAACAATGCAAGGCCCACTAAAATAGATCTTTTTCAGGAGAAATATTTCGTCATCAAATATATGCCGCGGGTGGATAAGATGTGCTTGAATTTTTTAAAATTTGAATTATTCTTAAATGGAAATAAGAAAATATTGAACGTAATATGTGTATAAATGCACTCATGATACGTAACAATACTCGCTCCCATCGTCGCTCGTTTTTTGGAACATACCATTCATGCAATTATCCCCCTCTTTATGGACTCGTTTCGTTAATTACTGTATTTTGCAAATGAGTAATTATAATGCAAGACGTTTTTACAATTAAATAATTTATACCGATAAACATCCCAATGGGGTTGGTATCATCTTCCTGGAGATTGATGAAATGTTAGAGGGTGTTAATAGTAATCCAACTACTGGTTGTATAATCAAAATTCTATATATTTTTTTTTTTTTTATTAAAGGTTTAAAACATTTCTAGTTTACATCTTAAAACTCAAAATCATAAAACTAATAAGTAATTTTTTCAAAATCATATTTTTTTTATTTCATATTTTTTGTCCAATTGTTATCAAGTCAATTACGTGCAATTGTTTGTTATGATTACTTTGTAAGTTGTATTTTACAGAAAAAGTCAATGACGTTGATGAAGCAAATAATTTTTTTAAAAGGGGTATGTGCAAGAAAAAGGTTGTGAATACCTGATTTATACAAAAGGCAATATTCAATCATTACTGTTTACAATCAGACCTCTATAAGTGACAGTGCATACTTAAATATTAACAAGTAAAAAATGTTCAACTCCATTATCAATATTTAACTACAATAAATGGTAAGACCATTCGAGTAAAATCGTTACTTTAAGTAAAATAATAATATATTGTTGGGAATAGTAAGATAAAAAATCAATGTGTTCTAATCATATACAAAGTATAAAATACGATTGGTAGAACATCAGTAAAAATATGTCACATGGCCAGCAGTAAAATAAAGACAATGAAGTAAGCAAAATTATGAAATGTAGGAAGTAAATTACAATGAAAACAATTTTTTCACACGCAAAATAAAACATACCTAACATTCAAATGGTACTGGTGAATACAAATGGAAAAAAATGGAAAAATTTTAAATTATAAAATGTAATAGATATTATAATTTGTGCTACAACACAAAAAATATATAAGTATGGTCAAAGCTCTGCCGTTAAATAAAAGAGAATTACTAATAATTCCGTTAAAACCGACTCCTATCTAATACAAATTTAACCCCAATCAATAATTACTTTTAAAAAAATCAAATAAAAATACTTTTAATAAGACAAAGTTTACATCCAAATAATTGTCCGGAAATTGGTTGTACAAATGAGAAATAAAATGAATTGACAATTTTCTTGATCTTGTGGAAAATGACTTTCTGGCATAACAAAGAGTATTTATGGCGGTCTATTATGGAAGGAACAAAGTATTGGCATAATTTTCATTAGACTATAGTTTTGTTTGCTAATCCAAGAAAATGCAATATCAAAATATAGTCAAGGCTCTTAGCTCACACCTGTGAATTTTTTTTAATCTGCTGCGTCGGCCATTCTCATACGTTGACCAATCGAGAATTGTTATTTTCTTCTTGTTCGGAATGAAGGTAAAAAATGCTAATATGGGTTCCGGGCAAAAATGAGCACTAACTGAGCGCTCTTTGCTCACAGAGATTTTTTTTATCGTGATGGCATTGTGGGATTTGGGGGAAATCTTCTAAGCGGGCCGTTAAAAAATGGAAGTTCCATGAAGTACATATCATTAAGCATTTATTTTTAAAATATCCAAGCAAAATCAAAACGATTGAGTAATTGATGTGTCCGGACACCTGAACTGCTTTTGACATTTGTCTCGTTAGTGTACTGAATATTTTATTTCATAAGGTAACGGTGCTTCCCCCAACCCCTCTGGTTTGTAAGATCCGGCGCCAAACTATACATTGGCTTCCAGAGGAGTTGCCCCCCTCCCTCCAACAGGATACCGCCCCAGCCGGGACGAGCTCGAAGCTCCCGATTGGTCTCCCGGCGTGTGTGGTGGTGAAGTGTATGAAACTTTAAGTGTATGTAAGTGGACCGTATACGACAATTAAGAAGAAGGAATGATCACGCGCGGTAAGAGGTTCGTTTTTTAGGGCACTGCTCCGGCATTCGCTTGGTGTGGTCGGAGAAACCATGCAAAACTACCGATCAGAGCAGACGGTCGCTAGAATTCTCCTCCAGACACTGGCTAAATTCGACCAAGCTATTGCGGCGTCATGGAGAAAAACACACAGACATTTACAAGTATGTACAAGTTTATTTACATATATGTACAATAACGAACTTCTGTTCCGAAAGTACACACTTGTGAGTATTTCCCTGTGGATACCCCACATAGCTAGATAGGCCCCGCCTCCTCTGACGCTACTCCCGCGCCACTACCAAGACCTCGTCACCCGTGCACTAGGCACGACACGCTCCAGTCTGGGCGTAAAGTTTTGCGCAACGCGCGAAGTTTACAGAATAAAAATCCCCGTGTGAGCTCGTCGGCTAGATTTTATACCAGCGTGTAGCCGTCACGTGACCGTCCTAAATGTGGGAGGGAGGCTCGCGTCTATCACGTAACCTTCCCGGTCAAGCTGGCGTCCCCTTTGTCTAAATGTATCCCAGCGCCGGGGCGCCCAGCTATTCATGCCCGCAGGTATGCGATACTTCCGCTCCTCCTCCCACGCACGGCCGCCAACGCGACGCTACACTATGTGGCTTGAATCGGAAATGCGCCGCCGATGGACCTCTAATTGTGAGACCTCCCGGTGAGAGTTACTACGGGGTTAGCGGTGATACTGACTCTGTGCTAAATTAAGCCGGTACCAGTATCAAATGAAAACCAAAGACAACACACGAGGATGTCCCCTTGAAGTAAATTGTCTAGAAACTAGATGGAGATATGAAAACCGTTGCAGCGTGTTAGGAGGGAAAGAGTACTTCTTAAGTGATTTCGAGGAATCGTGAGTCCATTAGATGCGCAGATTGGATATATCGGTAGGGAAGTGGCAGTTTTTGCGATCCTATGTATTGTACGGCCGCAACCATGGGCGTCTCTGCACATGCGTAGAATCTCAGGGACTTCATTGTTCGTGCGGTGGGTTGTCAGACATTAGTTCTCTGAAGTGATGAGAAAGGATACTCTCCTCTGTGACATGAACGTGGCAGAAAATAGAGACTTTCACTTCTCTATTTTGCGATCATACTGGTGTCGAAAACGATTGCACCTCGATTCACTCGATTGATTGGCTGACATTATTTAGTGTTACCGAGCTCGTCAACTGATTTCGTAATTACTTAAGTGTGCAAGTGTTTTGATGCGGGAAATGTTGGTGTTTATTCCTCTGCTTGAATGTGAGATCCTGCGCTGACCGGGAGCGGTAGCTCAGTGCATCAACTGATGTCACTGCAGCGCCTCTGACCGGGAGGTCGTAGGATCAAGTCCTGACGGCGGCAGAATTTTCGTCACTAGCTTTTCAGCTAGGTCGAATTCAGTCGCTGTCTGGAGGAGAATTTTAGCGGCCGGCTGCTCTGATCGGTAGTTTTCCGTGGGGGACGGACGGGTAGTTTTCCAAACGGGCCACGGACCGCGCGCGATCTTCCCTTCCTCTTCCTTGACCTCTTCTCTTCCCTTACACACACACACACACACTAACATGCAATACACTATCACATATTCCGGGAGACCTGTCGGTAGCTTAGAGCTTGTCCCGGCTGGGGCGGTGCCCCGCTGGTGGGAGAGTCTTGGTTAGGGGGAGACCCCACTAGCCGATGGTAGGTCGGCGCCAGATCTCACCATCCAGTGGGTGAATATCACAGCCATCTCCCGAGAACAAACGTTCACTACACTTACGGGACTAATGACCAAAGCAGTTGATGCGTCCGGAAACACGAAAAATCAATCAATCAAAAATCCTTCGCCGATCTACACGTCGTCTTACAGGATGCACCTCTAGGTATCTTCAAAAGCATGGCACTCCAAAACGGGACAAACGCCAACATGTGACTGGTCTCGTGACCCGTGTGGTCGTTCGGTGTATGTGTATGTATTCGGCATTTGCTTGGTATTTATCGGAGTAACGATGATAAAACTACAGATCAGAGCAGATGACAGCTAAAATTCTCCTTCATACGGTGGCTGAATTCGATCTAGCATAAGTGCAATAGTAATAAAGCTACTGTAGCATTAAAGCTACTTTATTTATTTAAAAAATGATCACCCATAACCCGAAAAATAGTTAAAAGAATTTGAAACAACAATAAAATGGAATGCTTCTTCATAATGTTGTATTCTTAGGTCTCTTGGGAGGGCTCTGAGAAATACATTTAGTCACACTTCCATTCAAAATTCCTATTAGATATATTTTATAGTTTATAGTTGAACTCTACCAGGAAAATATTTCGGTTCTAAATAACACAAAATCAAATTTTGAAGCACAGATTTTATAAAGAAAAACGCCATCTTCTGTATTGTAGTTAATGAAAGACGCCGAACAAATTTTTAACTTTTCCAAATGTCAAAATGTCAGAAAACTCAACTATCAAATTCAGATAATCAAGCCTACGGCAGTTTTATAAGCAAACATCGCTCTATCTAAGGAATAATTTGCAAGAAAAATATATGAGCCATTTTTGAAAAAAAATCGAAAATTCATTGAGTTTTCATATTAAGTCCCCCAAACAAAATGTTTAAATCTCAAAATCCGCGTCATCAGCCAGATCGAACCAAACATGTCAATTTTGGCGATAATCCTTACACATAAGTGACTAGCGACGACGTTCAGATGAACAGGCTTGGACAAACAGAAGTGTTACCATAAAGCAATTTTTCTACATGAAGAACCCACTTAACGTGGATTCTGACTGCACGTTTTAGAAAAAGTAACTTACTTCAGGAAATAGTAGCATAACATAGAGGAAATAGTTATCCATAAACTAGCAGAGATCTACAATACCAATTTTTGTTACAGCGTGACATAACTTTCTCTCTGCTTCGTCGGAAGTATGTGAGAAAGTAGAAGAAATCGCTCACACAATCGACGATTTTGCGTTTGGAAGCGCTCTATCAGCACAAGAAAATAAATTGGTTGAAAAGTTTCAGAGGCTGCAAGAAAACTCTAGCAATGTTCTAAAGATCCTTACAATCAGTAATGTATTATTACCATAACCAATTGAGTCGCAAATGACTTCCATTGTTGGCGCGACTTAAAATAAACGAAAAAACAAAACACCAACAATGTATTTGCACGCATAAGCGCCACGAAAATGAGCCCTTATGGCGTGCAGCAAAATTAATTCAGTCACTAATTATTTCGTTTTGAAACAACTCCGGTAGTCCGGTAGCTTTCGACCTTGCGTGCGTTAGCCCGTTAGTTGGTCTCCGACCAATGGCACTTCCCCAAGGCGCGGCCATTTTCCCTTCCTCCCGCCACGGCAGCTGGTGCGCTTTCCGTCCTCACCGCGGGGCGTCCTCGGCGGGGCATCTGTCGCCGAGAGGGCCCTCCGCCGCACTCGACCGTCCTCGTCGTCGTCCTCGCCCCGTCCTCAGCCCTCGGCGGGGGGTCCCGGAGGCTCGCGACTGCCTCGCGTGTTAACACGAGGGCCATCGCCGCCCAGCCATCGGCCGCCCTCCGCCCGCAGCCCTTCGGGGCCCTTAAGAGCCCTTTGCTCCGCGCGTCGCCCCTCGCCCTGGCCCAGGCCCACGCCCTGCCCCTCCCCAGTTCATTTCGGCCCGCGTTGACCCGCTGCGAAAGACTGTTGTCCATTGGTGCTCCCATAACGACCGAGGACGCTGTTTGTTCTTTTTCGGGCATTTCGCTTTTCGAGTTCGTGTTAAATTTTCCCCTCTCTAAATGGAACAAAAGAAAAAAAAACAGAAGAAAGAGAGAAGTTGCGAAAAGAGGCTTTTTCAGTTGTTTTTTTTTTCTCTACTTATTAAGCTATAGTTTAAAGTTATGTTTACCATTTAATTTGTTATTTCGAAATGACCGGTGTGAAAATGTTTCGGAACTGAATTGTTCTTTAAATTCCATTTACTCTGCAATTTAGACAACAAAATGACATGTGAATTGTGGTGTTCATTTTTGGTTATTTCCCTAAAATAGTAACGGTCTGGAGGTGTTGTACACCTAATTCTGTAGACGTTTCTTGGAGCAATTTTGCTTTGCTGCGAATAAAACAATTTTGTTTGTTTCCTTTTCCAGGACTCCTTACACAATTATGAGCATGTTGAATGTGATGTCCATTTCATGATGCCCATTCCAAACTCTCACGAAGTTTAGCCATGTAAAGGAGCAAAAAAAGGTAATCACATTTCTTACGGTTTCTAAAGGCTTCTGTAAATATTAATATTATTACTGTTAACTTTCAACGTGTGTTATATCGTTAATTTAAGCGAAGTGTTTTATGTCATTGTATATGAGTTAAGAGAATATCCTAAGAATCGATGTATTGCGTGTAGGCTTGTCTCTAGATCGTGCTATGCCCTGTCGAAATTATTCTGATAAAAAGGAAGATAAAGGATTCAATCCCACATTCTTCGTCACAGTGTCAAGAAGAAATTTCTCTATGGTACAGCGTTATTTGTTACCCTACATTATGATGCGTTCAGAAAATGTAAAGCGATGTGGAGAGGATGTTGGTAATATTATCCTATTGTTGTCCTTGAAAAGAGAGAGCGTTCTGGGGCGTTATGTATATTATTAGGGGAGATTTTTCTACCTTGTTATGAACTCCGATATTTTGTCACATGCTTGAATGTTTTTTGTGAAACATTTACGTTACAAATTAATTGTATTTAATGAAGATATTTGACCAAAAATATGCCATTGATTTTAAAAAAATACTAAAAAAAACAAGTAGTATATTTTCCTTTTTCATTAATGGATTTTTCTTTTCAAAACATTCACGTTTTCCATTCTTGGAATCTACAGCTATTGCTTGAATTATATTCGTCTAGCGTATGTTACAAATTAATTGTATATAATGAACTTGTTTTACCAATAACATAGAGTTGATTGTAAAAACTCTTAACAGCATAATTAACATTTTTTTCATTAAATAAGTTTTCTTTACAAACCATTTACGCTTTCCATTCTTATAATCTCCAGTTATTTTCCAAGATTTTTATTTACCTTCGTACAACTGTCATTTGTTGCAATCGTTTTGGAATGCTGAAAAACGTAAACAGATTTTTGCAAAACGATACTTTGAGAAAAGACACTCAGCTACTATTGCCCGTTTCTTTACGATCTCACGAGTACAACCCTAAATTCTCGTGCAGTTCCCAAACGCAGTAATCGCGTTTTTGTTACCCAAGATACGGCGCCCTCGAAATCCTCGCAATAAAATGACCAGCGCATCGGAAATGTCACAAAGGGCCGGGTGGGGGTGTTTTCCTCGGCGTGTCCAGCCTTCCGGGAGATTTGGAAGAGCGCCAGATCGACGGCCCGGGAAAGGGGCGGGGCACGAATCGCCTCCTCAGTCGCGCCCGACACGTCGTTAACGGCCCCGCGGCCTTCGCAGCACCGACGATAGGACGTGCCAACGACCTGCGGAAGGAGAAACTGCCGCCGCCGGTCCGTTCGCGATGGGTGAGCGTCGACCGGAGGCAAAGCGTGGGTACTAAGATCAAAGGGTATTCTACTCGGACTTCTTGCTCAAGATCCCTAAAGAGTCAAATATTCGGTTCTATGAGCATGCACGCGCCGATTCTGTATATGCTGGTACTTGGAATGAAATACCTCTTACCTCAATTACCCGTACTTTCTGGCGTACATCGATTTAGAATTTCGAAAGCCGCTAAGCCAAAGTTTCGATGTTTATAGGCAAACGCCAGATTCTGTAATCACATGATATGTCCGGACTACTTTTGATGCAGTGTTTCTGAAAGATACAATGCAAGTTTGATGACCATGCGACACGCGGGTGGGTTCAACGGGGCAGGAAGCTACATGGAGCGAGTTTACTGCGTGTGAGGCACGCAGCTTTCGCAGCGCCGACCATAGGACGAGCCAAAGCCAACGACCTACGGAAGGAGAAACTGCCGCCGGTCCGTTCGCGATGGTGAGCGTCGACCGGAGGCAATGCGTGGGTACTAAGATCAAAGGGTATTCTACTCGGACTTCTTGCTCAAGATTCCTACAGAGTCCAATATTCGGCTCGGTTTTACATATGCTGGTACTTGGAATGAAATACCTCTTTCCTCAATTGTCCTTACTCTCTGCCGTACATCGATTAAGAATTTCGAAAGCCGCCAAGCCGAAGTTTCAGTGTTTATAAGCAAACGCCAGATTCTATGATCACACGATATGTCAGGACTACTTCTGATGCAGTGTTTCCGAAGGATACAATACAAGCTTGATGAGCATGCGACACGCCCCGCCGGTTGCGTTTAACAGGGCACGGAGTTGTATGTGGAGCGAGGGTACTGCGTGAGAGGCACGCAGCTTTCGCAGCGCCGACGATAGGATGTGCCAACGACCTGTGGAAGGAGAAACTGACGCCTGCCCGGATCCGGGCCGGTCTGTTTACGATGGCGAGCATCGGACGGAGGCAAAGCTTGGGTACTAAGATCAAAGGGATTTCGACTACTACTTCTTATTCAATATCCCTAAGCGCCCAATCTTCGGCGTGATGAGCTTGCGACGCGCAGGCCATACGCCGTAGCACGGTGCTTCTCTTGCACATACCTCTTTCCTCAATTCTCCTCCTTTCGCATACGGTCGATTAATAATTTTGCAAGCCGTTAACGTAGTAGTAGTGTCATCGTTAACAGGCAAAGTCCAAATTCTATGATCAAACAGTATGCCATTCTTTTGTCGCGATGTTTCTAAAGGATACAATTACAAGCTTGATGAACATACAACGCGCCGGTTGTGTTGTAGGGGGCACAGAGCTTCATGAGGAGCGTGGGTAGTGCATGTGAGAGGGGTAAAGCAGCTCATAGCGATTCCCCTACATCTGGACGGATAGGAATACCAACGACCTGCGGAAGGAGAAATGCCGCCGAACAATAGCTACAATTTTTTAATTCCAAAGTTGCTTGAAGAACCAGGTTTTCATCTTCTATATTATTCTGAAAGTGATCTCTAGCTCTCTTCTTCTGACCCCTTAAATCGTGTAAACGGACGTGTGCTGTAATTATTGTCTTACAATTTCTTCTATTGTCAATTTGCAATATAGATTTAAGAAGGCATTTGTTTTAATTTAGAACTAAAATTTTTTACTTCAAGAAGTTTTTATTTCTAATTATGTTATTCAAAAATTGGAAGGTCATAATCTAATGAAGCTTGTGTGAAATTGTTCTTAGTTTTCTGTATAACGTGCTGCAAATCTGGTACAGTTATATGTATTCACTTTTATTTCATTTATAAACGTAAGAAATGAGTTACGTTTACCAATGAATGCTGAATCCTGAGTATCCTAATAAATACAGCTACGTACGCAGGCGCTTAGTTTGAGTTGGTTGAATTTGATGTTTTCATGCTACATGCTGCATAGTAGGGTTGAAATGACAATATTTCAATATTACTAAATTGTTTCTCATAATGTGGGAAAGTATGTGCTATTGTAGTACATACTTATGTGCTCCTAATTTCAGAAAGTAAGCAATTATTGATGTTGTTTCTGTTGTGTTTTGTGTTTAAAATATGCCACTTTTCTTAAGTGTTCAATGGAATTGGAGTCATTATAGAGACATTACTTGACCATCGGTGAAGAACATTCGTGGCTGTTTACTCTAATACAAAATTCGGAATAAATTTTGGAAAACCTTGTGTATTAAGTATTACTAGTTTCATGTATTGCTATGGTATAAAGATACATTTAATTTTATATGACATAAAAGTCAACGAAAATGAGACCTACACCCTTTTCAAGCGACCTTTCATCTATCAGAGGGAAAAATTTAATTTAAAAAATCGGAGACCTTTCGAAAAAATCGACAATATTGCGGTTTTGCGTCAAATAAAAATATCCATTTCATACTCACAGGCCACCGAGTTTGTTCAGAATGATAAGGGAATTTTATTTTGGAGAAAATCACCCGAACGGTTTAAGCGCTAACAGGGCTTGGGCAGAAGAACGCAGCAGGACAACGAAGGTTTTGCCGTTTACAAAGTTCTTGGTCCCAAGGATCCAAACCACGTGGATTCTGATTACATAACTTCTTAGAGAAAGTGTTTTGGTGATTTAGGACCACAATGTATCCAATTTTTGGTATAACAGTAAGAATTTTTCTGCCCGAAAATCCCCGATTTTGCTGCAACATTACAATAAGGGCCGTATTCATAGTCTTGACTTGTAATAAGGAAAACCTTAAGGAGTTACTTATAACGTTTTCGAATTCATAGTAGCAACTTATCCACCCACATAAGAAAATACTTATAGCTATAAGGAAGGTCCAGCCTTCATTTATAAGTGAACTCTCTCTTGATGCGTTGAAAATTGTCGTAATTTGAAAGAAATGAAAATGGACGACTATTTCAAAGATTATAAAGATTTTACAGTGGCATCTTTCTTTATAGCAACAAGTGATATTTACGTCACATGCCAAACCCGTTGAAAATGCACAGCGATTAAGAATTTAAGAAAAAATATTGTTTTACTAAGCCTTTTTTTGTACACTTTTTGGTAACATTGGTGGCTAAAACCACCTCTATTGCGGTTTCTTTGCGGATATTTTCTGATTTCACCACCATTTAAGCCTTTGTTTAAGATACTGGCACTATTTAAGAAACTGTGTATATTAGGTTACTTCACGGACGCGAGCATCATAGTTCACGGCCAGTTAGATGGAGCGCTTCTGGCAAGATTAAAGTGGCTGTGAAACAGCCAATACGCTGTTGCCACACGAGGCACTGCTACTAGCATCGTACGTATTATAAGTATCGTCTATGAATACCAAATGTGTATAAGTATTTCCTTATAAAAAGTAACTTGTTATAGCTTAAGTATTTTCTTATCCTACAAGTGATGAGTATGAATATGGCCCTAAATCTCGTAAGAAGGTACATAAGTACTTAGGAAGGTGAGAAAGCGAAAATTGGCGATCCTACCCAAAGAATATAACGCCATACAACAATGATACAACAAACCCCACTATCAAGTTTTGCAATCTATTTCATCAGCTGGCCTTCACGCTGTCTCTAAAAGTCATTGTTGTGATATGTTAAGCAAAACGCAAAATAATTCAAATAACGATTTATGAAGTGAATGCAGTAGCTCATACTTCTTCCACACAATTATAAACAAATATATTTAATGCTTATACTAATTGTAAAACGTATAGGACAATGTAATAGGAGCTGAATACTTTATCCAAAGATTTGATATATTACTAGAAAAAAGGAAAGGCAAAGTTTAAAACTGAAAGGGGAAGTTGCACATAGGCAAAATAAATGGCAATTGTAAATAAAACATCTAAATAGGGTAATCATCCGGACTATGATGTATAAAGCAATCTTAGGATGTATAACCAACTATTCACAATCTTCTCCGGATTTCCAGTACTTTACCTTGACAAAATCAAATGTTCAACGCTTCTTCTCGTCATTACGTAAGGGTTGCCAGATAGGTCTTCAGAAAAAAAGTGAACCGAGGGGAAGGAGGGGAATGAATTCAAAGATAAAACAAAAATATATTTGAACAGTGACATTTTCATTTATTAATATAACAATCATCTGCTTTAATGCTATAAGATACTTTAATAATGGTGTAGCAGTCAATAACTTATAATTAAACATATTACCGTCACCATTCCCTGAGTTATTAAATTATCTTCAGAAAACATTTTTTTGGGATTTGACTTATTATTTAACTTAATCGATAAACTATTCTCGACCATATTTTTTGCTTCATTGAGTGTCTTTTACAGCCCCATCATTTGGTTGTGTTGTGTAAAAAGAAATATAATAATTATTATTATAATAGTAATAGTAATAATAATAGTAATAATAATAATAATAATAATAATAATAATAATAATAATAATAATAATAAACTTCGAGGAAACCCGATTTTCACGGCTTGGAGGAACATAATTGCTCCAAAGACGTCGGTGGCGTTGAAGGAATGCGGAAAGGCGAGAAATTATCATAATAACCATGGTGGAAATAATTTTTCCACTACGATAAGAATCTTGTGACAGGGATGATCAAATGCAGAGCATTCGCCCCTAGTACAGACATTATTCGGAATTTGGGAATGCGTTTACGAGGGTGGGTAGGTGATAGGGGTAGGAGGAAGGCGGCCCAGAGCAATCTTAAAGAGTTCTAACAAGTGCTCGTGCCCAATTTCTCCAAGTTTGCTATGAGTACATCATTGATCATAACAAGAGTCCGAAAGTCTAGGAATTTATTACCTAAAAATTGGTGAAAAAGACATTTTTCTGGCTAAAGTAGGGATAGAAAAGTATTTCAATTCACAGTTTTAAAGGAATTACTGTAAAAATTAATAATTTAAAGGATTCAAATGTTTATTTTAACTCTAAAATTTACATTAGCACTAATTTATGGAAGGTAACTATCTTTTATTTGTAATATTGATTGCATATGACGGCCCAGTATGATAAAGAATTTCTTTTGTGTGTGTTTTGGACACCTTTAAAAAAATGAGTGTCCTCCACAACGTTAAAATATTATTCTAGTAAATCCTCTTTGCTTATTTCATGGTTCATGTATAAATTCGCAAATTTTCCTTCAACATAATCTTTCAATTCCCAATCGGAATTTTCTCCGCAATATTCATCTCTAACATCGTGTTCTAAAAGACATCTTATATTTCCTCTTATTACATATGAAGACTCACTTTGAGAACAAGATATTCAGTTCTTAAAACGCAATAGATTTTCTACACCCGTTGCCATTACTAAAACTTAGAAAATGGATATAGCTCTTTTGAGAACCAAAATTCTGGACGAACAATTAAAAACAAACAAGGATAGATGATTTAAAATGGTTCCAAATATCTACGGCGTTGCAGCGGGACTTAAACTTACTATTTCTTTTGGAACAAACGAAAATTCTGTTAGAACAAGCCAGGTGCAAACGATTTGAGATTGTTTCAATTTCGTTTTCGCTGGTGGCGGTGCCAGTATGATGTCGGCACAGCCATAATCGAAAGTGTATAGTAATATAGCTTGTATGTGGTTTTCGAACATAATAATATAGTGGAATGAACGGTTACAAACGAGGCGCGAAAGAATGGTAGTGGTTTTCGCTATGGTGATTGGAGGAGGAAGCGGCAGGATAGCAGTGTACCGACCCCGGAAGTCACGAGCGCGCCGCGCATCACGTGACAGACAGAACATGCTAGTCAGGCGAAACAGATCAGTTTCTTGCTAAGAGGCGCAGATCTTAGAGTCAGTCTGTTATGACTAGACTTCGAATGTTCAGGGAAACGCCTATTTTATTCTAACAAACTTATTTAAAGGCTGATAATATATGTGCACGAATCGTGACAAATGATATCTGATGAAGTTTTATAATGCTTATTTTTGCTTTTTTTTTTAGCGTAAATGCCTTTTTGGGGATTTTTTTAAAGACTTTTTTAATTTTATTTATTATTTTCATGTACAATTAAAAGATATCAAAAAATTGGCGTTGGTCCAAGGTGACTATTCATTACAAAATCTTCAATTCTCCTCTTTGAATTTTAAACAGACTTTTCTCCATTTCCGTATTTCATAAATACCACCCATGTCCTGAGAACATGCTTAACTGACAATATACAGATGGCACCAAAATTGTAAGTGGAAATAAATGTACATTGCCAGAAGGTTTCAGTGTTGCTAATGTTGGACTTCTAAAATATATACCAGTCACATCAGTAGATATTAAGAGATTCTTCTCCGCATTCAAACTGATGTCTCCCAACCGCAAATTTGACATTGTGATACTTGAAATGTTAGTGGTAATATGCAAATATTACTTGTTAACGCAAACTTTTAAGAATAGAGTAGAAGAAGAGTTG
Source organism: Teleogryllus oceanicus (assembly GCA_964035755.1). NCBI lineage: Eukaryota > Metazoa > Arthropoda > Insecta > Orthoptera > Gryllidae > Teleogryllus > Teleogryllus oceanicus. The sequence continues at coordinate 71,260,608 of CAXIVR010000007.1, read as the reverse complement.
TAAATATGTAAATGTATTTTCATTTTAAAATGCTCGTACTTGTTTTGTGGATTTGAAGTTTACAAAGTAATATAGATGAATTATAAACAATTTTTATTTTATTGTCTATGTAACATATGACAGTGCATTTTTTCTCCTTATTCTTGACATTTTCAGTGCCTTTTCAGGCGCCTAAAAGGCGAATTTTTGTACCTGAATATCCGATGTCTAGTTATGACACTCACTGCGGCTAACAATGCTCAAGGTCAAGCAACTATTGGAAACTTGAGTATTACAAGAGTAATTAGTAAGACTCTTACTGTTAACATTGCGCGTCGGTGTATAATACGTACGCTGTGACGTACTAGGATGAAAAACACAGACGACTATTCTGATAGATATTTACAATATATTTACAGTATATTTACAATTAATGTACAAAGATTACAATACAAAAATCTAACCCCTTGGCAACCTTTCAGTTCTCTTAGCCGCGAACCCCACGACCGTCCCTAGGCCTCGCCCAGAACCACTGCTTCGAAAGCAGCAAAAAGCAACGCGAGGTGCGAAGCTGTCGGACATAGAGTCCCGTAACTATACCAGTTACATGGCCTGTCGCCAAACCGATCTTCGACCCGAAGATCACGTGCAATGATAGCACTGGAGATACCTCTCGTCTTTCGACACCAGCGTATCCCCTGTCGGCGCGGCCTTAAATATCCGTTGGCTCGCCCCCACCCTACAAGCAGCGGGCGTCATACGGCTCGCTGGCCAGCCCTTCCAGGCTGCAACCGACATCTCTTAGCCTCGCATCCGCGCGCGTCCCTTTCAGGGAATTTCCAGCCGGGATTCCTACGGGTTTTCCAGCCGGCGCGGCGAGGCGCCGCCGCTTTACACCCCCATTTTGCATCCGGCTTAGAGCGGGTTTCCCCGAAGCGGCCCGGCGCGGCCCGACGCCGCGGCGCCTATCCACGCGACGCTACAACGCACTGAGTTCAGATAGACGCATAATCGAGAAGTTACACTATTAATAGTGCAAGCATTGCACCGTCCATAAGTTCAAGTGGTTGAATTATGAGTGAATTCATACGTGTGAATTATGTTAAAACAGTTTATCACACTTAATGCACAGCGGGCTTTGCTGTAAGCGAATGTTCACGTAAGCACATTTCGGAATTATGCTACACTCCTACTTTAGAGATAGTGATTAAGACTGGTACAAATACTGTTAGTGCTACCGAGAGAGAAATGTTCGTCCACTCTGTATGAAAATGGGCGACTGATTAGTTCGAAATAGAATACGTACTGAACTGTTAAGGCACCGCCTTGAAACAACAGCTACACACATGCACACTTAATGCATTTTAGTAAAATTATAAAATGCTGCAATGACTGTGTGCGCGATGAACATGCGTTTGCTCAATATGAAATCTGTAGCCCGACCGACTAGTCCGTTACTGTGGCTGGAGGGCGGCGATAGAGGTTGGCGGTTGCAAACGGCGGGAGCCAACGAGAGAGATCGGCTTTTGTTTGTTATAACTTAGAAGCATTAAGACGGATTAGTTTATAATTAAAAGGAAGATGCGTGAGAATATGATAAAATAAAATTGAGAATTTTAATGAGATACTCGTATGTGCTATTAATATCAGCCGCTGATTACATCATATTTCCGGGAATTCAGATCGTGTCGTTATAGGTCGAGGGGATACGGTGTACGTGGGCTGAGGTTCGTGAAACCTGAGGCGAGGCGCAGAGACGAGGAGATGGAGTAATCTTGCAAAACAACTGTGGCTTAATCTCAACACTATAAATGAATGTTTAAACATGTGAATACAATTGGTGTTATAAATCTGTACAAAACTACGTTGCTTATTCATGACAAGAACGTGCATGTACAAATATACAAATTATAATTAAGTAGCTTTATCAGCTTGCTCCGACAGTGATGATGCAGACTTCATGGGCATGACGTAGACGATTTATCTCTGATATTGGGGATCTAGGAGTATCGTTAAAACCGTTCTAAATATAAGTACTTGTGTTCGAATTCCAGAGGAGGGAAAACCTTTTTTCCGGTTGGAAAACACTTTTGCGGGTAGGTGTATTACTGTAATATTAAGTACGTTACAAATAATGCCAGAATGTACGTGCGTGTAGTACCACCTATATATGTCACACTGGCTGTCTGCTAGGGCCGAAATGCATTTACGAAGAGTGTCAGATAAACACACACTTTGTTTTGCTGAAACAGCTTGGAAGTTATTCCTTCCGTTCTTGCACAATTCTTGTATTTGAAAACGCACTATACTCCATGTTTAATGGACTGAGAAATATCATTCACAAATCTGAAAGGAAAACTCACTTTTAATGGTTATTCGCCCATTTCACGTAAGTTACACGTTTTCAGGATATGTTTTTATCAATATGAAGCGTGAATTTTGATATAACGTTTTTGTGTGTTGGTCGATTGGCTAACGGAAGGTTGATTTCCAGCAGCGGAGACCATTTCTCGATGGTATGTTGTTGCGGAATCTGTCAAATGGACTTTGAAAAAACAAGGCGTAAAAGTGTAATTCCGAAAACCAGACGATAAAATTTCACGTATTGATATCTATTGATTAATGTAGTTTCCTTGTTTTTTTCGGGATGTCAAGAATTGTTGAATGGATTTTTACAAGAAGCACAGACTCACAATTTAGAGTCATTTATTTTAATATAAAAGGTTAGAATGTTGTGGGTATTTGTTTATTAGAATTGGTAAATTATATTTAATTTCTGTATTATGAAATGTCTATTAAAACGGGACAAAAGGTGTTTAACACAAAATTACTCTGGTTTTGTAAACGATGACAATTGATTGTTTTTCCTGAATTTCTTACAGTATATAATAGACCTTTTTCTTCAAATACATTTTAATATTACAAGACCATTTCAAACACTATTTGTCCCGTAGATTTAGCATTGAAATACATTTAAAATTTTCAAATTAAAAAGATTCGTAACGTTAGGTACTCCAGTATTATTTATATTTCTATCTAGATACTGTTGTTCAATACAAAAAATTAATGGAATTTGTATTTCTTTTTATTTGATTCTGAACATAATAACAAATAATTCATGAAGTTATATTAAATATTTGTCTAAAAATTTTCAATTTTAAAGAGAGTAATATGTTTTGTCCCAATGAAACTACTCCAAATCAATCACGACCTGACAAGATGATTCTTTCTAATTCTCTTTCACATGGTTTCTTTCCTTACAACAGCGTAGGAAACTGGCAAAGATGGCTGAAGACATCATCTGATGTCACTGCAGTGCCTTTGACCGAGAAGTTCTGGGATTCTATTTCCAACGGTGTCAGGATAATTGACACTACCTAGAGAGCTAGGTCGAATTCAGTCGCTATCTGGAGGAGAATTTTGCGGAACGCAGAAACCACGAAAAAGACACCGATTTCACCAGTAATCGTTAGTTTTTCGTGGTATATCCGATCAACACCAGGTGAATGCCGGAGCTGTACCCTAACAAACGGGCCACGGATCGCGCTCGATCTTCCCTTCCCGTTCCTTTTCCTTTATTCACCATTACATTTTCACGTGCACCTCACTACCACATTTGTCGGGAGACCAGTCGAGAGCTTAGAGCTTGTCCCGACCGCAGCAGGGATACGCTGCCCTGGTGCAAGGTACGGGATTGAGGAAAATCCCCGCAAACCGAGGCATAACTGGATTGACACCGGGGCATAACTTTCGAGAATGATCGCTGCCACCTCTTGTGAAAAAATGCACTACACTTACGAGACTAATGACTTCAGCTGTTAAAGCGCTCGGAATCACTAATTAATGAACCGGGAGCGGTAGCTCAGTGCATCAACTGATGTCATTGCAGCGCCTCTGACCCGGAGGTCCTAGGTTCGAGTCCTGACGGCGGCAGAATTTTCAACACTAGCCCTTCAGCTAGGTTGAATTCAGTCGCTGTCTGGAGGAGAATTCTAGCGGCCGGCTGCTCTGATCGGTAGTTTTCCGTGGTTTCTTCGATCAACACCAGGCGAATGCCGGAGCAGTACCCTACCAAACGGGCCACGGACCGCGCGATCTATCCTTCCTCTTCCTTGTCCTATCCTCTCCCATTAAACACACACATGCACTACACTACCACATATACCGAGAGACCTGTCGGGAGTTTAGAGCTTGACCCGGTGGGGCGATGCCCCACTGGTGGGAGAGTCCTGGTTAGGGGGAAACCCCAATAGCCGACGGTAGGTCGGCGCCGGATCTCGCCATATAGCGGGGGGAGATCACCGCCATCTCCCGAGAAAAACATGCATGACACTAACGGGACTAATGACCAAAGCAGTTGACGTGCCCGGAAACACGAAAAATTCAATCAATCAACTAGTTAATGAATCAATCAATAGCAAAGTGATCAAATTTTTATTTTAGTTAACAGTATTTGTAATTAATTATTTATTTATTTACTTTCGTTTTAAATATCGTAATAATCATAGTCGTAAACAATCAGTGAAATCAAGTATCGTTTGAAAAATTAACTTTTTCGAGTGAGTAACGTGTTTTGTCCCTTGGGAGCCTCCCTTCAACCTTCAGGCGCGATGTAACGACCCTGGAGCACATGACCGTCTCTTTCTAGAACATGCGCGCGCAAATGAATACTGGATTTGCGGCTACTTACGAAAATGCACTTAACAACGGCCCGTCCGTCAGCCCACGGAGAAAGCAAACTCCAACGGCAGCACTAACAAGATTACTGGCGAACCTCCAATAGGATTTAAGGCTTCGCGCTTTGCTTGGCAATCAGGGTTCTTGTCGAGTTTACAGGCTTTTAAACGAACTCGTGCATTTCAAGTTTGGAAAGAGGGATGAGGTTTAGAGAAGCGCGTGCAGTCCCTTCATGCAGTTCCTCTCAGAACAAGTGACACATGCTCTGATGCGTTTGACAGACTGAGATGGCTCAGGTCAGCAATTGAAGCGACTGCAGCGCCTCTGCACGGGCGATTCTGGGATTCGAGTCCCAACGATGACGAATTTTCCTCATTAGATCGAATTCAACTGCGTCTGCAAGGAATATTCTAGCAGCCGACAGCTCTGATCGATAGTTTTACGTAGTTTCTCCGATCAATATCTAGCGAATGCCAGTGCAATGCCTGAAAAAATGGTCAACGGACCACGCAAAGAACCATGCTCCGTTGGAAAGACTGTGACGTCATGGAGAAAAACACACAGAAATTAACAAGTATGTACAAGTTTATGTGCATGTATGTACAATAACCAACTTCTGCTCCGAAACTACACACTTCTGAGTATTTCCCTGTGGATACCCCACATAGCTAGGGAGGCCCCGCCTCCTTTGACGCTACTCCCGCGCCACTACCGTGACCTCGTCACCCGTGCACTAGGCACGACACGCTCCAGCCTGTGCGTAAAGTTTTGCGCATCGCGCGAGGTTTCCAGAATTAAAACCCTCGTGTGAGCTCGTCGGCTCTATTTTATACCAGCGTGCAGCCGTCACGTGACCGTCCTAGGTGTGGGAGGGAGGCTCGCGTCTACCACGTAACCTTCCCGGTCAAGCTGGCGTCCTCTTTGTCTAAATGTATCCCAACGCTGGGCGCCAAGCTATTCATGCCCGCAGGTATGCGATCTCCCGCTCCTCCTCCCACCCACGGCCGCCAACGCGACGCTACAATACGTGCAGGAGGAACCGGGAGGCGTGTACGTCGGTTCCGTTTCGCACATTCCAATGTTGAGGGAACACCGCTACCTCATGAGATATATTATTTACACTACTAACGACTATAGCTACCTTAAGAGGAGAATTCTAGCGGCCAGCTGCTCTGACCGGTAGTTTTCCGTGGTTTCTCCGATCAACACCAGGCGAATGCCGGAGCAGTACCCTTACAAACGGGCCACAGACTGCATGCGATCTTTCCTTCCTCTTTCTTATCCTATCTACACCCCTTATTCTCACACAGTTGCATTCAGTACACTACTGCACTTGTCGGGAGACCAGTCAGGTGCTTAGAGCATGTCCCGGCTGGGGCGATATTTCACCTTCACGTGGGAAATATCTAGTTGAGGAAAATCCCGCTTGCCAACAAGGGTTGGCTCTGAATCTCGTCAGTCAGAGGAGGAAGATCATCGTTACCCCCAGTGTTAGAAACATGCACTACAATTACGGAATTAGGGACCTTCGCTGTTGGCTAACCGGAATCACTTTTCAATGAATCAATCAATCAATCAATCAATCAAAATCGACGCGGCAATAGTCAAGTTTAACCGATCCGATGACAGAGATCGCTAAGGCAGTAGTGTCGTTGCGATCTCGGACCGAGGGGTCGCGTGTTCGAATCCCGCCTCGAACATGGTAGTATTGTGTTCGTCCTTTCACCCCCTTCTCTTCACCATATCGTTTCATTTTTTATAGTTACCATGCCGTTAACTCCAGTAGTGAGCGCTAATGATCTAATGTTGATGCGACCTTAACCAAAAATACATAAATAATTAAATTCAAGTTTTTTTTTTTTTTTTTTTTTTTTTTGCGCGTATTCCCCGCAATCTGATCTTGCTAGCGGATCATGGATGGGGAGCCTCAATGTGGTGGTTACCACAGAAATCTTGTGGTCATTCATATGTATAGGTAAAAAGAAGTAATCTTGTTCAATAAAAAGTTGTGCATTTGAATATTAATTGATTTTTATGCATATGAATATTACTTATTTTGACCCATTCAAATTAATGAAGTGATTTCGAGATCGCCATTATGGTAGAGTATGGCTTGGTGTTATTACTAAGATGTGGGAAGAAATTGACCAGACAATGGATTCTTCAAATTCTACTCGTTATTTATATAATCGTAACTTGTACATGTTCTAAGCTATTTGTGTTCATATAAACCTGAAAAATGTTTCATTATCCCAAATTATTATGAGAAGTAGAAGGCGATATTCTCCATGTTCTGGTTCCCTGAATACAATGCATTCATCCACTGTTTGCTTACGACTTTACAGTCCATTTTAAATACATATTTGCATACAGACATAACTCTCGTGGTTTCGACGGCGCCATTTTTCAATTATTCGGTACCGAATCTGTCGCGCTGCGTCGCGTTGCCCCTGTGAGTTTCTACTCTACAACAATTCGCACAAAATGAAATTTTTTGGTTCTGGAGGAATTGAGTAATTGATTTACCTGACGGGGCTACTGACCCATACGCAGGTTTGACCAGTGGGAGTCGTAACAGGCAGTGCGTATATATCTGAAGGAGATGAAGAAGAAGAAGAAGAAGAAGAAGAGGAACTTTTTTGACGGGAGGGCAGTGTTAGGGTGTATTAAGACACCTAAATAGGTGATCAATATCAGATGGTCACACAAGCATTCAGTTTCTCTCGATTCTCGCAGGAGCTGTGAGTCATTCTCGCATTCTCAAAGACAAAATGGTCGTACAGTATGAGCCGAGCAGGCAAGGTCGCGAGAGTGCACTGGTGGCCAAGATTTTCTTTAGAAGGCAAGAAGTGCCCGCCCCTCATTGGGAGATTTCTGTACTCTCGTGGAGTATTATAGTAGGTACTCCTTCTGGCCACATTTTTGCTTAAATTTGAATCTTTTAACATCGATGTTTTGTGATCCGTGTTTTTCTTCGATGATTTGTTTGCTAATGGAAAAACTCGCACAATCATAATTTTGTGAAAGTTAAAATATGAAACAATATCTGTTCCTTCAATTATCGATTCGTGTTCTTCGTTACCTTCATCGAGCAAATTATCTCTCACCGAAGAGCTAACAAGATGTTCTGTTAAATTCCTGATAAAAATAACACAGGTTCCAATATCATTCACTTCCTTGAATTTTAAAATTTAAAATGTTTCAAATAATGCATGAAAGTATTTTCTGTTACGGCGCCGTCAGTTGTGTTAATATTATATGTGTATTATCCTACGGTGCACGGAAAATTTGCATTAATTTAATGAACCAAGCAAAGCGAGAGCATTCTCAGCCCCCCCTAAACTCTCTCTCTCTCTCTCTCTCTCTCTCTCTCTCTGTCTCTGTCTCTCTCTCTCTCTCTCTCTCTCTCTCTCTCTCTCTCTCTATATATATATATATATATATATATATATATATATATATATATATATATATATATATATATGGGTATGGGTGCATGTGTGTTACTGGACTGAATGAAGTGCGCAGAGGTGGCTGAGTTCTTGACGCCCTACAGCTACTACATTCGCCATTAGAGTGACCAGGGCTCTCCGCCACTCCCCCGCGAGGGTCAGAGTGTAAACCAGCCGCCGCATGTGCCGCGCGTGTCGCAGCGGGGAGGGGACCGGAGTGCGTGCATTATCCCGCCGCGCACAATGGCAGGTGAGGGACGTTTATTCGCCGCAAACCTGTTGGCCACCGCCGGCTTTTGTCTCCCCGCCCCTACCCGCCGATATGGGCGCCACTATCACCACCTTTGCCGCCACTTTCACCGCCATCATCTCCTCCCTCACCCTTTCCTCCGTCACCGCCCCTCCGTCACCCCCCCCCACCCCCTCCGTCACGCCCCTCCGTCACCCCTCCTTCCGCCCCTCCGTCACTCCCCCTCCGTCACCACCCGCCTTCACCGCTCCCTCCGTCACTGCCCCCTCCGTCACTACCCCTCCTTCACCGCCCCCTCCGTCTTGGGACCTTCCATCACAATCCCCTCCGTTCATGTGAGAAGAATACTTATTTCAATAAAAATAATACTCAACCCTCAACAATAATTATTTTTCTTGTAATTTAAATAATTATTTTTGTCTAATTCATAAGACATTAATAGATTGCAAGTCACTTCATCGTAAATATATCAGATGTCATAAATATATAACAATTGATAAATTAAATGTTACAAATAAGTGTACATTGAGAAATTCCACAAATTCAACATCCAACATCCGTCTCCGACAACTCTGCCTCCGACAGCGTGACCGTCATACATATTTTGTGACTGTTGCCCTCCTCGAATTTTGGACTTCACGATTACAGGCATTTCAGTAGCAGTGGTGGGTATGAGCCATATGGGCCTCGCCTCCACCTCCACAATTGTTCCCTGGAAAACAAAAAGTGATGGGGGTCTTTGTTTGGGACACATCCTCGTCGTGTTCTTTAGGTCTATTCCTGCCCTTCTTTGATGTTTCTTTGAAGACTTCCCGTTAGTCATGTTCCCTTCCCTGGCAATCTTAGAATCTCACAATAAAATAATCTTATTTATCAAGCAGTTAGAAATGACCATAAATTATTGGGAGAGTTTGATTAAGATATTATGTTCATATTTGCTTGCCTTTCATGATTCCTGATCTACAATCAACTTACTAGTAGGAAACCAGGTGGTTGTTTGGTGAAATTGCTTGGTGTACTCTCGGCTATGAAACTTTGACTTCAACAGTACTAGAAAGCAGGTGAAATTGAATATTCGAGATTTTATACGGGTAAATATCATTATCGTCGGTGAAGTCTTAATTGAATTATGCAATCTTAACCTTTCTTGAAAGCAAAGAACGCCATGCGTACACTAATTGTAGATGTTTCAAACACTAAGTGAATATTTTGAGATATCCGAACTGCTGAAGGCTGCAAATAAATAAATGTCAAAGAACGGTGTTTTTAACGAATGCGTGAAAGTAAAGAGTAATAATGATATTGACATTTACGTAACACGTACGCGAAGCAGATGATTCGCGCACTAACCGATCCTTTCCAAACGTATGCGAGAGTGACAAAAAACGAGTGCCCGAATGTTCATGCGTACGTTTCTTGTTTATAGTTTTTAAAAGACCGAGTGCGAAAGATGATATAATAAAAATAATAGTTCTTTTCCACATGGAAAACAAGCTCGAGAAACAGTGTTTCACGCACGGCAGTGTGTTAAAAAACTGTAAATAGCTACATTCTCTACACTTATTTTGTGTCACATAACATGGAGTACTCACAGACGATCAACGATTTGAAATCCTTTCGAAACAAGTGCAGGCTACGAGTCGGAGAAGCTGGTGGCGAATTACATCGGCGAATGCGCCAACAGCTCCTGCAACGAGAGGTTCGCATGCTGCACAGGCATTAGCACCTTCAACTTTGCAGCTGCCCGGATTGTCATTTCTGCCAGCGACGTTAGAAATAGCCGAATTGAAGAAAATGTCACCCCGAGTCCTTCTCAAGAGAGTTGGAACCTGTAAATGGCTCTTTGAAGTAAGCTAAAGCTGTAAATTATACGGTTTCACTGTGGAAATATTTGGAATTCATCAAAAGGATGTACTGACTTCGTTGGCTCAGGGCTCGGCTAATGTCACTGCAGTTGAGGAGCAAACATTTAAAAGATGAAATACCCATTCGCAAAAAATGAGTTCATCTGTGGTTTTTACCTACAATTTTATTTCCAAGAAACCCAAACGTGAGATACCCTAAAATTTATTAAGTAGTACTATATTCGTTGAGTTAAAGGCACTGTTACAACGTATAAAAGTTTCGCTATGTATTTCTTTTTTATTAAAAAAGAGTGAAGTAGACATGTCTCGTTTCGAATAATTGCTCCTCAGTTCCTCCGACCGGGAGGTCCTAGATTTCCAGTCCCGACTATAGGATGGCAGGATTTTCGACACTAGCTAGAAGCTGTGTCGAGTTCAGCCGCAGTTTGGCGAAGAATTCTAGCGGCCGGTATCTCAGGTCAGAAGTTTCCCATGGTTTCTCTGATCAATACCAAGCAGTACTCTAACAAACGACCGGGAGCGTTAGCTCAGTGCATCAACTGATGTCACTGCAGCGCCTCTGACCGGGAGGTCCTAGGTTCGAGTCTCGACGGCGGCTAGCTTTTCAGCTAGGTCGAATTCAGTCGCTGTCTGGAGGAGAATTATAGCGGCCGGCTGCTCTGATCAGTAGTTTTCCGTGGATTCTCCGATCAACACCAGGCGAATGCCGGAGCAGTACCCTAACAAACGGGCCACGGACCACGCGCGATCTTTCCTACCTCTTCCTTCTCCTATCCTCTCTCCTTACACACACACACACACACACACACTTACACTAGCATGCACTACGCTACCACATATTCCGGGAGACCGGTCGGGAGCTCAGAGCTTGTCTCGGCTGGGACGGTGCCCTGCTGGTGGGAGAGTCCTGGTTAGGGGGAAACCCCACTAGCCGACGGTAGGTCGGCGCCGCATCTCGTCATGCAATGGGGAATATCACCACCCCCTCCCGAGGAAGAACATGCATTACACTTACGGGATAAATGACCTCAGTAGTTTATGCACCCAACCAACCAATCGACTCTCGGCATCCAGCGGGCGAAAATTACCGCTATCTCCCGAGAGAGAAAAACATGCACTACACTAACGGGACTAATGACGAAAGCAGTTGACGCGCCCGGAAACACAAAAAATAAATCAATCAATCTAACAAACGGGTCGCGGGCGGTGCGCGGATCTTTCCTCGCTCTTCCTTTGTCTATACTCACCTCTTACACTAATGTACACTTATTCTTTCATGCACTACACTATCACACATATCGGAAGTTTAGTGCTTGTTGCGATTGGGCCTCGCCTGGTTGAGGGACATACTTGCACAATATCGAGATTTCAACAGATATACACATTTTGAGGTGCCCTGGTACCGAAAAAGTGTTTTTTTTTAACGTCCGACTATACATCTTCTGACCTTCTTTTGTCTGTCTGTCTGTCCGTCAACAACTTTAGTGTCTAAACTGTTGGTAGGATTTTTTTCCAAAATGAATTTCTCTTCTACTAACACTTTCTGCTTCTCTTCCCTCCCATGGCTGTGCTTTATCCTATTCACGTTTTGTCTGTGATAAGGCGACAGCGACCTGGATTTTTTGGATCTGTGCCACGCTAACCCCCCTCTCCCGCCTCACGCATCTCGCATCGCCCTCGCACCCCCCGACGCACGTGCGGGGGCGTGGCAAACAGCCACCCCCCCCCCTGCATTTACCTCGCCCCGCCCTGCTCCGCTCTCAGCGATGCGCCTGGCCTCCGCCTTCCCCTTCGCATTGGATGCCCTTCCGGCTTCCGAGTGAACGAATACTCGTTCCGGGCACAAAAATCATTATCCTGTGAGTGTAGTGCTTGTTATTCCCGGGAGAAGGTGGTGTTTCTCTGTTGGAATATTAGATCCAGCGCTTGCCTATAAGTTGGCTTGCGGTGTTTCCCTCCTCCAGATACAACAGTGTGGCACTGACTCAGCCGGAACAAGTTGTAGTTTCCTATTGATATCTCGGGATGAATCCAACTATTGTGCATTACAATGTAAGTGGGAAAGAGACATGGTTGATTCAGGAAAGATCTGGCGCCCTCAGTGTCCCGTTTGTGAAAGCACTACTCCGGCATTGGCCTAGTAATGATCGGATAAACCGCGGAAAGCCACCGATCAGAGCATCCGCCTGTAGAATTTGACTCGAGACATTGGTTGAATTCGACACACTGCCGGCTGAGCTGGCTCAGGGCATAAACTGAGGTCATTGCCGTGCCTCAGAACAGGAAGTCCTAACTGTGGTAGAATTTTCCATACTAGCTAGATCAAGTTCAGAAGCTGTGTGATGAAGAATTCTAGCGGGTGACTGCTCTTACTGGCAGTTTTCAGATGTTTTCCCGATCAACACCAAGTGAATGTTGGAGCAGTACTTGAACAAGATCGCAGCCGTCTCCGACACCGTGACCGTCATACATTTTTTTGTGCTTGTAGCCCTCCTTGAATGTTGTACTTCACGATTACAGGCATTTCAGTAGCAGTGGTGGGATATGAGCCGTATGGCCTCGCATTCACCTCCACAATTGTTCCCTGGAAAACAAAACGTGATGGGGGTCTTTAGGACACGTCCTTGTCGTTTTATTTAGGTCTATTTCTGCCCTTCTTTGATGTTTCTTTGAAGACCGCCGGTTAGTCATGTTTCCTTCCCTGGCAATCTTAGAATCTCACAATAAAATAATGTTATTTATCAAGACCGCGCGCGATCTTCACTTCTTCTTTGTTTTCTGCAGTCCCTTACACACACACACACACACACACACACACACACACACACCCACACACACATACATACACACACACACACACTTATATGCAATACACAATTACACTTTGGGAGACGTATCGAGAGTTTACAGTTTGTCCTGGAGGTTGTCCTTGTAAGGCTTAGAGCTTGTCCCTGGGAGGCGGTGCCCCTATCATGGGAGGAACCTGGTTGGGGACGAAACCCGCAAGCCGACGGACGCTCGGTGTCGGATCTTGCCATCTAATGGGGGGAGGTCACCGCCACCTCTCGTAATTTGCAATGCACTTACGGGACTATTGACGATAACAGTTAACGCGCCCCGAAACACCAATTGATCAATCAATGAATTTTCTCGGCCACGCACTTTCTTCCTCCCTGGTTGTCTAAGTCCCTGCTTCATTATCTTTGGGTTTCTCTCCTCCCTTCCATGTTATTTAATTCACATGTATCTCCGTTGTGTCCTCTTGTTGACCGTCCTCGGCCCATCGCGTTTCCATTTCTCAGTTTCCTTCCCACATCATTAGTTTTCCTCGCGATTCATTGCCTCCACTTTACCACCTCTTTCTGGCTTGGGTATACTAGCTCCTCCCCTTTTCTGTTTTCCTGCACTTCCGTCCTTTATTTCTAAAAAAATTCCCTTTGCGTTTACCTCCCTTTCAGATTTCTGCGACTCTGTGCCTTCCTTCTGCGTCCTTTTTACACTCGCTGTACCCAGCCCCATCTTCCTTCTCCATTTCCTCCACTCTCCCTACCGAGAGAGGTGGCTGAGTGCATCAATTGATGTCACTGCAGTACCTCTGACTGAGAGGTCCTAAGTTCGAGTCCCCACAGTGACGGGATTTTCGTCACTGGTTTGTCAGCTGGGTCGAATTCAGTCGCTGTCTGCAGGAGAATTCTAGCTGCCGCCAACACACATGCACTACACTACCACACATGCCAGGAGACCGGTCGGAAGCGTACAGCTTGTGCCGGCTGCGGCCATGCCCCGCAGGTGGGAGATACCTGGTTGAGGGAAACCCCGCTAGCCGATGGTAGGTCGACGCCGGATCTCGCCATGCAACGGGGGAATATCACCGCCCCCTCTCGAGGACGAACATGCATTACACTTACGGGAATAATTACCTCAGTAGTTTATGCGCCCGTAATGACGCCCAACCAACCAATCGACTCTCCGTACTTTGCCCGACCTCTCACTTGTTCACTCAGACCCACAAACTTAAGCTTATGCCGTCCTCTGCATGCTGTATCGCTACAAAGTTCACAAAACGTTTCTTCCAAGAGTACAAAGTAATGTTGTAGCCTGGTAACAAAAAACGTAGCGTGAACAACTAATTATTTCATTTTTGTTTGAAAAAATATCTGAATGTCATGTTTAATTGACAGGAAAATGCCTTGTTTAATCTAATTGCAATGGAAAAGTGGAGGACTAATTGCTAATTAAAGTTATTCATGAGCTCTGTGAATAAGTTCATTAAGTGTTCGGGAGCTCTGATGAAATGTTTAATGAAAGAGACGTGAGATGATAATGAAAGTGGCAAATGGTGAACTGTAATTGTAATTGGATAAAAATGAAATTATTGCTCTTCCACTCTCAAAAAATCCTTCCACTGCGCATGCCCGAACGTGGCCTCTCCCTCCAAAGCTCCTCATTTTTTCCCCACCTGCGTGCACTCTTTGTCACAGCGTAGCTCTCTCTCTCTCTCTGTCTTTCTCTTGTGGGTCGCGCGGTATTCAACCTGCGAGTTTGGCGATAACAAACAGACGAGTGAAAAGGATCAGACGAAAGGCAGCTTACGTGTTACTACTGTAGGGGTTGTCCAAACGATCAACAGAAAATAAGCCATGTCATGAAGAGTTTCGGTCTCCAGTTCTAGTTTTACCGTGGCTAGTAAGCAGTGACTGTGTTTTACACAGTAGCTGTTGTTATTACCAAATTTTGTTCACGATTGTGCATTTTATTATGGCATCTTCATAATCCACCAGTGTGTTGGGTAGGCCACTGAGAGGACAAGCGCGTGAAATGGGGCTGAGATGGCCCCTTGTTTTGCTTCTGGACATAAATGTAACTTCATTATCTGTTCACGTCTTCTAGAATTCAGCGGGAAATATAGTTATTCGTTACTTATTATCGTTTCCATGTTGTCGCGGCAGGCAGTAAGAGCCCAAAATTTATTGTTTATTAATCCTAGAAAATAGATTTTATTACATGAGAGCGGTGTTTTTTTTTATTTCAAAGTTCAAATAGTATATGACTTAGTGTAGGGATCACAGAATTTTGATAATGTGCACAGATTTCACTTCTCCCCATATTACGTCATACAGTTTTAACTTTTTTTTTTTTTTGACGTAAAATAAATTTACAAATCTTTTATGGAGTGGTTCAGTACTTTCGCCAGCTCAAAAAGTACATTAAACTTGCGTGATGGAAATGTAGTGCAGATGGCGAGTGATGTGACATGTTTTTCGGAATCCACAATGAAGACCGTAATTAGGGAAGGGCTTGAAAGTGTCACCTCACATTTTCAACTCCCAAAGGAAAGAAAATGGGGAGAACAAAACTGATCGAAGTGGATTCATTTACAGATTATATATTTCAGATTATATATTATATATTTCACAGATATAAGGTAGAAAATTCATCATTTTTACACTGTAAAATACGAATGTCCTACTATTAGAAAGCTATTAACCGCACTGTAGGAAGCGAAGTTATTGACTGCGGCAGAGACTTCCTGAGAATGCGATTACGGAAGCTTGGTTTCAAGTGGAAAAGATGCCAGTTCAATAGAAAACTCTTTATAAACGCCCCGAGAGTGCGATATGGAGTATGCGTTACTTACAAGAAATCTGTAAGAACAGGGAACAGAATATAGTGCATATCGGCGAAACATACATTCAGGCATCACACAGTGTAACATCGTGTTGGCAATCTGAGGAGGAAATTGGCCTTACAATACGAATAAGTAAAGAACAAAGATTAATTATTGTTCATGGGGGAGGTGAAGACGGGTTTGTCGATGATCTCTTGATGTTGTTGATAGTCTCTTCGGAACAAAATACAGGAGATTATCACGCGTCAAAAAATATATAGTAGAATCGCTAAATAATCATGGAGTTGCTTTTGTTCCATTACTCACCCACTTGAGTATACCCACTTGAAAACGATATATCGTTGATTAAACAATCATCGAACATGGCTACATTCCTCTCCGTCTTCCACCGTACCATCCAGATCTACTTTCAATAGAACTTGTTTGTGGAGGGCGCGTGGCAGCATAAACAATTGGTGCATCCTTAAAAGAAAAGGAAACGCAGAGAAGCGTTTGCGCAATACAGTGTTGAACAATGGACGAAATGCTGCGAGCATGTGCAGGGAATAGAAGCTACCTGCATATAATAATTCGATGTGATGGACCAACACATTGATGAATCTTTTCTTTGGACACTCCTGGGAGTGCGAGTTCTTCTTCTGAGGACGAGGGCAGTGATGATGAGTGACGGTCAGTGCGATCGCTGCGTCTCGCAGTCGCCTCTCCTTGTCACCTACGCGCTTCCTTATCGCCGAGAGGGGAAATTTCAGTTGCCGCAGGGTGGGGGAGACTTCACCAAAGGTACGTCCGCCATGATGTTTTTTTGCGAGCGGTTCAGCTATAGAAAGATATGTCTACCAGACGTGTGAGGGGACACACATGAAACGTTAATATTACCATTAATCCCCTCCCAGCTTTTTCACCCCAGCCTCGGTCCATTATCCTACTCCAGGTCTCATCGGCAGCGGTAGCTTGGTGACATCGCCATATCTTCTAGATTATTGTCGATCGGGAGGTCACAGGGTTCAAATCTCAACGGTGGCGGATTTTCGAAACAAGCTACATCGCTAGGGGGAATACAACCAGCGGGAGGGGAATTGTAATTACGATCTCTTATGACCGGTTGTTATTTGTTTGTTCTACGACTAATACCTGATGAATACCCAAGCAGTATCTTAACAAACGGACCGGGAACTGTGGCTCAGGGCATCAACTGATGTCACTCCAATGCCTCTGACCGGGAGGTCCTACGCTCGAGTCCCGACAGCGTCAGGATTTTCGACTCTAGCTTGTGAACTAGGAGGAATTCAGTCCTGTCTGGAGGAGAATTCTAGCGGCCGGCTTGGTAGTTGTCCGTGGTTTCCTCGATAAACACATGGCGAATGCCGGAGTAGTATCCTAACAAACGTCTACGGACCGCGCGCGATCTTTCCTTCTTCTATCTTCCACCTTCCACACTTACACTAACATACACTACACTACCACATGTGCCGGGAGACCGTTCGGGGACTTAGAACCTGTCCCGGCTGGGGTGGTGCCGGGCTGGTGGGAGATACCTGGTCGGAGAAAACCCCGTTAGTTGACGGTAGGTTAGCGCCGGATCTCGTCATCCAGTGGCGGAAGATCACCACCACCACCTCCTCCCCCCCCCGACGAAAACATGCACTACACTTACGGGAGCAATGACTCGGAATCAGTAATCAATCTATCAATTCTAACAAACGAACCAAAGACCGCCTGTGGCCTTTCTTACCCCGTCCGTCCACACCCATACAATTTAACTTGCATGAACTACTCTGCCAAACATTTCGCGAAATTGGCCGGCAGCTTAAAGCTTATCTCTCTAGTGTTTCCCGCGTTGTAAGAGAAACCTTCAGGCGGGAAATTTTCCAACCCGACGTGTAGGTTGGCGCTGGATCTCACATTACAACGTCAGAGGAATGCCGCCTCCTTCTGACGTACAAAACGCACCACACTTACGAGCATAATGGTCATAATATTTGGAAACATGAAATAATCCCGAACCCATTACATAAATGGAAACATTAAATGATCAATTTTCCCCTCTTTATGCAACCTCTTCCCTTCCTCTTTCACCCTTCCGCTCCGCCCTGCTCACCGTCGTCGTGAATTCCACCCACGCATTCAATCCACCGCTGCTGTCCCGCGCCCGAATATTCTCCTTATCCCCACACCTTTATATTGCTCGCACAATGCACGTGATGGTTATGACTGTTTGGGGATTTGAAATTCAAATGACGGACCGGTGGGATAAAGCGGATTGGATTCTCATCGGTTCACAAAAACGAGGCTCTGTCGAAAAACCGCATCTCTTTATGAAGAGTAAATGGTACCATGTCAATGTTTTATGGCTAGGCTCTCTGAAAGAAAGGAAAAGCAAATAGTTTTTTATCTTTCTGTGGTGTTTGGAGACTATTAACGACTGAATGGGAAATATAAGAATGCTAACAACGGGACAACAGAAAACTCGGAACGACTTTATGAATCGTCGCCAAATGACGTGAATTGATAGAGAATGTGAGGATAATTCTGTCCATTTCTAAAATATTGTACTTTTGTATCGTGTTAAAGAAAGTAATCCCAATACATTTATGCCAAAAGTAAACTCAAATCAAAAGTAAACTTTGAATGACTGTTACTTCTTATGTAGTGGATTGTGTAATAAATTACACGTGTATTTTGAATCAAAACCGACGCACACCCACCTGACGACCTCGATTCACAGTTGCGTAATTTCGTACAGTTTCATTATAACAGTATTTTCGTTTGTTTACCCACAGTTTCACTAAATGATAAATTTACTCAGAACTTCACTAAATGTGATACAATTAAAAATGAATTGTATGTATTAACATTTTCATTAAGTTGGGTTTTTACAGAATTTTTTATCCAGATTATTGCGAGTTTTTTTTTATGTATTGTGTTAAATAGCTAATTGGTTTTATAGTATTGATGAAGATGAAATAAACATACAAAAACATATTATAATAGAGTTTCTAAAAAAACTATTGTCACGACTTCAACATTGATTTGAATTGTACGTTATCTGATATTTTTGTGCGTCTCTGATTTGTGTCTGAGAATCAGTTCAATCTCTCCTTGACTTTACCACTCCGTGCTTCGGTTGGTTGGTTAGTGATTAACTACAACTGATGATGATTGTCTGGCTTAACGGAGTCTTGCTCCTTGTTCAACGCCAGTAAGAATGGTTAGAGATCGTTGTTAGAAAAAATGAAAGCGAGACCTCATATTCACATTCGGCGACCACCGATTGACCGTTCGGTCCCCGAACAGCATGGAATATAAATTGGTAGCGCCAATGCAACGTACAAATTGAAAATTTTCTGACATCATTGCACATTTTCTACTTTTATACCTATCCCTACGAGAGACGGCGTTTGTTAAGGACGGCAATGCATTTAACCTCCCACTAACATTATCAACTTCACGGGGGCCTTCATCACTCTGGACCTCCCAGAACCTTCTTTGCAGCACATTTCGTCTGCCACCTTAGCCACCGTGGAGCTAAAATAATCATGATCATTAGCACAACTCTCCGGCGCGCGTAAGCGGCTTCGTGGGCGGACATTATGAATCCTATTACACCGCTGGTGCCCCGCCTGCCAATCCGCCCGCCTGAAAGCCCTTTGCGCGCTAATTGCCTCCACACCTTTCGTCGTGTGCGACCCCTTTCAAACGCCCTGCCGCCACCGCCGCCACCGCCGCCACCGCCGCCACCGCCGCCACCGCCGCCACCGCCGCCACCGCCGCCACCGCCGCCACCGCCGCCACCGCCGCCACCGCCGCCACCGCCGCCACCGCCGCCACCGCCGCCACCGCCGCCACCGCTACTGTCACCTACGCCGCCACCGCCACTGTCACCTACGCCGCCACCGCCGCCACCTCCGCCACCGCCGCCGTTTCCGCCGCCACCGCCACTGTTACCGCCGCCACCGCCGCTGCCACCGCCGCCACCGCCGCCGCCACCGCCACCACCGCTGCCACCGCCGCCACCGCCGCCGCCGCCACCACCACCGCCGTTTCCGCCGCCACCGCTGCCACCGCCGCCAACGCCGCCACCGCCACACCGCCGTCCCTGCCCCTGCCACCGCTACCACGACCGCTATCGCGTCCGTCACTGTCTCCACCACCGCCAATGCCATCCATCATCACCCCCCTCACCGCCTCCGCCGCCATTGCCCCCCAACATTCCCCGCCCCCGTTACCACAGCCCTGCAATCGCTAACGTCGTTACCGCCCGCCAACACCGCCATTGCCACCATCGCTACCACCCGCACCGCTATCGCCACAGCCAGTATTGCCACTCCTTCTCCCACTGCAGTCACCATCTGCCGCTGCCGCTGTCACCGTCACAGAAACTAACGTTTCTCAAAAACAAATGTATGAGCCTTAAAATGTGTACCAGCGAACTATCTTCACATTTCGTTTTCACAAAAACAAAAGAAATTGAAATAAGTATAATATAAATTAATCTAATAATAAATCCAATTCCTTTAAGGATGAAAGTATAATAATAAGCATAAATTAGTTAGTTATGGTTATATTTATTTTAGACATTTAAGTGTATTGTAAGCCTTCGAAATTCGATTTATAGATTAGTAATAATTTCAGAGAACATAACCGAACTTTTTAAGAGTAGAATACGTCGTATGCACCTAAAATAATAATAAAACAAGGAATAAATAAAAAAATATTACAGTAATTAGAAAAAGAAATCGGCTTTACGTTATTTGTTCTGTGACTTTCATTGCTTAATGCGTTTTTAAATAACAATAATGTTACAGAAAAACTCAGTTTGGGACGGTGTTAAAATAAGACTTCGGGAGGTGACGGTGAAGGGTTGACCTTTATTGCCTCCTCTGAAAAACGTCCCTTTTTGATTTGATGTATCCATTATGTCACATTCTTCTTCACGTGATCTTTCCTCAGGGTTAGCTGTTAGTGGCCGCTAGGCAGATGCTACGAGATTGGTGCTTACAGCTTGTGATAGTGTTCCCCTTTATTATGCGACCCTGCGTGTCCCCTTCCTATGGACTAAATATACCCTAAAAATTGCAAAACCGCACAAAATCAGCTCATAGGAAAAAGAGGACTAACAAGTACACACAAACAATATCTTGAAAGTTTATCTTGTAATGTCAATAAATAGTCTCATCAATAGGGAGAGGGATTTTATGTTTATGTGTATTTTATTGAAATATGCTATTAAAATATGCTTTTTTGACCTAAAAATTCTGAAATACGCACTTTAATACGCAATACAAATTAACACGGTTTCATTTCCTGAATAAACATTTCTTGACAAAAGTAAAGAGAAGCATGCTTCCTATGAAAAGATATATAAGTACATTGTATGTCTTGTTGCATTTCTTCTGTCTGGTTTAAGAAATATATCAAAAAATATCCTACATTTGCTCAAGTATTTTATCATCTATAGAAGAGACAAAAACGCGAACTGTGACAAGCTCATTCCTATCAACGAATACTCACAAATAAATAAAAAAATTCTGTGAAAAAATGAAGCGTTTTAGAGATAAGTCTCTATTTTAACGAAATACGCAAAATATGGGTCTATAGTTACGCGACTTTGCACCATCAGGAAAGATCGACCAAATATGCCCAAATATCCACCAACATTCATAATATCCAATGATAACCAAATATCAAGAAATTTCACTTAGCTATCCCCTGCAGCAACTGATAATTATATGCGTAAACACAGAAATCCACTCCCTACTAATTAATGATAGTAAAATTAATAGATAAGACTATTTCAAAGGGTGACTTTTCTAAAGCTCCTGCGATAAAAAATAATGCTTCAAATATAAAATATACCGACCCCTATTAATATCTAAAGCTTTATTAAACAATGGAGCCCCAAAGAATATTGAGAATATTGAATATACGTAATGGATATAGCATGAAAATAATATATTATCTCTGCTTTTCAGAAATGAAATATACAAGTATTTTAAGTACAATTAATAAGTTTATAATTTTGTTTAAAAATTAATAGATGGCTTCATGTTTGTTGTAAAGAAAGTTGTAAATTATTCTACGTGTTTCAGGTTACGATGTATAATTAATCATTGTTCTATGTAAAGTAGCATGGTATTATTAAACCAAACAGGTCAATATTAATTAATTAAGTAGAATAATTAGTGTAAAATAAAGTGATGTATATAAGCAAAACTATTTAAGAATTTAAGAAGGTACTCCGAAGTCTGGAATTCAATTTATAACATTTAAAAATAGTCATTAATCAGATAAGGGCTTTTTGTTGCTGGTGGTACTAACATGATATTTTTTACCTACGTCTAAGGATTCCGATTTACTTGTTTACGAATTAATATAAATTGACTAGGCTTTTAATATTTTGATGTTCATTTCTCCCTTCATATTTGTCTTCCAAAATTCCCTCCCTAAGATAACATATTGCGTCATTCAATTGTTTTCGTATTTGCATAGCACGATTCTCTGGATTCAGGTAACTTATGTGGCATAAACGAAGCTCCATATCAAAGTCAATAACAAGCAATAATGAATCAGTAAAAAATAAAATTAATTTAGTCAATGAAGTAATACACTCGTACAAAATGTCTAGTGAATATTTACCCTTACTTTTTACGAACATATATTTAAATTCTAATTTCTTGACGTTTGGAAAGACGGCCGAGTTTTCTAATCCATTAAATCCATTGTTTTTTTTTCTTTAAATGAAAAGTAGAGGATTCTAGATATCTCATATAAAGGGCTCCTCCTCTTATTAACTCGTTTTGTAGCATAATGCACTTGTTGTTTGTAGTATGTTTTGCCTAAATATTAACAATATCTTAAAATTAACAAAATGGACACGCGAACGCACTCTGTCTACCGAAAACTGTCAACGTTTCGTCAACTAGAACCAACAGAGCTGTGAGTGTGAAGTTGTAGTTAGTGAAGCGAAGACAGCGAGTTTTTAAGAACAAATTTTAACGTGTATGACTTCCGTGGTTTTCTTCTCAGTCAGTACCATCAAATTTTGAAGAGTCTCCACTAGTCATCATAAAATGCGAAACGCTCTGGTATGGATATTCCATGCAAATGTTCGCCTGCTTGCTATCCGATCTCGCATTCTCACCCTCGCTTCCCCGGCTGTTGCCCACGCCTGAGGCCATGAGATCGGATACCTGCGCGCAAACACGATGTGTTTACTGAACGCACAATGCGGCGCAGCTGATGAATCAGGGCGGAGGTCACCCTTCGTGAAACACCACGGGAGTGGGACGGGTGGCAGTGGGAGGACGAAGGCACGCATGGAGGGATGCGGCTGCCCTATGTCTCCATTCATTGATTGATTTTTTCGTGTTTCCGGGCGCGTCAACTGCTTCGGTCATTAGTCCCGTTGGTGTAGTGCATGTTTTTTCTCGGGAGATGGCGATGATCTTCCCCCGCTGGATGGGGAGATCCGGCACCGACCTACTGTCGGCTAGTAGGGTTTCCCCCTTACCAGGACTCTCCCACCAGCGAGGCACCGTCCCAGCCGGGATAATTTCTAAGCTCCCGACCGGTCACCCGGAATATATGGTAGTGTAGTGGATGTTAGTGTAAGTGTGTGTGTAAGGGGAGAGGATAGGACAAGGAAGAGGAAGGACAGATCGCGCGCGGTCCGTGGCCCGTTTGACAGTTACTGCTCCGGCATTCGCCTGGTGTTGATCGGAGAAACCACGGAAAGCTACCGATCAGAGCAGCCGGTCGCTAGAATTCTCCTCCAGACAGCGACTGAATTCGACCTAGCTGAAAAGCTAGTGTCGAAATTCCTGCCGCCGTCAGGACTCGAACCTAGGACCTCCCGGTCTGAGTCTGTACGTGTTGTTGGTGTGTATCTTATAGAGCGCGAGTGCGTGTGTACATTATGCCAAAGGTAGCACGTTCTGCGCCCTGGTTGAAGAGACCCTCGAGGCGGTGAAGGCGGGGGGGCGGGGGGGGGGGGGGGGGGGGAAGGGGGGGGCCATATGCGGAGCGGGGCGGAGCGGGGGGAGCGGAGCGGAGCGGGGCGGGGGGCGGAGCGGGGCGGAGCGGGCGGAGCGGGCGGAGCGGGGCGGAGGGCGGGGGGCGGAGCGGGGCGGAGCGGGGCGGAGCGGGCGGAGCGGGGCGGAGCGGGGCGGAGCGGGGCGGAGCGGGGCGGAGTGAGGCGGGGATGAGCTGGCTAGGACGGGTCGGGGCAGAGTGGGGCGGGGCGGGGCGGGGCGGGGCAGGGCGGGGCGGTAGCGAAGGGTGGGAAGGTGGTGCTCACCGCAGGGAGGCAGGCGCTCCATGTTGACGAAGGCGGCGTAATTACCCGGAAGGCAGGAGGCGACGGAGCTTCAGCGCAGAGGTCGCTATCTTGGGGGAGCAAATATCCGACTCGTGCCTCGGTCACGGCTCCTCGGGCGTGTAACTGCTTCTATCAGTAATCGGTGCGTCTTGGGATGGTCAAAAACATCGATGTTTTTAAATCGTCGATATTTTCCATCCGAAACATCGATATATTAACATCGATATTTTGCTTTCCATGTTTTCTTCACATCTATATTTTGTTGCAAGAAATGGATATGTTTTTTTTTTTTTTTTAATTAGGCATATTGTAGAGTAGCAGCAATCCCCTACAATATTGCATTGTTTTGCATCATCCTCTTTATCACGCTATTCATTTCGCCTGTGCAATCTGAGGGAATTTTACATGGTTTTACTTCGACGGTGTATGACTGGAAGTGACTACAGGGTAAAGTAGCGAAACACGATGTTCTTTATTGTTAATTTTATTCTTAACATTCGATAATAATTTTTATTAACATACTACTAAAATTCTGGTAACCAAACAATAAAATATATCCGTTTTCCGTACTGTAATTAAAAATGGATAGGAAAATAGCATGTTGATTAGTCTATAATTACAACACCGATGTTTTAAACATCAGTGTTTCTTCGTCGATGTTTTCATTGACATCGAAAACCCTTTAGTGATGTATCGAAATATCGATATATCAATGTTTTGGTAAAATTTGCCATCGCTAGACGCGGCGCCCAACGTGCAGTCATAATGTGCGCCACACTACTGGAGATTTTTCTTGGGAAACCGACCCTTGTCTAGCACGCGCCGCAATGTTGCCATGAATGGTCACGATTGATTGATTAGTGATTCCTGGCGCCTCGACAGCTAAGGATAGTAGTCCTGTAAGTATAGATCATGTTTTTATCGTGGGAAGTGGCGATGGTTGCTGGATAGCCAGAACAGACGCCGACTTACCCGTTGATTGTGGGGCTTTCCCCGACCAGGTATCTCTCACAAGCGAGGCACCGCACAAGGACAAGCTCCCGACATACATACATGTGTTTTAAATTTGAATTATAATTAGATACGAGCCGGTAGCCGTGGCGGATTCGGTGGTATAACGGTCAGCGTACCGGACTGTTGTACCCGAGTTTGCGGGTGAAAAAATCCTTCGTACGCCTTCCTTCGGAGGGGAAGTAAAGCCGGCTGTCCCATGTTAATAGATTTACTGCATGTAAAAGATCCTCAAGCCTAAAAGAAGCCTCTGAGCATAATTGAGGTCCGCCAGTTTCGTCGTCCAAGATAATACCTCCTTTCTCCGTTAGGTGGTGAAAGGAGCGGAACGAAATTTGCGTGGTTAGACGGAAGAGCGGGCCTGATGGCCCGAGTCTCTCCACGTAAAATAAGTATTAACTAAACTACACTAAACCAAAAGTGTGGTAGTGAAGTCCATATAAGTGTAAACGTGTGTAAGGACCGGACGGACGCCTTTTTTATTTTTACAATGACTTTTAACAATAGGATTGACTTGATTGTACTTCTCGAATTGTTTTATTAGATTTTCACTTTGCTTTTTTTGGCCTGATTGACTTTATTATGCCTACATTTGATATTTTGCCTTATTTTTGGCTTTTTCTTCTTTTTCGTTATTATTTTTCTTGTTTGTTTGTTTTTCTGTCGGTTATCTCGATCGAACTGTCATAACGAGAAACATACGCGCAAGCCTGGACAACCCGAAGGAAGTACGGTTGTGTTTTGTCTTTCTCTGGAAGCGGAGTCTCCAAGGTCAGGTAGTGTGAAAAATCTAAATGAAGAGGAAGATAATAGGTACCGGTAATGATTTTCGATTTTTAAATTGATGCTGTCTGTCTTTGTTTACTCACGAAAAATCCCATCCTAAAATATGGCTTTCGATCTCTTTTGTGGACAGAGCTGTGTGTATGGGATGTACCATTTCTAAAAACTATAATTCCATTTTCACTAATACCATTTCAAGATTCAAACAACAAGAGTCCACAATACCATTTCGTAGAAAGAACCTCGCAAGTAAAACAAATTCGTAGTCATCATACCGGGCGGTCATGTGCAATCAAGATTACAAAGAAATGATCCATTTCCTTCCACGTAAGTTCTACTGTAATGTTTATAGATATAATAAAAATGTGAATTATTTTAATTATTTTTTACAGTGAATCCTTTCAAATGATGATTTTTTTTGTTTAATTGCCTACGTGTCTATTTTATCCAGAATAAATGCATTTTTACATGTCTATTTTCGTAAAAATAAAGCTTATTTTAGATAAAATAAATGTTCGATCTTCCGAGTTCTACTCATGACCTTTTCACAACAAAAAGATCGAAATACCCTGGTATTTTAAATCAAAAGTTACGAACAAAGGTTCGAATTTCAATGTTTCTCCCTTTCCAGAATTTTAATCATTTCCAATCTAGACCGCAGGGCATTTTATGAAAATGTGAGTTGACTGGAGAGTACGCAGGGAGCATTCAAGATATCATCTATAATGCAGTTGAAAGATCAGCCTCCCCTCGATTATAACTGTTTTGTTCCGGAGAATTCAGGTATTCAGGCCATCAAGTCTCTATGCTTGATTAATCTTTGTTTTAGAATCAGTAGGCGTTACTATCTGGCTTGTTGCTCACGATAATTTTGAAACCACGTTTATTGCTTAAGGCATGAATGAAATAAATTTCAAACCATATACATCTTCGATGTAGGTATGTTAACTGATCAATTAATGACAGTTATGTGCCACAGTAAATTTAATCTTCGCCGGTTGCGTAGCTGAATTAGTGGTACTCCAACAGCCCATACTTTCTCGCATGGTTTCTAACTTCTGCAATTTTCGAAAATTTAGAACTCAACTAAAATAAGACCTATGTTCTTTCTGTGAAAATTCTTTTAAGCGACCTATGTTCTAGCTGTGAAAAAATTCAAAAGAAAATCTTGAGTGTTTTTAGAAATATTTGTTCTATAATTTGCATTAATTCCAGAAATTACGCGAAAACTACAAGTTTTTTTTAAATTGAACTTTATCTTTTTTTAAGATTTGATTTTTACTTTCTCGCGTACTACTTATGCAATGTACAGAAAGTATTGTCCTCCGCGTTTCAGTCCTTATCAGAAGTGATTGAATCATAACGCATCCAATGATCCATCTGATTCATTCAGAAAGTCACCGGCGAGTGTCGGGCATCTGGAAAAATCGACAAATCCTTCCCTGTGGCACTAAATGTGTCTTGTGAGTGAAACAGAAACGGAATGTAAATTAATGAAGTAAATAAATAAATAAGTAAATAAATAAATAACTCGCGAAGATAGGACCTTGAGCAACGCCTATGATCGCAGAAAGACAGCGACGGCCGTCCACTGTGGAGAGCCATTTGCCAACACAGCCGCCCCCGCAGCCACCGTCGCACCCCCAGGGGCCCCGCTGCGCGTGGGCGGGCAAAGCTGTTGCGCTTGGGCGCCGCCGCCCACCGGAAGCGCTGCGGTCGCTGTTCGATGCCAAAGCTCGTAATACGCGCGAGCAGCGCACTGCAAATTAGTTCGCGTTGTTTTGTCGATGGTCCCTTTCATTTCGAATTGATCGTCGCTGTGCGGTGCGTGTGTTATACTCGTTTGTATTGGTCTGCGCGTTATTGTAGTTGGCGGTTGCGGGGCGATTGCATGTTTTTTTGTTGTTTTTGTTACGTTTTTTAAGCCTATTACGGACCAAACTGAACGTTTGCAGGCGTATTATATCTTACTGGTGGTTTGCATCTACAAAGCTGCTCCTATATTGTGCAACTTTTTAAATATTCAACTAAAACAATTAGATGTGAGACATTCAAGGAAAAGGAATAAAATCTTATTAAACAACATTCTGATGTGAACACCATGGTAATATATGCACATGTGTTAAGATTTTGAAAACTCTCAAATACACTTTCTAGATTGAAATGTTTAATTTGCTGGTTAACATATTTTAGAAAATCGTTCGTGAAGATTTCTTAATGTTTGTATGAAAAGCAAAATAATATTTTTAAAAGGTTAATTCTGGTTGTGAACTTCATTTGCCCGGGTATTACATACCTGAAATCTTCATTGGTAAGCGATTGCGCTGATGGTAATTTCTCATGGTTTCTCCGACCAATCCCGTATGAAATGTCGCCGCACGGACTACGTCCAATTTGTCTATCCCCGTCCTTGTCCCTTCCGCACCCTGCAAGCGCGCGCGCGCGCGCGCGCACACACACACACACACACACACACACACACACACACACACACACACACACACACACATTCAATATTCACATACACTACCCATGTCGGGAGACTAGACGGTAGTTTAGAACTTCAGTTGGTTGAAGTAATGTCTCGCTTGATAACTGTGAGGAGATAAAACTCTGCAAACCGACTGTAGATGGCTCCAGATCTTACGTTCTAGTAGAAGAGTAACACCACCACTTCCTGGGTCGTAATATTCACTATACCTACAAGACAAATGGCATTTTTAGTTGGTGGGGTTAGAAACACACACACACTCATTCTTTTAAAACATAAATACCCGCCATAATTTAACGGTACCTAAGAAGAAACACATGTGACTGTTTTCTTAATCTAAGTTTTAAATCTTTTTATTGCCTGCCTACCCTCGCTGCTTTCATCCAAAAGATAATTAACATGTATTTCAGAATAAATGAATTTACGAAACGCTCTCCGTTTCTGTTAAATTATTTCTGCAGCCGGTCCGAATTTATACCTTTTTTGGGCGCCAGGAAGGGGTTGCGATTTTAAATTTTCCGGAAACGCATCTAAAGGAAAATAATTATCCTACTAGCTCTGCCGAATGGGTTCTTACGAAAATAATCGTCGCCGGTACTTTCTTTCTTCCTAGCAAACGATCATTCGATCCGCTCTCCATACGGAAGAAGCGAGGGATCTGAAATTTGTTTCTGGAAAGAAATTATTAAACTTAGGATTGCACAAGATGGTAAAGAAATGATAATCAGCGTTTCTTTTTCAGAATAAGAACGTTATAAGTTTATTCCTCAATTAATTCTTTTGACATGAAACATCACCTTGGTCATGACCAATTGTAAATAGTGCTATTATTCTTACTATGTATATATCCATGCGTTCTTGGACGATGAGGCCAAGAAGAATCCACCGCTCCGACCAATCTTCTCTCTTGTATCTTGTTCTCGGTCCGCTGCCGGATCAATGTCCTCCTTAACTTATTAATTGTTTCACTTACTACTCCAGGTGCCAGAATTATTCAAAGTTCCAAATAGAATTACGCACACAGAATATAAGTCCTCACTGTTCAATTATTTCCCGCAAAATTTCACCAAGTTCCGCATCTATCATTTGCAATGACCTCTGAATTACGATGTGCACGGTACGCGGTCTAAAGCTCATCTCTCTTATGACAAAAAGTTCAACCCTCGATAACTTTCATACATTTTTGTCTCTTACTTTACAAAACAATCTCCAGTTTCCTTCTACGTCATACCCCATTACTAGTTTACCACCAATCCTACATGCCCTTATGTCACAATCGTCTGTTCCGTTACTTGCCGTCCTATGTTTTTCCTTTGCTTCCATGGTTGCTAAGGAACCTGCCTGCATGCCTATGCCCCCAACTTTTACACTTTTCACGATGAATTTAATAAACGTTTGTCCCCAATCAATTTCCATCAAAATATTGTGTGACAGTCTGGTATGTCACAATATATATATATATATATATATATATATATATGTGTGTGTGTGTGTGTCTGTGTCTGTGTGTGTGTGTGTGTTTAAACTAAACCTCGTATTGTGTTCAGTGCATTTTGACTATTCTTTAGTAAAGAATTGTCTTCAATGCAATACACTTGGGGCAAATGGGGAAATAAGTGGAGCACAATGTGTGATTGAGAAGGCATTTTGTAAGAGAAAATACTGCTGCATAAGTTCACATGGATTTACACAGTGGTATTTAAAATTGTACAGACCTCTTCATGAATAAGGTTTCAATTTTGTGTTGTAACGTGCTTAGTCACGGCCTTTGTAAACATAGTATTTTCTCATTACAAACTTGCCCGCGCCATGTAACAAAACTAAAATCTCACAAGTCGAAGAACAAAATAATGAACGAATGACGGCAGTATTTTTTTAAATTTTATTCGTCAAAAACAGTAAAAAACTGTATGTGACGTATGGGGGGAGAAAATTATCTGCCCACGCTTTCTTGAGTTTCAGAATCCTTTCCCAACTATTTAACTATTAATAGCTGAAAGATGAAAAATAGTAGTAGTGATAATAATAATCTACATATTTTCGTTGTCGAATTATAGAAAACTTATTTGTAACGGTAAAGAACGGATTTGATTTTTCTCTATTGCTAACAAATAGAAACTCACCCTAACCACTACTACCACTACAAGCGAAAGGAAAGCTCAACAAAACGTGCGCATAGTGAAGCTACATTTACGTTCAGAAGCAAATCAAGGGGCCATCTCAGTATTTGCTCAATGGATCAGGGAAAGTGGACAAAAACGTATCGAGATGGGGGTCATTGATCCGGAAACTGAAGTACATTACTTGTTACAGACATTTAAGTCTTCTTTTTAAATTATACACTGCAAATGTAAACTAATTCATTGTACTATATCTTTGTTTTGTTAAAGTAAACATTATTTTTCTTTTTGACGATCAGTATAGTCTCTAATTGTATAGAAACAGTTTTGCAGCAGAAAAGATTTTACTTTTAACTTAAACTTGTGTACCAATTTTAATTGTTTAATTTCAACTGGCGATGTGTTGTAAAGTAACGTACATGTATTGTATGTGGATTTCTTGTAGTGAGCTGTTGATACTGACACTTGATGAACATGATTTCTACGTCGAGTGTTGTAACTATAAATATCAGTATTACATGAAAATAAGTTCCCACCGTTAAGTAAGTCAGTTTTGACAAATACTACAGATTCGTAAATAAAAAGGCAAGGCAATGGTAAGATTCCAAGCTCAATGAAAAGAGGCTTGCAGGAATCACGTGGATGGCTTTTTCATTATTCGGATAATTTGCTTTTGCAATCTAAATGTCTCGGCACTAAAGGATGAGCTTCCCCAGAATATTATGCCATATCTCAGGCGGGAATGTACATTTGCAAAATACACGCAACGAGCTGCATGAAGGCTGACAGAATTAGAAAGAATTTTGAATGCATAACATAATGAGCTTAATTTAGTGTTTAATTCTGTTATATGTACATTCCATTTGAGGTTTGATTGAATTGAGAGACCTAGAAAGTTTGTTACCTTAATATCAGCTAATTGCATATTGTTAATTTTCAATGGAGCATACGATTGCCGATTTGAAACGCAAAATGCCATTGAGACAGTTTTTCTTTCGTTAACTATTAATTTGTTATTACGAAACCAATTCGAAACTTCTAAAATTATACCATTTATGGTTTCTTTTTTGCAAAGAACATTCGTGTCATCGGCAAATAGAACTGTTCTTCCATTTTTAATAGATGAGGGCATATCGTTTACGTACAACAGAAAGAGGATAGGACCTAAGATCGAACCTTGTGGGACAGCATGTTCATTTGGCAAAGAATTGGAAAGATAAGTAAATAATGTCCTTTCGTGCCAGTACGGTATTTCTACTCTTCGAGAATGTTTAAGGTACTAGGTTATCCAATCTAGGCCAATACCACGAATTTCATAAGAAGGTAATTTTGAGAGCAAGATGTTATGGTTAATAACGTCAAAAGCTTTCGAAAGATCTAAAAATATTCCAATGGGTTCTACATTTTGGTTCATTGATGAAGCAACATCTTTAAGGAAAGAAAAAATGGCAGTTTCTGTAGATTTTGATTTTCTGAAACCGTGTTGTGAGTCTGAAAACGCTTCGTTTTTCCTGAGAAAAGTTTCCATTCGCGTATAGAAACATCTCTCTAATATTTTTGGGAAAACTGACAAAAGAGTAATTGGCCGGTAATTTTGAATTTCATTTGTGTTCCCCTTTTTAAAAGTGGCTTAATTTTTGCAGTTTTGAAAATATCTGGAAATATTCCTGTGCACAAGGAAGCATTGAAAATGTGAGTTAATGGGTGTATAATGGCAGGTGCCCTTTTTTTTTAACAAACAGCCCGGGAATTCATCAAAACCAGATGAATATTTATTGTTGAGTTTACTGACTATTCTGAGGATGTCGTTGGAAGAAGTTTCGGAAATAAACATCGTGCTGAAATGTTTTTGAGAAGCATATGATTTTGAATTTTGTGGTTTTAGTCCCTTCGTGAGATCAACCGCAATTACAGAAAAGTGTTGGTTGAAGATATTCGCACCTTTTTCTGGATTACTTGTTTATCTTTCATTATCCTTTAAAACAACATTTTCTACGAAATGTCGTGCTGGCGTGGTCGTATTTTTTACGATATTCCACATTGCTTTAGTTTTGTTTCTAGCGTTCAAAATATTCTTATTATTTTCCATTATTTTTGCCTGAACTATTATTTTTCTTAAAATTCTTTTATATTCTCGAAAGTAGACATGGACACCGGGAGATACGTTATGATGTTTAAAAATAAAGTAGAGTGTACGTTTGTTTTTACACGATGTTCTAAATCCTTGTGTGATCCAAGTATTGCTTGTTCGTGAAATATTTAATATTCTCTTTTTAATAGAAAAGCACGCGTTAAAGTGAAATGAAAGCAATGAAAAAATAAATAATTTTTTATTTGTGTCAATAGCGTTATAAACTGCCTCCCATTGTACGTTCAGCAAGTAGTCAGTAAATAGTTTTATGTTAACTTTTGTAAATGCTTTGCACATGCGTGTTTTATTTATTGTATCAGTATTCATGTTATTAGTAATTGTAAGAATTTGTGCATTGTGGTGACTGTAACCTAGATTATTCGTTATTATTTCATATCTAGTTGTGGTTTTGTTAACTATAATTTGATCTATTGCTATTTGCGATGTAAGAGTATTCCTGTAGGTACGCTCACCGAAATATCTAAATTAAAAGAATGAATTAAATTGAGGAACTGCTCTTTTTCGTGGGATTCGCTCAGAAAATCAATATTGAAATCTCCACATACAACAGTGGATTTAAAAGAGCTTTTAAATCTAATTTTGTATGATTACTAAATTTTTTCAGAGTTATCTCTAGACTTTCTAAAAAATTGAAATAATCCAAAGCTTGCTTTGTTGGAGGTCTGTAGATGCAAAGTAAGATAATTTTGAGCGTAGTAAGATGTACGACTGTTAATTCAAAAACTTTTTCAACTGCTGATAAATTGAATTCTGAGAAGAAGGTAGAATCAATATTTTTTCTTACATAAATACACGAACCTCCGTAAGCAGGGCCTTTATTTGATTCCATCGCTCTAGAGAGAGAGAGACAGAGAGAGAGGGAGAGAGAGACAGAGGGAGAGACGGAGTGAGAGAGAGACGGAGGAGAGAGAGACGGAGGGAGAGAGAGACGGAGGAGAGAGAGACGGAGGAGAGAGAGACGGAGGGAGAGAGAGACGGAGGGAGAGAGAGAGACGGAGGAGAGAGAGAGACGGAGGGAGAGAGAGACGGAGGAGAGAGAGACGGAGGGAGAGAGAGACGGAGGGAGAGAGAGACGGAGGGAGAGAGAGACGGAGGGAGAGAGAGAGGAGAGAGAGAGAGAGAGACGGAGGAGAGAGAGGATTGGGAGGCGAATACTCCCGGCGGTCACCCCCACGCGGCACAGCGGCGAGAACGCGTGTGCAATCTACCTGAAGCAGTGCGTCGGCCGTCAATACCCGCCTCACGGGCAAACACGCGCTGACGAGAGGATCATACCGCGCCGCTCAAACACCAGAGGCGCGCGCCTCGAAACACAATGACAGCGGGCCGCCCGCCGCGGTCGCGGGGCGAGTCGCGTGTGTGCTTGGGCGTGTGTGCTGACTTGTTTTGTGGCTTGTCTCGACCGCTTTCTGCTTCTGCGTCCACCCATGGGGAGCTCGTGCTTGGAATTGTGGTCGACTCTGTATTCTCGAGTTTACGACCGGGAGCGGTAGCTCAGTGCATCAACTGATGTCACCGCAGCGCCTCTGATCGGGAGGTCCTAGGTTCAAGTCCTGACGGCTGCAGGATTTTCGATACTAGCTTTTCAGCTATGTGGAATTCAGTCGCTGCCTGGAGGAGAATTCCAGCGGCCGGCTGCTCTGATCGGTAGTTTTCCGTGGTTTCTCCGATCAATATCAGGCGAATGCCGGAGCAGTACCCAACAAAACGGGTCACGGACCGCGCGCGATCTCTTCCCATTCAGTGTCCTATCCTCTCCCCTTACACACACACACTTACACTAACATGCACTACACTAGCACATATTCCGGGAGACCGGTCGGGAGCTTAGAGCTTGTCCCGGCTGGGGCGGTGCCCCGCTGGTGGGAGAGTCCTGGTTAGGGGGAAACCCCACTAGCCGACGGTAGGTCGGCGCCGAATCTTGCCATCCAGCGGGGGAAGATCGCTGCCATCTCTCGAGAAAAAGCATGCACAATACTAACGGGACTAATGACCAGAGCAGTTGACGCGTCCGGAAACAAGAAAAAATCCATCAATGAATCGAGTTTACGTTTTGGAGACTTGGGGTTCCAACGTGGAAGCATAACGGGTACTAATGAAGTTCTCACATTTTTTGTTTGGCGTTTGTTTTGTGAGAAGAATATCGGGGTTATTTACACTATTGTTCGACTCTACAATCAATTCTCAATAGTAGTGCCCGATCATTGAGATGGTCATACCGAACCAACGCCTCCTATATTATTTCTCTATTTCACATACCTTTTGCGGCTCAAACGCAACCAATCTTTATAAATGAGGTCTCTAAAGAAAGAGAATTTTACAGAGACGTACGAATTGCACTTACACTATAAATAATAAAGGATTTGTTTTAAAAAAAATCGCATCTAAATATTCATGTCAAATGCAACTCGCAGCTCAATGCCAAATCTTTTTTAAAATCTATATCGTTAAATAACTCTTAAATGGAGGTTTTGGGACCTTAAAAACTAATATTTTGAGACCAACGGCCTTAAGTAAACGTTCCTCACAGTTCATTCTACACGATGAGATCTTCTTGAACATTCTATTATATTTTTGCTGGTTCAACTCTTCTCGATTCTACCCGATCTGTTCAAAGTTGTATAATCTGCAACTGTATGTGAAATTAAATTAATTATTTGAAGTTCTACGCGATTGAATGACACGGGTGTTCCTCTCTTCTCAGTATTCTACTTTCTCTCTTCTCAGTTCTCTACTTTGTATTGACAAGAGCGTATTGTATTGTAATCAGTTACAAAGAGACATATAGAACAAGTGACGGAGGATAACATGGTCTTGAAGAAATAGATATATTATAGGCTTAATATGAAAATAGAAAAATAGAGAAGAGGGTGGGGTTTAACAAGTGAGAATTCTCACACGGGTACGCTAGTGTATAGGAAGCAATTAGGGCACAAATATTATAGGTAAATATCAATAGTATGAAAATATGAGATGTTATGTCAATGAGATAGAAGGAGGTGGAAATAAGACTTGCAGCACTTACGAAGAGCTTAATTTAACCGTTAAAACTAAATTAAATATTTTGTTTTCTGTAAAGAAGCGTGTCGATTTTTGTATTGTGGAGAAGGAAAATTCAAAGGATTAAAAAGGATATTACAATACAAAGGATATTACAATTCAAAGAATTGTAATATCCAGGAAACAATAATGGCTTTTTAAAAACATCGTCATTAGGGAGTTCTTAGTCTTAATATCTACAAAGATCAAAATAATTCGCAGACGTGTGACTCGTCAGCTGACAAAGTACCGGCAGTCAGATGGAAGAGCAGGCTTTAAGGTCTGAGCTCTCTAAATATATTATTATTATTATTATTATTATTATTATTATTATTATTATTATAAAGTACCAGCACATTTTGATTAACGTAGTAAGATAAATAATCTGAAGACGACATTGGCAAACAAAAGACATCATAGTTCAAAAAATAAGTTAACGCACATTAAATGTTAGTTATTTACATTTGTTTAAAAGTGGTCCTTTTTATGTATTGCTCTGCGTTGCTGCCATTAAAAAGTGGAAAAAGGTTGTAATAATATTAGTTTGTTGTCTAAATTTTGTTATAATGAATACTCAAATGCAGAAGTGGCTCATTTAATATTGATTTTAAAAATTTTCTTACAAGAAATGTTATTTATTTATAATTATTCAAGTATCAAATTAAGTTCTAAAATATGTTCATATCTAAACCCAATACAATCTGTTTCTCTCTAATTTAATGAAATAATTTGCAGAATAAAATTTTTCGAGACTAGATTATTCTCTCAAATTTTCTTTAAAAATTATAGAAAAACATAAATTTAAATATTTATAATATTTGGGAGTTCATTAAAATAAATAAACTTAAATAAAGGATGTAAGACGGAACATATTTCATTGCGAACTAGTTCTTGCACGTCATGAAGATCTATCAGTAGTCGATTGAGGGTGATCAATTTTTCCCTCTTGTCTCAATGACGCAATCGCATTTTCAAGGAAAATGGCTATTAAATTGTCATTTTTATAGACAATCACTTTACTCGTAATAAGTAATTCAATAACTCTATAATTTAAATAAGCTCAATGTGGAAAGATGCCAAGGTTGAATTGGATACCGAAGAGAATATTAGTATTCCTTTTAAAGGGTTCTCGAAGAGATAGATGATTGATTATCAATTAGAGAATTAAATTTAGTTTTATAGGATCAAGTATACACTGTTTTCTGTTGTCGCGATGACTTGTTGGAGGTTTTTGCCAATCATCAATAAATATTACATCTTCAAGAAAAGTATATTTTGATTGCTGTAGAAATGAAAAGATTACTACGTGGAAGATTTAATTGCAAAATTAAACAAATTCGAATCCTTTTTAATAAACATCTGTTTATTCATCTTTCTTGATTTTTTGTTCGTAAGGATTTAATTTTTGGAGAATAATGCAAGAAATCGTTTTGTCAAGCTTTGTTGTTTGATGACTTTAGGTCTGTTACAGACGCTGATACGCAGACGCTGATACGCAGACGCTGATACGCAGACGCTGAGACGCAGACGCTGATACGCAGACGCTGATACGCAGACGCTGAGACGCAGTGATGCATCCATGCGGGAATTTAAACTGTCACAGTTCCTGGGAATCAAACGAAAATATCTCAAGGTACCGGAGACTGCATTGTTTTTGTACCACATCTGGATCCATTTGAAATCAGTAGTATAGATGCTTTTGAATCTTTCTGACTTTCCTGATAGCTTACTTCCGATCAACACCAGGCGAATGCCGAGGTAGTAACCAAAGACACGGACTATGGACCGCGTGCGATCTTTTCTTCCTCTTCCTTGTCCTTTCCTCACCCCTTACACACACTTACACTAACATACACAACACTACCACACACGCCTGGAGACCGGTCGGGTGCTTAGGGCTTGTCCCGTCTGGGGCGGTGTCCCGCTGGTGGGAGAGTCCTGGAAACCCCGATAGCCGACAGTAGGTCGGGGCCGGATCTCGCTATCCAGCCGGGGAAGATCACCGTCATCTCCCGATTGAAAAAAACGCATTATACTTACGGGACTAATGCTCTCTGTAATTAACGTGCCCGGAATCACTAACAACAAATCATTGGTAGCTAACGAAATTATAGACAACTCTTACATGGCCGGTTAATTTTCTTTCAATATCTTCTCGCATTGTAAATTAGTATTACAGATAGATTGCAATGAAACAATAAATGTTACTATTGAAAACGAAAATGTATTGTACCATGTTTACGAAGTTTCATAAAAAGAAAGTTCCTCTAATTTCTTTCATATTTACTGAAAAGTATATTAAAAACCTAACTCTATAGGCAATTGCGATTATTCCTGACGTCTTTCAATTCGCGAAAATCACAATACTTTAATGATAGTGTTATCAGGATTGAGCAAAATCTTTAAATTTAGTATTTCAATACTTTGCCAAAATACTTCGTAAATAGTAAGTATTTAAATACATACTCAAAATACATTAGGTTTTGAGTAGCTACAACCACACGTATTTAAAATATTTCAAATACGCAAAATACAGTAAATATAATACTTTTTATTATTACTTTCTTATTGGTTTGTCAAGAATTTTTTGATATGTCAATTATAATAAATTTTTAATTGACAGTCATAAATTGCTGAACAATAACTTATAAGTCTAACTCAAATACGCGGAATTTCCTTTTAAAACGACCAGATTTTCTAACAAATAATCAGACAATAACCCCTATTTGGCGTATCTATACAACCAGCGAAGGAAAACTGTCATTTTACTGGCGCGAATGAACGTAAACTAGTGTTATAACATGTAGGCACTAAAAATTCGAAAAGGAAGCAAATATTCACTTACAAACTTAAAATTAGGCAAGCAAATAGGCATTCTACTTGACAATAGATATTCTACTTGACAATAGATGGCACTTACGAAGCAAAAACTTAAAAATAGGTAGGAAAATGAGCATTATGGTTGAATGATATTAAAATTTATACGTAATAAATACTACATGAAGGACGAACACAATTCACAAGGTTTTCATAGTTGAGGTGAGAAGGTTTAAAAAGTTTTTCTCACTTTTTTCACATTTTTTGCATGGGTTGCAGTGTTTTTATGTTGTAAGAAATATTTTTTGTCCAATTGAGCACCTTTTATAACACTGGCAAAAAATACATTTCCAGTCCGCAGTGAATCTTCTCCATAAATTCACTCTTTTAGAATTGCACTTCTTAAGCCTTTTTTTTTTGGCATTGCAGCAAGCATGCTTAACAGGAACAGAACATTTACTGATCTGGCTTGCACCAAACTTCGAAACCAATACAAAATTATTGAAGGAAACTCCGCCTTTGTTGTGTAGTTCTACCTTCTGAAAGCAAACGATGCTGGGAACGCTATTCATTTTTTTAAAACTATTTTATGCCAAAAAACAGCTCCAACTGCGTATGACTTGCTATGGGGAGAAGTGAATTCTGTGCATAGTTTCAAAATTCTGTGATACCTACACTAAGTCATATACTATATGAATTTTGGATTAAAAAAGCTCCCATATAATAAAATCTATTTTCAAGGATAAACGCTATTTCTGAAGATAGTTGTGTTCTCGCCAAGGAACATATAGCACACTAATCATTGCGAAGATCGGAAAGACGAGAGCTCTGAGCGCACTGACGGGCTTCGGCGAAGTAGATACGGTAACCCGCTCAGTGTCAAATTCTCATACGTCTCCAAGCGGTGTCCCTACTCGACTCGTGACTGACAAGAACACACTGGGCGTAGAGCTTCTCGATCGGAGAACGCCCTGGCAGATTTTACGCGGTTGTTACATGTTTGGTAAAAAAAATGACCCATCAGTGATTTCTCAAGAAGTAATTGTAGAAAACAAAGAATAGTGACCAAAAAATATTGAACATGCTGAAAATTAAATAAGGGCAGGTATAGGCTTATACAGCTCAATTAGGTAATTATCTCTAAAATAGGCGTTTATAGGCATTATAAAATCCTCGCGAAAGCCATTTCTGAGGTACACATTGATAATGGGGTAAGTTGCCTAAAATATACATTCAAATAAATAAAATATGCAAAAGGGACATTGTCTAGACTCTACTTATAAGAAATAAACGCATTTCTTGTTGTCAGAAAATTGTTTAGCATATTTAATGTTTTAGATTTCTAATTTAAAAATTATGAGAAATCAAATTCAACAGCTGAAAGGAGGTTTGATTTTTGTTTCAATGAGGTTCATTCACAATCAATATCAAAGAAAAAGAAACTATCCTCGTTATCTTCATCTGCAGTGAAGTATTTTAAGTATTAATTTTTTTAAATACACTTATTTTATGTATTTAAATACATCTCTAAAATATATGTTAAAAAACTCAAAAATACAAATACAAATTGTACTTAAAATACAAGTATTTAAGTACTGTCCAACCCTGTACAACTTATAATAGAAGATCAATTTTTTTTCCTTGATAACTTTTTTTTAAGAGCTTGCCTCGAAATGGTGATACGAAATCCATATATTTCAATAATTCAACTGTACATAACGGCACATATTTCTTAGTTTCAGAATCTAAATACAATATTAATTTGCAAAGAAACTTCCAAATTTCATACCTAGAAGTCGGCAAATTTCTCGTTTCATGGCAAAACGTACCGAATCTGCTTCACCCTTCACTGCAGTTAATGAAGATTATAATGGCTGCGTATTGATGAGTATATTTTGAGGAATGAAAATAATACGTAGATAATGTTGAGATTTTTTTTAATAACTTAAAAATGTTTCTTGTAAGTGATTAATTAATTATAAATAAGAGGCGGATTTTAAAGAAATGTCATATTTGTACTTTCATTTTGAAACAATGCCTTTTAGTCTAGACACATATTATGTTATGAAAAAAGGAAATAGCGCACTTTTATATTACGTTTTTTCCATTTTTCGTAGATTTCGACTAATATGTTATTTTTTATCTTTTTGCGTCATTTTCAAAGCACTTTCGCTAATTTTCATCGATTTGAATGTAAGTTTAATGGTAATTGCTTCAAATAATATTTACGAGATGCAATGAATGTTCTCCACCGAGTTCCTGAGTTGCCTATTCTATTTCTTCGCTCAGAAATTGTAAAATCAGACATTGTTTGTAATCTAAGGTGCCGCTTATCAGCACCATTATTGGGTTCGACAGATTTCGCGATAACTATTCAACTTTCTCGTTTTCCCTACAATAACCAACGGCTCCTGAGCAACCAAAAACCGATCCAATTGCATCCTTCTGGATCTGGTCCCCCGCTTTCAGTACGCAACTATCGCTTTCTCCTTCACGTCCGCCACCAGTTTGTCGTATCAGCGTGAGCCTTCATCCATAACGTGTCGAGCAGCGTGCAATATGCCATCGCCTTGTAGCTTCGTGAAAACAGGCTACGTCCTGCTCCCAGCAGCAGCAGCAGCAGCAGCTATGACGAAACTGTCGAAGGGCGGGCGGCTTTGCAATCGCCCTCCTGCCCTCCGGAGCCCTTCGCCCTCGCTGTTTCGCACGTGCAGGTGTTGAAAGCGGCGTCGACAGCCGCGCCGGTTAGCGCCTGTTGCGGCGTCGGGCCGATAGATGGCACCATTAATCTCCCCGTGGCGACAAGCGGCTCCGGGCAGCGACTGACCCTGCCGCCCGAGCGACAGCAACCTCCGCCCCCGCCCACGCACGTGGCCTCGAGTCAGTGTTTGGCCGGCCCGTGTCCATAGTGCAGAGAGCGAGCGGCTCCATCTACGTACTTGCGACCATGCCTCTAGGCACGGTTGCTATCTGCCCGCCTTTTGGAGGACATGTCCTCCTTTTGGGCTATATGGATGTGAAATTTGGACTATGGACACAAAAATTAGAAGCAGGATTCAGACTGCCGAAATGAAGTTTTTAAGAGGTATTGGTGTCACAAGGATAGACAGGATTCGTAATGAAGAGATACGCAACTACCTAGGAATTTATAATGTAAATGAAAAAAATTGACGAAAGCATGGAGAGACCACATAGACAGAATGGAAAACACGCGAATGCCAAAACAGATTCTGAAATACAAGCCAAGAGGAAAAAGGAGCATAGGAAGACCGAAGAGATGATGGATGGACCAATAATGAGACGCAACGGGACGAAAGTTCTAATGCTTGAAGAAGAAAAAGAAGTCCTCCTTTTTAATATTGTCCTTCTGTCCTCCCTCCTTTTTTAAAATTACACGGGATGTTCTCCTTTTTGTTCTGTTGAATTGAAAATAATACTGGCATAATTTTAAAGTAATTAAATTAATTAAAGGGACCTCATGTCTTCAATAAGTAAATTTTTACTCAAATAAATGACCTCCAAAATAGATTATTATTGTGATATAAAACTAATTCATGACTACTGTTTTGTGGCTAACGAAGGTGAGTGACGGGGCGAAGTTATCCTGACGGAAGTTTTTTATGACAATCATTTATTTCAGCAATTGCACAACGTTTCGTAACTAGTTTTTTTACATCATCAGGTGCTAAAATAATGCAGCACCTGATGATGTAACAAAACTAGTTACGAAACATTGTGCAATTTCTGAAATAAATGATTGTCGTAAAAACTTTGGATACTTTTATTCGCAAACATGTATTCACAATCAAGAAGAAATATTGATATCCTGACGGAAGCTTTCATTTTTAATGAAGGGAAGTCTGATGTGATTTTCGAAGACTATTATAGTTTGTAATTGTTGAGTAAATTGTCTACACATCGTGTTCTAACACAACGTGTTCATCGGTTATAAAAATGTAAAATGTCCTTTTCATTGAAATGTCCTCTTTTTTGGTAAAACGTCCTTCGCTGGGGGAAAAATGTTCTGGTAACCCTGCTCTAGGGTAGGAGATGGTTTAATAGAAGGATACAGAATAAACCCGACAATGTAGCACTGTATATGCAACGTCTAAGGCTCGATTAGGAATTTTAAGAAGTGCTCGTCTAAGAAGACGTCAACAAATATGTTCTTTCTACTTGTAGTTATAATTCTTGGTATTATATTACGATATTTATTGAACTAAATAAATGTATTTGAAATGTTATAATATTGAAATTAGAATATCTATATATAATACAATGCATTCAATACAAGGCATGGAAAAGAAAAATAGTATCTAAATATATTTGCTACCTTACTATATTTTAAATGTTATAATATTGAATTACCATATCTGCACATAATAATGCATTCAGTACAATACCAGGAAAATTAAATTAGTATCTAAATACATTTGTTAGATATCCACATAGCAATAAGTTTCATTTGTGCTTGTTGCGATGGTCTAAGGCAGCGTTGCCAACATTTGTCCTCTCTTACTACGTTCTTGCTTCCGCGTTCGCGATTCATTACGAAGCAATACCATACACAAGGCAACATAAAATGGAAAGACAAGTGATAATTACGATTATTGAACCATGGCAAATGCATAGCCATGTCCTCATGGCAGACTCCTCTTTGCGTCAATCATCTTCAGAGGACGCTAGCTGCATTCAGTATTTATGTGGAAGTTAAAAGGATCCACGAAATGGAATGGTCCACTGTCTCGTGTACAATGTGTTTTTTTTTCAGCTTGTTACATAGGAAAACCCTTTGTGAGATAGTTGTACGTAATCTAATTGTTGCATAATCAGTTGTAACAATATTTGCAAAATCCTATCTGTTGTTCATACACACTGTCTAAACAACCTTTGCTTCTCGAACTCCCAAAACAAAAACTGCTCAATGAACACAAAAACGAGAGAGGGGTAACACTGTATTTGCGTCCGAAGGGTATCAAAGAAGTGAGAGGACTCAATTTGTTATCTTACGATTCGTGCATCGTAATGGTGGCAATTTATGTAAAAGTGAATATCGCACTCTACAATCCGCCTTGAGAACCCTAGAATACCCCACTTTATTACACTTTTATCTATTCTACAATTTAAATACAGTAACTTGTGACGTACAAACAGCTGGCATTTGGGTACCCAATCGGGAGCTTCAGTATCATTTTTACACCTTTCCGTATGTATTCTCTAATTTAAATGCAGTGGCTTGTAACGTACAAACAGCTGGTACCCAGGAGCTTCAAACCCAAGGGTTTTATTTAAATTTAATTTTTTTAAAACAGTAACTTGTGACGAACAAATATCTGGAATTCTGGTACTCAATCGGGCACTTCTATATCAAAAATGAAGTCAATACAAAGCTCCCAATCGGATAACCGCGTCGAATTGATCGTTCGTCAAAAGTCACTCTAATTAAATCGAACCATCCAGAAAGTACCGCCATACTGAATCTCGGAAACACTCTGAACTCAAGACACACCCACTTGGTTATATTAATCTGTCTTTCGATATAATGGCGCCGATTTAGCTCATAAACCCGAGTCGGCAGAGCCGGATTAAACAGGCACGTTAGACACAGTGCCTAGGGTCTACAATAGGGCCTCCTAATATTTATTTTCTTTGCAAGTTTATATCAGGACTAAAAATAATTCAATATAATTTTATTAGTAATTTGTTTACAGGATTAATCTATTACAAATTGCCGAGTATATTCACGGTCCAAATACCT
The DNA here is from genome assembly GCA_964035755.1 of Teleogryllus oceanicus. Classification (NCBI taxonomy): domain Eukaryota; kingdom Metazoa; phylum Arthropoda; class Insecta; order Orthoptera; family Gryllidae; genus Teleogryllus; species Teleogryllus oceanicus. The sequence goes on along the minus strand of CAXIVR010000007.1, from coordinate 71,216,268 downwards.
TCTTATAAACAGCTCTCAAATAACGTTGATAAAACAATATAAATAACACACCAAAAAAAAAAAAAAAGATACAAAATAATTGAGACAAAATAATACAAATATATACAAAGCAAGCTGAATCAAGAGAGGCCTCAAGCGGTACAACTGTTATTCATTAGTGCTTGTGTAATTTAGCTTGCACTATTCATTTATAATGAATTCCCTTAATTTCAGAAGTGATGAAATAAAGTAATGCAGAGTTTTAGATCTTTTAGAGTATATGTTACCCCAGGGTTACAAGAATTTTTTTCCCAACGGAGGACATTCTACCAAAAGAAAGGAGGATATTTCAATGAAAAGGAAGACATTTTAGATTTTATAGTTCACGATGTCTTTGAAAATCCTATTAGACTTTCAGTCATTAAAAATAAAAGCTTCTGACTAAATAACTTAGCTCCCGCACTCACCTTCGTTTTTCACAAACCAACAAGGATAAATAAGTTATATATATATATATATATATATATATATATATATATATATATATATATATATATATATATATAAGCCTAATGATCTATTATGCAGACCATTTATTGAGTAAAAATGTAGATATTGAATACATGAAGACCCTTTAATTAATTAAATTGCTTTAAAACTACTTACTGTATTATTTTCAATTCAAGTGAACAAAAAGGAGGACATTCCATGTAAATTTAAAAAAGGCGAGAGGACAATGTAAAAAAAATCCTCCAAAAGCAGGACCGATGGGAACCCTGGATTAACCAAACAATTGGGAAATGATAGTGAATCATTGTGATATGGTCTTCTAAGCTTCTTATTATTTGAGCACTCACATAAAATATGATTAAGAATTTCTTCAGTATTCATATTACATATCGAGCAGATTAAATTTGAATGTATTTTGAACCTCATATTTCTACTGTTGATGTTGATCTCTTTCTCAATGGACATCCTGATTTGAGCGACTACTCTAATAATGGAAGTGGAGAGGGCCCAAGTTAGATATTTCTTTGTTTCTGTAGATTCCAGATACGTAATTTCTCGATATATTGTACTTTTTGATGAATTCTTGATTATACGCGTATCGTCCATAAAAACTTTACTTACAATCGTGGCAACAATCGGATTTTGTTGCGTAATTATGTTGTGAAAGTCCAAATCATTCATCAACCTGATCGGATTGGACACTCAGTTGTATCTACTAGAATTAGGATATTCATTTCTTGATTCTAAACGTTTGTTAAAAAATATATGTGGGGTCAACAAGTCGCCATAGATAGCAATTTTTAGTCGCCATAGATAGCAATTTTTCATGTAAGTCTTTGACCTTAATTTACTTCTGATTCTAATTTACTTGAGGCAGTTTCCTTTCTAATAATGTATCTTGTAGGTGTTCGCAATATCCCCAAAAGATGTTTGTAGAAGTTCGTTTGTATCTTATCCAGGTGATTAGAGTATCTTCGATCCCAGATACTTGCAGCGTGTAGCACAATAGTTGCCAGCTATCACTTTTACCTGATATTAAGATTTTTCAGACTGAATCCAATGCCATGTTCCCTTTGGTCATGGCATTGATAGCTGCATAGTAGAATAATTCTGACATTGTGAATTGGATACCTAATTACGTGTACTGCTTGACCATTTCTATAATTTCACCTCTATACTTCACTGGCCTCTGACCTCATTTTGCGTATTTGAATTTCATAATTTTTTTTTTAACTTCGAGGGATTTTTTCTGACAATACTTAGACAGCGTGTCTGTCTTGTGTTGAAGATTCATCACATCGGTTGCCACGATAATCAAATCATCAGCAAAAATAATAATGCCAGCTTTTAATTCTACGTCAGTGAAACCTTCATCTACGAAGAAACAGGTAATGTCACGAAGGAAAAGAGCAAATAGTGTAGGGCTCAACGAATCACCTCGTAGTATGCCTTGTGTTCCTTCTATGGAATTGATCATAGAATGGGTGTTGATTCTTACTTTCATTGATGCTTTCATTGATCTCTTACATACAGGTTGTGAAGAATCTTTATAATATTGCTGCTTACCCCGGATTCGTATAGTGATTCCCATAGAATATTTTGTATCAGGAGTATAAAGCTCTTTTGAAATTTATAAACGCTGCATACAGTTTTCCTTTATGTTCAACTAGCTCTACTCCTATGTTGCCTTGTAGCACAAATATTCACAAGACCTGCCCGGCCGGAAGCCGGCTTGACATTAAGGCAAAATGTCATCAACTCCAGTCCTACGCAGTCTCCCGAGAAAAAATCCATCCCTTTCACTTTCCTTACGTTGTCCACCCCCCACCCTTATTTCGAACCCTTTTGCCTCTTCCTCTGAACCTACTCCCGTCTCTCACATTCCCACTACCAATTCATCTACACCTGATGCCCCATTTTCCTCACAACCTGTCACTACCTGACACACTACAACCTTCGACCACGCACTGGAGGTAAAAATGGAGTAAATATATAGCAACTACGGTCAAATGCAGCAGAAAGAAATTCGTGTAAGTACTTGCAAAAGATAAAAATTCTGCACCATAATGTTCAATCCCTTTCAAATAAAACTGAGTTTATCGAGGCACCTCTACAGAGCGATTTAAACCAAATGGATGTTCTTTGCTTTACAGAACATTGCTTATCTCCTAACGAACTTAGCATTTTCCAAATTCCAAACTTTTACCTCGCAGACTTTTATTGCAGAGAGAGAGCGAGAGAGAATCGCATAAAGGTCCTACGTATGGGGGTTCCTGTATTTACGTTAGAAATAATATTGATTCTATCTCCTTTGCGAAATTAAATGTGTATTCCATTGAAAATGTTTTCGAAATTTCTGTTGTACATCTTACTTCACTAAAAGTGAAAATACTTTGCATCTAGACCGCCAACAAAGAAAGCTGCAGATTATATTTTGTTCTTAGAAAACCTGGAGATAACACTTAACAAAGTCAGCAATCGCTCTTTTGAATCCATTGTTGAATGCTGAGATTTTAACATTGATTTTCTGGTCGAATCTTGCGAGAAAGAAAAGTTTCTCAATTTAATTAATCCCGTCAATTTAGATATTGCATTTAATGTACCTACACGGATCACACAAAATTCGATGAAGGCAATTGATAAAATTATAATTAACAAAACTACCACTCGATATGAAGTTGAAACAAAAGATTTAGGATACAGTGACCACGATGCACAAATTCTTACCATTATAAGAAATGCGATCACTGACACAATAAATAATTCACGTATGACTAGATTGTTTACAAAAAGTAAAATAAAATTATTCATTGATTACTTGACGCAAGTCATGGGAAGCGGGTTATAATATTGTTGATACAAACGACTAATATAATTTATTTTTTTCAACTTTTTCATTACATTTTAACACTTGCTTTCCTCTCCAAAAAAGAAAAATAAATATTGAACGGAAAAGCAATTCTTGCATAACACAAGGGATTAGGACATCTTGTAAAAACAAGCGAATTCTTTCTTTCATTTCTAATCGTAATAACGTATCTAAAAATTTCCTCATCTACTTTAAAAAATACAAATTATTACGAAAAGTTATAAGGCAGGCTAAAATCATGAAAAACGATCAGGATATTTTGAACTCAAATAACAAAACAAAAGCAATGTGGAATATAATAAAAAATACGACCAAATCAACTAGAAACCCTGTAAGAATGTTGTTTTAAAATATAACGATATAAATGTGAACGATCGGGCAACAGTGGCCAGTCTCTTTAACCAAAACTTTTCGAGAATTGCTGCCAATCTCACTCAGGGTCTTCAGCCACAAAATTCTGAAACAGACAGTTCACCCAAAATTTTGGACACACTGTGCGTTTCCGAAACCTCTTCCTATGAAATTATCAAAATAATCGGTAAACTAAATCATATGGAATAAACCTTCATATGGAATCCGTGGTATTGCTCTAGATTGGTTATGTTCTTCCCTGAACAACGATCTCAGAGAGTGGAAATAACTTACTGGAATGATGGAATATTACGTACGCACCTTTCCGACTCTTTGCCCATTGCACGTGGAGTTCCTCAAGGATCGATTTAAGCCCTATTCTGTTCCTACTTTACGTAAACGATATGCCCTCGACGATTCAAAACGGAAGAAAGGCTCTCTTTGCAGATGATACTAACATCCTTTGCAGCAATGAAACCGTAAATAGTACAATATCAGATGATTCAAATTGGTTCCGAAATATCAAATTAATAGTAAACGAAAAGAAGACGGTTTTAATGCAGTTTTCCATTTCAAATAAACAATTCTGTGTTCCATTGAAACTGAACGGTGTACCATTGACTGATGTTAAGGCAACAAAAAGTTTAGGTCTCTCAAACCTTAAATGTAACGTCCATTTAAACCAATTGAACACAAAATTAAGTTCATTATGCTACGCATTCAGAATTCTTGCAAATTCAGTCATCCTTCATACTGCTCGTTGTGTATATTTCGCGAATGTTCATTCCCGCCTGAAATATGGCATAATATTCTGGTAAAATACATCTTATAGCTCCCAGACTTTTAGATTACAAAAAAGAATTGTACGAATAATAACCAAATCCCACCCACGTGATTCATGTAAGCCACTCTTCATTAATCTAGGAATTTTACCATTACCTTGTCTATTTACGAATTAGTGGTTTTTGTCAAAAATGACTTGCTTAAGGGCGGGAATATATTTTCAGAAAATGTCGATGTCTATTACTATAACACTCGACGTAGAAATCATATTCATCAGGTGACAGTATCAACAGCTCATTACAAAAAATTCACATATAATACATGTACATTATTTTACAACACTTTGCCAGATGACATTAAACGATTAAATTCGATAGAAAAGTTTAAATCCCAAGTAAAACCTTTTTTGCTGCATAACTGTTTCTATACTATTAGAGACTATACTGAGCATCATAAGGAAAGTAACATTAATTTAACAGTGATAATTAATGTATTATTTACTATTGCACTGTATAATTATAAACAATATGTAACAGGTATTGTATCGCTGCTTCTGGGTCAATGACCCCATCTCGATCAGGTTTTTCGTCCAGTTTCCCTGATCCATTGAGCAAATGTTGAGATGGCCCCTTGTGCTCCTTCCGGACATAAATGTAACTTCATTTTCTGTGCACGTCTTCTAGAATTCAGTGTGAAATACAATTATTCAAGTTACTCTTTCCATGTTGCCGCGGCAGGAAGTAATATTCCGAAGGACAACATGGATAAGAACCCAAAATATTTTGCTTCTTTATCCTTGAAAATAGATGTTATTACACGGGAGTTTTTTTTTTGTTTTTTTTTTGTTTTTTTGTTTTCACAATTCAAGTAGTATATGATTTAGTGTAGGGGATCAGAGAATTTTGAAAATGTGCACACAATTCACTTTTCCCCATAGCATGTCATACGCAGTTTTAACTTTTTTGACGTAAAATAAATAAATAAATAAATGTTGAAATTCTCACTCCACGTTATCAATCGATTCTTAATCAGAGATGAGAATATTTTAGTTATTGAGTTTGCAAGCACTATTCCACGGTAATTGAGTAGATCTGCCGATTCATTCAGCGAATTACGAGTTGCCCCAAAACTTTGTGCCTTCTATGAGGTTTTGGGAAGCTGGTTTGAGAAACCAAAACGGCCACTGAAATCATCCCCTACCGTTAGTGGTCCGTTGTGTTGTTGAAGTGTCAGTTCCAGAAAATCAGTGAGTATTTCAAGTTTCTCATTGAAATTTTCGTGTCTTATTTGGAGTCATGCGGTTGCAATAATACACAAACGAGAGTGGGTTAAATAATTGCTGGTTTATTTACTAAGTTCCACCACCGGAACAACCTTATTTACATAATTAAATTAACTTAAATATATCCCACTACTCGGAGTAATGTGTCGCTGCGGCTATCACTCCACTACGCTCGAATATCACTTACATTCGATGGCGTGAAGCGCCGCATTCTACTTACGGACTCGTCCTTGAGTCTCCTTGTCCTTACGGCAAACACAATGTTTGTCCTCCACTGTCCTCCACGCTCGCGGTCCGCACCCAACTTTGGCGCACTTCTCGAAGACTTGAGGCGAAAGAGATCGGAGCGTCGTCGCGCCCGGCGCAGGTAGCCTGCACCCTTTCCAACCCGCCTCTTGGCTTTTCCCCCGTCACATCCGCTCTCTCTATAACAAAGGCTAGCATGTGGACGCCTAAACGTTTCGCCTACTTCACGCGGCCGCTCGTTGAAATGTGTTTGTATCCACGACGCTACACTTAGGTAAACATTAACTTCCACAAAATCAGTCATAGCTATTACACATTTCATTGCATTGCAATACAGTTTCTATTAATTTCCAAAACTTCTACATTTTTAGCAATATCATCCATGTAAAATTTACATAATTCACCATGGCTCTTCTTTTCTACTTGTCTTTGGCAGCAAAACTTTCAATGAGTTTAAAATCTGAAAGTGAGTGTGGAACATAAGCTCGAGCTTATGTGAGTAGTGCTAAGTTTCATAGACACAAAATATTACACAGTTTTTCAAATAGTCGTCGTAGTCTGAATAAGTCAAATTACATACATTTTTAAAGCTACGTGAATTCCAGATAAGTATATTATAAAGACATACCTATATTTAGTGGTTACGAAAACAATATTTCCTGTGGTTGCTTTGAGAGTGCTTTTCCAGGAAAGTTTCGTAGGAGAGTTGAGCTAAAACATCTGACTCGTTAAACTGCTTCGAAATTTTTCAGTTTACCAGCTTCTTCGTCCAAGTTGTGGATTACGCCATCTACAGTAACCTTTTTGTAGCCGGCTGTAAATGATTTACCATTTTTCTTTCATTGGCAACATCTGAAATCTTTCTCTGATATATATATATATATATATATATATATATATATATATATATATATATATATATATATATATATATGGCTGCCTTTGAGCTTTTTCCCCTTTATCTAATGTTTTTTTCATGTTTGCAAGATTGGCAATGTACAACGTTGTGTCACTTTTCTCTATAATAGACACGACTTCAACGACTCTTCAGTCACCTGCAATTTTTCTTCCAAAAAATTGAACACTTCTGATTTTGCATCATTGCTGCACTAAAAATAAAGATATCACATATATGAAATTTACAAAGTTTTACAAAAATTACAATATTTTTAAATTATAATTTAATTTGTGATTCGTAAAAGTGCACGAAACACATCAAAATAAAAAAAATGAGACATCTTTCAGTTATATGACGAAACGTCAGAAATGACGTAAATATCCAATGAATTGTTTATATCTGTATTCCTCTAAATTAAAATTCTATATTTAAATCCAAACATTCTAATAATTACAGTTTAAAACAGTGCTATATATATTTCTGAAGCCTACGAAAACATTGTGGCTTGGGGTCTACGTCATGGTCAAACCGGCCCTCCGTGTCAGTCAGAGTACCTGCCTATTTCTCAGAGGGTGTAGCAATGCGATCTTTAAATAAGACCAATTTTTCAATATACGATAATTTTCCCATATATTGGAGGAAAATAAACACCACATTAACATTTTCTCAAAAAAGAATTCCAGTTTTTCTAAGTTTTTCCCGTTGGAGCAAACTGCTTTAAAATGTCACAGAATAATTTTCCGTTGACCGGGAGAGGTAGCTCAGTGCATCAACTGCAGCGCCTCTGACCGGGAGGTCCTAGGTTCGAGTCCTAACAGCGGCAGGATTTTTGACACTAGCTTTTCAGCTAGGTCGAATTCAGTCGCTATCTGGAGGAGAATTCTAGCGTCCGGCTGCTCTGATCGGTAGTTGTCCGTGGTTTCTCCGATCATCACCAGGCGAATGCCGGACCAGTACCCTACCAAACGGGCCACGGGCCGCGTGCGATCTGTCCTTCCCATTCCTTTTCCTATCCTCTCCCCTTACACACACACTTACACTAACATGCACTACACTACCACATATCCCGGGAGACCGGTCGGGAGCTTAGAGCTTGTCCCCGCTGGTGGGAGAGTACTGGTTAAGGGAAATCCCACTAGCCGGATCTCGCCATCCAGTGGGGGAAGATCACCGCCATCTCTCGAGAAAAAGAAAACATGCACAACACTAACGGGACTAATGACCCAAGCAGTTGATGAGCCCGGAAACACGAAAAAATCAACCAATCAATCTTTTCCGTTGAGCTCTGAATTTTCGAAAGTTCAAAAGTTACAAATATTGCGGTAAAGTATGTGTACCACTAGTTTATCGTGAGAGGGAAAATGAAGGAATCCGGTTGAGAAGTAATACACAGTGTACTGGCAATGTATGCCATGCAATACACTAATTAAATGCCACACAATAATTAAAAGCAACCCTACCCTGCGGGATTAGAACTCACTAACTAGGTGTTCCGCGTACTTGTGATTGCAGTTCACTAGTTTTGCCACAATGTAACACGCTTTCTTGGTGAATAAACTGCAGAAAGATTATTGCTTCTTCAAGAAGGTTTTCACTAGCTGGTGTCAAAAGCATCCTCTAATCAGGAGTATTTTTGCAGCCATCAATGCACTTCTCCAAACAAAATTCTTAAAGAATTTTAAAAGACAGTTATAAAACCAATGAAATAATGAAATGAAGGAATGTGTACGTTAGTCTAAGTAAGATGAAAACAAAGTACAACGAAATATTAATAAGAGAATATTGTACTTATACCATTCAGTTTAATAACATTTCCCCTGTTATTCTACCACTTTAATATCTCCCATTATATCCGATAGTCGAGCCTCGCAGAAACACACTACGCTGCCACATCGAGTAATCATTTCAGGTCAGATGACATCAAAGTGTTGGGTAGTATCAGCTATCAACATGCTGCTCAAACTGCTCTAGTGTATTGTATGGACGTGTCAACGTGTCAATCACTTATTAGACCGTGTTGATGCTTTGTGATGCAAACAACTTCGTAACTTCTCAACAGAGCAAAGGATAAATGCGGTCACTTTACAATAGATATGAGAATTAAAAAATTGTTGCAATTATGTGCTGTAGCAGTCCCTTCTATAGTGGTGACATTGCATATATCACAGTTATCAATTTCAAGGAACTCATGACACTCATGATTAGAAAGAGTTTATAATAATATTTTAAGATTTCAAAAGTTGTAGGTAATTACGCATTAACCAGAAAATACACACGCACACACATTTGTCCTCAACATGCTGAAGTTTTTCTGTCAAATGATGGAGGGTGTTACAACAAAGTAGACATATCATTATCTTTCCCCCAAGAATCATATCTTAAGTCTAGCAGGAACAGTTAAACAAACTAGTTTTCCCATTTTGAAAAGATTACCTGTAAGAAGATTACTGTGCAAACACACATTCAGGAATCCTCTTTTTTTATTTTTTTATTTACTATAACTTTACTATTTATATAACTATTTATTTATTTAACGTCAAAAACAGTTAAACACTGTGTGTGCCGTTAACGGGAGAAGTGAATTCTGTGCAAGTTTTCAAAGTTCTGCGATCCCTACCCTAAGCTACATACTACTTGAATTTTGAATTCAGAAAATAATGAGCGTTTGTTTGCAAGGATTGTTATCAAAAGTATTTGCTCCGATGTAATAAAATATATTTTAAAGGATAAATCAGCAATAAATTTGGGCTCTTATCCGTCATGTCGTTCGTCAATGAAGTCCTTCCTGCCGCGACAACATGGAGAACGATAATTTGAATAACTATATTTCCCACTGTATTCTAGAAGACGTGCACAGATAATGAAGTTACATTTATGTCCAAAAGCAAAACATGTGGCCTTCTCAGCATCTCAAAACAGAAGAAAAACAAGGGGCCTTCTCAGGAAAATATTTAAGAGATACTATTTACTTAGGTTTGTAAACGCACATAAGCAGGCTTGCGATGTAAAAATAAGTATAGAAAACTGTTTTAGGTAATTCACTTAATATTGTAACTTATCTTTAATGACATGTACCATCATACGTGGCTCAGGGTATCAACTGATGTAATAGGCCAGCTGCTCTGCTCGATGGTTTTCCTTGGTTTCTCCTATCAACACCAGGCAAATGCCGGAGCAGTACCCTACCAAACGGGCCACGGACCGCGCGCGATCTTTCCTTCCTCTTCGTTGTCCTATCCTCATTCCTTACATACAATTAGATGCACTCACTGCCACACACGTCAGGAAACCAGTCGGGATCTTAGAGTATGGCCCGGTTGGCGCGGTATCCCGCTGGTGGGAGATATCTGCTGGAAGAAACTCGCACGTCGGCGTGCAAGTTGGCGCCGGATCTTGCCATCCATCTCGGGAAAAACACTACCGCCTCTCGCGATAAAAAGTCACTGCACTTACAGGATTACTGATCATAACTGTTTAAACGCACTGAAATATGAAATAATCAATATTTCAATTTAATGAAATAACATTTTAGCGAACACCAGGCTTACTTACCGCAAGTATTCGCGGGAAAGCGGCAAAAATGTTTTAGTTTTAAGTGCTATTCACAGTTTTTCTCTTATATATTTTTCTTGTACTTTATAACGTTGCGTAATAATCGAACATACGATTAGGCAGTTCAACTGTGCTTGACGAACGTTGCACGTGCAGTACCCTCGTAAAACTTGAGAACTGTGAATCATTGATTAAAGTATTAATAAACATAAAATTATTACTACAGTCGATAAACCGTAGTCCAAACTTTCTCTGTCTGCTTCATATTTTATACTTAATCCAACAATATGAAGCGGTGTTCAAGACGGCGACTTGAGTCTCAAATAGAACTTTATGTTCTTCTGCCTTGCCCTTTAGCACATTTGTTTGCTTCCTGTTCAGCTTCAATGATTTTGCAGAGCCTTAAAACGTGTGTATGAAATTAATTGTTGATGAGACATAGACGCGTGGGAAGTTCATTTCATTTGAAGCTCTCACAGAAGCTACCTTTTGGTATGATTAAAATTTATTTAATTGAACGTTCCCATTTGTATAGCGGTAATGAGTGAGTATCTGGAATGCCATTTGTATGCTCCTATAGAACGCTAATAATAGTGATTAATTGAGATCGGCTCCCTTCTGGATTATCAAATTTTCCAGATTTTCGAAACGCACCAATAAAAGGGCCGGAAGATATGTTCAACGTGCATCAATAGCTTGCTCCGCAATAGACAATTTAATAAAATTATTGACGGGTGACGTTTTTCAGGAAATACAACTACATAATGTATTCTCTATTATCTTTGGTTGCGATTTTGAAGAGTTTATTTACTACCTTTTATCAGTACTGTTTTATGAAAAAAATCTAAGATTTTTTTGTATTACTTTGCTTTCTCACATTCTTTATTTATTACGAATAGTACGGTGTCAGTAGTGGAGCACATTATATTTAACGATTTTCTGCAGCAACATACTTTCCTACCTTGTAAATCATGCATCTCGTGTCTCAACGCAAAATATACCTACAGATTTGCAGATTGCGACCCCGTGAAAAGGGTCAGAGTTCAAAAAGCCAAGAAGTGGAAACAGGAGATTTCGCCCTCCGTGTGCGGCCCTGTACACCGAAGGGCGAGGGAGCGGCGTGTGTGCAGAGGATAGCGGGGGGGGGGGGACGGCGAGGGGGCGGGTCCGGGGGCGCGGAGTGGGCGGGGCACGTGAGATTAATCACCTCATCCATCTCACCCCGGGGCAGCGACCGCCTGCGCTGAATACCTGGCTCGCCGCCCCCCCCCGCCCCGCCCGCCTCCCGCCCGCCCTGCCCTGCTGCCTCGCCACCGCGGCCCGCCGCGCAGCGAGGAACTGCAAATCCAAACGATTCACTTATGTTGTTGATTGATTGATTGATTTTTTCGTGTTTCCGGGCGCGTCAACTGCTTTGGTCATTATTCCCGTTAGTGTAGTGCACGTTTTTTTCGCGGGAGATGGCGGTGATCTTCCCCCGCTGGATGGCGAGATCCGGCGCCGACCTACCGTCGACTAGTGGGGTTTCCCCCTAACCTGGACTCTCCCACCAGCGGGGCACCGCCCCAGCCGGGGCAAGCTCTAAGCTCCCGACCGGTCTTCCGGAATATGTGATAGTGTAGTGCATGTTAGTGTGAGTGTGTGTGTGTAAGGGGAGTGGATAGGACAAGGAAGAGGAAGGAAAGACCGCGCGCGGTCCGTGGCCCGTTTGGTAGGGTACTGCTCCGGCATTCGCCTGGTTTTGATCGGAGAAAGTCACGGAAAACTACCGATCAAAGCAGCCGGCCTCTAGAATTCTCCTCCAGAACTAATGTTGTTATGTTGCCGGTTAAAACATTACGTCCGTTGACATTTCGTCAGCTGTAACGCTGTCATCCAATTCGGAGCTTAAACGTCACTATAGTGTCACTATAGTGACTTTGAAGCTCCCAATTGGATGACACTCTAGTCCAAACGTCACTATAGTGATATCCCTATATTGAAGTTGAAGCTCCCGATTGGATGACACTGTCGAGCTGACGAAGTGTCAACGGCTTAATGTTTTAATCGAAGTATATTGTAGGGTTGTTTGATTGATTGATGTTTCTGAGCACGGCAACCCCAAGTTGGACCACCTTCCATCGGCGTGCGGGGATTTCCCTCTCCGGATATCTCCCCTGGCACAGCATCGTCCTTTCCGGGGCAAGCTCTAGCACCTATTTTTAGGTCGTTTGTTAATATAGTATATATAAGGGTGAGTCTTTGTAAGAGGAAGGAAAGATCGCTCCGGTCTGTAGTGCTTTGTTAAATTACTGTCCACATTGCCTGAATTGATCGTAGAAACAAAAAACTACTGATTAGATCAGCCGGCCTGCAGAATTCTCCTATAGCCAGGGACTGTTTTTCACGTAATGTCGAAAATTCCCCTCTGTCGGGTCTCGAACTCTAGGACCTCCCGATTTGACTAGCTGCAGGAAAGTGGGTACGCTGACTCCGAACTAAACTCAACTGGTAACTATAGTAACACACTGTTTGCGAAGACGTTCAGTGGACCTGTGTTGTCTCTACCAATATGTGGAAATGTAAAGTAAAACTATTAATAATACCTCTATTAAGGGATTCCTGCTGGTTCCGTGAAAATAGTGTTATTTATTTTTTACTGATACTTTTTCGGTTGTTATTTGCTTCGATATGGAGTGTATATAACGTACCTGGTTCGAGGGGATCATGGTTACAACGGAAATATGAAAACAGTGGATTGATGCTTATGAAAGGAATTATGAAAGGGAATCATGGGAGGGAAATATGAAAAGACAAACTGAGTCAAGTTAGCATCTTGTTAATTAGTAAATAAGTAAATCTGAATCAATAATATTAGGTAAAAACTAAAATTATGTATGTAATACGTTAACAGGTTCCCATGATTTCGGGCGAAAGGCCCTCTGGCATTTTATCGCCGCTCGATCGTTAGAACCGTTGTAATTCTCTGGGGGGTAAAAGAGTGGTCTGTTCAGTGAAGGAATATAACTTTCTTCAAAATATTGTGTATTACTACTAAACATTGGATATTTACGAAACTGTATGTTTCATTCCATGTTTCTAAAAAACTTTTAGTATACAGTACGAATTATGAAAAAATTAATGTGTTTTGTTTTGTGTTTTTGACGTAAATACTCTTTTAGAATTATTTTTTTCTTTTTGTGCATTTAAAATTCTTCTTTTTCTTCTGCACTTGAAGGGTTAGGTTCCGGTGTCCACTTCCTTGTAGTTCTTTCTTCATCTCTTCTTTCTCTGTCATCTATAGTCCTTAGCGTGTACTGGTAGTCTGCTATCGGGCATTCTTCTAAGATGTTCATACTTTTTTTTTTTTTATCTTTGCTCCTCCAGCCCCAGTTTATTTCTTATCTTCGATTTTTTGTTTATCCAAAATGTTATATCATAGTCTTCTCAAAAATTTCATTTTTGCGGCTTGGATTTTAGAATTTTTTTGGCGTCGCTCTTCCTTCATCTCCATACATTAACACAGGCACAGCTACTGTGCTGAAGAATTTTATTTTGTTTTTATCTTCCTTTTTTTACTTGTGTCTATTGTGCCACAGATGTTTCATTATTTAGTCTTCTTTTAGTCAAATTTATTTAGTCTTTTATCTAAATCTATATATCTTTCAAACGACTGTGGCAATCTAGGTATTTAAAATATTTTACCAGTTAAATAATTTGTCCATTATCACAATATTTCAGCAGCCAACGCTGTTTTGATATTCTTGTTTCCAATTATGTAATCAATTATGGATCTACTACCTCATGAAGACCATGTACATTCATGAATATCCTTTTTTTCTTTTTAAAAGTATTTGCAATATACATTTCATTGAAAACTGTGGACTCCCTTAATTTTTCTCCATTGTACTTTTTTACACGTTCTCCCCATTTTCCTACAGTTTTTGTTATACTCTCATTTACCACTGTTGCATTTAGATTCCCTACAAGAATGACTTCATATCTTGAATTATATTTGTCTAATAGTATATGTGTGGTTCTGTAGAATTCCTCCTTCTTCCCTCTTTCCTTCCTCTGGAGCATAAACTCCAATACAGGCGAGATGTCTTCTTTCGTGTTTTAATTTTAACACAATTATCCGATCATTTACATATTCAACCTCCTTTATTTTTGATTCCTACTTTCTGTCTACCAATATGGCTACTCCTTTTGCAGCTCTTGTTGGTCTCTCTACTATAAAACATTGCATAATTTTCTACATATTTTGATCCTTTTAATTTCTTTCTCGTTTCTGGTCAGCTAGGTTGTCATTCATCTTTTCAAACATTTTAGCGACATTCTTTGCCTGATGTTCCTCTTACATTCCATGTAGCAGTTTATAAATATTCCGTTACGAGTTTACAAACTCCCATTTTCATTGCTTTAGTCGTCACAATTTCATTCCAAGGCTGTTTTTCTGGACATTGCTAATAAATTTGTTTGCTCGCATTTAAAGGTATTACCAGGTAGCATTTTAAAATTATTTATATATTTTTCTTTGGGGTAAAAAGAAACAAACTTCCATTTTCTTATGTGGACTCAATATGCTATTTGGGTATGCATGACACATATTCTACGCCTTAGAAGCTCAAAAACCACCTTTTCGCCCACTTCTTCATAAACTATTTTAAAAAAGTTGTTTAAGCGATGGCTCTTGAGTGAGCATAGTGAAATCAGATTTCGGAGCAACACAAACACTGAAATGTTGGGTGGCAAGTCGATAATCCCGGCTTCCGGTAATGATATTCTTCCGCATTAGTTGTTCTTCTAGTAAGTGAGGTATGGAAAGAAGGAAGGTTCTGTTAATTGAAAGAATTGAATTTTAGGTCACTTTCATATCTACCACCTCATTAGAAGAAATGAAAGTGAAGCGGAACTGGCGTGATTCCTTATCAGTTGCCAGTTATACTTGAATCCTGGAATCCATCCACCCTTCGATTTACCCAGTAATGAAGCTCAGGCACAGCACATTTGCGCAGATGCATGGGCGAATTTTAATTTTAATTACAAGAACTTTTTTTTTAATTTTGAATTTGAATTTTAATTACAAGTACTTCATGCTTCATAACTTAATGAAAATGGTCCATAAAAGGAGTAAATGAAGAATATTGCTATTAACGGGCTCATCAGTGGTCAGGGAAAGGAGTACTCTGTTAACGGGCGTATAATTAGCGCGCAATAAATGGGTTTCAATGTCCGTTCCAAGAAAAATCTGTCATTGAGAAGGGTGATCGCTCAATAAGCTTGGTCTTTCAGAGAGATTTCATCGTACATACTCTTTGTGCGTGTACGCATACATTCTGTACCTTTAGTGGCCCCGCGCCACTTTGATTCCTTGCCCCCATAACCACACCTCCCCCCCTGCAATCACCAGATCGGCGCGCAGTCAGCGAACTGCGACACCGACAAAGGTGGCTAAGGGCATCAACTGATGTCACTGCAGGGTCTCTGACCGGGAGGTTTCGGGATTCGGATCGCGCCGGTGGCAAGGTTTTATGACAGCTAGACAGATCGAATTCAGCCACTGACTGAAGGAGAATTCTAGGACCTGGCTGCTCTGATCGGTAGTTTTCCATGGTTTCTCCAGCTAACACGAGAAGAATCCCGTAGAAGTGTCCTAACAAACCGGCCACACAGACCCCGCGCAATCTTTCCGTGAATGAATATTGAATATTTCCTTGAATAAAAAATGAATATTTTTCATAAAACGGCTCATCATACAGTATCCCTAGCATTCCTAAATTGGCTCAAAGATTTGATCGCCCAACTGGGATTCGAAGCCGGGCCTTGTGGTTTATGCCCAGCTGCTCTAATTACTAGGCTACCGTGACACCAAATGCTTTCAGCAGTTTTCACGAGCGTGATTATCGCTCCTTAAATGCATATATCGTAATTGTCACCTAATTGTCAGTAACATGGTCATAATTTGGATATCTTCACGTCTGCGAAACATATTCTCCGATCGTAAATGCGTTTAGCAAGGGAATGCGTAAGGTGACAATTATAAGTACCTTTTCTGTTTTCGAAGAATTCCAATCGTTCCCCTCTTTCTGCCTTTCCCGCCGTCGATTCGTCCCACTGCGGCAGCACCCGGTGGCTGTAAGTGCGGGCGAGCGCCCGCCCGCATCGCGCGCGGTGGGCGTTGCTCATTTTTTTCGGCCGAGGTCGCTTCGGGGGTTCCCCGGGCGCCTTTGATGGCGCGCCGCCTCCCTGACCCCCGCCGCGCACCCGCCGCCACCTACTTCCACCCCACCCCCGCACCGCTCTCACGCGAAGCGCCAAGACGGGCGTCTGCTTCCCACGGAGCGGCGCGGCGAGCCCGTAAGCAAAGGGTGCAAAGGTTCGCGAAATCGATCGATCGAGATCGATTGCTCGTAGGAGATGACGATCGAGGTAACGGAATGAGGGGTCGCCTAAATAATTGTGTGATAGGCTGATGAATAAATCTATGCTGTTCCGATATAGGGAGTTAAGTTATTCTTTGTGATGGAGAGGCTTGGCGATGACAAAATCTAAAAGATACTAATGGTGCTTCAACAGCAAATACTTTATCGCATTATTACAATGTTATGATTATATATGAAATCTGAAAATGTGAGTTTGGACATTTCTTGAAAAACACTACTTTATTTGTTTTCACTTGAAACCAAAAGCAAAAAGGTTCTACCAGGAAATTCGGATATAATGGAGTTTTTCTATATTATGGTATTATGCCCCATTTTTAATGTCGTCCGAAGATAAGCTCGACCAACATTTGATGGCACTTTGCAAACGTTACAGTTTGTATGAGATTTTATACAATCATACCTTCATGCAATATATGTATGCACTCTTCTCAGTTTTTGTTTCAGAAATTTTTTCTGCTATTTACATTTCTCACTAAATTCATTGGTCATAAATGAAGTTAAATACATTGGATGAAACCATAACATTCAGAATAATAATTGTGCTGATATTTTCAATTCCACAAACCTCTGCGTATTTCTTTGCTTGTACATATTTCCCGAAATTACGTATGTTGGAAATTAACCTTTTTTAGGACATTTACTCTTTGCTGCGTCTAATCACCGAAACTCGCAGTGACTGAAGTGATCAAGTACTAATCTTGATACTCCACAGTGCGGGTGCGGAGAGAGGCGGGTTCTGTCTACGTCACGGCAGTGCAGGGCTGTCAACTTCATTGACAGAAAAGTCGGCGTAATAACTCGTCTTGGGCTAGATAGCTATGAGAAACAACGGAAGATTTTTTAAATTCTGATGACATAATTAATAGTTATAGAAATAATTGAGTAACAAGAAGGAACATGGTACGTACAGGTCGATAGAAAGACAGACCGAAAACTAGGAAGTCGGCATTGGAAAGGAAGAAGGTGGGCAGCACTGCAAACTGGGCCGTGACGTTCCGAGCGGAGCTCATATTTTCTACCGCGCCGTGCTATGCCGGGCTGAGCGAGGACTAGGGAGCTCGAGGATCAAGAAAAAGTGCGAGCATGGGACTCTTCCTCTCATTCTTGCTTCATTTTTGGGCTTCCCTCTCCTCCCTCCGTCTCCCTCATTAGTACAAGCACGATCACCCGACACAGACGTTTATTGTTTCCTGAACTTCACTATTTAATAACTCTTCATACAATGTGTTGCAAACAGACACTTTCAAGGAATATAATGAAATATCCCGCATGTGTTTATCATCCTATTGTTCTCATTTTAACCGCATGCTATTTTGTTCATTTCTTTATTTTATTTATTTTACGTCAAAAAAGCAGTTAAAAACTGCTTATGACGTGCTATGGGGAAAAGTGAATTGTGTGCACATTTTCAAAATTCTGTGATCCCTACACTAAGTCATATACTACTTAAATTGAAAAAAAAAGAAAAAAAAACTCCTACGTAATAAAATCTATTTTCAAGGATAAAAAGGCAATAAATTTTGGCTGTTATCCATGTTGTACATCGGAATAATACTTCCTGCTGCGACAACATGGAAACGATAAATTTGAATAATTTCCATTTCCATTCTTTCCATTGCATATCTACATTTATCTGTTTACAAGACTTGTAACATTATGGGCCGTGTGCGTAACCAGAGATTTCATTGGAGGAGGAGGTCAAAAGCGAAATAATTACAATAAACCTCGTTAGCACGAACTCGCTACTGACAAATTTTGACGTAACATAAATACAACACCTGTCCCGGTAAGGGATTACGGTAATACGAACATTAGAATTCTCGGATAACCTGAATTTTTATAACACTAACCCCGATTGTTTCGGTGCCTTGGAGTTAGTGTTAATGAGAGTTTACTGTATTATATACGAGTTATTATCAATTAAGCGGAAGTGAAAAGTAATAATATTAATAAAAGAGTTACATGAATACCAATAATTTATCAATTAAAACGTTAAAATTAATAAAAACTTAAAAAAATAATTATCATTATTATAAAAAATAAACTTCTACTTTCTTAAAATTAAGGAATCATCAGTATGTAAGTAAAAATTGCATATTTCAGGATACATAAGTTGTTTTTGCGTAGTTTGTAGTATCAGTTTGAAATCTACCGACAAAAACTCATCAGTGAATGAGTAGATTAAAGTTGATCCACATTACTTTATTCACGTTCTGAAAATATCTCAGGATCTCAATGAAGGACTCAATGCTCTTAGAAATTTCACATGAATATGAAAATTCAACCAACATATACTACATTCAACGAACTGTATGAATGAGTGAATAAGTTCTCTATCTCTTCAATTATGAACAATCATTATTGGCTTGGAATTAATTTTAGAATTGTTAATTTCAAAAATAAGCATAAAGTATGCATATTTAATGATGAAGTGAATAGAAATAAATTTTAAAAATTTAGTGAGTGCAGTAACTCTCTTGGCTACACCCATTTTATGAGTTTCCATTTGTATTTACTCGAAAGATCTTTTAAGGTTGATCGTTTCTAGTTATTATTTGTATTGTCCATTAATTTTCACTTCATTTCAATGACTGGATTGCCATCAGTTTTTTCTTCAGTTACATCAGGCCGGCTCAACATTTTGCACTTTCACTGACCTCAGGAGACTCGTGCGAGCAATTAGGGGGAAATGCTAAAATCGATGAAGAGAGGGGATTAGGCTCATTCTAGGAGTGGGGACAACCAATTAGAATGCGCAATTCGAACCATAGTGAGTAAATTGAAACAGCAATCGGCGAGAACATGACAGCCACAGACAGTTCAAATAATATTGCCTTTTGTATTATAGTGGCAATGTTTGTTGTCGATATATGACAGTGTGAAAGATATATGTATACACACACACACGTTTTGGATACCAAGTATAATTGCTTGTAGGACTGATAATGTAATTCGCATTGCTACGAAATAATCACAAAGTTATATTTTTTATTAATTTTGTTTGATTGAATAAGGCGATTCACCAAAGCTAAAACTCATTATTTTTCCAAAAAAAGTATTATTTTCTGTACTAATTTCTGACTAGAGTACATTATATATTTCTAATATCAAATCAACGAATACTATTTATTCACTGTTTTCTTCATCGTAAAAACATTAAGGCCTTTGCATTGCATTTAATAAGACCCATGATAAAATCATAATTTTTCGTAACATACTATCAGAGAGGTTTACACGTTAATACTTTTTTTTATATTCATATTCATAATGGGAAACTAGTGGTGCTAAAACAGCACGCCTTCAGTAATGTTTATGAAATACTATTTCTACCACAATTTCTCTCCGAATTAACACATCTTAGTCATTTTTTTGTAAAATTCATTGAAATCCTTGCACATTTGTTGTCAAAAGTAAATATTTTCAAACAAATATCACCACAAAGTTGACAATTATAACAGCTTTTCATACAGGTAAATTATGTAACAACGATGAGACGTAATTCATAGAAATTAGTGAGTTGCGTCGCGGAATGTCATTGTTGTATTCCAATCTGAAAGCTAGTAATTTTTATTTCATATATTTCAATTAGGGGTTAAATAATTCCTAAAAGATTAATTTGAAAACGTATAACAAAAGCTCGAATGTAAGAAATGAACAAAGAAATATGAAATAATATACACATTCTAACTTACGTCGCATCCCACCATCTCAAAACGTTTCTAAAATTACGTTCAAGATGTGCAGGATTTTCGGAGCGGGTGACTTAGTTCTATGACAAATTACATAAAAAATACTCAAATTTTCAAAAAAGTATCCTGACGTGATTTGAAGATGTTTTTGATGAACGCATTTCATTAAGACAAAAAATTTATCTTTATAATTGTAGTTGCAGGAAGACGCCCAAAAAATTTGGATTTTTTTTTCAATTTTCGAAAAATCAGAGATTTAAATGAACATGAGAACGACACCATTCTCTTAAGCATTCTTTACGGTATCTAAGCTCTAAATTTAATGAAAGAAAACAATAGTTTAATGAAAATAAAAATTGTCCATGTTTGACACAAAATGCAAAAACTACTCGGTTTTTGGAAAATAGAACTGTCATTACTTTTATATCTGCTTTTTATAAACACATTTCATTAACAAAAAAATATTTATCTTCATAATTGTGGGCGTAGGAAGACGCCGAAAAGATTTTGAATTTTTTCAATTGTCAAAAAATCCGTTTTTTTTAACAATCATGAGACCTGCACCATTCTCTTACACAACCCTTACACCATTCCATAAAGTTTAATGGAAAACGTTAGATCTATTTTTTTGAACATGTCTCTAGGACTTCATGTAAAGTATCCCGCAGAATTAAAATATCGGTTTCAAATTTCAGGGGCCGCTACATCAGTCAGAGCAATTGGGGTATATCCATGTTGCGGAAAATCGACTGAACGGTTTAGCCGCTAGCGTTGTTCATAGTCAGATAAACTGACGTACAGACGTTTTGCCGTTAATCGAATTTTCTTAATCATGGACCCACAAAACAGGCATTCTGGCTACACAACGTGTTACAGTTTCTTTTCCCTAGATTTAGCTATTCGATTTATCCAGATTTTCGTCACCAGGGTCTTGAAATAAGAGTTTTCTACCAAAAATTCGCAGTTATTTTTGTGCAGATTTCATATTTTTCTCTCTACCGGGGTAGCAGTTGCGAGAAAGTGAACATGGTCACAAATATATGTACAGGTAAACATTACGATTCTTGTAATTTCCTATATTCCATTCTTATGTCAATCATGTTGTGAGAAATGGCTTTCATAATATTCTTATTTTCTTCTTTTCATCAGAACCAGACACAAAAAAGTAGTTTTCAAAATCGATAACGATTTGCTGGGAATTTTGTTCGACTAATTGATAAATTATAGCTCCAAATTTCTGAAGAGTTTTATAATTCATAGAATCCGTGAATCATTACCGATTTCGGATTTCGTTACAGATTTTTCAAAACCCGTCCGCTAGTGTAAAAAATGGTAATGTAATGGTTAGAAAATTTGGATTATCAATTCTGATCGTGATCGTTTCAAATGTCATAAAAAAACACTCTCCCGAAAAAACGTTAAAAATCTACTTAAGTATTTACTAAAACTAGTATTTTTTATTATTCTATTACTGGGGTGCGATTTCTTCCAATTTGAATTCAAGCGAAGCTCATTACAAGAAACATCATAGGTATACTGTGAGCAAGAAATCAGGTTAATCAGATGCTCATGAAATTCTTACAAGAAGGTGCTTTTTTTAAGAACGTGCAATGTGGTGGCAGAAACGCTGAGCGAAAGTTTGTTTTTCGGGGACCGTTTTTCTGTGCAGCAATTCGTATGCAAAACTGCTTATACCAATGATAATAGGATTCGATATCAACCCCTTAATTATGCAAAGCGACTTAGACTCGAATTACCATAGCAAATGTGATTGGCTGAGGAATTTCTTCCCACATTCAATGCGCATTAATTCGGAATTCAAAATGTAGTTTTAGAATTTACCCACAATTTCACCTTTCAGATATACTTTTTTTTAATTTTATTTTTCGGAATAAATTTATAAATAATTTGTTTTCAAATAATCAATATTAAAAATTATATCAAAATATATCAATTTGTTTTAGTTATGATGTTTGAAGAAAAAACTAAATTTTTGCAATTATTTATAAACAAGTAGAAATTTTTTTTTATTATTTGAACTCTGTAGAAGCATAAAGAAATCAAATGTAAAAAGGAAAACAAAAAATATATAGGATTACTTTTCTCAGGAAAACAGCTACCTTAAGCGACCCTTCAAAATTCGTCAAAAATTTAAAAAAACATTGGAGCGGTTTTTAAGATTTGTAATAGAAATTGCCAGAATTTCGAGCACAAATTTTGCAAAAACTACTCATGTGTTTAAAAAAATATAGATGACCCTTTTTTAAATCTGTTTTTTACAACACTTTGTTTGAGGAAAAACTCTATCTTCAATTTTGTTGTTCTGAAATATTAACTTTTTGCAATTTTCGAAAAACCGATTAATACTCGAATATGGGACTACACCAATTTTTACCGTCTCTTTTTACACATATGGAGAAATTTAAAGTGGTTTTTGAGATTTTTTTTAAAAATAGGTCTGTATTTCAGGCAAAATTACAGGAAAACTTCTCATATGTTTGAAAGGTTGAATATGACATTATTCCAAGAACTGTTTTTAAGAAACAGATTTCACTCAGGAAACTAGTGATGCTAAAACAGCCCGTACTTTCTCGCCCGTATTTTCAGGCAAGATTGCCTGAAAAGTACACGAATTTACGTAAATCACGCAAAATTACGCGAATACCAACGATGCACAATGCGTAGTTTAGAGGTAAATAAAAGTATTAGTTTATATTTATGCTAAAGAAAAAGCAGCAGTCATCGCCTTCTGTTATCAGTGCGGCGTTAGAATAATGGGTTACAAACAATGACCGCTAATTCGTATTGGATACACATTTTGCTAATTAGCATTGATCACACCGCTAGCAAGAAAATGAAAATAGGTAGAAAAAATATAATAATTAAATATATTTTATATACATCGAAATTACCCGGTTATTACTTATTTATTATTACCGGTTATTATTATTTTTTATTGCCACATCTTATTAAGCAAAGTGAAATATCATTTGCTTTTCAGATTTAACTCAATTAACGGACGCAATTTAATATAGGTTTTAAATAATTTCTAAAAGATTAATTTAAAAAATTATAACTAAATTTCGAAGAAGAAACTAGCAAAGAAATATGAAATAATACACGAATTCTAACTTACATAGCATCGAGATACGAGAAAATCGACTGAACGGTTTAGCCGCTAGCGTTGTTCGCAAGCACACGAACACACAGACGAACAGACGTTTTGCCGTCAATAGATTTTTCGGTATTAAGAACGCAAAAACATGGATTCTGGCTACACCAAGTGTTAGAGGATTTTTTATATATTTAGATACTGGATTCCCGGCTATAAGAATTTTTGTTACGAAAATTCGCCGTTTTCCGGCGTACTATTTCAATACTTTTTCGTCTTACCCTAGTAAGGTCGAGAAAGTAAAAAAGAGAACTATTGTATTAGTATGTAGCCTGGAGTAACGAAAATACTGTTGATGACTGTGTAGAAAATGGGGTCATGGAGCATCTTAAATTACTCAAGAATCGAAGTTCTGAGTAAGAGAATAGATTTGTGTAACCAGGTTAAGAGAATCAAGTATTTGCATTTTTTACTTAAAATAGAAATCTTCACACTTTTCTATTCTTCCTAGTTTGTTTCACTTTTGTAGTTTTCTTAGTTTATTAATTAATGCAGGTTTTTTAAGAAGAGTCAAATAATTAATCAGCTTTCTCTCATAAGCCATTAGAAATGTTCTGCTGCTGCTGTTTGTGCATTCTGCTGATGCATGTGAGTTTCGTGTACTATGCTTTTTTCGATGTGAGCAGAGTTTAATGGGAATCTCGTTTTTTGTTGCTGTTTCAAAGTTCAAAACTATTAGCTTGCTTTTCAGTAACTTCAATCTCCCTTTCATTCATTTTTTCATTCTTTTCGTCTGCCAACACAGTATAATACTCTCAGTAGTCGTTACATAATGAACAAGATATTACAGATTTTCCAGCACAACTAGCCTCGAAACGTGTCTCAATTGTCTAGGAGAACCTATTTTTCTTATTTCCCTAAATATTGAGATAAATTTCTAAGTACATTAAAACGCATTCGTGACATGGCTACTACTTGATCTACTCTTTTTACTCTCTGCACTCTCAAAGCCGACCTTTTGAAAGCCTCACACGTAAACAATAGTTTAGATCAACATATCCGAAGGTTGGAAGAGGTCGTTCTCTACACAGACGGTTGGGATACAAGTCGGCAACACAGCGAATAATACCAACCGTACACCCGTGACTGTACAAAAGACACAGGCACCGCATCAAGTCACAACTCAAAACAAATTTAGTGATTTAGATTATGAAACAGATTTTCCTCGCCTTCCTGATCCTCACCACCCTTCTCTACCATCGACAAATTCATGCACAAACCAACGCAAACAGGCTAGGAAGCGTGTCAAAACCAAAACACGTAAAGCTGCGCATCCTAGTTCACTTGAAAACAAAGACATTCCTACTGATCCTAAAAAACAGGTACTTATTTTAGCTGACAGTCATGGCCGCCATCTGTCCTCCATTCTCAGTACGAAGTTACCCTCCAATTTCTCAGTCTCATCTATTTTTAAACCTAACGGGAGGTTTGCAAATGTGACTGCAGAGTTGGACACCAACACGAAGACACTGACCAATCAGGACACAGTCATTATCATAGGAGGGCAGAATGACATGAAGTTGGGCGGTAACTTTACACCTGAACATTATTTAAACAAATTACAATGTGCCGCCCAAAATACTAACATTGTAGTTTCGACTCTGCCCTTCTGGTACAACAGACCAACACTACGCAACAAGATTAAGCACGCAAACCAACTATTAAAACTGCAACTGACAGAAACAAATGTCACACTTTTTTAAATTAATTTCCTCTCAGCAAAACACTTCACCTGACATGATCTTCACATGAACCTTGCTGGAAAACATGCAGTCGGTAACAAGCTTGTACAATACATCAACTTCAGTCCTACGCAGTCTCCTGCCAAAAAACCATCCCTTTCACCTTCCTTACGTTCTCCACCCCCGACCTTTATTTCGAACCCTGTGGCCTCTTCCTCTGAACCTACACCCGTTTCTCCCATTCCCACTACCAATTCATCTATACCTGATGCCCCATTTCCCAAACAACCTGTCACTCACTGCCGGAACATACTACAACCTTCGACCACGTACTCCAGGTAAAAGTGGAGTAAATATATAGGAATTACAGTCAGATGCAACAGAAAAACTTTCGTGTAGGTACTTGCAAAAAATAAACATTCTTCACTATATGTTCAATCCCTTTCAAATAAAACTGAGTTTATCGAGGCAGCTCTACAGAGCGATCTAAATCAAATGGATGTTCTTTGCTTTACAGAACATTGGTTATCTCCTAATGAACTTAGCATTTTCCAAATTCCAAACTTTTACCTCGCAGGCTTTTATTGCAGAGAGAGAGAATCGCATAAAGTTCCTACGTATGGGGGTTCCTGTATCTTCGTTAGAAATAATATTGATTCTATCTCCTTAGCGGAATTAAATGTGTATTCTATTGAAAATATTTTCGAAATTTCTGTTGTACATCTTACTTCACTAAAAGTGATAATACTTTGCATCTACAGACCTCCAACAAAGAGAACTGCAGATTATATTTTGTTCTTAGAAAGCCTGGAGATAACACTTAACAAAGTCAGCAATCGCTCTTTTCAATCCATTGTTGTATGCCGAGATTTTAACATTGATTTTCTGGTCGAATATTCTGAGAAAGAAAGGTTTCTCAATTTAATTAATTCCTTCAATTTAGACATTACAATTAATTTGCCTACACGGATCACACAAAATTCGATGAAGTCCATTTATCAAATTATAAGTAACAAAAAAAACTACTCAATATGAAGTTGAAACAAAAGATTTAGGATACAGTGACCACGATGCACAAATTCTTCCATTATAAGAAATGCGATAACTGACCCAATAAATAATTCACGTATGACTAGATTGTTTACAAAAAGTAAAATAAAATTATTCATTGATTACTTGCTGCAGGAGTCATGGGAAGCGGTTTATAATACTGTTGATACAAACGACAAATATAACAATAAGGATGTGACCCAGTTTTACAGGTTGTACCCCCATCTCGATCAGGTTTTTCGTCCAGTTTCCCTGATCCATTGAGCAAATGTTGAGATGGCCCCTTGTTTTGCTTCTGGACATAAATGTAACTTTATTTCGTGTGCACGTCTTCTAGAATTCAGTGAGAAATACAATTATTCTAATGATCGTTTCCATGTTGTCGCGGCAGAAAGTATTATTCCGAAGGACAACACGGATAAGAGCCAAAAGGTATAGCATTTTTATCCCTGAAAATAGATTTTATTACATGGGATCTTTTGTTTTTCAAATTTAAGTAGTATATTACTTGGTGTAGGGATCACAGAATTTTGAAAATGTGCACACAATTCACTTTTCCCCATAGCACGTCATACGCTGGTTTAACTGTTTTATTTTTACGTAAAATAAATAAATAAATAAACTAAAGGATTTATTAGGTATGTTTACACAAACACGTTGCTGTTTCTCGGCTATAGAACGTCATAAGGTTCATTTCCCTATTTGAAATGTTTATTATGTTAGATGAGTTTGGCGACAGACATTCGTTTATAATATTGATTCAGTGGTGAGTTGTAGTTGACATTTACATAATTGAAATGATTGAAGGCGTTGTCATTGTCAACAATTGTGCTGCTATTTGTGAAATAAATACTATTGTTGACAATGACAACGCCTTCAATCATGTCAATTCGTTTATAATTTTTTAAAAATAAAATAACTGAAGCATATTATTATAAACTTTATACTTTTATTATCCTGCACCTTGAGGCGGTGTCAATATATATAATTGTCGTCTTCTCTATCAGCTCACCAGGACGTATAGTTTTGCCTTGGCTTCTTTTATTATAGCGGCCCAATTTCTGTTATCTTCTGCTTTTCTTCGCCATCTTTTAACACTTAGATTTCTCAATTCTTCCCCCATCCCATCATATAATAAGGCGATAATAAATTAACTTAATATTACAATTTTTATAACATTAGTAATTTAATTAGTTTATTACTTTATTATAGTTAGTTACTTATGTCGTACTTTATGCTGTAATGTACTAACTCATAAACAAATTTATATCTCAATACAGATGGAAATGAGCATTTTTGCCAAGAATTGATAACATTCGCCAAACATATATGCCAGATAAATTGCATATAGTTTTGACAACGCTGCGCTGGCAACAGTGCGTTGCTCGTTTCTGTACAATTTGCTGCGAATACTTTAAAGGTCAATTTTGTTTTATTTGTAAAAGTTAGAAATGATCGCTGCTCCTGACTATGAAAATGAATGCAGATATGCGTTACAGGCGATTTGTTTGAATGGTTGATTTGGACGTTTTCTAGTAATAGCTGAGGTGTTAGTAGCGCAAAAAATGCAATATTTCAGTAATACAGGGCCGTTTCCGTTTAAATTGAGAACGCACTGCAGTCTTCATAATACCAAAACATTAATTCTGTCGAATCGCAATGGAATTTGGACCAACCCAGGTTGCTCAGGTCGTTAAGTGATGTTACTGTAGTGTCTCTGACTGCGGTCCTTGAGTTGTCTGCCAACGATGGCATTTTCGACGCATTTTCGTCTGGCGACGATGGAATTTTCAACGTTATGGTCCGATTAAAAGAAGTTGATGATTGGCAGTTGCGAATGGAAAGGATCAACTTTGATAGGTCGCATACCACTGAGCACGTGTTCTTGCGACATGAAAATACACACTTGAAATAAATACTTATAAGAGTAACAAAATGCCGGTCTGGATGCCCGAGGTGGCTAAGAGCGAGTACCGACTCAGCGCTTCGGTCCGAAGGGTCGCGGGTTCGAGACCCGCCTTGGGCAAGGTTGTTTGACCCTTGTCTTTGTATGTATGTGTTGTCACGGAGGGCCTCGCGTTCTGCTGACCCCAGATCAGAGGAGCCCGCAAGTGTGTTTGTGTCTAGTGTATGATCGAATATGCGTCCCATCGGATGCAAAGGGTAACCGGCTGTCGGCTGGATAAAAGCCCTAGAAAGAAGAAGAGGTAACAAAATCATGTACCGGTATTGAATGAAACAACAGCTTTCAGAAGCACAACTGTCAATTACCAACATATCTAAATCGGTGCTCTAAATAGCGTAGTAACTAGAAACACAAATCCTTCGGTTTCGAGGGGCTCGATCTCTAGGACCTTGAACCGGGAGCGGTAGCTCAGTGCATCAACTGATGTCACTGCAGCGCCTGTGACCGGGAGGTCCTAGTTTCCCACTCCCCACGGCGGCAGGATTTTCGACACTAGCTTCTCAGCTAGGTCGAATTCAGTCGCTGTCTGGTGGAGAATTCTAGCGGCCGGCTGCTCTTATCGGTAGTTTTCCGTGGTTTCTCCGATCAACACCAGGCGTTTCTCCGATCAACACCGGAGCAACACCCTAACAAACGGGTCACGGACCGCGTGCGATCTTTCCTCCCTCGTCCTTGTCCTATCCTCTCCTCTTATACACACACTGTAACATGCACGACACTACCACATATTCCGAGATCGGTCGGGAGCTTAGAGCTTGTCCGGCTGGGCGTGCCCCGCTGGTGGAGAGTCCTGGTTAGGGGGAAACCTCACTAGCCGACGGTAGATCGGCGCCGGATCTCACCATCCAGCGGGGGAAGATCACCGCCATCTCCCGAGGAAAAACATGCACTACACTAACGGGACTAATCACCAAAGCAGTTGACGTGCCCGACTAAAAAGTCAATCAATCAATCTAGGACCTGGGATTTCCCGGTCAGAGATGCTACAGGGGTATCAGTTGTTTCACTCAGTCATGTTGCCGATACGAGGCAGGCACTGAATTTTTCCCCCGCCAGTATTCCTGGCTAGGCGGGAATTTATTCAAACATACGGATTACATTACGCTACAGCATTGCTGCTTTTGGAGCTTCAGGTGGGCTATATCTTAAATATTCTAACTTAGATCTAACTTACAAACTAAACATCAAATCATTTTGGGCGAGTACTTTGGAAAGATACTTCCCCACTCGTTTGTTCAAAATCTGAAGCAGGAAGATCTTTCTGGTGGCGAAGGAGAGGTCCTGGTCCCAAGGGCGAGGGCGGGGGGAGGTGAGGGAGAACCATCCGCAGCCGGTAGCGAGCGCTTCCGCCCGAGCGGTGCGTGGCGTTGACTCCGGCGACTGCCTGGCGACCATTAGCCTCGATCACTCAGCGCCGCCGCCGGCACCTCGCCCTCCCCCCCACCCGCTTCCCCTCTCCATCCAACCCCGCTCCACTGCCTCTTATGCTTCCTCCGCCTCTCAGCGCCCTCATCGGCCACGCCCTCAACCACCCCACTGCCCACCCGGGACCGTAATTGGACGCGGGCACCCTGCGTACGGGACTTGACACATGAACTCACCCGCTGGACGTATCGCCCACGAAGTGCCTGCGCCCGCCGCGATGCTGTCTCGTGGCAGCCGGTGGGTAAAGTACCGACGATATGATGTAGGCGGAAATCAGCATGGTCGTTTTGTATATCAGGTCCATTCGTTCCGAATTACAAAAAAAAGTTTCGTAATGTAACTCTTTAAATCTATCTGGCAATTTCCTGTATATATCATATCTTATATGTAACGTCATGAATATTCATATATTAAACCTATATATGACTTGTGACAGCAAAATGTGAAAAATATTAATCTGCAATATTCAAAAGAATAATAATATTTTTATTTTCTACATAGAAATCTAATAAGCACTTTACTTAATATCTGAGCATTCCCATTCGTGTATATTATTCAGGTGTATTTGGATTGTTTGTTTCTTTATTTAATCTGTAAATTCGTTGGTCAACATTCCTTTAAGATCTTTGAATACATGAAGACGAAAGTCAGTCTAGAATCTTTAAAAAACATTCATGACTGAATACCTCCATAAATAAGACTTTTTATATTCATTAATTTATGAGAAAAGTGTTTTTCATATGTGAAATTGAATTTGCCATCAATACCAAATTCAGTGTAAAAGGAACGTGAGTAACACTGAATGTCGCGTTAATACCTATTCATCGATTCTTTCACACTCCTCTCCAAATAATATTCTATGCGTCCAGTAAATACCAGTGATTGTAGTTTAACACACCTCAATGTACTGATACAATACGTCGGTTATTAAGAGACATCTACTCCAGAAAGCGTGCCCAAAGCATAAATAATACCTCGTTCTCCTTTCTAAAATAGCCAGCATAAGCCTAAACAAGCTGAGTGCGTTCCCTTGTACAGCCGCAGTTCGCGTAGCGGGGAAGGGGCAGAGGGGAGAGCTTCCCATGTAGCGTGTTCTCGATGACGAAGGTTTCACACTTGTTGAGTAGTCTCTCGTCACGTACCCACCGCACCACGCCCACTGCCGCTGCTGCCAATCCCGCCTCCGCCTCCGCCTCCGCCTCCGCCTCCGCCTCCGCCTCCTCCTCTCCCCCTTCTCCTTCCTCCTCCTCCTCCTCCTCCACCGCCACCGCCACAGCCTCCGCCTCCCCCTCCGCCTCCGCCTCCGCCTCCGCCTCCGCCTTCGCCTCCTCCTCCGTCAACCCAACGTCATCCCACCGCCAACATCACCGCCACCACCACCGCCACCACCGCTGTCTCCGCCTCCGCCACCGCCACCGCCTCCGCCTGCGCTTCACCTCCGTCACCGTCCCGTCACCGCCACCGTCACCGCCACGCCATCATCGCACCGCCACCGCCATTCGCCACCGCCATCGCTTCATCGCCACGCCACCGCTTTCCCTCCTCCACCGCTCCTTCGCCTCCGCCACCGCCTCCTTGCTGTCCTCCACCTCCGCCTCTGCTGCCGACAGGAGGTGTCCGCTACCTCTCCATTACCACCCCACCACCTACGTATTCGCTCGTCCGATGCACCATCTATCTAGCCCCTACGCTGCCCAATCGCCCAGCCCAATCACTTCTTCCGTCCCCAAACCTTTCATCAACCAACGCACATCACCACCACCACCGCAAGTTACGTAAAACCTACCAGCATCGCCATCCCGTTCACCTACCTCCTTAGCTGCAAACACGGTAAGGTTCTTTTGACAGCCTGCATCCGAAAATCAAAAAGGGCTCCTGCTACTTTCACCGTTCTTACTAGGGACCAATGCGGCTGTACGTTCGCAGCGCGACTAGTTCCTATGTGAGTTGTATGACAACGTTCAGTTTCTCAATGAGTTAACGATGCTCACCCATTACGCTTTTTCTAGTGTCTGCGCGATGAAGAAGTTTCATAAAAAATGCTTCCTCCAAAGATGACTTAATAAATAGCATTGTGGCTTCAGACGCAATGCCGTTTATTAAGGTTGGTTCTATTCAGGCGAAGGTTTGTTAAA
The DNA here is from genome assembly GCA_964035755.1 of Teleogryllus oceanicus. Lineage (NCBI taxonomy): Eukaryota > Metazoa > Arthropoda > Insecta > Orthoptera > Gryllidae > Teleogryllus > Teleogryllus oceanicus. The sequence goes on along the minus strand of CAXIVR010000007.1, from coordinate 71,184,254 downwards.
GAATTTAGTTCAAAGGCTTCATTTAAGCTGGGCAGTAAGTTATTTTACAGTTACTAAAACTTTTCATTTTCTCCCTCTTGACTTTACTACTTTATCTCAGTAGAAATCACCATTCCCTTCACGTGATTGTCGCTTGTCATATTCTTCCCTATTGTCGCCTCGCCTTTGGCAACTTTCAACCATAGTCATTTTCAATCGTCATCCGTTTGCCACTTCTGAATCCACGTCCCCTTAGAATTCGCATTTTCAATTGAGGGGTTCTGGCAAGAACATGTCAATGAAAGTTGAGAATAATTATGAAAAAAGTCTTGAAAAATCTTTGATACCTTAGTATTTTTAATTTGGTAAAATAAAATGTTGGTTTAAATGAAGTTCTGTTATTAATTATTATGTACTGTTCTTTTAAGGGTTATCATGTTCTTGCTCACATCCTCCCAGTTTCAGAGCCTAAGGTAAATCATGCACATCTTCGCTAATTTGCTGGTTCTTCCTCCTCATGGAGTTTGTAATTTTCATCACCTTCTCACCTCTAGTCTTCCTCTTTTAACTTTCTCGCTACCTCTCTCTCTCTCTCTCTCTCTTTTCTCTCGTGTCTCTTTCTCTCTCTCTCTCTCTTTCTCTCACTCTGTCTTCCTGTCTCTCTCTGTCTTTCTTTTTCTCCCTTTTATTTTATCTCTTTTCTCTCTCCTTCCACATTTCCTTCTTTCTTATTTTCCTTTTCTTTCTTTTTCTTCCTTTTTATATCTTTCTTTTTTATTTTATCTCATCTCTTTCTTTCTTTCTTTCTTTCTTTCTTTCATACTTACCTTGTTTTCAATGACACTGTAGTATAAGGTCTGGCACTCGCCTGACCACTACGTGCTCGAAATTTCATTTGTCTCCCAAAGTCATTGGGAATGGGGAGAAGGATCCATCCCATCTCCTGGATAAAATAGCTATGGTCTGTTCGAGATTCAGTACAGAGCTTTGTGGCCATTTTTTGGGAAAATAACACCGACAGTTTAAACATTTAATTGTCATTAAAATAGTTGTTCATTATATGTACGATCGTTTTGCAATCATTTCAAACTACATATAATACGCGAACAATAAACTATTGTTTAACCCTAAGTATAAGGAGGAACAAGAACTTTGTTGTAACAGTTACGTATTGCTTTAGACTCCAGCTGAGGCATTGTATTGTGTCTAGAAGTTATCCGTTTCGAATCTACTCCTGTGCTGTATTCTACACCTGTAAGCATATTCGTTCCTTTGCGGCGCTGTCTTGATTGAGTGATTTTGGGATTTGCAGTAATATTACGAACCTGAAATCAGTAGTTAAAGTCGCCCGTATTTTTATATGATTATTTTTTTAAAAATAACAGTTGGAAAACTTAGTAAGTTCACTACCATTAATAACACTGCCTTCAAACCTAGCTTATACTGTAAAATCTGTTCGCAAGGCATTGTTGCCCGTGGTTCAAACAGTGAAACACCTAGCTGACGTGACAAATCAGAGCGAGACAGGATTATCAAGCGAGGCTTGTTCGCGGATGCTTAACTTCAAGGGTCCCCTCAGCCTTCACGTTCTACTCGCAAGTCTCGCTTGCGACGATTGTAAATGTTTCGCTGTAGTGCTTCTTCTGGGAATAATCCACCTATTACATTTTTACTATGGCGAAGTTTGAGGGTAGTTGTTTTATAGGACCTCGGTTTAAAAACTTGTATCTCAAAGAATAAAGAACATAAAAAACGCGTAATTTTAATCTCTAAATTTCAGAATCATCTCATTATTGCAAATTTAGTTTATCTTGATTGATGTTTCGGAGTACGTCAGCTGCTATGATCATTAGTCACGTCAGAGAAGTGAATAATTTTTGATCCGTCGAGGTGGTGGTGTACCTCTTCTACTGGAGGATAAATTCCGGCACCGACTTACACATCGGGTTCTGAGCTTTTTCTTATTCCAGGAATCTCCTCTCAGCAGGGCTCCCTAGCAGGGACAACATGTTCGCGACACATACGTGTACGTAGTGCGTATACGTGTGTGTTAAGGAGAGAGAACAGGACAAAGAAGAGAAAGGAATGGTTGTGCGTGGTCTGTGGCCCATTTGCTAGGGTACCTTTCCGGTATTTGCCTGGAGTCGATCGGAGCAACCACTTAAATCTACCGATAATAGCAGGCGGCTACTAGATTTATCCTCTAAACAGATGGGAAGAGGTGGCTCAGTGCATCAACTGATGTCACTGCAATGCCTTTGAGCAGAATGTCATAGGTTCGAGTTCTGACGGATTCAGTCGCTGCCTGGAGGAGAATTCTAGAGGCCGGATGCTCTGATCGGTAGTTTTCCGTGGTTTCTCCTATCAACACCAGACGAATATCGGAGCAGTACCCTAACAAACGGGCCACGGCCACGCGCCATATTTATTTCATCTGTATGATCGTATTCTCTCCCCTTACACACACACACTTACATTAACATGCACTACACTACCACTCAAGCCAGGAGACCGGGCGGGAACTTAGAGCTCATCCCGGCTGGGGCGGTATCCTGCTGTTGGGACATAGCTGGTTGGGGAAAACCCTGCTAGAAGGAGCCGAATCCAGAGGATGAAGATCACCGCCACCTCACGATAAAAAAAAATGCACTGCACGTACGGCACCAATGACCTCGGTAGTTGACGCGCTCGGAATCACTAACAATCAATCATCATTATCAATCTTCTAAACAGTGGCAGAAATCGACCTACATATGTAGACAGTATCGACTAGTGTAGACAAACGTTGGGTCTCCAATTCTAACACTTTCTGGCTACAGTCGCTGGAGAGACAGAAACAAAGCAGTCTCTGAGCTAAACGCATCCTGGTAGTTCATCTGCATCATTTATCTTGCAATTCCTAATATCGCACGAAGTATTTTTAGTTGATAATCGTACGCGTCCAGAGTTGAATTCCATTCCGAGAAAGCCAACCTGGCTTGCGAGCGGTGGCTGGCGGTGTATGGACCTCTTTACACTCCGCCGTTGCTCCCCATCCCCTCACAGCCTCTGAGAGTGTGCGTGCTGGCGGTGTCGTCTTCCCCTTGCGACCCCGGCGCATTTGGACTCGTGCGTGCGACTAAGTCGTACGACATACTCGAGCAACTCTGCCCTAAAGGGGATGTGTGCACGCACGAGCCACCTCGCTTTCGAGTTGTGTTGGCTGGAGTAAACTGTGAGGAGGTGCGCTTGTGACTGAAACTCGTTCTCTTCATAATATTTCTTTTCGTATGTGGATTAAAGATTTTTTTATTTTTAAAGTGTTAACAGAATATGTATGTATTTGGAGTTTTGGGGTCGGCAACCAGTGTCCCCTCTTGCCTGGGCCTAGGTATTCCCATGCATGGGGGAGCGGCATGAGGCGAACATGACGTATTCTTTTCACGGTAACTAGTAAGCTCCGCCTGCTTGAGCTTTTCTTCGCCACACAGCTACAGAAACTGGGACGATTTTAAAGGAAAGCTACAACTACATTTTTGCCTCGATCGGGAATTGAACTCGGGGACCACATCACGGGAAACGAGTACGCTGACACGTGATGGGACGTGATAACAAAATAATTGATTTTATTTACTGCAGTATTTCCGTTCTGAAGTTCTTGCATTCTCCGTAGAAGAAAATTGTGAACTGTGCGAACCGCGAAATGAGTTTTTGAAATTAGATGTCTTTAATGAACTAAAGGTAACCAAGTATTCACGGATCGAAAGAGTCAATGCGATATATGTAATATGTTTTATGTTAAAATCCTGTAAGCTACTGGCAATAAATATTGGAACACTTAAGAGCTGAAGTATGTCTTAATTCTTTAGATATTTTGACAATTAGTATTAGGAGGCCTTGTCTGCAAATAATTGTAAGTGCTTAGGGATGAAAATTGCGGTGGCGTTGGAAGATTTAACATCTGTGACAAAGAGACTAGTTTTAGTACATGAACTTAACTGTAATAGGATAAGCTTGTGGCGAACAATTTAGCGTACTCTACTAGCAAGAGGAACAAAATGAAACTGTTGATCAGTATCTAAACACACGTCCATATATAATGTGTGACATTCTATCGTCTTCTCATTGTCGAAAATTTCCAGAAAATGGATAGCAAATGATCAATATTAGGGGAATTTGAACGAAATAGCAATAAACAATTTGAAATAACTTATTCCATTTTTTCGCTAGTTTTGTAGTGAAATTTTGTTATAAATATTTCAAAAATTGAAATAACTTTGTTATAAATGATCCCATGGCGCTTTCTTGTAATAATTCGCTAATTCTGAAAAAAAAAACTGTCATTGATTTGTTGATACAACACTTTAATCTATTAAATATTCATTGATACACCTATACTCTTACTAACGAGATGAACACCCTTCTGCTTCACAGTATATTTGAATCTGACTTTCATAAAACCATCTGCAATATGCCGTGCAATACACATTTCCACTCCACCACAATCGTGGGCGACCCAGAAACGACGGTAGCAAATTGCACACCAATGTCGCTCTCTCGAAATTATTGAAACTGCAGAGTTCTCACGTGGGGAAAGCAATTTCGCAGCCAACGAGATTCTTCGATCCGTTGGCGTCGACATCTGAACTTTGGAGTGCCATTCATAGCGCGGTCAACCTCCGCGCTTTCACTTCCGCCCCCACCCCACCCCCGCCCGCTTCCCCGCCTCCCATTCATTTCTCATCGGAAGCACTCGGGGATATTTCTGAATAAGCGGAATCACTCGAAGAGAGCCGGCGCCGTCGGTTCTCATTTCCTGAAAGCGCTCCGCTTGAGTGCCGCCGTGTCCGGGAGGTGCCCCGCCCCCCTCGAAGGAGATGGTTGAGGAGAGGAGGGGGGGAGGTGTGCCTCTCCGATCCCAAAGGCGTGGTGCCTTCGCTTAATTACTCTTCGCAATCCGCGGATCTCCCTCTGCCTCCTGCCCGTCTCCCGTCGTTCCCTGCTGCCACCTCCTTCGAGGGGGCGGGGCCCCTCTTTCACTCTCGATCTTGTCACCGGGAGCGGTAGCTCAGTGCGTCAACTGATGTCACTGCAGCGCCTCTGACCGGGAGGTTCTAGGTTCGAGTCCTGACGGCGGCAGGATTTTCGACACTAGCTTTTTAGCTAGGTGGAATTTAGTCCCTGTCTGGAGGAGAATTCTAGCGGCCGGCTGCTCTGATCGGTAGTTTTCCGTGGTTTCTCCGATCAACACCAGGCGAATGCCGGAGCAGTACCCTACCAAACGGGCCACGGACCGCGTGCGATCTGTCCTTTCTCTTCCTTGTCATATCCTCTCCCCTTACACACACACTTACACTAACATGCACTACAATACCACATATTCCGGGAGACCAGTCGGGAGCTTAGAGCTTGTGGCTGGGCGGCTGGGACGGTGCCCCGCTGGTGGGAGAGTCCTGGTTAGGGTGAAACCCCACTAGCCGACGGTAGGTCGGCGCCGGCTCTCGCCATCCAGCGGGGAATGATCGCCGCGCATATCCCGAGAAAAAACATGCACTACACTAACGGGACTAATGACAGAAGCAGTTCACGCGCCCGGAAACACGAAAGAAATCAAATCAAATCGATCGTGTCTCCGGCTGCTGCCATGTTCTCTCGTGATTTTCCCTCCGTCGCCGTCGCTACGCCGGCTGCCGGCGCCGTCGTTCCCTGCCAGGCTACGTCGCCAGCTCCGTTCACTCTTCCGCCTCCACTTCCGGTTCCGGCCCTCTCCACGTCCTTCGCCCCATCCGTAATCTTACTCGTGCTCTACCTTTGCTTTTTCGTCCACCATCGATTTCGACCTCACCCCCGCCTGTACGGATGTCACAACTTTTGCCACCATAACTGCCTTCGTCCCTTCGCTTAGCTCCGCTCCCGATCCCGTTCTCTCCCTCGCTTCTGTAGTACCTGTCCTCTTCAGCGCTTCCATGCTTGCTCCCGCTTCCACCACTACGTCAGTATCCACTGTCGACCCCACTTACCGGCCTACGTGTTGGTCGCCGGCTTGCTCGCTCGGTTGCTTCTTACGAGTGGTGAGCAAATGTAGGTACTAAACGGGAAGGGAAAATGGGTGGGCGTGAGAGCGGGTAGACGGACGTGTGGGGGGAGGAGAGAGAGAGAGGAGAAAGACAGGGAGCGAGAGAAAGAAAGGGGAGAGAGAGAGAGAGAGAGAGAGAGAGAGAGAGAGAGAGAGAGACAAAGAAGCGGACGATTGATTAGTGATTACGGGGGCTCAGCTGTTAGGTCATTGAGCCTGTAAGTGTAGTGCGTGTTTTTCCTCTCGAGGTGGCGGTGATATTCCATCGATGGACAGTGAGATCCGAGACCGCCCTACGTCGGTTAGTGAGGTTCTCCCCAACCTTGGTATCTTCCACTAGCGGGAGATCGCTCCAGCTGGGACATGCTGTAATCTCCAGACCGATCTCCCGGCATGTATGCTAATGTAGTGCATGTAAGTGTGAATGTGTGTAAGTAAGGGGTGAGGATAAGAAGATTGCGCGCACCGTGGCCCGTTTATTAGGGTACTACTCCTTCATTCACCTGGTGTTGATTCAAGAAACCACGGAAAGCTACCGATCAGAGCAGCCGGCTGCTAAAAATCTCCTCCACACAGCGTGTGAACTCTTCCTAACTATTGTCGACAATCCTTTCACCATCGGGAGTGGAACTCCAGGACCTCCCGGTCAGAGGCACCTCTCCCGGTGAGATGTGGACGAGATATAGTGAGAATGGACGAGGGATTGACGACTTGGAAGTTAGCAGGACCAATTCATCCAATCACAAAATTTTATAGCTCATAATTTGCCGATTTTTTGCCGTTCTTAAGATGTGAAAACAAAAAAAAGTTGCCGCGGGTCATTTTCTCAAAAAAATCGATGTTCATGCTAACTTCCATGGAAGTTAGCAGAACCACATATCTAAATCCACTAATAATGAAAGTATACACACCAAACAGTACTTCAAATTCACCGCAAGTTGGCTGACAAGAGAGCGACAAGATTGGCCCGTAGGTGCGTGTGGGCGGGGGCATGCGAGCGGGCGCGCGTGGGCGCGCGGGTGTGTGGCGAAGGAAGCGAACGACAGGGGAGCAAGTGGACGAGCAGGTTGTCGGCGGCGGAGCTGCGCCGACCTGTGGAGGGGCGGTGACGAGAGGTGATGTTCTATCGTTGTCACTTCCGGCGCAACCGCCCTCTTTCCATTTCTTCTTCTTCATTTCATTTTCTGAATTTTTCATTTAATTTTCTATTATAATTATTTCTAATCCATTAATTTGAATTGCTAACATTTTCTCATGAAGCAAAATTTCTGGACCGAATGTTTTTTCATTTCATTTTCTGTATTAAAAAATATTCGGTCCAGAAATTTTGCTTCATGAGAAAATGTTAGCAATTCAAATTAATGGATTAGAAATAATTATAATAATTACGATGTCAATTCAGTTACACCATCAAGTTATTTTGTTTAGTTATTTGTGTTGTAAAACGATACACTGGAAGCATTTAAATTAACTAATACACTCATCATCCCGGTTACGATATTTCGTAAAGAATCCACATTTCTAATTTAGATTATGGTTAGTATTATTGATTATTATATTTTAAATGTATATTACCCTAGATTATTATTAATTATGTATATTATCTTTGTTTACATTTTACCTATCCAAATGTATTTCCAATGAATATTGCAAAACTTGAGTAACACTTGAGGTTAGAGTGTCTCAGGTCTGCCCTCCACTATAAAGGTGTATCCGTTTGTTTTCCAATATTCTTTTTTTCCATACAAAAGAAATACATTGCTTCTTTGAATTGTTGCGCGAGAACATGGTTAATTTCTGCGTTAGCTTGCCAACGATTCTCAACTTTATTGTTATATAAATATAGCATAAAGTCAAATATTGTTTGAAAATATATATTTTCAAGTGCGTTTCCATTAGTTTATTTAATATGTTTTTCAATGTAGTAATTAAAATATTTTGTGCAATCTGTGGCCCTGGTGAACGAAGAATAAAGCTCAAAAACGTCGAGAAATGAAGATGGCAATGACACCACTAAGGTGAAGTTGAGAATCCACTAGTTCTAAATGAGAAAGTTGAAAGAATTAATTTGTCGGTAGCCATGAGTTCAAGAAAAAATAAATTTGAAATATTTTTCAATACTGCTCCCGAAGATCTCGAATTTTGCAAAACGTTGCGTTTTTTATAAAAATAAATATGTGGTCAGTGCAAGGAAAATTATAATATTTTTTTTAAAACCATGAATAAACTTTTCACGCCTTATGTAATCTGTTGCAGGTTCTAACCGTCCTTCCTGCCACCTCCAGATTTGCTATCTTGCTGAGACTTCTACCACTAAACTGCTGCCATCCTTTTCTCTGTTGATGCCACAAACGACATTCAACCAACGAATGCCAGAATTCCAAATAAATGTCAACATAAGTATCAAGAGCAAGAATGAAATGAGAAAGAATAAGGGCACAATGGCTCGTTGATTTCAAATACCCTGAAATAGTGTTCAATCAACCCTGCCTAAAAATATTTCCAGTGAAATGTTCCATTGATAGTTTATTTATTTATTTAGTCAAAACTGTATGTGATATATGGGGGAAAAATTATCTGCGCACGTTTTCATCTAGTTTCAGAATCCCTTCCCAACAATTTAACTCTTAATAGTTGAAAGATGAAAAAAATAATAATAATAAATTTTAAAAAGCGAGAGATTAACATTTCAAAAACTAGATATTTTCGTTGCCGAATTATAGAAAACTTATTTGTAATGGTAAACGAACGAACAGATTTGATTTTTCTGTATTGCTAACAAAATAGAAACTCACCCTAAGCTCTACTACCACTACAAGCAAAAGAAAAGCTCAACAAAACGTGCGCATAGTGAAGCTACGTTTAGTCCAGAAGCAAATCAAGGGGCTATCTCAGCATTTACTCAACGAATCAGGGAAACGGACAAAAACCGGATCGAGAAGGGGGTCAATTCATTCTTATTCATTGAAATAATGACAAAGACATTAAAAATCACTCTTAATTCATAAACAATTATATAGGTATAGTGATAAATATAAAAGAAAGCTATTTGAGGTATGATAAAAACAGTGTGATTGTTACTAATAATAGTAATATAATACTCGGGTGTCTATCTTTCTTATTTTTTTAGATATATTTTGAACTTAATACATAATTTTTATTTATACTATTTGTTTTATGTGATAATTTCATCTCTAATTACTGTGTAATTTTATTTTTAATACTTTCATTCTAAACAATATCATTACTACTTTTTTCATTTTCAAACATAATTATTTTAATTATTTACAAGGCATGTTAATGATACTGTAATTAATCGTGCGTTTTTGGCATTAATTTCATTGATTTTTTAAAAACAAGCATTTATAAATTTGGAATTTTTGAAATTTTTAAAAATTTTTTTTAATTATCTTTTTAAATAAATATTATGTATTTGATGTTTTTTCGAACATTTCCTAAAATATATACAATAGAAGTGACATAATTAAGAGCATTAGAAATACATAATGTTACATAATGTAGATGTTACAAAATAGTTGTTCTTTTATAAAAGAATGAGAGGGGATATGGATGTGAAAATAATTCTGATTCCAAAAGTTCATTTGAGCCGTAAAAGTATAGTGAATAGTATGTGCCGAAGAAAAGACTTACGTACGAGTAGAAGACCTACTTTCTTAAATCGATTTAGGAACACTTTACATTTTCGTATTATCCTAGATTCATTTATTTAATAACCATCATGGAATACATATTGATATTAATTGGTTTGTACTTATTAATAATACTTGTAAATAAGAAAACAAATGCTCTAGTCTAGTGTTTGAATACTTTAAAATTTAAGTTTAGTTTTTTAAGAACAATGATTTTCAAACTGAGTTGCCTTATATCGGGGCATTGCTTTGAGCTGTAAAAGTTTTAGATTTGATTTACTTTTGCTAAATTGCCTTCTCCAAAACAAAAAAGCACATGACTCGTTTTACATCGCAACTGACTTGTGGTTGTTACTAATTTTTTTTTCTAATCTCGATACTACATTTATTTTATTTATTTATTTATTTATTTATTTTACGTCAAAAAAACAGTTAAAAACTGCGTATGACGTGCTATGGGGAAAAGTGAATTGTGTGCACATTTTCAAAATTCTGTGATCCCTACACTAAGTCATATACTACTTAAATTTTGAATTTTGAAAGGAGAAAAACAAAACTCCCATGTAGTAAAATCTATTTTCAAAAATAAATAAGCAATAAATTTTGAATTTTGAAAGGGAGAAAAAAAACAACAAAAAAACTCCCATGTAATAAAATCTATTTTCAAGGATAAATAAGCAATACATTTTGGCTCTTATTACTTCCTGCCGCGACAACATGGAAACGATAATTTGAATAATTGTATTTCCCACTGAATTCTAGAAGACGTGCACAGGAAATGAAGTTACATTTATGTCCAGAAGCAAAACAAGGGGCCATCTCAGCATTTGCTCAATGGATCAGGGAAACTGGACGAAAAACCTGATCGAAATGGGGGGCATTGACCCGGAAGCTGTAGTACAATAGTTGTTACAGGTTGTTTATACTCATTTACACAGTTCAAATGGTAAATAAAGCATTATGAATCATTGTTAAAATGAATGTTACTTTTCTTGTGATGCTCAGTATAGTCTCTAATTGTATAGAAACAGTTATGCAGCAGAAACGATTTCACTTGTGATTTAAACTTTTCTATTGAATTTAATCGTTTAATGTCATCTGGCAAAGTGTTGTAAAATAATGTACATGTATTGTATGTGAATTTTTTGTAATGAGCTGTTGATACTGTCACCTGATGAATATGATTTCTACGTCGAGTGTTATAGTAATAGACTTCGGCATTTTCTGAAAATATATTCCCGCCCTTGAGCAAGTCATTTTTTACAAAAACCACTGATTCGTAAATAAGAAGACACGGTAATGGTAGAATTCCCTAGATTAATGAAGAGAGGCTTACATGAATCATGTGGGTGGGATTTGGTTATTATTCGTACAATTCGTTTTTGTAATCTAAAAGTCTGGGAGCTATAAGATGTATTTCCCCAGAATATTATGCCATATCTCAGGCGGGAATGAACATTCGCGAAGTATACACAACGAGCAGTATGAAGGCTGACTGAATTTGCTAGAATTCTGAATGCGTAGCACAATGAACTTAATTTTGTATTCAATTCATTTAAATGGACGTTCCATTTAAGGTTTGACTGAATTGAGAGACCTAACATTTTGTTGCCTTAACATCAGTCAATGGTACACTGTTCATTTTCAATGGGGCACTGAATTGTTTATTTGAAATAGAAAACTGCATTAAAACCGTTTTCTTTTCGTTTGTTATTTGTTATTTCGGAACCAATTTGAAACATCTGATATTGTACTATTTACGGTTTCTTTATTGCAAAGGATGTTCATATGATCCGCAAAGAGAACCGTTCTTCCGTTTCGAATCGTCGACGGCATATCGTTTACGTAAAGTAGGAACAAAATAGGGCCTAAAATCGATCCTTGAGGAACTCCACATGCAACGGGCAAAGAGTCGGAAAGGAGCGTACGTAATGTTCCATCATTCCAGTAAGGTATTTCAACTCTCTGAGATCGTTGTTTAAGGTACGAACATAACCAATCTAGAGCAATACCACGAATTCCATATGAAGGTAGTTTTGAAAGTAAAATGTCATGATCAATGACGTCAAAAGCTTTTGAGAGATCTAAAAATAATCCAATAGGTGCCTCGTTTTGATCCAATGATGAGGCGACATCTTTAAGAAAAGAAAATATAGCTGTTTCCGTTGATTTTGATTTTCTAAATCCATGTTGGCAATCTGAAAGCGCGTCGTGTTTAGTGAGAAAGGTTTCCATTCGTATGTAAAAAAGTCTCTCTAATATTTTTGAAAAGACTGATAGAAGATAAATGGGCCGATAATTTTGAATTTCGTTTTTGTTGCCTTTTTTGAAAAGCGGCTTAAGCGGCTTACATTAAGGGTTTACATTAACAGTTCGTTTAGAGATTCGTTTCATCAAAAACAAATTGTTTTTAATCTGGCCTTCAGTGATATTTGTGTCTCAGTACATAATTGTTTTAAATGTAAGTGGTACGTATTGAGATATTTGGAACTTACCATGTAGTAATAAAGGCAATAGTAGGTGAAAATACAGAAATTACGAGGACATGTGATATTGGGTTTGTTTTGTTTGTTTGAACAAAATGACAAAGAATTCTTTATTCATTTGTATGAAGCCACTAAGTCATACTGAGTCGCTTCTAATGACCATAAGAAATTTTTAATGGTATTAGTTTTCTTGTCTATATTATTTTCTGCAGAAATTTAGCCCTTGGAGCACAAGGTACAGACTTAAGGCACAAGGATGAAGACCTTCTTGAAACATTATTTCAGTAAACTGTTTTGAAAAAAAGAAAAAACAACGAAGAAGTATGTAGGCGAGTGTATATAGTGAAAGTTTGGAATAAGAAAAGCTTGAGTCCTAGCCTTCTTGGCATTCATCATTCTGATAGTGAAGTAATTTCGTCAAAAATCGGACTCTTAAATACGGTTTCGTCAATTTTGATACAAAAAGCTGAACATATTTATCACCTATATTATTGTAATTCTTATTATAATAAGAAAATTTCTTTAAAAGATTGCAACTACTATGGATTCAAATTCATTGTTATCTTATTCAAGGAAACCATTTGCTTTCCGAAACGTTTGTAGACAGTGCCTACTTATAAAGCTGATGTACATTTGTAAGGCATTCGAAAAACCCAATTTTTTAAATGTGTCACTGCAAGGTAATGCCACCACCATTTTGCAAGAGTAGCACAAAATTTATTCATTGAAGTTAAAATAATCTTTACTATTTCCCCGGTCTGCATATGAGTTTAAAAGACTGACTTACCGTTCAATGAAGAAATGTCCGTGTTTAAAGAGTCCTATAAGAGAACTCCTTGATTGCTTTCACAATCATTATCTAGAAGAAGATGGTCATGACACTGATTAAACATTCCATCAGAAAAAACTTCCACAACTTTAATGTAGTAATTAACTCCCCCCCCCGTCCAGATGTCAGCGCCAAGATCGTGACAAGCGCCGAGGCAGTTGAGAAGCAAATCTCGCAAGATTAAGTTCATGACTAATAAAATGTAAGATCTGAGGCCAAAGAGGTCATACTACCCACGATGGCTCGCTGCAGTGACCCGCGTGTCACTAGACCTCACTAGACCAGAACCGATAGCGCCCGATCACCACCCTCCATCTTGACAAGCTGACTCAACGAGCAGTGGACCACATCAAACGCCACAGAAAAGCGCTTGGCCAGGGCACCCCAAGTGGACCGTCCACTTGAGCAGACTGTACCAGGGTGGCGCTGCTGAGGGGCAATAATTACGGCCAGAATCACCGCGGTGGCCCGCATGTCACTCGCCTTTCACTAGACTAGGTCTGATCACGCCCGATCGCCTCTCTTCCCCGCCCCCTTTTGTCAGGCTTATTTGACAAGCAGCGAGCCACATCGGATCCCCATAAACGCTTGGCCAGGGAATACCCCCGTTGTAGGTTAGCACTGTTCAAATGCAATAATTGCGATCAGAGTCGCCGAGAAGGCCCGCGTGCCACTCGCCTTTCACTAGACTAGATGCAATCCCGCCCGAGCACCTCCCTCCTGTCAGGAATTTTTTTATTATTATTTTATTTTTACAGATCATACATAGTTCAGTACATATAACACTTTACATATGTATTGATGACTTACATTATAAATTTCCTAAAATTAAACTAAAAACTAATTCGGGTGAGGAACTCTTTTCCAGACACCCCTAACAGCAATCTATTTCGGCAAATTTGGTTAGGAATGCCTGGTATGGATATCTATTTTTTAATCTGGTTCTATGAGAAGTTTTCCGGAGTCTTAAATTGTCTAGGTGTGGAATTTGAGGTATGGAGTGATAGAACTGGGTTGAGAGATATGTCATATGGTGTTGTATGGAGTCAATTTGAAATTATTTGTGGAGCTGTGAGTTCGAGACAAACCAAGGAGCATTTGTGATAGGTCTAAGAAACTGGTTTTGGACTATTTGGAGCTTGTTTAGGTTTGTTCTTGCAGCGGAGATCCAAACTGGACAGGTGTAAAGGAGGAGTGGTCTAATGATACTTTTATAGATGCAGACAGGCATACTCAACAAGCAGCGAGCCACTTCGTATGCCCGTAGGAAAGCTTTTGGCCATGGAACAACGTGGTCGCCAGCAAAATGTTCTAGGATAGCGCTACTCAAATGCAATCATTGCGGTCAGGCTCACAGCAGTGACGCGCGTGGCACACGCCCTTCATTAGACTAGATCCGATCACGCCCGAGCAACGCCCCTCCTGCTGGGCTATCTCGACAAGCAGCGGACCACATCGGATGCCCACAGAAAAGCACTTGGCCAGAGTACGCCAAGTGGACCGCACACTTGTGATGGACCCCGACCACGTAAGGGAATGCTCAAATCGAAGTGTCCAGAATGAAGTAGGTCGCGACCAGGCAGTAAATTCATTCGACAGCTGTCGATATGGTAGAGGTAATTAGCTGTTGAATGTAAAATGTTGCCCCTACACAGTTGTAATTAAGTTGGTACGATAGTCAAACGTGCAAGGTTCGCCACGTAGACACATACGGTACGTACTGCTGTGTACAATCGGACTATTGTGAAAGTTTACACTGAAATGTAAATGAGTTATGGTAAATTGCAGGACTTGTGAAGTGAAAATAATTGTTTTGCAGTGTATAGGAAGTAAAAGCTTCATTCTATGTATATGGGAAGGTTAAGTGACCCTGTAGTTAAAGTGATTCAGTTTATCGGCTAGTAGTTAAGTACTACTACCTATTGCCCTTACTCCAACTGATAATTTTCAGGTAGGTGAATCTCAGTCCTTGTTCTCCAAACTTGTTCATTCTGAGAATTGCACGGGATGAAGTACCACAATAGGGAAGGCAGAGTCTGAATGACACGCTGGTTCCAATCGATATTGTACCCCCCTGAACGTGTCTGAAACCCATTGCAATCAATAAAATACCCTTCATGTAACATTATCCAAATGCCAATATTTATAAGATGTTTTCATTTTATATTTTAAATAAGAGAAAGAAATAAGTAATCACTGTTCTTATCCTCATTAGCGGCTGGCATATGCTACTGTGGCGTCATGGAGAAAAACGCAAACATTTACAAGCATGTACAAGTTTATTTACATGTATGTACAATAACCAACTTCTGCTCCGAAACTACACACTTGTATTTTCCTGTGGATACCCCACATAGCTAGGGAGGCCCCGCCTCCTTCGACGCTACTCCCGCGCCACTACCGTGACCTCGTCACCCGTGCAATGGGCACGACACGCTCCAGCCTGGGCGTAAAGTTTTGCGCATCGCGCGAGGTTTCCAGAATTAAAAACCCACAGTCTGAGCTCGTCGGCTCGATTTTATACCAGAGTGCAGCCGTCACGTGACCGTCCTAGGTGTGGGAGGGAGGCTCGCGTCTACCACGTGACCTTCCCGGTCAAGCTGACGTCCCCTTTGTCTATAGGTATCCCAACGCCGGCGCCCAGCTATTCATGCCCGCAAGTATGCGATACTTCCGCTCCTCCTCCCACCCACGGCCGCCAACCTGACGCTACACTACCTTCTGCGAGGTTGAATCTAGTAAAAAGTTTTCATTTCTTATTTTTCGATGTTATGCTTGAAATGGTTACTACTCATGCAGGGGCCTGCAACTCTGCCTTACTCAAATATCACAAGTTCAAGTTTTTAATTTGAAGCTTGAAAAAAAAAATTCTCAACCAATGTTGTAAACAACAACAAGAAGTTTTTTCATTAAAAGATGTGAACTATTACATAAAATAAAAGGCCAATTTTTAATTACTGAATCAAAGATTTCATCAAAAACCCTCCACTACTTCAGTGTGGAAATCGCCAATAAAGTGAGAATCGTTTAAGCAATAATCATCGCCAGGTGCACGAACACGTGGGGTTGGTTGTCATATCTTCTCTTGATGACTTTTGACTCGAAACGTTCGGCAAATATTCACGAATAAAATATCATTAGATATCCAATAAAATGGTTTTCATTGATAAAATCAAATTTGTCAAAACTAAACCGGAGTTGAGTCAAAAAATTAAAATCTCTCAAGCAGCCTGTTTTCCCTACTCAATATATATCACATTCATTTTATTTCCACAAAACAGAAGTTAATTATAGTTCACACTAACTTCCATGATCACCGACCACTGATGTAGAAAAAAACAATTAATGAAAATTCAACTCTTACTAAAAAAATACAAGAGAATTTGTGTGGCAAAAGTACAGATTAGTGTGAAAATAATTCTGAAAAGACCATTTAGTGCATTAATTCAGATAACTTTACTTTTTAATCGTCTTAGGATTATCACTTTTCCATGCGAAATTCTCTTCTTCAATCAGTGCATACATGCTCAATATTCGAACATTGAAGTCCTGAGAGTACAGGAATCAGACATTTTGAGAATAAACCAAACTCTTGGAATGTATCTGAATCTGAGAGATGCACGTTTTCTTGACATCCGTAATCCTAAAACTCACTCTTTTCCAAATTTATTTGAATCAATAATAAAAGATATCAAGAGGCGTTGATCAAAAATTTGCTAACTAGAAATTTTAGCTCGCGTTTAATGAAGAGTATTGAATCCAAAACTAGTGTTGCTAAAACAGCACGTACTTTCTCGCTTTTAGTAATAGTTATGTAATACTATTTATACTACAATTTCTTTCCAAATTATCACATCTCATTCACGAATGTTTTGTTAAACTCATTTGTAAATCGTACATTTGGTGCAAAAACGAAATATTTTCAAACAGATATCAACAGAAATTTGATAATTATAATTGCTTTTCATTCAGCTACATCACGTCCCAAGAATGATACTTTTTTAAAATTTATTTTCTTTCTGTTCGGCAGTGACTTTGAGGGGTGTGTACATTTTTTATTTTTAACGCATAACATTTGGGAAGACAACTTCTCACTCTTGTGTCTTACTACTAGCTAATTTCCAGAATTTCAAGCGTATATTTCTAATAAATTTCACACTGTTGTACACTGCTGCCAGAACTGCAATCGAACTTCTTAGTAGTTCTTTCAAGACTGTCTGTTATTTGGTCATCGCATGGAGACTTTCTAATTTTGAGGTTATTTTTAATTGTAGGTATTTCGTGGAGGTATTAAATTTCATTGAGGTTTGTGCTCTGTAGTACGTGTCTCTCAGACACTCTTCAATTTCTTTGCTATGCTTAACATCGATCATCGGGTTGGAGATAAAAGTTTTTTCAAAATTTTCGGAGATGTAATCGGCCATTGGTCCGTATGTAGTACATAATTTCCTGTTTGGGTGTTTAGAGGTGGAATATTTTTTTCCCTGCTATACATGTTATTATTGTCCGCAGCCGTTTTGAATTAGGATGTATTTGGAATAGATAAATTTGAAAGTTAGACTATCTTAAATTATCTAATTCAATTTTGATTATCCTCGCTAGTTTGTTTATTTTTCTTCTGTAATTAGCATTTCTATTTATTTGCTATTCCCTTCTCAGTTTTCATTTTTCATGTATCAGTAATAGTTGTTTAGGTATCATTGTTTACGTTATTTGTTATCCGTAATAGGTTTTTTCCTACACGATCTCTGCTGGAAGGGATGGTATAATACTTTCATGTACGTTTTTATGAATTGAATTGTTTATTTTGGTTATCTCTAATTCAAGTTGAGTATAATTTTCAATTGAATTTGGAAATTCAAGGTTTTGGGACATTAGATCGCGAAATTTTTTCCAGTTGATGTTTTTGTTTATCGTTTTACTAATGTTGTCTTTTATTGGAATTGTTCCTTGGAAGGAGCAAATTACTGGGGTTATGATCCAAATCTATAGAGCGTCCAAGCATTTGATTGCAGTACAGCGCTTATGTAGAACAGCGTTGCCACTCAGCCACATCTTACCCAACAATCGCCGTGCTAGATACTCGCATTGATATGAAATTTTACCAGTTTGCTCAGCACCTCTCAAAATCCATAAACTTTGATATGTATATGCTGTAAAGCACTACAAGTCCTGGTTTTGCGACAGTTCATGACAACATTCAGTTTGCTCAGCACCTCCCAAAATGCATAAACTTTGATTTTTATGTGCTATAAAGCACTACAAGTCCTGGTTTTGCGACAGTTCATGACAGCATTCAGTTTGCTCAGCACCTTTCAAAATCCATAAACTTTGATTTTTATTGCTATAAATTGCAAGTCTGGTTTTGCACAGTTCATGACACATTCGTTTGCTCAACTCTCAAAATCATAAACTTTGATTTTTATTGCTTAAAGCATTGCAAGTCCTGGTTTTGCGACAGTTCATGACCGGCTGCCAGTCAAAGCACGGAAATCGCCGTGCGCCACCGGTATCTGCCTATACGTCGTCAGGGTCTCAGTGGCCTCTAAGGACATTAAGAAGGGTGGCATTTAATTTTATTTATTTTACGTAAAAAAAACAGTTAAAAATGCGTATGACGTTGCTATGCGGAGAAGTGAATTGTGTGCACATTTTCCAAATTCTATGATCCCTACACTAAGTCATATACTACTTGAATTTTGAATGAATGAAGAAAAAAAAGCCAGCTCCCATGTAATAAAAATCTATTTTCAAGAACAAATAAGAATAAATTTGGGCTCTTATCCATGTTGTCCTTCGGAATACTACTTCCTACCGCGACAACAGGGAAACGATAATTTGAATATCTATATTTCCCACTGAATTCTAGAAGACGTGCACAGATAATGAAGTTACATTTATTTCCAGAAGCAAAACAAGGGCCATCTCAGCATTTGCTCAATGGATCAGGGAAACTGGACGAAAAACCTGATCGAGGTGGGTAAAAACGGGTGATGGTAAGAACGGGTGTTAACATGGCAGGTTCGTACAGACGAGATAGTCGATCGCATGCGTAAATAATACAAATACAGTTATTCCAGAGATATGAGTTGCAAAGATTGAGCATGTTTGGTGCACTCGCTTCCACCACCGGATGTCCCGTGAAAGGGGAGCTGTCTGCCCACGGACGACTGACATTGACATTTCAGGGTTTCGCCAGTCGTCTGCAAGTGAGAAAGTCGCGGAGTTAATTTTTTCTCTTCTTGTGTTAATAAGCAAGACGGGATTTCGGTAGGAGGTCTCAACATTTCTTCAGATCTTATGTACCACTTACAAGCCTGGTGAAAATTCGCATACCACTTGAACGAAAATCACTTGGAAACATTTTAAATAGATATTAGATATGGTAATGGTAATGGCTTAATATTAGAAAATGTTAAAAGAAGATGTATTGAATTATTATTTGTAAAAAATAGACCTTTAAATGAGAATTGAAACAGAAATATCAATAGCAAAGCAAGTCTAACTCCAAGTGAAACATTGTTTATCCATCAAATATTAATGAGTCTTGAATTGTTGTTTTGCACTAATGACAACATCCATATCAAGTTAAATGTTCCTGATTTTTAGTCTCAAGTCATTTTATACGTCCAATTTATTCAAATTGTTTAAAAATGGAAAATACTCATTCACAAAGGTGAGATGATACGGATGAAATCAGATCTGCAAGGTTTTGTGCGGACAATTTATAATATTCGTTTTGAACATCCAGCTCAAACTAACACATCCTCGTGTCTTTGCTTTGAAAGCACTTTTTTTTCTTCTTTTTTTAATTCGTTGCGCCCTTAATTCAACTTATCGACGCAACGTGTCTCTTCGCTCCCGGTCGAGCCTTGAGCGCGGAATAATCCTCCATTATCTATTCCTCTTTTCCAGAGGACGCTGTATTTTTATGTCTCGTCTCGTCTAGTCAGTTGTCAAAGAGGACCGCCCGGTAGCATCTCCGCGTACGTGCCTCTTACTTCACGCGCCCCTGCGTCACTACCCAGCGGCCAGAATTGGGAAGGAATTAGGTAAGGGGTAGAGTTTAGCACACTTCACAGGGATTGGACTAGCCCTTGTGAAGCGGCCAAACTCGTTTTGTTGGAACGAGATTCGACGGGAATCGAACCCGAATCTCAGTGGTGAAAGGCTAGCGATTTCGCAATGTGACACGAGCGAGCCCAAGATTTTAAGACAATTACAGATTGAATGACTTTGGCATTAATATTGTTAACCGTAAAACTTCTAATTCAGTTTTAAATATTTATAATGTCTTTCACTGTTTTTAATAAGCGAAATTCAAAACTAAATACTATATTTTTCCTTCCACATCGTCAGTCGAGAAATCCTGAGAGGTTTTCAAGATCACCGAACTACATGAGTCGTTCCGAGCACACTAAATATTGATTTATTACCGTCTAACTCCAGAACCATGATTCATACAGAAATATGGTTGATTTCATAACAAACGCGGCGTTTGGGGTTGTCCTTTACACGAAGACAAAACATGTCGTATTTTTATCAAATATGTCTCCAAACTTTTTCTTTTAATTTATTTCTCAGATATAAATCTGCTTTTAAATTGACGTAAGTTTGATATTCGTTGTATTATCTGAATTTTCAAATTTGCTTAAGTTAACATTTCTTTAAATATCTTCTAAAACTATAATAATAAAGCTTGAATATTTTTCTTAATAATTTTTTTTTCAAAAATTCAACTTAAAGTAAAGTCAAGCACAATATTTTTAAAAATACGAGTAATTTCACGTAATTTTCCCTAAAACAAATGCGATTTAAAAGACAAGATCTTCTCTAAAGCAGTTCTATTTTTCTCCATTTTAACTTTCTCGAAGATTATTGGACCAAATTTAAGTAAGACGTAGGAACCTTTCTCCAATAGAAGCACGTTTTAGTAAAATTTCTGGAAACTTCTAGAACATTTGAAAGCTGGAGGGGGGGGGGAAGGCTTGTGAGCGCTGGCGTGCGCCGAGCAGGCACATCAGAACGGTAAGAGAGGTGAGCGCTGACGTGCGCTCAGCTCGCAGAGCAGTAGAGCCAGAGAAGGGCAGTGTCCCTTTGCTTTAAATTGAGGACGATTAGTTTATCCGGTCACTCATTTGTCGAGTATATCGCCCTTTTGATCTCTGCCGATCACGCCCGCGTCGCCCGTCACAATTCACGCGACGATTATCATCGCGTTGCTGGACACCTGAATCTTGAGCTGTCGGCGCTTCATCGTCATCATCACTGCACCACCGCCGTCGCCGTCGCCGTCGCCGTCGCCGTCGCCGCCGTCGCCGTGGTCATATTGCGCCACCGCAACCGCCGCCGCCGACGCGGGAGTCAAGGGCTTTCCCCGGCACCCACGGGACACGCCGCCTGGTGTGAGGTTCGGCGACCTGTGGAGGTTGCCCACCCCAGCGGACCTGCCTGCAAACGGTGACTGTGTTTTGATTGTCGAGCTGCGGCAAAATCTTCAGTACGCCCTTCAGGCGCAACGCTTGTTTAGGAAAGAAACTCTTACCCAGGAAGTGCTCGCCGTGCATTGGCGACTTCCTTACAATATTAAGTTCCCTGTAATGTGTTAGTTTTATGGCATAAAAATAGAAGAAGTAATTACTCAGACCTTGATTTTTGTATGCTAAAAATTTAAATCTTCCATTAAAATTCATTTGTGTTCTAAATATTTTTTTTTAATTCATCACGTAGCTAAATCCGTCCACCATCCATTCTTCTAAAATCTACATGCTTCCTGAGCTAGCCGGCCACACTAGCCCAGGTAAGCACAGGTAGGTTCTGGGAGATCGGGTTCGGTGCATTACATTCCTATCACTCTGGTCGGTCTCGAAGACCTGCGATTTTAAAAGTATTCAAACTGTTCTCGTTTTCAAAAATTCAGAGTTAACAGTGAAAATCGTACCAATGCCATCTTTGTGTGTGTATTTCCTTCCTGTTCATAACAAGAAGTTCAAAGAAAAGAAGAATAATTTTTTAATGAAAATTTTCAGGGAGCTTATGTAATGTACCCTTATAATTTAAAGAATACTTTTGAAAATCGTAGAACTTTGAGTCAGACAAGATCTCTCATTGAATATTTATTTTGGAAATGATCCTATGAATGGTTTAAGCGCCATTGTTATTTTATAGGCAGAGAAACGGACAAGAAGACAGGTGTTTTGAAAATAAATCTTTGAGCTCTTGTTTTCATTTTCATTGCACTTACCTTTGACATTTCTGACTTGACTTACCATTCATATAAAAATGTCTGGAAGGAAACTCCAGCAGTAATTACTTTCATAAGCAATACAGCACTAATTACTACCATACAATAGACATGCTCCGCCTGTTTAGACCGTACTTTATTTTGTAGAATACTTTTTTTGCCATTTGATCTACAACTACTTCATATTGGGATGAATTGTTCATGGGCTATATTATCCAGACCTTCCAAGTTCCCTGCATAAACCGAATGCAAAAACATCTATTTCTTAACGTGATATAGTTGCTCAACTCAATTCCCCTGATTTATAATTAGACTGCAGTTTGTAAATAAAATATTTTCATTCTTTCAAAATAAATTTTCTGAAGGGGAAGAAGCTCATTGATTTTTTTTTCAAATATTCAATTAGTTTTAAAATAATGAGTGACTGAAAATACAGCTTATATTATAATCACATTATTTCAGTCAGGGATTCTAAATGCCGTCTTGTTCACTAAAGCTTCCTTATATTCTTCTATCAGCTGTAAGTGACGCGAGTATTCAATCGGGAGCTTCAATACCAAAAATTAAAATCTTAAGGGAATGGGTCAGTGGCGTAACTAGGGAGGGCAGAAGTGACACCAATTATAAAATTTTGTATTTGAATTATATAATTTTAATGATTTATTTAAGAAGTGTGTATATATATACACACTTCTGTATGTGTGTGTGTATATATATATATATATATATATATATATATATATATATATATATATATATACACACACACACACACAGGGTGGAACAGCTAAGTGTTAACACCCCTTGTATCTCCTCAACCGCGCAAGATACGAAGATGCCGATTGGACAGTCGATTGCTGGAACAGGGGCTACTTGATTACAGCATACTTCGTCTTTGCGTTATTTTTCACTATGAAGATATAAGGTCAACTTTGTTTTTTTTTAATGGAACCCTATGCTACATTTTAGCGTATCGTAATGCGCTTAAAAAGACGATTTCGAATATGTGTATATGTTTGTATTTTAGCGAATACGTTTTTAGCAATTGATGTGCTTTTGTAACAAATTTTTTCACTGAGGCGGGGATTTTCTGTTCGACCTTCCTGCTACCTAAATGGGGAACTTCGCGAGTCCGTCCTTGAGACAAAGGCGCTCATTTACTTCAGCACAGTAGCAACTACTTTCTTCGATACTAATTTTGCCGAAAGATGGCATGACTTCGTACAAAGAAGACTCAAATGCTGCATTCAAGATTCAGGAAAGTTCTTGTTTTGCCACGCAATTACTATTCTGTTGTTTTGAAACCTGTGACAACACATTCTATTATCAATTGGGAGTAAATAATACAAAAATAAATTAACAATATCTTATTAATCATAATTTATTCGTAACTAACCGTCACGTACAAAGAATACACATTAATCAAAATAGAAATAAAAACATACCAATTACATTGTTACAGAAAAATGCTTTACTTAAGCATGTGCTCGAAGTTTACTTAAGCATCTGCTGCAATGCACATTTGTAGTCGCCGTTCGAAGGACAAATGAACAGATGTGAGATGTCACTTGATATACTCGAAAGAGCTTCGGTGATGCGTCGCTTCATATCCTCTAGCGTTGTCGGAACTTCTGCATAAACCTTATTTTTGACTCCCCCCCCCCCAAGAAAAAAATCAAGAGGAGTCAAATCAGGAGACCGGGCAGGCCACTTTACTTCAGCACGCCGTCCTATCCAACAATTCAAGAACTTCATTTAATACTTCTGTTGCCACACGTGAAGAGTGAGTTGGACAGCCGTCATGTTAAAACCACATGCACTGACGCGTATCCAGTGGTATCTCTTCTAATAATGTGGCTAGAACATTTCGAAGAAAATGTTCGTACATAATACCATTTAACATGCCTATAATGAAGTAAGGTCCCACAATGAAATTTCCCACGATGCCACACCACACGTTAACACTCCAAGGTTTCTGATGTTGTACTTGCCAAATCCAGTGAGGATTCTCTAATGACGAGTAATGCATATTCCGTAAATTCACATTAGCGTGGTTAGTGAAAGTCGCTTCATCCGTAAATAGCACTCGTTTAAAAAAAATGGATTATCTTTCAGTTGTTGCAAGGCAAACCGACAAAATTCCATGCGCCGTTCGAAATCCCGACCTCTGAGTGCTTGATGCAATGACAAGTGATACGGATGGAATTTGTTTCTACGCAATATGCGAAGGACACTCATGTGACTCACACCACATTCCTGGGCTACATGTCGCGAACTAGCATGTGGATTGCACTGCGTTGATGCCAGAATAACCTCTTCATGTTTTTCGTCAGTTGCAGTTTTCTGCCTTGTCCTCTGTTTGGTGTTCCAACTTCCCGATTCCAATAGTTTCGTGCACATACATGCAAAAAGCTGGCGTGAAGGAGCGCTGACGATCAGGATACAGCTCTCCATATCGTTGCACTACTCTAACAGCATTTCTTCCGCATTCACCATACACTAGTAGCATACCTAACTTCTCATCATTGGTGTACATGGTGTGACTGCTCTAAAAAACAGGTAGAAGTGCGCCATCATAACCCCAGCGGCGCATTTTATACTTCTGGCCTCCGTCCTGTTATCTACGTAGTACATGGCCTTCGATCGTTTTCGGAAAGTAGGCAAAACCATTCACGAGACATTTTCCTTTAGTTTCTCAGCAGAAAGCACGGAAGGTCGAGTGGAAAAGTGCCATTTCAGTACAAAAATATGTTACAAAAGCACATCAATTGCTAAAAAACTATTCGCTAAAATACAAAGATATACACATATTTGAAATCGTCTTTTTAAGCGCATTACGATACGCTAAAATTTAGCATAGGGTTCCATTTAAAAAAAAAAGTTGACTTTATATCTTCATAGTAAAAAATAGCGCAAAGACGAAGTATGCTGTAATCAAGTAGCCCCTGTTCCAGCAATCGACTGTTCAATCGGCATCATTGTATCTTGCGCGGTTGAGGAGATACAAGGAGTGTTAACACTTAGCTGTTCCACCCTGTAAATAAATTGAATAGTTATACAATAAAATTATATATTCTAAAATAACAAAGAAAAATATGTAAAGTAAAACGCGAAACTACGAGCAGTGAGCCCCAATTCTTCAGTGGTCCAAGAATTTCGATTTCAGCGATTACTTTATCTTTTCTTATCGTTAATCTTGATAAAATAATTAAATTACCTTTAATATCGTGCAAATATACTTACTTTTCATTACGTAATGTACAAACTGTTCAGATAGAGATAATTTTAAATTTAGTGTAGGGGTGACACCATTTGTTTTGCCCCGGGTGACGCCAACTTAAGCTACGCCACTGGATTGGATTATTGTTTCTAGCTAAGGATGTATCACAAGTCACTGTAATTTATTTATTTATTTATTTTATGTAAAAAAACAGTTAAAAACGGCGTATGACGTGCTATGGGAAAAAGTGAATTGTGTGCACATTTTCAAAATTCTGTGATCCCTACACTAAGTCATATACTCCTTAAATTTTGAAGAAAAAAAAGCTCCCATGTAATAAAATCTATTTTCAAGGATAAAAAGGCAATAAATTTTGGCTCTTATCCATGTTGTCCTTCGGAATAATACTTCCTGCCGCGACAACATGGAAACGATAATTTGAATAATTGTATTTCCCACTGAATTCTAGAAGACGTGCACAGAAAATGAAGTTACAAGGGGCCATCTCAGCATTTGCATTAAATGGGAGAATACACTAGAAACGTATCCTTTATCTGATTCAACAGCTATTCCCTAATACATATAAATACACTAATTCTGCAGAATTAGGGAATTACAGAGATAGTGATGTAAAAATTATATTATTTTTCGCCATTTTTAATTGCGTCTCAAGAAAATCCAGACATTTAGTGACAACCTGCACTTTTACATATACTAAGGTTTTACTAATAAGAATTAAAAGAGAAATGTCTGAAATGTTTGCATACACGCGGACCACATTGTCTACATCTACGAAGAGAGTGTCACAAAGATTTAAATAGCTTTGGAAGTCGCTGTGTTCTAGTCTGAAAACAATGGAGTGACTGTCCCATTCGAAAAATTACGAACAATATTTCAAGTTTAATTTTGAAGTTTTCGGTATCTCAGTTTCCGTAAATCTATGGAAATTTGTCTACAAGGTAGAAATCTCATCTTCCGCTTTTATTTTCACCTCAAATACTTAATGTTTGAAGACATGAATAAAGGATTTTATTATTTTGAACTATAACTTATATTGTGTTTCAAGCACTGATACTAAACATATTTGTACATCATGATCAAAATGAACTCTTTGAACGTATGGATTTCTCCGCCACGTGAGCTTAGGAACAATTATCGGAATATAAAATTATTATTATTATTTATAATAACAAGTAGGATACGGCTATTTACAAAAGAATAAGGATTGCCACTTACTGAGCTACAAACCACGAAGGTACATCAAATAGTAAATGATCACCATTAAATTATCCCCTGATCCCTTACCATCTCCTATACCACGTTTTCTTTAAACTTTCCCCCAGAGTTTAACTGCTTCACAACTTGTGACAAATCTTTTGTACAGTGTCAATCCCTTCAGTAATAATAGACAATATAATTGTGTGTTATTACACACAATTTCAGTCGTTCTATCTTCAGTACGTGGTAAATGTATATTTAATATAGTTCAATGGAAGCAAGGAGAATAGGGAACAGGTATTGACATTTTTCTTGGTTTTGAATTTTGAAAGTCGATTACCAGATTACCAGTTACATTAGAAAGTAACAAACTTACTAAGTATTATATCAAATATCTTACTTCAAATGTGTCACGCAAGGGACTGACTGCCAAGTGAAAAAAAATCCCAGGTTCCGATACCTGAAAACGCCCAAGATCTAAAAAGTGCATGTATGAGAGCAATAATTCTATCAAAAGAATTCTCAGTTGAGTTGAACGTCTGGAAATACTTTGATATTAAGAAAGAAATTTTTTGTGTCTACCTGGAATACATATCTTATAAAATCAAGAGTTTGATTTTGTAACATTTACAGAGGGAAGAAATATACTAGGCATCGATAATTCCATGGAAAATAAACTACGGTAACTAGAATGAAATTATAAGAAGTATACCAAATTAGCGTTTCCTTCACTAGGAAATGAAAATATGAAAAAGTGTAATTGTAAATTATTTTTCAAAATCCAATCAATAAATTACGCAAATATCAGAAATTTGTTGCATAAAATTATAAGACAACCCTGGAAAATAATCACAAATGTTTTTATTTAATAACCACAAATCTTTTTGTGCTTTATATTTCTTTTAAACATTTGCACTTATCTTCATTGCAACATTATTTAATTCAAATGATTTGTAAGTTATCTTTGAAAAAGAAAAGATATTGGAAAACTAATTAACTTTACGACAACGCGGATGATCTTGTTAACGAATAAAATAAAATACTTGAGTGAATTGATTTGGAATGAATCACTGCCAGAAAATAGATAAGCAATATACTAGACTAAAAATAACTGTTTATATCTGCAAATAAAATTGTACTATGTGTCAAATTGATGTGAATTACTTAGTACTTGTGTTAATAATATTTTTATTATCCTGGGTTCTTGATTTTCAGTAAATCTCCTTCTCAATTAATACTCCGTATAATGAAGGTGCGTCTTTTGCTTAGAAGTGAATATTTTTTTTTGTAAAGTTACCTGAATTTCTATTTAATGCATGAAAAAAATAGATATCATCTTTACAAAGTATAACCAGAAATTTAAACTCTAATATAATTTCCTTATGAGCAAAACAGCTAACTTACTGTGTGTTAAAAGAAAATTAATTGTTTTTAGGTTTTCAGTACTTGCAATGTGAAATTTCGGGAAACTAAAAAAATAATTTAAAAACCAGTAAATATATTTTAAAATAATAAAATAATATGTCCAACTCCCAAATAGATACCATTTCTTTTCAATAATTGGTTAGTTTTTAATGTCTTCCAGGAATTGCGACAGAAATTGAAACTTCCATTGTTTGCTTCTTAGAATAATGCGACAGTTTCATTTGTCTCCAGCGCTTGTATTTCTTCTAACTGCCGCATTTGTCACGTGACCGAGTCACTTCGCAAGGCGACATCGAGGTCAGACGATGCTGGTGGTTGACAGGGAGCGGTCGGGAGTATTCTGTGGTGTTCGTTGTAATTTCGAATTTAATATGTTCGCTCGGTATAAGTTATAATTATTGCGGTGTGCCCTTCTCGATTTAACTAACGCTGCAAACTATCCGAAATGATCTGGAAAGAAGATATTCAAAACCAACTGGAGAATGAAGGTAAGACCCGAATTTGCCGCGTCAATGTTCCTGCCATTTTTTTGAATGAACGAGATTACTTGTATGAACATTACAAAATTCATTTCGTTTTCACGAATAGAAAATGTAATTCTATTTGTCAAGAAATTAAATAATATCAAAAAATTCGTAAGATTACGAAATTAATTAAAATAATTTCGTAAAATTACGAAATTATGATGTTGGTGATTTTCACATTAAATAGCGTTTGATGTCCGCTCCAGCGTAACCTGTTTTTTTCCCAAAGTCATCAGATGAGCAATAAAATATTTTGTTTATGATTTTTTATAAATATTTCTTGCTTAGGTCCGTATTTATTTATAAGAATGTTTTGTTTCAGTTTTCTATACAAGGAAGAACATGGTTTAAATGTTGAATATGTTATGACAGATGTTATACAGTATTTATATTTCCCCGATTACATTTTGCGTCCAATTTGAAGACGAAACATCTTTTTATTATCGTATACAATACATAATTACGAAATCTAAACAAATGTGAAACGCAGCTATTAGAGAAACGCAGAATTGCATTCTGCTACTGAAATTGTATTAAAATAATATAAAATTTTGCGTTTGCAACACACACAACTTAAAATGAAAGCACATGTAAAACGCTGCTCTTTGACGAAGATTGTTAGAGATAACGACGCGATAGTGTCTTGCGATTACACTTCATAGCGATTTATCTTCAGTGTTCGAGAAGACAGGCATTGTTTGAAATACTCAGCAAATGTTATTCTGGAATATTCTGAAATCTCTTAAGGCTTTATTGTGACAGTAAATTACGGTGAATTAATTTGTATGTCATAAATATTCCTAGGCACAATAAATTAGACCAGCAAACATTTACATAGCCTTATATTCAAATTAATACATTACTTAAGGATTAAACGTAAAAACAGCTTTCGTAATTTAGATTTCTTTTCTTACTTTGCTGGTGCACTCTTGATACGTTGCTACTGAGTTACAGGCATTTGAAATACGCTCCTTTTGTTTGTCAAAATCCCGAAGTATCTCGTTCATTGTCCACATCACTAGACGGAGATCTCGAGTTGTGAAAAATTGTTTTGTTTTCCGAAAGTATTTCAAAATATTTTATATTTCTGTAAGTAATAAATTGCTATCAGTATTTGCGAAAATGATCCGCATTTTTTTCAAAATAACTATTCCCGATTACCTTTCTAAATTATACAATTTTCCCATTTTCTTCTTGATATGACACTTTGACGTGGGAAGTGTGTTTGAAGTGAAGGTTTCTGAAAAAAATGAAAATTAAGACGTAAAAGAAGTTAGTGAAAAGTATTGTCCCATAATAAATATTAAGTTTAGGGAATTTTTCAGAAATTTTTGAATTCTGAAAGATGGGCGAGGTAGGATGGAAGTGGAGCGGGGAGGGGAATAGATGAAAGGAGGGCGGAGGTTCTTTTTTAATTGTTTGGGTAATTTTGTGTGTACATTATTCTTGTTTGGACTATACTTTAAAAAAATCTACATACTTTTTCATAATATGAATTGTTGGCTTTGAATACGGTACGCCTCGTTGAGTACGGTAAGTTCGAAACAAGGTACGCCCTTAGAGAAGCGGCAGGGAATGGGGGAGAGCGATGGGAAGGGAAGGGGATAGAGGAGGGGAGTCTCCTCTACCCCTCCCTCAAATTACGCTAAGCGCTCTGATAGAAATAAAAATCTTACCTATAGGCGATTTTTATTGCTCGCCCTTCTTACACTTTGTCTCAGCCGCATTTTAATGCCCAAATTACTTTTAAAAGGCAAGTTTTCTCGCTTCGCTCACCCGGATCCAAGTCACGGCGAGGCTCGTGCCTTGGGCACTCGCGTTTACTATAAACATCCTTGAGTCTATCCACAGCATTATTCACTTTTATACGAAAGCACTTTATAAGAAAACCTCGAATTCAAACTACTGAAACGAATTCGAACAATGAAATCTTTGTTTATCACAGACACACCACGATCGCAGGCAGCACTATTTTCTTATGGAGCTCCGACTACACTAGCCTCCCCTCACTGAGGACGTTAATTATGATAATCGCTTAGCCACACATCATCGCCTCCACCGGGGATTTACCCCTCGCCACAGCGGCGCGAAGTGCTCGTTTGAACGGCTTGTATCGTGTTCTAGACTTCAATGAATCTTATGGGAGTGAGCGAATCCAAACGCGTCTCATAATTTATATCATTTTAAACATTATTTTCGTTTAATTTTTGTCATTTAATTTTTGTTTTTCAATTTTGCAAGTTAATGTATTATGAAAATTATGTGATATTATATGATCGCGGGTTACAATGTCCAATAAACGTAACGTAGTAATATAATGTTTTTAGAAATTGTGAATTCGGATTAGGAGCCGTTGTCAACAGTCAAGCTCTGAAGGATGCTCTGGGATTGCACTATTTCGGCAAAAGAAAGAAAAAGTTGTAAGAAATAATACTACACCCTCGTCGGTCCTGAATGACTAGAATTTTTGTAAGGGCTTACAGTTAACCTTCTTTGCACAGGCGGTCGAATTTCCTCTCTTAGGCCATGGCAACACAAAGCTTGAGTTGTTCAAGAATAAATTTTGTTCTTCCCGCTTCAGGTGCAGCTGATGAGGTTGTATGGTGACCTTCAAAGGGTTGACTGCAGGATGCGGCCCATACCTTCCAGTTTATTCGGGTGGTTCATCATCAAGGTCAGACGTATCTTGCTATTTCTTTCCAGGCTGAAGCACAGTTTTCTACAGGCGGCGAATTACTTCCAAGAACAAACGTTTCTTTTACTATATTATGTGCATTATATACGTATCGTCGGAATATTGTGCAAATTTTGGCATTGAGCTTGTAGTCACCAAATCATTTCGTTGTTGAGTGTGATATAAATGATGACATTTTAGGAGGATTTGTAATTTTTTTAACATTTAATATCAAGTTTAGTTTAAATATATCTTTTTAAAATATTTATTTCTCCTTTTTCGGCGAGTAAATGACTTTTAAGATGAAAACATTTTTCTCCTCAGTTTATTTTAGTGGCTATATTGAACCATTTGAAATAGTATTTTTATCACATGCCAATCTTTTATTGATATTGAATAACATTAAATAGTTCTAAGAGTTTGGATAGTAGGTATTACACTGACGTCCTTGTAACATTTTTTGCGACAAAATTTAGCAAAATGTTGGTTTAAAATGGATTTTACTTTATTTAAAAATACGAATGACTGAAAATACATGTTCCTACAAACAGATGTATTACCCGCGCAACTTTTCTTGAACGATGACCTTGCTTCCCTCTCCCTAGAGCAATAACCAGTTGAAGACCAAATATCGCAGCAAGCACTAATGACAATCAATATTCCAAACACATTTTCATTGGCATGTAAGAAAATATATTTACTGTTGAAGCTGAGAACTCCTAGTAGTATTTTTCTAAACAATATCTAAAGAAATGGTGATCGCTGATCCAGTCCATCGCAGGCAATACATCGAACCTGCGGGAAAATCATAACTCAATTTATTGAGAAAGTTGCGAAGGCATGACTGATATTCCAGATAGGTATTGCTTCATAAAATCTAGTGGTCGGTGTCGTAACTAATACCCCCACTCCACCCGCATTTCTCCAAGCCATCGTTCAAGAAAAGTTCATCTCGTAATTTTTTTCAGAAATGTAATCCCCTGAAAGTGAATTGGTTACTGTGAACGAATAATATTGATTACTCTGCTTTTCTGGCGTTTTATAATACATAAATGAAACCAAAAATTATTTACTTCCACTTCTAAAATACCACGAAGTTTTGGAAAATTACGTGTAGTCATGAAACTATCTATGATATTATTCAGATTGTTCCCCAAACCTCCTGAATATCTCTTCTCTGTATTGCTCTCATTGCTCGTGTTCGTAAAAACAAACTGCAGGACTTCTCTGAAATTGGCAAATGATTGTATTAAATGATGTAAATGATTACCGAAAGGTAACCGGAGAGGTATTTCACGTGTGTTGTGTAATTTTATAAATCTCGCCTCATCGATTCGAGTATCGTGAAAGTCTGATTATAGTGTTTTTGGATTATTGAGCCCGTGATGGAAGTGAGGATGTTTATAGTGCAAACATTTCAGTGGAACGAAGACTGACAGTTGCTTCCGAAATAGCTAGTCAATAAAATATCTTACGAAATAATTTTTATATAGTAGGCGCTTTCTGTTAAACGTAAATAGTACTATATAGAAATATTAGTGTGAAATAGTAATATGGAAACAGTTCAGTATAGAAATATTACGTATTGGTTTGAACGGAAAGATCGGTCTTCGGGTGAAAGTTCAAATCCGAAGTAGAAAAATGATTTAATCAATGCAGCGCGAACAATTGCTACTAACGCACCTTCAGTAAAATTAAAACTACTGATTAAAATGAAACTGTTTAAAAATGTGTGAGTACTAAGGGGGAAAAGTATATTGTGAGCACATTTTCTTAAATTCTGGGATCTGTACCTTTAACTACATACAAGTGTAATTATGAATGTAGAAAGGAGAGTTTTTTTGCGAACTTTTATGAAAACAATATTAAGTCTGGTGTAATAAAAACTATTTGTAAAGGAAAGAAGCCGCAGATTTTGGCTCTTTCTCGTGGAGCCCAGAATCTATTTACTGCCGGGAGCACGTAAAGAACGGTAATTTGAATATTTATATTACTCACTGAATTAAAAAGGGGAACATATAGTGAAGTTATACAAAGAACAAAAATATACAAAGTATAGTGAAGTTACAAACTATGAAAATTAGTCAATGATCAGATAGTCAGAAGCTACTTCAGGTTGTACAATTATCACTTAAAGATGAAGCTGAAAGCGGTGCGCATTATTTCAATACCATTATTATGAGCGGCCTCGTTTTATGAATAATCTAGTGAATAGAAATTCCCTAGAAAGTTTGCAAAAGATCACATAACTACAATTTTCTATGCAAATCAACAGAATTTTGTTCCCTAAGTAAAACGACATAGCTGACTGCTTAAATTTTTGCTGTCATATGCGTTTTCACACACTAAGACACATTCATGAAATATTGTAGCTCATATTAAAGAGCACAATATTACGAAGTAAAAAATACTGTGTGTTACGAGATTATCAGCTAAAATTATTGGGATGTACAATAACATTAACATATGTATGTATGTTACACATTTCTTCTTGGATGTCCTTTCTCCAACTTAGTGGTCTTCCACGCTTCTTCCGCTCTGGAGGTGTCCATGCCCAGATCTTCTTAGGCCACCTATTGCTTCCCATACGTTGGAGATGTCCATACCAATTCAGTCCTTTTGTTCCAATTGAATCCATCATCGTTCATCACCACGTTCATCATTTGTCTAATTGTTTCATTTCTAATGTGATCCATCCTGGACACCCGGCAGCACCTTCTCCAGTAGTCCATTTCAAGGGCCATCAACCTACATTTATCCCTTGTGTTCAACGTCCAGGTTTCAGCTCCATAGGTACTTATTCTCTGTACGATGGCCATATATATAAAAACATTAATACTAGTTTTATAAAATTAACTTCTCGCCTCTGGTACGTTTAGACAAGATTAATTTGACAAGATGACATAGATAAGATTAATTTTTTAGTAATCAGTTTATTGAAAACCTTTTGAGTTATTTTCCGCTTATATTTTGATTTAACTTTACTTTCATTTTCTAACTTAATTTTGTGGATAACACTATCACATAGTTACGACTAGTTATTTGCAGTTAATATTATACATAAATAAGTCATCGAACTACGCAGTTAGTATGCATTATTACTAAGCAGTTAAGATATACCAAATTTGGCCTTATCTCCAAAGTTAAGATGGGGTTTCAATTATCAATTTTGAAGTGGTGTGGCGTAAAACGAAATATTATTTGTAAAATGAAATGATATTTATAACTCGATTAGAATGTTACTTTTATGAATTTATGAAAATTTGCGAACTCTATTTTTGTCGTTCCTCTAAGGTTTTCAATCTTGCAATATGCAAGGTGTCACTTCATAACTTAGAATCAGAACGAACAGACTAATCGAACGAGCGTAAGTGTTAGAATTTGTAAACATTTATTTCGCTTATATCGACCCAAGCACAAGAAATGTGATGCATCTAAAAAATAGTTATTTTGCGGATCCAACCTGTAAACCAGTTATCTAGTAAACTGTTTTTTACTAAAAATGTAAACCAGTTTTTAAACACATCTTAACTTCAGTGTTTGAGATACAACTTTTCTTAAGCACTGATAGAACATTACATTACCTCAATATTATTAACGGACATCGGTTCATGATCATGGAATTTTCAATCAGTTTCGAACGTTACAGGGCGTGATAAAATATTAGAATAAAATTGTAGAGTATTAATTAGTATCCTGATCAAATTATCCTAATCCTAGGATTAGGTTTCTAGGAAAGAATAAGAAAAACGTGTCATTCCTTTATTACAAACTGAATTGATCGTTCGTGGTTCCAAAAGTCTCCTAAAGACGTTTGACAGTTTTTTAGTGGTCAACCATAAGGTTTACATGTTTAAAAAACAATATATTCATTTAAACCATAATTTGAGGTTAACTCAACTGCGCATTTTGTATTACAACTATGATAAATTTAAAAATATCTTAATACAGTGTGCTGGGACAAGGTTTTTTAATGCAATTCCCCATTTTTTCTATATATTTTGTCCACTGACGAACAAGAGCCTGCATGCTACGCTCGTAAAAATATGTACCAACCAAGGTGACCTGCACGGCGAACTCGTATGGCGCCAGCCATTCCATGGATTGTTTTGTTTGTGGCTCATAATGGGGACATTATGTCTCGCAAGTGATTATTCCATCCAGAAAAACACCCCATTCAGTTTCGTATTGGGTCAAACGTTCCTTACAAACATTCATTCAGTGTTGTTTGTGTTCTGTGTAAGTCATCGCGGGATCTAGCTTGGCACAATTTTTGTTAACATTTGCTGTACATTACATCTAACGCTTCGCAGCCAATAGAGACTTTTTGCAAGTCGTTGATTTGAAAGATGAAACACGACAATTCTGTGGAGAACTGAACTGTGCATGTGCCGGCATCAAATCACGGGATTTCGATTGACAGGTCCCGACATTTTCCCTGTTTGGTCGTCTACGACAAATGTATTTATAACTTACACTTTACGTAGTTTTCGCCGCCACCTCTAAACACGAATTCAACACTAATATACAATAAGCATGGAAGTAATGAAAAATACAATATACATATTATCAATATAATAAGGCAGGAACTTAATGTTTTTTTTTGTAAGTTAATTCAAACATGTCAGAAGTAAACTAACGTAAATGTTAAGAATTTGGAGGTTATGTAAACATTGAGGCTCCTTTGAATTCATACAGGGATCTATCATACGTTTTACTATCTTATAATGCAAAAATGGATTCAGATACACAGATCAATAAAAGCTTTTAGATCCTGTTAGAGGCATTCAGTTCCAACTAGTTCCTAGTTTTAACGTACGTTTTCGGTTGTACGACATGCAAAAACTCTTTTTTTTAAGATACGTTAATACCTATTGGCGACAATGTTTATGTACCACGACAAAGGATTTCCCGTCTTGCAAAAACTGTCTAATGTTCAGCGCCGTACACTTTTCCCTGGGCGTGACGCGCCTATTCTCGCGGATGAACAGATCGAAACGCACCGGGAGCGATAGCTCAGTGCATCAACTGATGTCACTGCAGCGCCTCTGACCGGAAGGTGCTAGGTTCGAGTCCTCCCGGCGGCAGGATTTTCGACACTAGCTTTCAGCTAGGTCGAATACAGTCGCTGTCTGGAGGAGAATTCTAGCGACCGGCTGCTCTGATCGGTAGTTTTCCGTGGTTTCTCCGATCAACACCAGGAGAATGCCGGAGCAGTACCCTACCAAACGGACCAAGGACCGCGCGCGATCTTTCCTTCCTCTTCCTTGTTCTATCCTCTCCCCTTACACACACACTTACACTAACATATACTACACTACCACATATTCCGGGAGAGCGGTCGGAAGCTTAGAGCTTGTCCCGGCCGGGGCGGTGTCCCGCTGTTGGGAGAGTCCTGGTTAGGGGGAAACCCCACTAGCCGAGGTTGGCGCCGGATCTCGCCATCCAGCGGGAAAAGATCACCGCGCATCTCCCGAGGAAAAAAAAACATGCACTACACTAATGGGACTAATGACCAAAGAAGTTGACGCGCCCGGAAACACGAAAAAATCAATCAAAGATCGAGGCGCATCTCTTCGCTTCTCATTCAGAAGTGTTGCAACTGCACGTGGACGATCGCAACGTGGTTTAGCATTCACCCCACTGTCATAAAAAACAGAAAAGGGACATTGTGACATTTTCCTGACTAAAAACGGAACAAAACTGAATAAAAGTTGCATGTGAAATGTTAAATCAGAGTCACTTTAAAACGCACTGTATTTCAATATTTCTCAAGTTTCCACCACAGCTGTCTTCCACGCGTGTCATAACTCTAATTCAACCGTTTTCAGAACTGTAGGGTTGGCTGCATTTTTATGAAACAGTGATTACCAATGTTTTTTTTAAAAAGGACAAGAAAAACGTCCAAATGAACATTGGGATGGAATAATAAAAACAAAACAAAAAATCGTTTGTTTTATTGGCACTTTTATTCATTGCTTCAAAGTTGGCGCGTACTCCTGAAGTAAGATTGCTTGCTAAATCGCACAGAATCTCACAGATGGGGAAGGTTCGGATTATTGAATTTCGGTAACGGTTCAAGCTCAAATGACGAGGTATCTCATATTCCCTTCTTAAAACCATCATAGAACACTTCTTGATTTCAATTGTCTGTGAAACGCTTTTGTTACGTACTATAGGATTGTAATCCAGCTAATGAAGCAAACTCAACGGAATGCATTAAGATAAATTTAAAATTATTGAGGGTACTTTATGCCAATTTGTCTGTCACGAAAACGGGACATTTTGGCGTCCCGTTTTTTCCCGAAAAAATACGGGACAGTGATATAAAAAAGGAACTGTTCCGGATAATGCGGGATGTCAGATCATCTTACGCTGTCACGTTAGCTGAAACGCATTATCGCCTCACTGGCATCTAGTGTATGTTCTCTGTAAACGTTTAGCAAGCGTCTGTGGATGTCAATATGTGCAATTTCTTCCCAAGTGAGAAATTCAATCACTCATTTCAGCTTCTTTTGCACCGATCCAGCTAGGAGACATTTTAGCATATTACCACTGTGCTTCTATGTATCGTAGCAACGAAATTAAACCATCATTACCGGAAAGGACCAAATTCTACTATATCACCACACTCAATCGTTTTTGAGGCCATACGCCAACGTAAAATAAATCGAAGGCATTACTTTCGGAACGACACTCGTATTATGATTCAGTTGTCTTGTCAGGTTTCATTTGGGTAGTAGTTCACACGAGATGTATGTTCATTCGACGACCGGTTTTAGAGCGAGGGAATAAAACGAGAAGGAAGACACTACAGGCGCAAGAACCATCGGCTCAAAACAATATACTATCGCTATTCAGAAAACATCGGGTAACCTAATGCGAGCATGCATGCGAGCGAGCATGCATACAGGCGCAAGAACCATCGGCTCAGACCATCGGCTCAAAACAATATACTACGCTATTCAGAAAACATCGGGTAACCTAATGCGAGCATGCATGCGAGCGAGCATGCATACAGGCGAAGACCATCGGCTCAAAACAATATACTATCGCTATTCAGAAAACATCGGGTAACCTAATGCGAGCATGCATGCGAGCGAGCATGCGAGCGACGATGCGAGCAGAAGAGCGGCGTAATGGTTGTAACCGGCAAGACATTTTCTTTGGCAGCATTAGTAATTTGATTTTTGGGAAATGTCCCGAAAGATAAGGTAACCATCTCTTAGTAAGTGTAAGTGAAAGGTTTGGTTTTTATTAGGAATTATTGGCGAGAAAAACGTATCAAGAAATAAAGCAATAAGTAAACGAAACTGTAAAATATTTGTCTTTCTCAGAGCAGTTTACGAAATTAATCTTGTGCTTATGTAAATTAATCTTATGGGAGTTGGTTTTCTATCCAAATGTTAAAAAAAGCAACTATGAAGTACGGACCTTTCAATTGCACATTTTTGATATTTGTACATTTTTATATTGACAGGAGTATTTCATTATTGGCTCCTAAAGTAGTCACACTATCACGGACTAAGATTAAAGCCATGCCCGGAGAATTGTTGTAAAGAAAATGAAACATGAAACGAACTAATTAATGAACCAAAAATAAATTAATCAACCACATTTTTGCATTCTGCAAAACTAATTCTTTCTGAAATATTTTTGTAATTTTCATAAATATTATGTAAAAAATATTCCGATTTTTTAATAATACGGAAAGAAGTTACCTTATCGCAATTTATACATTTTATAAAAATGGTTTCTTTTCAGCTACACACTTGTTTCGCACTACACTCTGTCAGTGCTTGTTTTATCCTTTTGGTGGGCAATACTGACCAAATCTACAGCATGAAATTGTTCTTTGTATTTAGTAGGCAACATTTGTGGAACTTACTTTTGAGATATGTAATGCATGTTGATATGCTTGTGGAGTTTTGAATACTTCCAACTCTTAATTCCGACCTGTGTATATCTCCTGAACAATATATACCTCATATCTCCTGAACAATCTTTTCGCACGCACCTGTGACAACGCGTACGCGCTCAGTGATACAATTCCAATGATTGGGACCATCATTTATGTCAGTTGTTGATTGGCCGTTCTCCGGGTCATCTTTCATGCTTTGTGGCCTTCAGTGAAATGTACGCAAAGCGAATACATTTGTTGGTGTATTCTTAATGTTTCTAAAGTTAATTTGTTCAATAACAAAATTTTTATATTTGAACGTTGCT
This sequence comes from Teleogryllus oceanicus, assembly GCA_964035755.1. NCBI lineage: Eukaryota > Metazoa > Arthropoda > Insecta > Orthoptera > Gryllidae > Teleogryllus > Teleogryllus oceanicus. The sequence continues at coordinate 71,144,724 of CAXIVR010000007.1, read as the reverse complement.
CTGTAGCCGATATTCTGCACTACGATGTACGAACACGCACTAAGGCATGATTGCTTCTCAAAAACAATATTGCCTTGATCATGAAACTTCTATGAACGTTGTCAATATATACAGGTACAATACTAAGTCTATTGTAAACCGTAAAGTGAATAATTAAATAGTATGGGGACGTATTCTATCTATTGCATTCGGACAATTTTTTTCAAAAAACCTGTATTTTGAAATTAAAAATTTCATGAACTATTCAAACGATAAAAGCACTTGAAACTCCCAATTTTTTTAAAATTAAACTAAATCAATCTCGATTACACTCCTTTACTTCGAGTGGGTTTAAAATTCTTACAAGGTGAGAACCTTAACTTTCAACCAGTAAAACACTAGTAAGTATTGCGCCCAGAGGTGTACTAAAAGAGTGCTGCTGTGCTATGGAAAAGTAAGTAACTTGACAACTGAGAATATTGAGATCAATGTTTAATTCCTTAATGCCTTCTACTTTATAAATGTTGGAACTGACACAATATAATACAAGTAGAAACATTTATTTCTGAAATCAGAAACTAGTTTCTCGAATTATTATATTAAGGCAGATACTGTCTTTTTATAAGTATTTTGTGGGTTTCAGCTACGTTTGTTTAAGCATAAATGGCAGCTACTGCTCTTTCTTGCTGCATATTGTAAATGCTGCTTAATTTTTATTCAATACGAATATTTTACAGAATATCTGTTCTTTGGCATCAATAGAGTGAATTTTCTGATGCCTTTCTTCTTTTCTTGAGAAATTCCGCATTATTTGGAGTGTTGAATGGGTTCTGAGATTCTTTACAGCATTAATTAAAAACAAATGAGTTCAATATATTTATTTGATTCTTAGTGTTTTATACTGCGCTTTACAATCCCTCTTGTTGCACGAATAATGTTATACAATTATTGCACATACTAATACATGTATTTAACATGTATTGTGTGTATTAACACATTTTATATGTATTATGTGCACTATGTGTATTATTTGTATTTTATTGTTTAATATGAATATATGTATTTTATGAAGAAATTTTTCAGAATTGAAACGTTTCGTGTTCTGCTTAGAGACTCGAGACAAATCTTGAAAACAATAGAAGTTTGGAATGTTTATTGCTTTTGGGAACTATTCTACCCATATTTTCAGATTGTACTGCACTGACAAAATCGTTGAAGTCATGGATCTTTCCTTGACGTTCCAATGATAATTCAACTTGGCGATGAAAACTATCACAAAACATGAATGTGTGTGTAGAAGTAAGTAATTCATTTCGATTAATTTTGCATTCACTCTCAGTTTACGATGTAAACCAGGAAAAGGAGAAGGGTATAATTTTTGTTTTAAGCAGCACTATATTCTAACCAAAATAAGAACTGTTTCAAATATCTGTGAAACAAGATAAACTCCATAAAAGTATTTACTAACACTTTCCCTCTTCCTCTGATTCTTTCGTGCCACAACGTAGTAAATAAAAATACTGTTCTCTGATTTGACCATACAGGTGCAAAAGTTTCTTTATAAGCACTAAGTCTGTTTGTGAAGATGGCATTTTTAAATGTGTCAATGAGTATTTAAACATTTTTAAATGTGTCAATGAGTATTAAACATTTTTAAATGTGTCAATGAGTATAAACATTTTTAAATGTGTCAATGAGTATTAAACATTTTTAAATGTGTCAATGAGTATTTAAACATTTTTAAATGTGTCAATGAGCATTTAAACATTTTAAAATGTGTCAATGAGCATTTAAACATTTTTCAATGTGTCAATGAGCATTTAAACATTTTTAAATGTGTCAATACTTCGTAACATCCTTTTCCAAGTCAGCAGACACACTTCCAGATTCGAAGCTTGTGTTTGGATGACTCGGGTGGTGAACGAACTCTGGAAGCTTGTTTGATGCGCTGGTCCCTGTAAATACAGGATTCCACTGAAGATTCAGGTTGCCTGGTTTTTGACCAGCCGTGGTGCAAACTAAGTGTCTCGCATACATCACATTGTTAATGACATAAAATTTGGTAAAATTTATGCCTCTTTCGGCAAGCATTTTTCTATTAAGTCTCGTAGGCCTTTTTGATGTTTAACAAAATTCTCGTGGATCATTGTAATTGTCACATCAGAAGAAAGGATTTTACTTCGGTGTATTTCCACGTTGGTAATGAGTCACCGTTGGTTAGAAAGATTCAATATATCTACAGACATCTCGATTTATTTTGAATTTTGGAGGATGGCGCCCTCTCATATCTTCGTCGGGAAGAATGGATCCTTGTTTTGATTTGTGAGGAATATTGAAAATCACTTTATCATTATTTTTATTGTAGCCTATAATTTGAACATGAACTATGCACTTCTTGTTACTGATAATGTCTTAGTAATTCCCAGTTTAATACACACAAAGCATTTCACAAAATTTTACACTGTGATTCCTGACAAAAAGGAGGTGCTCGGATAATAATATTTGTAACACCTAACATCGTTCTGCGGTCTTAGTGACCACCGATCTAAATTAGTTTTTCAGAAATGAAATTTTTTGAGTTTCGTTCCTGAGAACAGCTGCGTACAACCCTAGACGCGAAGCTATCTAAATTATAATAAAGTAAGTAAAAAAAATTAAATTACTAACGTTTAGAAGTAAGGTAACAAACTAGTGGTGCTACAACGGCACATATTTTCTCGCATTATCGGAAACTGCTCTGTATTACAAGGTGGCCAGCGAACCTGGAATCCTTGAAAACCGGGAATTTGAAAAAGCCTGGAAGAATCGAAAGAAAAAAAAAATCGGGAATTTGATTTGAAGACCGGAATTTTTCGTTATTTTCTGATTTTCCTCAACATTTAGCACAAATTCACATGCGGCATCGTATTTGGTGAAGGGCAAAATTTAACTCAGTACATGATAATGAGGAGTGTTAAAATAGAAGTGTCACATGTTTGCTTGAGAATTACGAAGTTCTTGACTGACACAGAATACAACTTCAAAGACTACCGCTTGTGTAGGTGCAACATGGAGCCACCTGTGGCTTCGTTATCAATGACTCCGGCCCTTCGTTATCAATGACCTACAAAACATGTATTCTAGGTACACCACATGTAGAGGATTTTTTATAAATTTAGAAACTGGATTTATCCCCTTTTTTGTAACCAGTGTCTGGCAATAAGATTTTTTCTGCCGAAAATTCGCGGCTTTTCCAGCAGCATTCCATAACTATCTCTCTACTGCATAAGCGGTAGAAGGTGAAAATGTGTTGTAATGTGCGAAAAATAACTTGAAAAATGAATATTCTCAGACCTGGAAAACCGAAAAAAAACTTGAATTACTAAAATATGAATGTATTACTAAAATAATGCATTTTTTGCGCTCTAACACCTCAGCTATTACTAGAAAATGTCCAAATCAACCATTCAAACAAATCACCTGTAATGCATATCCGCATTTATTTCCATAGGAGCAGCGATCATTTCTTACTTTAACAAACGAAATAAACAGGAATAAATTTGACTATACTTGGTTTTTTGTAACGTGGCATCTGGTGTAACCTGACGGTAGTAACTCCAATGTGACACTTTCTGGTTTGTAAAAATCAAATTCATTGCCGACTATAACATTTCCTCTCTCTAGTGGTCATTTGTGGAACTGCAGAAGTGTCACGGACTTGTAGAGAAAAATGTTTTGAATAGAGGATTACCTCAAATTCGTCCATTTTTGAGTCGTGACGTTATTCTTGGCGGGACGCGATGTTTGTGGAGTTCTACAGAAACATACTGCACTGCAACAGACAATGAAAGTACTCAAATGTAATTTGTCAAATTAAGAAACTCGAAGCAGTTAGTTAATACTCGAAAGGTTTGGTCTGTTAAACATAATATCTAGACAGATTTATTTGTTTCATCAAAGGTGTTAGCCTTATTACGTCCTTGTAAATTTCTTAATATAATTATTTTAGTTCTAAGTTATAAAAAATCTTGCTGAAGTGACTTCCTTGCAGTTGGATGGATTAGGCTACACCTAAGAATACTAATCATATTCTACACCGGTGGATAATAACCCTGAATAAAAAAATGTTCTCTCCCTTTACATTTACGTTCAAAACAGAGAAAAATAGTCTTTATCCTTTTTTATTCTTTATTATATTAGAAATAAATATCACGAGAGATAAAATTCAGAGATTTTAAGTACTGTTTATATTTCTGAAACCCGTGTTTATTCAGGTTAGTAACTTTCAAAAAGAAACTTACGAGTAAGTACCACGGAGCAATGAAAGAAATTGTGATAAAGTCTAATCTAAAGGGGAGTCCAAAGCTTTCGAGAGTTATTGTCTGCTGCGATAAGCCGCTGCTGCTACAATATTTTATTTGATTTTGAACTCAAAAAAAACTTTCTGTGAGGGCAAAACATGGCAGTTTATATATAAATTCAGGAAAACTAAGGTATTAACCACAAGTAGAATATACAATATGATTAATATGAATACAATACTTTAATATACAGAAAATGCAGCCATACCCGTGTTTCCGGAACTTCATTCCATTACCAATAGCCTACAATATTGAATTTGAACGAACAAATTAGCATATGAATAACTAAGACGTACAGAAGAAACATATAATACGAATGAACACTACATTTTATTTAAATAGATTACTTACCTAAGTAATATAGATTAAATACGTGGTGGGGCCTAAGATGGCGCCATTTTGTTAGTATGAAGCACTAAGACACACACTGAGGGAAGGTTAGAGTGGATATAGAAGTATAGAAAGCTAATCAAGAAATATATAATGAGGCTGTATTTTAATCGAGATAGTTCATTGAATCATAAAGTTAGTATTTTTGTACAACTTCAAAATTTTAAAATTTTCCAAAATGTTCAATTTGTTGCTTTTATTTTTGAAGAGCACAATTTTGAAGTTGGTATCCGGGTCAATTTTGAAGTCGGTCAATTAGGTCGTTGGCAAATATGGAGTTTTCTAATTTCAGTTTCCACGATCCGAAATGTTTATTGAGTACCGAAAAACTTTCTGGAAACTGCTATTCTGAATTTATAATCATGGAGTACTATAATATATCTGCTGTCACTACAGAATTGATAGTGTGTCTTTTACGGGCTTTAAACAATCTGAAGAACTTTTACTATGCCATTTCTAGATGAATCATTTGGGATTTATTTGATTCCGAGAAAATAGTTAATAATCGATTTCAAATCGAAAAAAAAAAAAAAAAAAAAAAAAAAAAAAAAGACATGGGAATTAACGGATCGAAAAGCAAAACAATAACGTTCGGGCGGGGACGAAATTATGAGGAACCAGACTATCGTTTAGGTGAGGTCATCATCCCAAGAGTCTCATCATGCAAGTATTTAGGCATTCATATAGATAGTAAATTAGGGTGGGAGAAGCATATAAATCAGGTAGTTAGGAAAACGTGGAAGTCTTTGCATTTTGTAATGCGAATTCTAAAGAAAAGCTCTGCAAACGCAAAAGAATTAGCATATTTTTCGCTGGTTCGCCCTCTCATGGAATACGGAGTGGCATGTTGGGATCCATACAGAAAGTCGCACCGGAAAAATCTAGATAGAATACAGAGAAAAGCGAATAAGTTTACCTACAGAACTAACGCGATAAAAAGGCATGGAACCTCTAGAAATGAGAAGAACAAGGGCGAGGCTTTGCGCTCTTTATAAATCATACGTAGGTCAAACAGCTTGGAAGGAAATTCAGGTTAGACTAGAAAAACCAAATTATTTCGGCCGAAGCGATCACACTCACAAAATTCGAACAAGGAAACAAAATTCAGATCTTGGGAAATTTTCCTTTTGTAACAGAACAATTAAAGATTGAACAGTTTACCGCAGAAATTTTCAAAGCCTTTCCTCTAAGTGTCCGAAGTTTTAGAAATAAGTTAGAACAATATGATAGTAATAGACATTAAATGAGTAAGTGCTGTGAAGTGCGGTGAAGTGCGGTGAAGTGCTGTGAAGTGCGGTGAAGTGCGATGTAGTGCTGGTCAGTGTAACTCAAAGCAAAACAGTGTAGTGTAGTGTGTAGTGTAGTGTAGTGTAGTGTAGAGTAGTGTAGTGTAGTGTTGTGCAGTGCAGTGTCGTGCAGTTAATTGTAGTGAACGCGATCAATGAATTAAAAACAATAAATTTAGCCAATATTTATGTAGCTTGTATTAAATTTTAGCATCACCGACATATAATTATAATTATTATATATCATACGAGTTGAAATATTTGTTATAATACTTAATATTAGTGATAGTATGATTAATTGTTTTATTATTAATGTTAAGTGTTATTATTATTGTAATTATTGTTAATTAATGCCACCGGGTCATACCCAATTGCAGTTCAAATAAATGTATGTATGTATGTAAATTTGCATAATTTTACGTAATTTTGGAGGAGAAATATCTTAACGTACAGAATCAGTTATTTTCTAGGCACATTACCTCCAATATTTACATTGAACTTCAGGTTTATTTATTTTTTCATTAGAATTTATATCATGTTCCTTAAAAATGTTTAAAAGGAACGATATTTTATGACGGCTACAAGATAAACTATTTTGTAGGTTCTTGGGCTGAAAAAGGAAGTTCTTTAGAAATGCCTTGCAACACTAACCAAGAGTAAAATTTAGTCACCAACTCTCGGAAAATCACCGCATGGCTTAAAGCAAGTTTTTCTCGAAGAGGAAGGTCCTGAGCGGGCTTATCACACTGCTAGTTGCTAGATGGTGTAGGATCAGACATTCATAAAAAAATTGAGTATCGAATAAAATTTACACAGGGTTCTACGAATAATCACATCGTAGGTTCACTGAAAAATGGCAAAGAAAAGGATAGTCTCGCCACCGGATTCGAGTCTGGCTCAAGTTTGGGCCATATTACAAGTACGTTTGACTTTAAATTTTGTGTGATTTTGAGAATCCATAAAAATATTCCTCCATCCAGTAAATTATACACTTAATTAAACTGAAGATCTGGATCTGGATCTGCATCGGGACATTTTTCTCTCTTTAAAATTTAATAGATTTCGGAATAATGAGACTTTTCGATCAAATATTCCTAATTGTAAAGTAAGAAAAAGCAGCTTTGTTTCAGTGATGTCATACACTTTACCCCATTGAAGGAGTGACAGTGCTATCGGCAACATAAATTAGCACTAAATAAATTTGAAAAATACGAAAATGAAATTTATTGGTCGAAAATTATGGTGTAAGAATAAATTTAACATAATATTTAATTTTTTTATTTTATTAAATTTACATTTTTTCACAATGAAAAACACATTAAGAATTTAATTAATATTTTTCGCACGTAATATTATTGCAACATCTCAAGGTGTTCAGTAAGTGTAAGTTTTAGTAAGTTTAAGTAAATGTAAGTAAGTAAGTTTGAGCACTTTTGTAGCGTCTTGATGCAGTACGAATTACGTTAGTGACACCAGTAACAATGAACTAACCTGACAGGTGAGGTAGTAAGTCATTGCTCAAACGCGTACGTTCTTTTTCGTTAATAAATACTACGAATACGGACGCTATAGTACACACACATGGTTACAAGTGTCATTTTCATAATCATTTAATTTCAAATCACATTATAAATAATGTTTCCAAGTAAGTTTTAAATAAATAAATTAAAAAAAAACTAAGTTTTAGTGATTTTTATTTGAATCCACGAGCATGGAAAATAGTATGAAATTATTTTTCAGACCCCCCCACACGCACAAAATCTAATTCTTGCAGTTGCAAACTTGTTAGTCTCATTCCCTTCTGCCAGGTGATCTGACCTGGTTCAATGTTATACTTAGGCTCGTATTGATATCGTTTGGGTGGATTTAGATAATGGTCTATTGAAATGTTGAGGTTAGAAAAGGTCTTTGAATTACTTGAAGGTGATAATTTTTCAGAGATTGGTAGAGTTAATTTCAAGATCGAATACTTCAGTCCTTTAACATTGCAGTAAATTGGTAAAAGAAAACATTTTAATAATATATTTTTCGAGGGTCAAATGTAGTTGTCTGGGAATGAGTCGTTCGTTATGAATCACGATGCGTTTTATTACTAGGCGAACTAGCTTATTTATGAAATTACAGAGGTTTGCGAAGATTTCGAGGCTCGAAATGTTATTTACACCACAAATATTGTTTAAATTGCAACGTAATACCTGTTACGCTGTATCCACTACTGTTTTGTTCATTTGACACAAACAATTTTGCTGCTTTGCACTGAAATTGTTTGAATGGATGTCTGTTGAGATAGTAGTTTGTATTTAAACACTACTATGTAGCATGGTATTCTTACCGACGACGGCGACTTTCATAAAACTGAGCTCTGCCGCTTTCTCTTCAATGTTTATAATCTTTACTCTACACCTCTGCTCCGGCACTCCTATTGACTAAAGTGACAGGAGGCACCGATCGATTGACCTTATTCTCTCGTGTCAATGATACCTTTTTTTAAGCGTGTGAACGTGTCATTGGTATTTTTATCATTGTGGGAAAACAAGTATGAGTAGTACTAGCTATTTTTCATTGCAAGAGGAAGCTGAGTAAGCGATACAAATTTTTCGTGTTACATTGTTTATATCATCAAGAATCAGAAAATAAACGTTACTCTAGTGATGAAATTTTATGTCTAACTACGAGGGGGTACAAACATATCCGGATTGTTTTGATGCGATGAATTTTAAGTTGTTTTTTTTTTACAAAATAAAGTTATCACATTTAAAGTACTGCCTATTACACTTAATACATTTCTCCAATATGCGATTCCACCCCCAGAAACATTTTTCAAACTCGTCTGTTGTAATGGTCGACAGTTCTTGCCTGGTTTGTTTTCTTTACCATTTTAACGTCATCAAAACGTCGCCTTCCTCTTCATTCGCGAAAACCAGGCGGTCGCGCGGAGTGATGTCAGATGAATAAAGGACGTGAGACAGTCATTTATTTGCTAAAAACTGGCGCACTGAAAAGGCAGCATGAGCAGTTCTGCTTCGATGAGAAACCCATTCCCTTGAGAGCAACAAAAGAGACTTTTTTTGTCGCGCACTGTTACGCAATCTTCTTAAAACCTACAAATAGAAAGTTTGATTGGCAGTTTGTCCTGGTTGGACGAATTTAAAATGTGCTATCCCGCTCACAATGAGCATCGTCTTAAGGTTTGATTTCATTTGGAGTGTGCTTGTTTGTTTGTTTGTTTGTTTGTGTTTGTGTGGTGTGCGTGCGTGCGTGCGCGCGTGTGTGAGGCGACAATTGAGTTTTTCACTGGCTTAACTGTTTGGTTTCGGGATCGTAACCGAAACACTGTGAGTTATCACCAGTAATGACCATAAAAGCTGGGTTGGTTTGCAGTTGGTCTTTCAATGCACAGCACAGCACTCGATTCTCTTTTTGCTGTTCCGGGGCACAAAGTTTGATGTGACCCTTTTCGTCCCCAATGGAGATTTTCGTATTGCAGATAACTTCTCAATGGTCTATCGTCGGTCCAGGAACAATTGCGTTGACTTTTTTGACATTTCCTCAATTCTGGAAGTTGACGGACATCCAGAACAAGGTTTGTCATCAAGTGACGGTTAACTTTCTTTGGAACGAGAACGTATTTCCCATTGGACTATCCTTGTAAGCTGTTTTTAACATCAGAACAGTTTGTGGCATTTTTCCCGAAGAGGAACCAAAATTTCACAGCATTTTTCATTTAATATTGCCATGGCAGAAAACGGGGGCGATGCGAAACTGCAACGAAGCTTCGCCAACCGCTGCACTATTCAGGTAACTTTTGGGTACCCCTTTGTGTTCTGAAGTTATATTGGGGTGTCAAGACAAAATGTGAGGATACTAACACACACTCAAAATAATATTTTGAGCTAACCTTCAACAAGTAATGAAACACCTTAAACACACCAAATACAGTGCAATCGCTAAAAATAATAGATAATAACCTTCAACAACCTTCAACAAGTAATGAAACACCTTAAACACACCAAATACAGTGCAATCGCTAAAAATAATAGATGATAAATCACAAAATTCAAGAGCACAACCAAATGTGTCCGTCTCGTAAGATGGCGTCAACCAAGTGCTTCTCCAACCCTCCTCGTCCAAGTGTTACATAACTTTCTCAACGTAATCAGTAGCGAGAAATGAAAGTTAATGATATATTATTGATTGCTTTTTACAAACTCAATTGTACATGCTGGTGGTGGGAAACCCTTATGCATATTTTGAACCACATTTTTCACATACGAGTTCAGGTGCGTCAGGTAACTGAATCTCCTCCTTCTGCTTACGTCAATAAGTGTCATTGGATAATAGAAATTTCATGTTTCTCCTAGAAGAGGAAAATGGATAAGACGTTCCCTTCTATATCGATTCAGACGCGAGTCCAAGACCAACTGTAATATTGGTCTTGGTGAGACAGTTGTGATTGTTTAATACGTGGGGGCTTTGTTTGCACCTTTAAAAGATAAATTTTCCACAAAATTTGAGATTCAACAATGCTAGTGGAAAACGGTGGAGATCTGCTGTGTTTGAAAGAACTTGGAGTCAACGTCTGTTGCCGAAACCTACATTGAACAATCTGTTTCAAAAAGAGACGAAATTTCTACGCAATTATTCAGCACCAACCCGATTACATCAATCATTCAAGTACGTCGACGTCGGCATTTCAACTTCATTAGAAGTTTAGAAATTAGTAATATCAGTAACTGTTCATTCAATATTAATATTTATTACAATGAGAATTAGAAAAATGAGTTAAAAATAAGAATTTTTAAGTGCAGAAAATTAATATATTATGTTTTACGTTTGTCATTTGTTTTAAAAGTTGAATATATATTTTGAAGCTCACGTGATTCCTTAACTTCCAGCGGCCGTTATTTCCTTAACGGCCGGAGACCATTATTTTTCAGTCTATTGTGTTGCATAATTATGCAGATTACAGCACAGCATTACGAAAAAAAAAAAAAAAAATGAACACAGTCGGCTGTCACCAACCAATGTTCTCTTATACATGTATGTTGGTGTGAGATCAATAAACTCCGAAACTGCTTGAGCGATAGCCTCTGACTGAGAGGTCCTAGGTTCGAGGGCTGACGGTAAGATTATATTCGACACTAGCTTGTCAACTAGGTCGAATTCAGTCGATGCCGGGGGTAGAATTGTACTGACCGGCTACTCTGATCGGTAGTTTTCAGTGGTTTCTCCGAATAACACCAAGCACAGCCGTAGCAGTACCCTAACAAACGGGCCATAGATCGCGCGCGATCTTTCTTTCCTCTTCCTTGGCCTATCCGCAACCCTTATTACACACAATTACAAGCTCTACACTACCACATATACCGGGAGACCGATTGAGAGCTTAGAACTTTTCCTGACTAAGGCGGTGCTCTACTGGTAAGAGATACCTTGTTGGGGAAACTCCCGCTAGCCGACAGGTATTGCGACCCACCCCTCCGCCGGCTAGCTCAGAATGGGTTTTCAAGGTGGGCGCAAAATAAAAAAATACAATTAGAATAGCGGGGATCAGGGTCATGTGGGCCGTTGTGGATTGAATGCATTTACACAGAAACTCAAGTCGAATCACTTTCCACTTACTTAAGTATATTCTAATTAAATTGCTGTTACAGTCAATGAACATAAAACACTTTACATATACAAGGATTTTGTCTTGCTGAAAAAAAGAAAACAACTTACACTCTCAATAATTAACTACACTGTTTCCTTTCTCTCATTTAAATCAATTTCAAAGAATACTTAAAATTTTGCCTAATCATTCCAGTCGTAAATTCCCTAGTTGCAACTTTACAATTAGCTAAGTTTTCTTGAAAGAAAAGATTGATTCTATTTTTACAGAATATCGGTATAAAGAACCTGTACTAATACTCTCTTTCCGAAACAAATTATTCCTTCTAATATCTACAATTGTTCAAGTTGGCACGACCTTACTGTGTCTTTTCACGCGTAGAAATCTACGCGTCGACTCTTCCAGTCGCTCGATGTCCTTGTCCTTGCAGCTCGGTCGGGAGCAAAGCCGCCCCTCTGCAGAACCGCACGGTCGCCCCTTTCCAGTACCGTTGTTCAACTCACGATGTGGCCTCCGTCTCGTTTTCCGTTGATACTCTTTTCGTATTCTTTTATAGAATGTAACTAGCTTTTAATTCCATATTTAAAAGAATCTACAATACGACAACTGAGTCTATCGTATAAGAAGAATAAATATAAATTAAAAAAAAAACTGCAAAGAAAAGAAATGAATGGCCTCGTTAGTTTCATGCTATTCACACTCCTCTCTCTTACAAAGATTTTAAATGCGTCACTTATACTTTCATCCTTTTCCTGATGAATTGTTTTAATGCCTTGTAATATGATAATTACCTCGTCGAATGTCTTGAAGAGTTTTTATCGTAGATGCAGTCCTGAAGTCCGTAGCAGTACGAGGTGTCGCCTTCTCGTGATCGGTAGGTCCTCACTCTCCAGCTGTTACTTCAGAAAAGAAAGCTTTCTTTCTCCCGACTCTCGGTGTCGCATACTCTACCGAGACGCTCCCTTACGGATATAGTTCGTAGTTTTCATTTTCGGATTGTATTCATGCGCGTTGGCGCGCGTTCAAACAGCTCATCTTATTCTTGAATATTGATGTGCTCCGTTTTCCGAGACCTCGGCAAACGGATGGTCACAGTATGTCGACGCCGGATCTCACCATCCATCGGGGAAGCTCAGCACATCCAGAGGAAAAAACATACACTACACTTACAGTTCTAAAGACGTCAGTTGACGCGCCCGAAATCACTAAACAATGATTCCATATCTGATCAACACTGCAATATACTTATCCCAACTTAACGTATGCTTCAGTACCCGTAAACATAATGCAATTGGTCCAAAACTATTTTTTAGGATTGATTGCAAAAGGATCATGTCTCATCAGCAACAATCAATTACACGGTGATTTAAATAAACTAAACAGCCACAAAAATAACTAAAAAACAGTTCCTCCTCGATTGTACGCAAACATTCCTAGACAGACAGAATCTGTAACTACAAACCAGCGAAACTCAAATACAAGCAAAATTGCAAAATTTTCCACTTCATTTTAGAAAATGTTTACAAATCTAGACTAGTACTCATCTGAGGTGCTTCTTGCTTCCTTTAGCACTTTTGTGTTTTATTTATATTTTTAACTTTTAAGATAGAACAAGAAGAAGATCCCTGAACATTTGCAAAGTTCAGATATAAAACAAACAATGTACTTTTTTGTTATATAAACTAGGTGTTCTATAACTACACACATTTTATTGGATTATTGGAAACAGTCACGTAATGTTAAAATATTACCACTTCTGCCCTACTAATAACTCAGCTATAACGTGAAAAAGTCCAATTCAACCAATTGAAACGTAGCTTATGGCGCATATCTGCATTTATTTCGATAGTCAAGATCAGTAATATCTTATTTTACAAATTGAGCAAACGTGAGTAAATTTAACTGATACAATTTTTACAGCACATTTTCCAAAAAAGCAAGAATTATTTCACTGAAGCTTTTCTTTAGTTCATGGAATGGACCTTCCGATTTTTTAATACTAAGTGTACTACGGAAAAACTTCTTAAATTAGTTGAATTGATTTGTTAGTTCTAAGTTGTAACTGTTAACTTGATGCGAGAAATAAAATATAATTACAATAAAAAACGTGCTGCTGCTGATACCATAGGGTATTTGAAAACTGGATCCCTGTTGATAGATGTAATGCGAGTTCTGAGCCTGATGAAGCTGCGGATTTATAGGCATGAAAAACTACAGAAAAGCCGTGAAATAGGCATTTGAATTTAAAATAAGCATTTAAAATGGTACTATAAATTTTTCTTATCGCTATTTGTGCACGTGTAGAAAGTTTCTGAAGTAAACGTAATAGTTACTTTCATGGAATGTTTGCTTTCACCATTGTTCTGATAAATCCTCGTATAAATCGTTTCTATCATTGTTGGACAATTTGGACAAAAAGGGCTGAATCTTAACAGCTACCTTTGTGCTTTTCGTTAAATAATGCTGGACAGTATGATTTTTTTCCTCAATTTAATTTAAATGTGATTGCATATATAATTTGATTTGTTTTAATCGCCATGCATAACATTAAGTATGTAACTAGTGATGTTACAACAGCACATACTTTCTTGCATTTTATCTACAAATATTTAAAAAACTTGATATTTTAATAAATTCGGTGTTAAACGAAAATTAGATCTGCGTCATTCTTTTAAGCGTCCTTTCATTCCGTACGTGGAAAAAAGTTGAAGAAAACCATTGTAGCGGTTTTTAAGTTTTTTAATAATTTGCATCAATTTCAGGCTAAATTCCGCAAAAACACTCGTTAAAAATACACAGACCTTTTTTAAACATATAATTTTTTAGAACAGATATAATGAAAGTCATTGAATACAGTTTTGTACTTTTGCAATGTTAACTTTTTACAATTTTCGAAAATACAGTTTGCCAAAATTGGAATCAGCAATTTTACCCAACTTTGATACATACGAGAAAAATTTAAGAACATTTTTTGAAAAAGCCGTTTTTGAAAGTAAAAACTCGACTCCCACCAGAGTTTTGCATATACTTGATATACGAAATAACCACACTGTATGGCATAAATTGTACCTAGATTTATTGAGTTCGATTTTTCTGTACTCGCAGATAAAAACAAAAAACGTACATTAAAAATGTTGATTCAGTATAATTGTATTTTGATCAATAAATATGAGAATATGCAGTAATTAGGCATTTAAACAATATTAATAAATAGCATTTATAGGCACTATAAATTTTATATAATACTTTTAATGCTTCAAAATTAATAAAAAGCTTAAGATTGCGTTTTCCATGGAGGGAAAAATAGGCAAACAGGCAAAAGTCCGCAGCTTCGTAATCACATTGGAGATTAGTTGCTTGTTATCTCTCTTTACTAAGTTGTACGTAACTCCATCGTAACGCACCACCCTTAGCGTCACTTGCCGCAGTTTCTGCAGCAATTCTGACCGGAAGAGCGTAGGGCCCTAGTCCCTACTGTGGCGGGTTTTCGGTACCAGCTAGGTTGAATGCAGTTGGTGTACAAAAGAAAATTTGGTCATATTGGTAGCTTTTCGTGGTGTCCCCGGTGAATACCACGCGAAAGCCGGAGCAATACAATCACAAACATGCCATGGACCGCGCACGATCATACCTTCTCATTCTTCTCCTATTCTCAAAACTTATTACACACACACTAACACCCCCCATCCACCCACACGCACACGCTACAGTGCCACACGTCTGGAACTGAAGAGCTTGTCGCGGGTGGGGCAGTGCCTTGCTCAGGGAGATACTTTAACTACACAGAACGACCGGCGGTGCACGTCGCGTCATAGGGGATTAGAAGCGAGGCATGCAGGATGCCAGAACAAAGAGGCAACTGGCAGAAGCGGAGACACGCCGAGGTATTTTTGGAATTTCTAAGAATCTAGGGAAAGGGACGCCCCAAAATGCGGGAAAGCATTTTTGCCGCGTAGTGCCGTGTGCAAATTTCTTAGAATCCATGGAAATGGATGTCCAAAATGCCTGGCAACGCGACAAGAGCGCGGCAATAAAGCCGCGTGCAAAACCACGGTGACGTTTCAGGTCACGTGGTTGGGAGTAAAAGCGCGAACGCAGAGCGCGGGGGTGGGGTTTGTCGAGCTGAGTGGAACCCTCGTGCGAACGCACAAAACTTGCGCTCAGGGCGGTGCGGAGACGAGCTAGGCTCGTACGGCAACTCATGTTGGGACGCCGTGGTGGAACACTGCTTCCACGGGTGACTGAGGTCGCCGGAGCTGTATGCTGTGTGCGTAGGCTCGCTGAAGAGTGGCGCGGGCCACTAGTCAGACATTGCATTGTTAAGGATACTACACTAACGGGACTAATGGTTTTCGCAGTTGACTTGCGGAAACGTCAAGCCCTCCAATGCGCGCGATTAAACGGATAACGTGAGGCTATCCCTTAGCCAGGTCACACGGTGGCTATCCCTGCTCTAGATCAAATTTGTTAGCAAAAAGATGATAAAATGTACTGATTCATAGTACTGTTTCGCTGACAACAAATTAATGTACCTACAAATAAGTAAAACGCCATGATTATGAAAGAGTAATGTTCTTATCGTCTATTCAATATACAGTTGTTGAAGCTGGACATTTTTTAATCCCTTTCCGCAATATCTTTAAACGAATATCGAAAGAGAATAACACATGAAAGCGAATTCGGGAATGTGCAGTGTTTGTTTTTGATTTTGAAATTTAATATGTTCCCAAATAGGGCGTGTTTTGGTGAGACCCTGAAAGTTTGGGCGTGAATTGTGATTGTTGCCGCGTCCCAAGAAATAATCAAATTTAGTAGTTGCCTTTGTCGTAGTCATTTAGACACATTGCGATCGTCAGCAGAATGTGTAGCGATGATTAGGTCCACTCTCATTCCTTATTCGAATTTTTTGAACCGTCAACAATCTTTTGCGTTTCAGTTAAGAGATGTTTTTGTTTTTATTACATCTACCACACCTTTTGAACTCCAATAATTTTTGCCTAAAACCTTTTGCAAAAAGGAACTTATGCAAGAGGTTAAGAATGAAGTACGGTCTCTTATGGCAACAATTTGTTGCATCGTTGACGCAAAGCGTCTCTTTACCCCTCGTTGGGCGTTGAGCGCATTCTCTGGAGTAATTCTCCGTTACTAAGCAATTTACTTTCATCACTGTTACTCAGTAATTACTATATTAGTCAAGTCTCGCACGTCGCAGTCAGTGTCTTTTTTTCCTTTTGGCCAGGGGCTCAATGCCGTTAGATTCCGGGGTTCCTAGCCGATCACCAACCAGGAACCTGCGAGTCTCGAATTTGCTTAACCTCCGTGACTTCACGGAGCGTAATAAACGAATTCGGCTAACGGCGAAGGCATGATGCCCAATGTGGCACTTTTCCGCTGAACTGTATGAACCAAAACTTAAGAAGCCGATCTGGTGGCCGAGATCGCTAAGGCAGTAGTGTCGTAGTGATCTCGGACCGAAGGGTCGCGGATTCGAGTTCCACCTCGGGCATGATTGAATTGTGTTCGTCCTTTTACTCCTTAGCATCACCATATCGTTTCATCTTCGTAGCTGCAATACCGTTAACTCCAATAGTAGTTGCTAATGACCTAACGTAATGAATAAACCGTTGAAGCGACCCGAAACAACAACAAAAACAAAACAAGAACGCGCGATGGTGTTGGCCAAAGCATTGGAATAGTATACCCATGCACAGCGCTAGTGTAGCGTTGCAAATTGAATCGTTTCCGGGCAGCCATGTTGGGGGCAATCATCTGCGCATTGAGCCGGCTTGCGGAGGTATTTAATTATCATTTGTGTTTGTTTGTTTTTTTTTGCGATAGAGGAAGATTCTCTATGATAAGTAAAATGAAGTAGCGCGCGACTGACAGATAAACAAATCGTGCAATGAAAGCCTGCACGCTGTAATTTCACAAGTACTTAATTTAAGTCTTCGAGTAATCTATTGAATGTACTTTTACTGATTAATTTGGTGTCGTGAATAAGAAAAAAATCGATGAATTTTAATTTCACATGAAGGAACATTAGTTAATTATGTAAATTACCACTTTCTTTGGAGCGAACTTGCCAATTCTTCAGTAAATAAATAATAAGGAATAACGATATTTCTATCTAGAGGCTGATGGGGACTTCAAGAACGTGTGAACGTGTGTATGCATGTGTGTATATATACACCGATTCACATCTCCATTTACTCCAGGTATCTGTATGCATTCTGCATATCCAACTTTCTTAAATATTGGAAGCGTATCAAAAATAACTGATTTAAGGTTTATAATTTAGTAAATAATTCTGAAAATTTAGCGTAATGTAATGTACACTTCTAATGAAAAGATTCAGAATGCCAAGGTGTGCAATTTTTAATTCAGTGTAGATTTTAGAAATGATTACAGACGTTTCCGAAAGAAACGTCTCGGCATCTACAATGTGATGTTATGTGAAGGAAAATATCCCAAACCTTAAAAAATATCATATTTTCAAGAAAATATCTTCAGTGGCTGTAATATAATTGAACTTATCACGGACTAGACAACCTGGTGGAGTACATACAAATCCATTTTTGAAGTAATATATTTTGGCTAATAGAAGCTAACGCTTAGTTTTTGCTTTCCAACATGCTGTTGCAATTGCCCAAAATTACGTGCGCGACCCGCTTTAAACAGTGATAAAGAATGGTACGATAAAGTCGTATGATACTAAGTCATAGATACATAAACGTTTGATATCTGAATGTTAGTTTTGCATATCTTACTTTAAATATTGAGTAAGTGATTCAATAAATCTTCCACTCTACGTATCCAGACCAACAAAAGCGGAAAAGTCTGCAAACTTTCGATGTATTTTGATTTAGCGCGTAAATTTGCCCCCATCATGGCTGCCAGCGCAAGCTTCAATTTGCAACGAGAAAGGACAGCCATTACCATCGGCTTGTGGGGCCTTGGTGTTGCCTAATCCCGCAAAGAGGCGCAGCACTACTTTAGCGCTAAATTAGTTTGTCTGGAACCTTTCCAGTTCTATGAGGACATATTTTCTTCCCTTTTCTCGAATCTAAATATATTTTTATGAGACTTAAGTACACAGAAACATTTCTGTGAAGCTTCTCACATCGTTTGGGCATTTCGAAATGTGCCATAAGATACTACAATGAAATAATAATTTTACAGTAAGTTAAAGGTATCCCTGTTCAATTGCACACAAGCCGATGTGGCCCAAAGGGGAGGTGGAGGTAGGGCTCCACCCATCCATCGCCGTTGGCACTAGGAGGTTGTGTGGTTAGCATAACGCTCCGCTCGCCTTTACCTCCAGGAAAAATCCTGGTACTCATTCGGAAAGGAGGCTCAGTCGACCTCAGAGCCACCCTGAATGGAAATCACCAGATACAAATCCCAGTCTGGGTCCTTCAGGTCATGAAGCCAGTGCCCTACCACTGAGCAACCGCCGCTCCATTAATTTTCCAGTGCGTCACTATTAATACAATATCTAAAATTCAACTACATGCAGTTGCTATAGGCCAAGTTCACCTGTTAACAGTAGATAAATAATTTTTGATATGAGAACAAACTATTTAAAATTTCTTTGACTGCAAAATAAATTGGGACCACGGAATAAAACTAATCAGATTCACGGGAAATAGAGCAGCCTTGCTAAATTCTAAATTAATTTTGTAAAGAAAAAGACATTGAACTTTAAAACATGTAAATTCATAAATTTTTCACAATCTAAAAACCAAACTGAAAAGAAAACGAAATTACTTTCAACTTTTTTGTGATTAAAATCGTAAATCCCGAAACCAACACGAGAAAGCAGGTAAACGAACACATGTAAAGAACCAGAACGCGTATTTTCTGAAAACTGTATGATAATTGTAACCGATGCACGTGGCTGTGGCTGATCCAAAAGCCAAATGTATTCCTCCTACGAGATAAACAAACTCTAAAGATATTCCCCCCGATTTGTTGTAAATATATGAAGTATTCGAGGTATAATTTTACTAATATAATTGTTACGAAAAATTGTGTTAATGAGCATTTAAAACAATTTCGAAATCTTAAAACGGGGGTTTCTTTACCGGAAAAACTCGTTGAGCCCTGTATTTCATTCTTAACTTCGGACGCGTTACAGTAATGGTAGTTGTTTTTTGGTCGGAAAGCAATAACAAATTGTAAAAAAACATGATGCAAGAATTATTGGAATATTGTTGTAATACTGTCCCGAACCCCCACACAAAACCGAGAGCCCGTGAAATCGAATTAGAGAAGCCTACTAACCGGTTTGGCTGTATTTCGCAAATTCAAATGTTCATCATTATCTTACCCCGAATTTAAACTGCGAAACCAAAATGCGCACTGCAAAAGTATTGACTTTTTCCGCAAGATGTTTCAATGACATTACACTTCACAGCGACCCAGTCCGTTTTTCATTTGTATTGCTTGTGGAGACGTTCCAAACGAAAAATCTTTTTTTGCAGCATATTCTTAAATCATAAGAAATATTAAGCAAAAGAAAGGTGGGATCTTCGTCCAATTGCTCAAACGTTACCAGACAATAGCAGGGATGCACAATATTGTGAAATATTTAAACTAAGCTACAACGAAGATATTATTCAGAGGAACGGTAATCAATGTCACGTTTTCAAATTCTCGAAGCCATTTGCCATTTTATTGTCTTTCTATCTTGTTCTTCACAACAAGAACATCAACAAATTTGGGTTTGTGGGCTCACCTGCGAAGTACTTAACAGTGTTTCTTACAGGCAGTAGAATGCAAATTATTAAATCGCCATTTTAATTCTCACACCGTGAAACACCAAAACAGGAGTAACAACTCCTGAAAAACTCTTTTATTTTAATTTTGTATTAATAATTGTAATTCATTACTATTATCATTAAACATACATTGTAAGAAGCTCTATTAAACGTATATTTTAATTTAATTACAATTTTCTGGCGTTCTGGACGTTTAAGTACTTTCACTGCATGGAAGTAAGTTGTAGCCTATTAGCAAATCTGAAATGTATATGACAAATCTGAAATGTATATGATCTGAAGTATGGTACTAAAAATTCGATTTGTGGTAGCAGGTGAGTTTCTAAAATTCCAGATAGTTTTATGTTGTGTGTGGTTATAAAGTGTCGAAAATGATTTTCTTGCCTTCGCGTTTCAATTTCGTTTCTAATTTTAAATGTCTTTGGTTTTACCATTGCTTGATTTTTTAGTAGTTTCTAATATAAACTTCATATCATTTCCATTTAGCCGTGTGATCGTTTTTAAAGCCTACGCATTTAAGTGTTGTTTCCGCTTTAGTTTCCGTACGGAAAGCTATCGATGACTGCAGCCGTCCGCTGGATTCCAGGAAGTTGCTGAATTCGACTCATCTCGAAGCTCGAATCGATCTCTTATCTTGAGTTGAAAACCCGCGATTGTCGAGACTCAAACCTTGCGATTTCTCGGTCAACGGTGCTGAAAAGGGAATAGTGTTGCTGCCGACCTTAGTGATGCTAAATGTTCCCTAAACTTCTGACGCAATTAAACTCATCACTAGTTATCGAACGCGTGGCAACGTGTATTAAACGGCAGGGAGGCCTTGATCTTATTACGAAAACGAGCACCTCCACTTCTGTTCGTTTTGTAGTTGCACTTCTCTATATACGAACTCGCTTTTCCATCGTTTTACCAAATATTGAACTATAAGATTGAATTTGAATACATTCACTTCCTGAAACATGTATTTCTTTGTGAAAACATTTGCTTGTCAATTTATACAGGGTTCCCGGAAAGTGGAGTCACAGCTTTAAATTTTAGCGTACGCACAGTGGAATTTTTTCTGTTATATATTTCTATATTTTTTTTCTTTGGATATTTGAAGTTACGTACATCATTCTTGGTCTTTCAGTGGAACATTTTCCTAAATACCTGACCAGATTTAAACAATACTCAGGATATTCCTTTATTACAAAGACAAATTAATCATGCACAATGTTTATCTTTATTTGAGCGAGTAAATTGCAATCGACATCCCTTCAAAAGTATTTGACCCTCAGAAAAGGTTTTTACTTTCTCGTTTACAGACGTATATATGGGTCTAATGTGGATGATCTTGGCTGTCCGGGTGACGCCGCGTCGAAGGCTGTGTTGCCTACACCTGCAACACAGCCTTCGACGCGGCGTCACCCCAACAGCCAAGATCATCCACAGGACTCCGGCCGCGGCAGCCTACGACTTCACATATGAGAGAAATATACGTAGTATAGAAAGAAGTTATGAAATGCCGCGGAAAAAAGATTTCGAGATTTCAACGGAAATACATGTTTTGGGATCTCCTGATACCGAAAAAGTGGTTCTTTCCAAAACGTCCGTTCGTCCGTCCGTGAACACTACCAGTACCTAAACCACACTTGCGATCTTTTCCAAATTGATGAACCCCCTATCCATCTGACTCTAATTGAAGCTTTGGAATTTTGAAAAACATTCTTTAAAACTTGGGGGTACTTTACGCGAAAACCCCCGGTCATTTTCAAAATTTTCTCAAAAATGGCTCCAAATTTTTTCTTTAAATTTCTTATAAGAATAGAGTAAAACACACTTATGAAGTTGGCATAGGTCCGATTTTCTCAAAAACGGCTCCAAATTTTGTCATGAAATTTTTGGTATGGATGGTGCTAAATGCACTGTATAAGACAACATAAACGTCCGGTTCTGAAATGTTAATACTAACTTTGATGAAAAGTTAATGACAAATAAATACCAATGTGTAACTTCCATACATGGAGAATTGTTTCGAAGTTTACGTATTATTATTCTGAGCGAAAGATGTAACGCCAGTGGTCGCGCTGAACTGTGTCTATGGTCTCTTCTTACTCCAATATCACTACACCGATCAAATTACAACGAAATAATTGTTTAAAACGATAAAAAAGTACTCAAATTACATGATGTGTAAGGTCAAAGATTTAAAAGGAAACTATTTTTTTAAAAAATCGTGGGCCTTTAAATACACGCGACTACTGTAGAATTAAGTTAGCTATCACTAATAATATCGCTGCAATGACGCAGCCAACAGATGGAAAATTGGAAGGGATGGTGAATTAATTTCGAAATGTGCGCGAGGGCAGTGATTCGGGAGAACGACATGGCCGTCGGCCGCTGTTGTCGCAGGCGTTGCCAACCTTCTGCCCTCACCCACAAACGCTGCTGTTGCTCTCAGCACTGACGCGCTCTAAAGCAGTAGACATTGCGAAATCTAAAACTGTGTCCAGAAATGCGGATAAAATTCGGATATTTCTAGAACATGCGAGGAACTCTAGAATTAACGTATTTTTAGGTGTGTTGGGTGGAAAAAGACCATGGCACGTATGTAGATTTGACAGTAACGGGAAGTCTGGTACCTGTATAGTCGTGTTTATTCACGTAATTTACTCGCTTATGGATGCACACTTGAAACAAAATGAAATATCATAGCTCAGGGCATCAATTGATGTATGCAATGCCTCTGACAGGATGGTCCTCGGGTTTGAGTCCGGAAAATGGCAGGATTTTCTACACTAGCTCCATAGCTATGTCCATTTTGGCCGCTGTCTGTGGGAGACTGCTCTGATCGGTAGTTTTCTGTGACTTCTTCGATCAATACAAAAAGAAAAGAAAAAGTAATATTTGTGTATCATTTTTAGAAACATCGATCTGAATGGCCGAGGTCGCTAAGAGCGTGTACCGAATCAGCGCAGCGTTTCGGTCCGAAAAGCCGCGGATTCGCGTACCGCCTTGGACATGTTTTTCTGTCCCGTGTCTCTCTCATGTATATGGTTTTGCGGAGGGCATCGCGGTCTGCTGACCCCAGATCGGAAAAGCCAGCAAGTGTGTTGGTGTCTAGTGTATGATTGAAAATGCGTGCCATCGGGACGAAAAGCGGTAACCGGCTGGGAAAGGTCCCAGGAAAAAAATTGACATGACAAAAAAAGACAGAAATGCAACTGATTCTAATGTATTTGTAGACAGGTAAAATTAACCCTTTGCACTCGTAGGGCATCTGTGACATGTCACGTGTGGATCGTGTCGCTAAAACCAGCGTGGGCACGCGGCGCGGTGTGCACCGGATGCGTAGACAAAGGCAGAAGCGATGACGCACGAGGTTTTTCTGACAGGGTGTGCGCATCGCTAGGGCGGAAGCGATGGAGGCGGCGGGCAGCATCGCGAAGGCTATTTAAGGGCCGAGAAAACTAAATCTCTTCCTTCTTTGTGATCCTGGCAGCGGCAGCGTAGGTCGTCCGTGAGAGGTGCGAACGTGGACGCAAGGAGCCGGCAGTTATTGTTGTGACTAGTGAAACAAGTAGTCGGTCTCAGGTCGGGCGGTACCACGCACGGCGAAACATTAGGTAGTATGTTGCGGTGTGGTAGCCGTTGTAAATATCTCTCCTAGCAGTGGGGTCTGTTTAGTTAGTTAATTGTATACAGTGCATTGGTTATTTGTGACTACGGTCTAAATTGTAAATAAACCTGCTGTTATTACAACCCACTCTCGTCTGTGTACTGATTACACCCGTATGACGCCACAATGCACTTTGGATCGCATGTTTTTGTGCTCTGCGAGGTCAAACAACTCTTAAGGCATCTGAGATAAGGCATTAAGATAATGGAAAATGGCGGCTTAGCTTGTAGCTAATACTTCGCATGCCCCCTTTCCAGCTTGTAACCTGAGACCTGACGGCGGCAGGATTTACGACACTAGCTTTTCAGCTACGTCGAATTCAGGCGCTGTCTGGAGGAGAATTCTAGCGGCCGGCTGCTCTGATCGGTAGTTTTCCGTGGTTTCTCCGATCAACACCAGGCGAATGCCGGAGCAGTACCCTACCAAACGGGCCAAGGACCCCGCGCGATCTGTCCTTCCTCTTCCTTGCTCTATCCTCTCCCCCTTACACAAACACTTACACTAATATGCACTACAATGCCACATATTTCGGGAGACCGGTCGGGAGCTTAGAGCTTGTCCCGGCTGGGGCGGTGCCCCGCTGGTGGGAGAGTCCTGGTTAGGGGGAAACCCCGCTAGCCGACGGTAGGTCGGCGCCGGATCTCGCCATCCAGCGGGGGAAGATCACCGCCATATCCCGAGAAAAAACATGCACTACACTAACGGGACTAATGACCGAAGCAGTTGACGCGCCCGGAAACACGAAAAAGGTCACGGGAGACAATTGTCTAATAGTATATAATAGTTTTTGCGATGACGTTGAATTTTGAACCCGTTAAAACCAAAACCAAAATTTTTTGAATATTCGAGTCGCAGGGTTTGAGTCTCGACGGTGGGGGATTTTCAACTCGAGATATTCGAGCTTCGAGATTGGTCGAATTCAGCAGCTTCCTGGACTCCAGCGGACGGCTGCACAGAAACTCGCGGAACATTTTTTTAACGTAATGATACATTTTATTGAAGATTCCTACATCATTTTCGTAGTTTAAAGAGAATTCAACATTTCTCTTTGGTTTTGCGAAAGTGAATCTTTTGGCGTAAATCGAAACCTTTAGCAAGAGAATTTTAAAAATCAATGCTGTCCTAGGGTTGAATTCGTAACTTATAAGAAGGGTGACATACTCAAATACATTAACGTGTAATTTCTAGTAAAGCGTTCAAGAAGGAGAAACGATTTTTGTTGAAGTATATTGATTATATAATCGTTTTCTAAAATGAAACATACAAAGAATGCAGTGAAGAAATTTTAGGTATGTTATTTTTGTCATGTAAAACTACCCAAAATAATCGATTTCCGGTCGTTTTTCTGTTCAAAACGTTGCCTTCATTTGTTCAGTACGAAAGCAATTACAATCGTTCGACCAAACTGAAACTTGAAAGAAGTAATTTTTCCACTTCGTTCTATTGTTTATTCAACGTAACCGCCTTTTAAGTCCTTTATGATTACTTCAAGAAGTAGCTTGATCTTGAGGTGACAGACTGGAGCTAGATTCAGCTTCCAGCGAATAAACACCTCTCATGATTTCACAAAGACTTTGCTTAACGAGACATAGGTCAAAGCTGTTGACGCACACAGGATCATAAATCGTATGATTATAAGGAAACCATACTTACCCGATGAAACTTATTTTTGAGTCTGAAAGATTTAAGGACTTTGAAAAATTAGTATCTCTGAAGTGCAAGTATATTATACTTTCTTGATATTTTCATTGTGCCACATCACACCAAAACTGAACCGTAACATTATTATTTCCATACTGGGAGGTTGGTGCCAACAAGGTGTTCGCTTCCTTCTCACCGACGTAAGTAGCTGAGGGCATCAATTGATGTATGCAGTGCCTCTTACCGGGTGGTCCTCGGGTTTGAGTCCGGAAAATGGCAGGATTTTCGACACTAGCTCCATAGCTAGGTCCATTTTGGCCGCTGTCTGTGGGAGAATTCTTCCGGGCGACTGGTCTGATCGGTAGGTTTCCGTGACTTCTTCGATCAACACACGCCGAATGCTTGAACAGTACCCAAACAAACGGGCCACATACCGCGTGCAATCTTTCCTTCCTCTTCCTTGTACTATCCCCATCCCTTACTTTATGACTTACACTTACATGCACTACACTACCACACAAGCCGGAAGAACAGTCGGGTGTTTAGAGACTGTCCCAGCTGGAGCGGTGCCCCACTGGAGGGATGTACCTGGTTGGGGAAAAACATCGTAAGCCGACGGATAGGTAAGCGCCGGATCTTGCCATCCTGCGGGGGACGATGACCGCCACCTTCTGCTATATGTTCTGCACTTACGGACTAATGACAGCAGTTGGCGCGCCCAGATTCGCTATCAATCAAGCTTCGTTTGCAACATTTCAATTCTAGAGGTCGTACCGTAACGACGCGTTCTCAATCCTGTATGTTTTCTCTCACTGGTTCTCAGCAGCTGGCGCAATCTCGCCAGCGAGAATTAAAGCAGTCCAAACTTGTCAAAGCAGTTTGTCCTTTCAAAAAATTCGTACGACAAACGTCTTTGTCTTTCTCTCCAGCCCGCCAGAATTTTTTACTGAAAACATATTAGAAGTCCAACGCGGGACGTTTAAAATGCATGCTCTTTACTGTTTATTAGCGCCAAGTAATTGTTATAAATGATATAATTATTTTCAGGGGGGGCCAGCTTT
This sequence comes from Teleogryllus oceanicus, assembly GCA_964035755.1. Taxonomy (NCBI): domain Eukaryota; kingdom Metazoa; phylum Arthropoda; class Insecta; order Orthoptera; family Gryllidae; genus Teleogryllus; species Teleogryllus oceanicus. Next base: position 71,117,981 of record CAXIVR010000007.1, on the reverse strand, counting down.
TGATCCTGGCGAAAGTTTGCTGGGGCCAGGTCCGGGCTTCCCTTTGGTTGGCCGGGGAGCTGCAGGAAGAGGCTGTGCAGCTGGTTGCGGTGGTGGTCTATCTCCGTGTGTGCGCAAGGTGAATGCGCTTGGACCCTTCTGATTCTCCGGTTTCCCCAAGTCAACACGTTGATGATCAGTAGGGAACGGACTTTATTGTAATAAAGAAAGCAGAATATGTACATATATATGTACTTAGTTTTTCAAAAATGTGTAAGAAAAAGTAGGAAATATGTGAAATAAATATTCGTTATAATGTTTACAATTCCATTCTTCAAGCGTTTTCCGAGCAGAGTACGTTGCCGGGAATAAAAGTTTTACATGTACAGAAGCAATTATTCGCAGTTTCACCGAAACATATACTTTCGTATTATATACAATGTTGTTTACGAGAAGCCGGAACTGAAGTGAATAGTACCGTGGAGCTTGTGATAGAAGGGGGAGGTAAAGGGAGCATACTCCTTCCCCCAACTCCAGAAAAGGGATAAGACAATGATTTGGAAATTTTTTATCGAGTTACCCATGGGGTCTATGAAACACGAGTAATCACGTGGTTGAAGTTTCTTCTGCTTCACATACTGCATCCGCTCATCGTTGATCGACTACGCTGTTTCCAAGAAGCAAGTGGGGGCGGGGGGAGATAAGTTTGACAATTAATAGCGATTGTCCGGCGTTAATATAAGCGTATTGGTGTATTTTTTAAGTATTTCAGTAACTAAGTTAGTTTTCAAGTAACATATATTTCCAACATCACAAGTGAAATATTCATTTTCGACCTTTAAATATATTAAAATGTAACGAAATATGAAGCTATAGATAAAATATGTAGCTATAGATAAAATATGTAAAAAAATGTAATTATACCAAAATATGTAAAATAAAAATGATTCCAATTAGTTCAGAATGTCGCGGTAAGTGTAAAAAGTATTAGTGAATGCAGGTATCTTGTCCTTGTAAAAATATATATTTACATGAAAATCCGTTCCCTAATGATCAGCCATGCTTAGACTTTAATAGAACTCGGTTGGACTGTGTAGATAGGTAAAGTTGATGGGATACACTTAACTCTAAAGCGTTAGCTATAGAGGGGCGCAAGTAGTATCGGGATCGAACTTCGAACTTCACCGGTTTTCCGTGCAAGAACACGAAATTCTCACTCGTATATACAGAAGCTATTTCTTTGTCTATCTAAAGTGTATTTTTTTCTTGCCCGACAGTGCGGCCTTGAGGAATGTATACATTTTTTAAAAAATTTTGACTTGAGGAATGTATACAAGTATATGCATTATTTTAAAAAAAAAGTTATTATTTTGACTTTGCTGATAAAAAGTGCGTTACAGGCATACCTAAGGCCCGGTATACACCTTCCGGGAGACCGGTGCGGTTTACCTGAACAGGTCACCTGTACAAGTAAACCGGAGCATGTATGCCAGCCGCTGCAGACCAAACTGCACAATGTAGCAACTTGCACAGGCGACTGAAGAATCGAAATTCATTTCTTTCTATCTGCGCAGGCATGTAGACCTGATCGTGTGTGTGTGTGTGAGTTAGTTTGGCTAGTTCCTTGAGTATGGAGCATAGGTCGCCTTCATAATTACGTGTAAGAGTACAATTGTGTTAACTACTGACAACTAGGAGTGTTAGTGCTAATGACTTTTGTGATCATCTGAAGCCGAAAATGGGTTCATGTGATAGAAGAGTTTATTGAAATGTATAATTTGGAAACGTATTTGTTGCGGGTGAGAAGTACTATGACCGTGAAAAGAGAAATGCAACCTAGAAAGACTTACAAGTAAATTGAAGGAGTTGTTAAAGGCAACATTTTTGACTAATTAATGCCAAATGTTTGTAGAACCCAGACGCCTTGCCATGGAACTTTGCATTCCTTCATGAAGTAGGAAGTGAACACATTCCTAAGCTTTTTATCAGCAGAAGATATGTTCCTTTCGTGCAGAGTAGTTCCAAGTGAACAGTTTTTGGTAGACTTCTTAATTAATCCGCAAATAATTACGGTTATCTGTAGGATCTGAAGTTAACTCTTTTAGTAACCTTGTATGAGCGTAATCACTTCCCTTGGTAAGCCAATCTGTACACCAGGCTTTGCGTTTTCGCTTCTTTTCACGCTTCATGGCCAATAGCAAACGCGTCGTCGTCTTGTTTGCTCGCCATCATTCGACTGAGTTAAAATATTCCGGTTTTCCGTACTATGTGTGTGTGTGTGTGCGCTCTAGCCTGCACAGGTTTACCTTTCCGGGTACCTGTCAGAATACACCTGAGAGGTGTATCATAACGTGTGTGCCAGATCTAATAGTTTTATTTGTGTTATCTTTTCTTAATTTTATTGATTAACAAAAGTTGTTAGTTATAAGAAATGGAATTGGTTGATGTCTTGTAAAGTGAATTTTATGTTGATCGTGTTTGAAAGTACATTATGGTAATCTACATCTGTCTTTTGAAGAATCTTCATTTAATTATATTTGGATCTTCATGTTCATGCTTGAGTACTATAAACCATGAAATACGATGGAAAACGTTTAAAATAAGATTCTAATGTTTTGTAGGCGTTTCAGAATTTATTATAGAACACATTTTTGAAATATAAAGTAATTTTTCATCTCCTGCAGTAATACAGGTATCGTAGAATCGCAATGTAATGAATTTTCGATAGTTCGAAATCTAAAATTCTGGATAACGAGTATTTTTCAGCAGGAAATCTTTTTGGTATGTCCAAGAAGAGTGCCATTTAGTTATTGCCATTAGTATTTGTGTAGAACGTGACTCGCCCAATTGTCTTATAAGCTTGCTGTAGCTTATGTCGTCCTCTGGGAACCAGAAACGTTGGTTTTGAAACCGGTGCAGAAAGTCCAAATGGGACCCTAACTGCAGTTCCAAAAACTTGAAACCTAAAGTTTTGAACATTAATTTATACAGATAGTATAATAAATTATATTTAACCAGCAAGTACATTATTCTCAATTTCGGACATGAAGATTCTGGCCGTCAATTAACCTCCCCTGTCCAGATGCACCGGATGCACCAGCGTAGGTGCGTACAATATGCGCCCTGGTGGAACTATGGACCCTTCTTCTCATGCTTTTTGTGCGCTGGGGCAACACACGTTGCCGGGCGTCCAACGACAAACCAAGTCAAACTGATAATTTAACCCGTACACGAGGAGATTATTTCATTGATAATTTATAACTCTCAAATTTGCCATGCAAGCCACTGCCGATCTGGGAGACAGAGGCACCTGAGCGTCGAATTTATCCTCCTCCTCTGGATATCGTATTTCTATTTTCCTACGTTCTGTTCAGAGATCTAATTAGGGTTCGTTACAGCCTCTCTGCCGTACCACGGAACGCGTTAGGATTCCCTACGCGTGGTGTTACAATATGTCTTTGCGATTCGAGAAGAGGTCTACGTATGTTGGCAACTGGAATTTACATGAAAATCTATACTAATAAAAATGAGTTCAACGACGTGTAACCGACATCGATACCACGAAAGTAGCGTATGAATGGACATGAATTTTTTAAAGGCTCTTCTTCAGGATTGTCGCAGTGTAGCAACAAAGTTTGGTAAAGATTAACACAACCCAAATGCGGAAGATAAATAGTTTAAATAATATGTTTGTAGATGCACCGCGACCATTTTTCGCCTCTCGCTTAGAGCACGTGGTTCGTTATATATTCCGCCAGAGACCAGTAGTGGTGCGACTGGTACCTAATTTATTCGCTAGAGGCCAGCAGCGGGGCATAAGATAACTTTATCGAATAGGAATGTGTTGTGAAATAAAATGAAAATAACGATGGAGATTAATTTGGGTGCGGAAACTTGTCAACTTGGATGTAGAGAAAAGGGCTGAACTTATGACGCGTCCACTGGGCATCGCGAAGATAGGAAAGTTCCATGACGTCTAGATACGAAGACCCGCAAACGAAGTTGAAAGAACCATGCCATCTTATAGTAATTTCACCTTAAAGAGACAAATACTTCTCCAATTTCAGACATATATTTAAAATCTTGAATCTTAACGATTACAATCAAAACATCACGATACAATTAAAAAATAAATGATTTTTATGGTGGTTTCCAGGCCTAGACCTAAAATCACAAAATGTTTGCCGTTACTGCACCGCCCCCCCCACACATAGACGTATAAATGGCGCGACGCCATTGTTGTTTGTGATGTTGCCAAACGTTGCTGGTGGCACCGGACATTCACTAGAACTCCACTTTGATAATAATATTGCAATCGTAAAAATGTATGCGTTACATATTGCTGTATTACTATTATTATACAGCCAGTCATATCACATAATTATTATACATCACATATTATTATACAGCATCATATCACATAAGATCATCTGCAATATTGCAAAAAGTGACTGAAATCCCTTCGCATGCAATGCATAACAAATGCAATGCATGACTGATCGATCAAGAGCCTGTCAATCCCACGGAGACACTCTCGTACGGGCATCTGCTTAGCACTAGAAGCCACTCTTGAGAGTTCGATGAACGACTCAGAACACTACCCACATGGCATCATCCACCTGCAAGAAACGTGAAATAAATCATTAACACCAACCGAGAGGACATCTCTTGATATTGCGTTTATAACCTTCGCGACCGCCGAACTTTATCGCATCCGCAGCTTCATGTGAGTGAAATGAGCGGCAACGCCGAACCCTGGCTGTACGAAAGTAAACAAATCCCCGCAAGCTGATTGCTTTTGAGCAGGTCACATAACGTACGTGATGCGTGGCAAGAGAACTGTCAGAATTATTTGTACGCTGTCGGTATTGTAGTGACATATTCAACTGGAAAACAATATGAATGAACATGAATCAGCTAGTACACATGTTAGAAGAAGAAAGTTGAAATGACACACACGGTTTTGAAAGTTATACGTTGCATTATAGCATTATAGCATTATAGCTTCAAGTATATACACAAAACAATGATAATGAAATAACTAATAATATAAAGCAGCAAGAAGTTCGTTTTCCAAACTATTATCAGGAATAGCTGGCCATGGGCAGTTTGTACGTCACTGGTGAAGGATCACGAGTTCATGACACATGGCAGTTCATGACATGGAATGATTAGACGCAGTATCCGGGCGAGTGGACATGTAGCAGCACTTGGTTTAGCCAGATAAGCACCGGTAAAGGAGCGCACAAATCTGTCTTTTCTCGGCAAGTGCAGGGGGACGAAGAGTACAGCTTCGAAGCATTGCTCATCAGCTGTTATTGCCTTGTCCGTGAAATACGAACACATACCTCGAAGGACTTTACCGTTTAACCCTAGATTACAAAGATGACCTTTACCAAGCATTGCTACAAAGACGTAATCTGACAGACTTTGAGTAAAAATACAGAAAAACTCGTTTTTACTGAAACTAAATTTAATGGATTGAACTTGAGTGATACAGAGTGACAGAATACATTTTCAAGTTTTTGATGGATATACTCCAATGACTTTTACAGCAGATACAGTTTGATCCACGCATGGATTTTGAGAACCGTCAGCGAAAATACCTCGTTACACGGTCGCCATCGTCCCATTTGATTGCTAAGTGTTCGGAACAAAACTTGAATGCTACAGGACAAGGTCTTTGTATTAATTTGATTGCTAAGTGTTCGGAACAAAACTTGAATGCTACAGGAAGAGATCTTTGCATTAATTATTCACAATATTAGCCAATATATGGCCCAATATCTCTCTTCTTGGGCGCATCCGCTCTCTCCGGGCTCCGGCAGGCGACTGACGAGGCCCCCAACCGATCAACGCGCCGTCGTTGCGAAGGGACGCGCAACGACGGCCCGTGATTGGCCAGGGGCCCGCAGATCCGCCGGAGGCGACGCGAGACGGAGCGTCGCCTCCGCTTTATTCAAACTAGTTGGTACATTGAATACATCATAAAGGCAAAAATTGTACACAACATGAGCTAAGATACAAATATAAGGGTCATGGACATGGCAAACATTTCTCTTAATATTAAAAAGTGCAGGTAAATTGTCCACGTACAAATGTACGTAATAAGGGTAAAAATCGATCAGCGCGCCGAGCGCGGCGAAAAATTCGGCTGTAAAGATGTCAGCACCCGGGGGCATCTCACACGCGTGCCCTGCCGTCGTGATATCACGCACACTGCATGGGGGTGGCATCCGCATACACAATAAGCGGAGCGGTGTGTCTTCTCTTCGGCGCAGCGCGGTCCAGATGGTGAAGTCGCCGTATGGTGAAGTCGCCGTATGGTGAAGTCGCCGTATGGTGAAGTCGCCGTATGGTGAAGTCGCCGTATGGTGAAGTCGCCGTATGGTGAAGTCGCCGTATGGTGAAGTCGCCGTATGGTGAAGTCGCCGTATGGTGAAGTCGCCGTATGGTGAAGTCGCCGTATGGTGAAGTCGCCGTATGGTGAAGTCGCCGTATGGTGAAGTCGCCGTATGGGGGGCGAACTGTGGCCGGAGGCGGATGACCCTGGCTAGGGGAAGGTGGCGGCAGCCACGCCCCCATCCGGTAGGAACGCGCGAAACGCTCGTTCTTTAGCCAGGCGGCCGGGACCGAACGCACCGCCCTCAGGTAGGCCGGATCGGTTTGTGGTCCCTTGTTTTGTAGGTCCACGTGAACCCCTAGAAACTTAAGTTTCTGTGCCGGGAGCAGGACAGATTTGCCCTCGTTGATGAGGAACCCCGCTGCTCGAAGTTGGGCGAGGTCTTGCAGCAGCTGTTGCGGGTCGTTGGCCAGTAGCAATAGGTCGTCATAGTAGACGAAGCACTTCGAAGCACAACAGTATTTCACCGCAGCCGTCATGGATATTTGCATGAATAAAGGGCTCATCGCCCACCCCATGGGCAGGGCGGTAAACTGAAATGACTGTCCGGCGCATACAATAGAAAACCAGGGTCTGGTCGCCGGGGCGATGGGTATGTGGTAGAACCCATCAACTAAATCAATCCTGATAGCCCACTGAAACTGGTGCACACACTGTAGAACGTCATAAGGTGAGGGAAGAGTCACCGATGGGGCCTCCCTGTAATGAGCTGTCCAAGGGGACATGTCATAAATCAAACGAAATTTGCCCGATGCCTTAGGTATCACAAAGCAAGCGAAACTGTTAGTAGCGGGTTGTGCACTTTTCTCTAGGATGTGCGCCTCACACATGTTCTGAATGGTGGTAGCTAGCCATTTGCTGGTGGGCCGTACCTTTCTGGGCGCCAATGGTCGGCGGGATGTGACGGACTCCCTGTTGAAATAACGGATGTGGCACTGTGGGGGTGCGCCTGGTGGAGAACAGCGGAGGCACCGTCTTGAGAGCGACGCGAGGTCACGGTAGGCTGGGTAATACACTGACATCCTCCAGGGTGCTGTCGTCTGGTTGCTCGGTGTCCGCCGGTTTGTCATCCACTTCTCTCTCGCTGAGAGCCGTGATGATGGGCCTCCAGAACGCCCAATCGATTGGAATGTCCGGTTCGGGCGTGGGAGGCTGCACATCTAGCAGCTCATCAAAAAGAGTGAGAAATTCGCTTAAATTCATTGTATAGGTACGTCCACGTTGTCGGGAGATGCGTTGGTGAGGCGTTCGGGGGCGGTGCGCCGTGGCACCGGCGCTGCCGAAAACGGGTGCTCCCGGCGGACAGCGTAAAATCTAGGCCGCCTGCGTGGTGGTCGCCGCCGCGCCCGCCGTCCCGCGCCTGCGGCCGCGGCCGCGGCCCCTCTGAAAGCGGGGGGCAGTCTGCTTGTACACGGGTTTGGGTGGTGGCGGGGGTGGCGGTTCGGAAATTCGTAGACCAAATAAATCCGCGTCCCCAGCTTTGTGCGCTGCTACCCGCCATCCTTTCTTCAATGCTATCGTCATCAGACGAACCTTTTCCATGGTGAACGCCCGGTCAGCTTCCTCCAGTTGCGATTGCAGTGGCCGCAACATTGTTAAATAGCGGCACTCTATCTGATCACGTTTGCCCAAGTTGGTGTTTTGTGCTTGGGTGGAAATGTAGTCCCACGCGCGCTCCACATCAAACTTAGGTGTGGCGGCGGGTACTTGGATCAGGCGCTGCAACGCGGCAAGTAACGCCGCGGCCTGCGAAGCGTCTTCCATGGTTTGTGTAGCACGCTGAGTCGGTACGTAGTCCGTTATAAGGCTCTGCCGAGGTGTAGAAGTTCCGGCAGGTCCCGGGACGTCCGATGATGTAGACCGTTGCGAGCGGGGCGTGGATTTATTCTTCTTTCTCCTAGGCATGAGGATGCTTGCAACTCGTGGCACGAAACATTGTTACGAAACATAGCACACGGGCAAGTACTACGGGTACAAGTACTACTACTACAAGCACTACAAGTACTACTACAAGTACTACAAGTACAAGTACTACTACAAGTACTACAAGTACAAGTACTACTACAAGTCTACTGAACGACGCGCGTTAAAATAGCGTATACCGCAAACTGGCACACGCAAAAGGTTACGTGTATTTCACTGGCTAGTCACATAATGAACGTTCATAGTTTCATAAAAGGGGAATGAAGGGAAGAGGGTGCAGGACGCTTCCGGCACTAGTTGCGTCGTCTGATAGATGCTGCCTTCGTAATCTAGAGTTAACAGGTTGTAGCTCACCACGTTGATAACCACGTTGTAGGATTGTAATTCCCTGGCGTTTACAATAGTTGCATTTCCACAAGAAAAACGTCGTAGTACTACACGAACACTTGCGATGAACATATTTTGGCAATCGCTGCATGCATGACAGTTTGCATGCATAGTGGGGCAAGCAAAATATCCGATGGGGAGCGTTGGAAAGATGAAAGTGTGGTTCTGGCACTTCATTCCGAAATATTTTTGCGTTGACGGGTGAAGTGGAACGTGAAATTCAATACTTTAAGTGAGGTCCAACCCTCATTGCTTTGGCACGAAAAAGTAGGGAAAGGTGTTTTATACTTGCAAAGCTTGTGTTCTTCGGTAGAAAACAAATGCCAGATTAGGAAAATATGTTAATTTTGTGTGTTAAATACATCGGAATAGGCCTTTGTACTATAGAGAGCACATATAATTAATCTTAATGTCACGGAATCGCTGCATATTTGTAAGAGAGAGTCTTTTCTTCACTGAGAACGAGGTACTGAGATATCGCAGATATTTAAATTATTGATTGTTGTTTCATTTTTTTTCTAGAATTCAGGTGGTCGAAAGCGTCTCACGCAGTTTTAATTTATTCATGATGAAAAAATAAATAAATAAATAAATATATAATAAATAAATAAATAATAAATGAATAAATAAATAATAAATAAATAATAAATAATAGAATTTACTTTTACTAGCTGGGATAATGCTGTACGCACTACTCTGAAGAATATTTAATTACTAGGCGCGTCCGAGGTAAAGAATTACGTACGGTCTCTTATGGTGACAATGAGGCCAAATCTGCTGTACTGTCGCTTATCTGCTGTACTGTATGACCCCAAGTTACCCGCTCGATGGGGTCAACGAATCCTGCAATGAGAGGAGCGCTACTGTAGCGGTGAATTAGTTTTGTCTCAAACCTCTCCAAATATATCAAAGCGTATTTCCTTCCCTTCCCTCAAATCTAAAACTATTCTCTTTTAGGAAAAAAAAAATTAAAACTGGATTTCTTGAAATTGGAGAGATCATTCAGTGTTCACTGACGCAAAAGTACTTTTAGTGTCCTTGCGGAACTTTCCTCGGGCATTTCGCAAGAAGTATTTTACTTCCCTGGTACTGTCCCGAATGCGTAGACTTTTCCTTTTTTTATTAGGAGTTGAATTTGAACCACTTGAAGCTTTTAGTCTTTTTGCAGAAACAATTGTTGAACATACACCCGACTGCTGCCACAGTTTTGCCCACAATCCATGTACAGGTTTTCCTGGATTCTTCTTTTTAAATAGTCGTTTTAAACAATCTAAAAATCAAAATAAAAAATAAACGAAATTACTCTAACTTTGATGTGATTAAAACCACAAGTCTTAAAACACAATACAATTAAACACGGGTAAACCGGAACGCGTAGTTTCCAAACACACTATGATGAGTCCCCCGGAGCACATGGCACGGAGCTGGATGTGGAGGATCCAACAGCTGAAGTACCCTTCCTAAAAAGTAATGAATTGTGATGAAAGATATTCATTGACTACTAATATAATTATGAAAAATTATGTTAATCATAGTCTTCTAAACCTTATCTTAGTTAACTGGGATTGACTTGCTCGGATCCGATATGATTTTACTCCTGTTTCTTCAACCGGCTTTCCAGCCTCACGTCAACCCCCAACTTGTAGAACTAAGTTTCATGAACCATTTTTGATTTTGACTTAATTTTACAACAGGCTGTCAGCCTGACATTAACCCTCTAACCGAAGGATCAAACATCGTGACTTGTTCAGAAACATCGTGCCCGTTTCAGTAGAATCATCCCAGATTTCGCCTAGACGACCGTAGGAAACCACGAAAAAACTGAAGTCAGGATGTCCGGCGCGGGAATAGAACCCGGGCCTCCCGATTGCGAAGTCAGCGCGCCATGCCCTGATCCATTTGGCGCTGTATGAAAAAAAAATGCCAATGACGATTTAAATCGGTTTGATATCTTTAAACGGAGATGTTCCGTTACCGGAAAAGTCTGTAAGCTCTTAATCGCGGACGCGTCTTACCTGTCGTAAGCTTCAATACTGAATGATGACAATGGTTGGAAATCTATTTTTCCCACGTGCGCGGAGTAACGTGTTATTGCTTTAACCATCAATTAGAAGTGGTGACGAAATAATTCGTTTATTACACTTCTGTCTCTTCTTTCATAAATAAAGGTTCTCCCCTTCCTGTTTCACACTCTTAACTTGTCTGAGAGATTTGCAATGTATTTGATCTCTGAAAAGGCCACGAAATAGGACGTTCTGAAATGGCTCTAACTAATAACAAATAATTAATAACGATAACATTTTAATTCAGTCTTCAATTCTTAATTTAATAAATGATTTAATAGTACTTAACTTACCTCAAATGTAATACTTCTCTTGGGATAGAAATGACCGCGTGACGTGGTACTATCTAATTATTTATAAATACTGGGTATTATTTTCTGCTCTTGAATCTTCTACCCTCTAAGAATAAGGAATTATTGTAAATATATCTTCCCTTGATATAGTGACGAATTAATAGTAGGTATAAGATATAGATGTATCCATTTCTTTTTCCAGCTGATAGCCGGTTCTCCTTTCCGTCCTAATTGGGTCCGGCATTCGACCATTCACTAGACACTAACACGCGTTGCAGGGTCCTCTGATCTGGGGTCTGCAGGGCAGTGTTGCCAGAGGTTCCGCATTTCCTACCGCATTTTGGACGTTCAGTCCGCAATACGCATTGAGCCATGCGGATGACTAAAAATCCACGTGTTTACAATTTCATATTTTTAAAAAAGTCTTGCTTTTTACTGTTTTTCCGCATATTTTTACTTTTATCAAGTGGAATGTTTTCCTTCTTCCTTATCACGATCTCACTGGAATAGAACATGGAACGATGGAAACAGGACCCCAATATTTTTTTATCAGTTTTACGTTTTACCTTTACCACTTTGATATTTGACCTACTCGCTACCCTGTTTTCTGTTTACTAAAGTTCAAGATTGTGTAATATATTTAAAGCAATTTCATACAAAAGATAATGGGGGTAAATTGTCAAAAATCATAGATTGTTTATTAATTTGTTTGTTCTCGTTAAGTGTGTCGCACACATAGCTTTACTCGAGTTTAGTTTGTGTTATGAGTCGAAATTATGTTGTGCATTGAAACTAAATTACTATGTAAAAACGTTTCTGTGTCCAATTACAATGTCGTGGTATGTGGTCCTAAAATTCGATAATACATATTTTTATTATTATTTATTATGCGATAATATATATTTGGTTAGAATAATATAATTTTCAAATGACATTATTATTATTATTATTATTATTATTATTATTATTATTATTATTATTATTATTATTATGAATACTTAGTTTTTTTTGTTGCGGGAAACCGATTAAGAGAATGACTAATTTTGACATTTTTACATTAGTAAAAATGAAAGATAAATTTGGCGGCAATAGTAGCTTACTGACTGGTAGTGCAATTTGTCTGTAACATACCTGCCGTCGGTGTTCAACTGTTAATAACAAGCGCTACGAAATTATAACTTGTATCACATTTCTTCTCGCAAATTTTGTACAAATTGTCACAAACAAAACAAAACTAAACAAAACAAAACCTAAGGAACGTTTGGCTGAAGGGACAAACCACCAACCTTGAGGCAGGACTCGAACCCGCGACCCTTCTGACCGAAGCACAGAGTAGGCAAACTCTCTTAGCCACCTTGGCCTCCATGTCGGCCGCTCATTTATATTTTGATTTCCTCAAAATTTTCACAATATTAAGGATTACAAAATATAAGTTTTTGTATTTTGTATGTTCTTGGAAAAAAAAAAAACCTACTTTATCATACGAAAATGACAATGGAAGAAAATTCTCTTACATGACGCTGAGAACAAGGCTCTGTGTCACTGATTGTGCACTAGCTTCCGACTAAACTGACTAGTTTGATCTTCTTTTCTCGGAGATATATTAATGTTATTTTGAGACACCTGAAAAATGTTTCTTGGGTCTCAAGAAAATTGAGATATCTTACCCTAGGTAATCTATCGTACACCTTCTTTCGGAGAGGAAATAAAGTTGGTTGTCCCATGTTATAGGTTTACATGTAAAAGATTCTTAAACCTGCTCGAAGCCTCTGACAGGCCTAGGATAGTAAGATATGGATTAGATTATGAATTGAGAGCGAGTAAATATTGACTGAATAGTGAGGGGGGATATAGGATCTGCGACGTGGAAGAGGAAGATTGGGAAGATATTTGCGAAATCTGGTTGTTAACGAAGGAAGAATGTGAGCAACGTGGGGTATTCAGGATAAGGGGAGGACTATATTAGAGGACAAAAGTGTGATTGATAAATACAGGTGATTGTGATCAGTGTGATTGATAAATACAGGAAGGGGTATAGTATGTTGCGTATTACTATATTATTAGTGTGTATTGTATACATTATATATATATGCATATTGTTATTCAACTATTGTATTGAGTTGTAAAATAAAAAAAAAAAATCATAGTAGACTCCTCTGGGTTCAGTTTATATCGCCTCTTTCTTCGCCCCCGAGTGGTGCCTTCTGTCTCCACGAGACGGCGAAGGGACTTGCGATGTCAAATGGAAGAGCAGGCCTGATGGTCTGAGTCTCGCCACATAAGGCATCATTGAATTGAATTGAATTAAATTGAATTGAATCGAGGTTAGGCCATGTGCCCGGCACACGATAACCCTAACAACTCAATATTTCTTGATATCGTTGATTTGTCCACATTGTTAGTCATCAGATTATTTCATCTTCGTCTCCAAAAGTGGCATAATCCCTAGTTGATTTTCTTTCTCTGCAGCAATTCTTCCGTAGAGGTTTCCTGATCCATAATTAAACCATTTTTGTACTTAATGACTCGAATTTTCAAAAAGAAATTGCATGTATATATTGATATTTATTTTAAGTTCGTTGTGGAAGAGTTCTTGCGTATCAATACCTATCGACGTAGAATCCAATGACTAAATCGTTTTGTTCATTTTATTTATGAATACACATTGATCATTCTTGTAATACTAGAACCACTTTGTTTCATTTTTGCACTCAATTTCAATAAAGGACAACTAAAGACGTTTGACAGACCATAGAGACTTTCCTTTCAATACTTCGTTTCCTTCGAGAGATATTCCTTTAGGAACTTACGAGAAATTCACCTTTTAGGAATGTGGTCTCAGTATCTGTATTTTGTCTTATATCGAGAAATTTCATGAGTAGAATCCGAAATGTTTCGGGTTAAATAACCAGAATTTATGCATATTAATAATCGATTCAAATTTTTTTCGTTGATCCGTCTAAAAGATTTATAGTACGAGTTTACCATCCTATTTATTTTTTATTCATTTTATTCAATATTTCCGAGCTTCATGCAGCCGCTTAATTAATTGCTACGTTGTGTAATCTGATAAACACGTTCGTTCCTTTAAATGACATGTTCACATTTTGATAAGCAACTGGCAAATATAAGCGGCAAAGTAAATTTTACTGGACGTTTTCCACGGCACTCAAAATTCGTTGAGAATATGTACTATAGACATTTATATTTAGTCTTGATTTTGTCTGCGATATCTTAAAGTCCTGTTTCCCGAAAATATCCGTGATCGAAGTATTTCTCTCACAAAACTTGACACGAAATGACCAGCGGGGCCTAACATTGCAATCTCCCTTTATTCTTCCGAACGCTGAAATTCATTAACGTACGCATATGTGCGCCAATCCCCGTACGTGAATCGCGTCTGATAGCGTCACAAATCACAAGTACTATAACCTCGGTATTCCGAACTAATTGGAGGTGTGGTCTGTTCGAATTCGGAAATGTTTGAATAATCCGAAAAAATGTAAAGAAGGATTTTCCTAAGAATGATCCAATGACAGCTAGTGCTGGCAACATAACTGAATGTTCTGTGGTCGTTGTGTCGTTGAGCCCATTAGACTCCCTTCCTGCATTCGTTCGTTTGCAGTTGGCTAACTTGTAAAGGCTTCAACGCTTCCTTTTGTGATGTCCTCGTCCGCCAAAAATATAGTGCGCCAAGAGAAATAATTGAAATTAGGAGTTGCAGTGTTATGTGCTCTTCTGTAAAAATTATTTTTTCTATAAATTACGTTGAATTTACTTTTTGTTTAATAAATATTATGTTTATTTTAAAACCGAGACTTGAATTTGAGATGTGTACTAATCGCGGAAATTTTCTTGATATTCCACCGCGGGGGGTGCGGGGAGAGGAGGGTTATTGTTACGTCACAGCTTGAAAGGACGTACAACTGTTGAAATGAACATAGCGCGCCAAAACGTGGAATGAACACGTGAATGACAGCAATTATTCCGCGTTATCTGAATAGCTTTCATGTTCATTTCCACTGGCTGTGTCCCCAGCAACATTCACTATAATATCGTCGATGGCTGTTTCTAAAATTCCATCTTTTTGCCAATATTCATCTTCACTCTTCTAGATGTGATCGCAAAAGCCTTCTCAGTCTCCAGATATGACAGTGGAAAAAGCATGATTTGTGAGATCACGGAGGTGTTAAATTGACAAGTCTCCAGTGACATGTCTCCCTAAACACTCTTTTAATTTTAGCCGTGTTTAATACAAATCCGTGTCCAAATAGAGTTTTACTAGATGAATAAGCCAAAGTTTGGTTAAGTGAACAAAAAATAAATTAATAAGTCAAATAAGAGTAAACCGTAATCGTTGAACCAAAACAAAAGCCAAACACGTCGTAAAGTATGAGAACAGTATATATTGCTCCATCAAGCAAATCACCAAGCAAACACCAAGCAAACCACTAATTAACACATAGACCCGACAAACACTACAATTGTTTTGAAGGTAAGATGCGGAAGATGGTAGCATTGTAAATTGATCCGCTCCGTTCCGAGTCGGATCTAATAATTTCAACGGGCCGTGCTATTCAGTGCTAGTCAAGAGTTAGGGAGCTCGTGTATCAAGAAAACTTGCGCGATCAGTACTGGTGAACGTTTTTCCGGCTATTGTGCTGTTGTGTGGCGAGCTGTGATTCAGAGCTTTCTATTTACATTCATGACAGATTTATTTTACTGATTCTGAGAGAATGTTAAGAGCTTTTCGGCATACGTAATTAAATGTAAATATTTTTCGGACTCGCGCACATGCAGATACCTCAGCGAAACTCTGACTTCTGCATAGTGATGTCTTCACGGGAGCCATAACCAAACACTTTTCGAGGAGGCGTGGCTGAACAGCCGTGGCGGCGAAGGGATACTTCTCTAAATTACATGTGATGTTCACTTGTTTAGCGAACTTCACTTTGGCTCATTCTTAAACAAATCCTTCTACACCGTACGTGTAAAAATACATCTATATGATTACCTGACAGAATGCAACGTAGCGTGCGATATAATGGTAACATAGCGTAGTGACACTAGGAAGAGGCAATGTAAGGAACAACGGAGTACAGCACGTACTACATAACCTACCGCACCGGGAGCGGTAGCTCAGTGCATCAACTGATGTCACTGCAGCGCCTCTGACCGGGAGGTCCTACGTTCGAGTCCTGATGGCGGCAGGGTTTTCGACACTAGCTTTTCAGGTAGGTCGAATTCAGTCGCTGCCTGGAGGAGAATTCTAGTGACCGGCTGCTCTGATCGGTAGTTTTTCGTGGTTTCTCCGATCAACATCAGGCGAATGCCAGAGCAGTACCCTACCAAATGGGCCATGGACCGCACGCGATCTTTCCTTCCTCTTCGTTGTCCTATCCTCTCCTCCTACACACACACTTACACTAACATGCACTACACTACCACATATTCCGGGAGACTGGTCGGGAGCTTAGAGCTTGTCCCGGCTGGGGCGGTGCCCCACTGATGGGAGAGTCCTGGTTACGGAGAAATCCCACTAGCAGACGGTAGGTCGGCACCGGATCTCGCCATCCAGCGGGGAAGATCACCGCCATCTCCCGCGAAAAAAACATGCACTACACTAACGGGGATAATGACTAAAGGAGTTGACGCGCCCAGAAACACGAAAAAATTAATCAATCAATCAATAACCTACCGCATATAGTAGTGGTTGCTACATTGTGTAGAAGAGTAGAGGCACAATTTGTGTCGCTGCGGCTGGCATTGTAAGTACAGTATTCAGAATAAATTTGGTTGACTTACAGAGTTCATGCTTTTTCGTTCATAAAAATAATTAATATGAATCAGGTGATACTAATAAGCTAATAAGTTCAACCGTAGCAACTAGTGCAATGGTTGTCATTTCCACAACTTGTGTTTCAAGAATTAATATTCAGTTCTACTCTTATTTATAAAATCCTTTTTTACTCTACAAAAAGAAACATTTTATTTATTTTGTTTATATATTCATAATTTTCCCGAATTTTCTTCGTATTTTCCGAAATTTCGGATTGGCGTGGCTCGAACTTGTACTTCGAAAAACATGTCACGTGCGTTTTCACTTGTCAATTTTGCATAATCAATTTTATGGTTGTCCTTACCCTTTTGGAGGCAGTAACATATTCGATTTATTTTATTTGTATTTTACGTCAAAAACAGTTAAAAGCTGTGTTTGGCTGGCTACAGAGAGATGTGAATTCTGTGCGCGTTTTCATAATTCTGTGATTCCCACCTTAAGTTACATCGTCTCCTATATTATTTCAGTAGTATAATACCTTTTGCGGCTCTCCCTCACTTTATGAATGAGGTCTCTAAAGAAGAGAATTTCACGGAGGCGTGACGAATTGCACATTCACTTAAACAATAGCAAGAATTTGTTTATAAAAATGTATAAAAATATTCATTCCAAATGCAACCTGCAGCTATATCGTCAAATAACTCTTAAACGAAGCGTTTTTGTGAGCGAAAACAAAATTTTGTGGCGAAAGGCCTCAATGAAACGTTTCTCGCGTCAAAGCCTAAAGAATGAAATCATCTTGAACATTCTATTATATTTTTGCTGGTTCGACGCTTTCGATTCTACCCCTGTACTTCAGAGCCTGTAGAATCAGCAACTGTACGTAAAATTAAACTAATTGATATTGTACGGGATTGAATTACACAGGTGTAACTCTTCGCTAGGTAATAACGTTAAATAATAATAGTTTGTATTGTAAAGGTTGTATTGTATTGTTATCAGTTACAAGAAGACATTTAAAACAAGGGATGAGAGGGTCTTGAAGAAAAATGTGTATTACAGGATTAATATGAAAATGGAAAAATAGGGAAGAGGGTGGGGGTTAACATGCGAGCGTTCACTCACGGGTACGCTGGTACTATTTTAACTTCGAATACAGAAAGAAATGAGCGCTTTTCGCAAGGATGGGGAACAATATATTCGCCCCGATGTAATACAGTCTATATTGAAGGGTAAATCTGCTATAAATTTGGTCTCTTATCCCTTGTGTCCTTCGCGAAAGAATACTTCCTGCCGTGACATGAACGATTTTGCCCAGATGCCTACACTGCTATGAAGACATGTCACCATTGGACATACATTTCTTCATAATTACTTCATGGAACGCGATATAATAATTTATATTATAAAATCAGACACATCCCAAATTATGCATGTTTTCCCTTGCTATCATAAATATCGAACGTCCAATATTTACAGTCTTCTTTCACTCGCACATAAATGAATCCTGGAATTCGCGTTGTATTTTCTTCGCGACAAACAGGGCTAATAGATATAAATATAATATATTTCCTTTTTGAAAATGTGTAATACTATTTATATATTGTCATTTCCTGGCTACAATGTCCTAAAATAAGTCGTATTAAGAAATTTATGTCGAATTCTTTCTTGGGATTTGTGGTATATTTCAATACTCAGAGAATTTGAACTCATTTTGTAGTAGCTTAATCGGAGATATCTTTGCTTATAGCCTACTCGGAGATGGAGTGACGATCGTCATTTTTATGAACATCAAATATTTGAAGTTTCACTGACAGTTCTGAGGTACATGGTGCTCTGTTAGCTTTGACGAATTATCAAGGAACCTACGTTGGCTGACCTTCCTCGTATAGAGGTTGGCTACAATGGCATAATGCGGTTCTGCATTGCCTGCTGAATACAGATGGCGAAATCTATATTACATGAAGGTTGACATTGTTTGCTCACTAAAGGACAAATATAATTTTATGTGTGTGGCGTCTATCGTCTCCATAACGGAAGGAAAGAATGTTCGCTTTCTCTTGTGGAGAGTTCGCTATTCTAAAAACAGTCTTGCCCTACATCAGCACCTCGTGGAAATATATACCGTGGGAGTAGTTCGGCAATTGGAGAGGAAACTTGTCTTTTTATTTACACAACGGCATGTCAAAATTCCATTGCAATCACGGACCTCAAGATAACTTGCCTTGCAAAGTTTGTGTATTTATTCAAACACAATTGCCTCTATTTTACTTTTTTCTCCTTTCTGAAATTTGAATTTATAAGGTACGAAATCACGAAGAAAATAACTGCTAAACACCTTTCCACGGGACATTGCATGAAGGCACTTCATTCGATAATCAAACTTGCAGTGCTGCGAGCAAACCAGGAATCGCATTATTAGCCGTGAAATGTTGCAAGCTTCTCAGCAGCTGCTGATTATAAGCGCAAATACCAGGCACTTGGCCGTGCCAAACGAGCCACCGTCTATACTTGCGTCTGTCAACGTTCCACTTGCAAGTGAACCGTATGTGCAATTGATGGAGTTTGAACGAAGGCATATAGTGAGTTCGAAGGAGGCTGGGTGATCATACCGCCGAATTGCGAACCATGTGAGGGCCAGACGTCTCTGCAGTGCATCGATGGGTTGATTGTTAGTAATTTCGGGCGCGTCAACTGCTGAGATCGTTAGTCCCATCTGTGTAGTGCATGTTTTTTCCCTCGAGAGATGGCGGTGGTCTTCTCCCCCTGGATGGCGAGATCCAGCGGCGATCTCCCGTCGGCATGCGGCGTTTTCTCCAACCAGGTATCTCCCACCAGCCGGGCAACCCCCTCCCAAGCCGGGACAAGCTCTAAGCTCGCGACCGGTCTCCCGGAAAGTATGGTAGTGAAGTGCATGCTGGTGTAACCGCAAGACTACTTTCATCACCTCCCCCATCGGCTTTGAGATAATTGCAATGCTGCTTCCTGCAATTGCATTGCTATGCTGGAAAATGAGGGTAAACTGAGTATTAGCTCTGACGTTTCGCATGTGTCGATGACACTCCATATACGTGCAGATCTGTCTGTGTGATCGTTCGTTGTATACAACCTCGAGAATCTCCATCAAATTTCCCTCTGCTGGGATTACAAGTTCATGTTTTTCTGTTACTTATTTTCCGGTAGTGTAATCGTCAGTGTTTACTTAAGCATGGTTAGTGTAACGAGTCCGGTAGTGTAATTCGTCAGTGTTCCCTTAAGCATGGTTAGTGTAACGAGATTGCTGTCGCGAGTTCCTAGGACGGGTGAGCGTTTTCCTTTCGTTTTGCCAGAGTATCTTAAAGACTCTGTTTTAACGCACTGTATGACCTGATAGTATTATATACAAATTGGAGTTATCATGCACATTTGTAGAGAATTGTGTCGACTTAATTTTGCTTATGAAGTTCTTGTAGAGGCATAGTTGCCGAATATATAAGCGAAACAGTAAATTAAGTGCAAACTTTTTGGGTGTTTTGCAATTTTATGTGTGCAGGAGACATTTCGCGATTGTAGACCTGAAATGATAATGTAGTATTCCAAGAAATCTGTTGAACAACAATTTAGTAATCCCAAGATACAAGTATATTAAAATGTCTACTACTTGGGGAATCCGTTTCTTTGGCAATTTCTTCGTGGTTCAGAGACTTCTTCAAACCTTTTTCGAAAGCACTTAGTTGATTAAGAGTTCACCATCCATTCTCAGAGGCTGGGAGTTCAGTGGATTACATCGTGGCCAGTTCGCGCGCAAACTTGGTTGTTTCAAATCGCGCTGCTCCACTTGGAATGCGCTGAAGCTTGTAGCAATACATAAATTTGTTCTCGTTGCGTCCTAATCTCGCGGCTGCCCTCTCAATTTATGTGGTAGTGTAGTGCATGCGAGTGTAAATTGTGTGTGAGAAAGGAATGAGAATAGGAGAAGAAAGATCATGAGCGGATTTTTTAGCCAGTTTTTTTAAATTTATTTTACGTAAAAAAAAAAGTTAAAAACTGCGTATGACGTGCTATGGGGAAAAGTGAATTGTGTGCACATTTTCAAAATTCTGTGATCCCTATACTAAGTCATATACTACTTGAATTTTGAATTTTGAAAGGGAGAAAAAAAACTCCCATGTTGTAAAATCTATTTTCAAAAATAAATAAGCAATAAATTTTGAATTTTGAAAGCGAGAAAAAAAACTTCCATGTAGTAAAATCTATTTTCAAAAATAAATAAGCAATAAATTTTGAATTTTGAAAGGGAGAAAAAAACAAAAAAACTCCCATGTAATAAAATCTATTTTCAAGGATGTTATTATGGTTTGTTATGGAACTGCTTCTTCATTAGCGTGGTGTTGATCCGAGGAACCACGCAAAACTGCCGGTCAGAGCACCAGGGCCTTAGAATCCCCACACACTATTTGTATTGGAGCTAGTCGTGTCACCTGGGGTCATCAATTGATACCCCCTGCAACTAAGCCGGTAAGAATATCGCGATTTGCACCCACCTGAAAGTTGCTTGCCGGACATGTCCTCACCAACACTGTTCGCGTATTGCATTACATCTTGAATTCTTGTTCTCTGCCTATTTTTCTTACTTGATCTTGTCTCCTAGTCGGTATGAAGATTTTTTTTTATTACATTTATTTATAGTCGCATCAACTGCGAGGTTATTAGCGACTATTCAGTAAGTTACAATGAGGGTTTTATGAAGATTTTGTTTCCATTTACTTTCACACATTGTTAATTGTATATTTTCTGCCTTTGCTATCGACCATGTTGGTTTGGTGCTCAAAAGGGCCCAATCCAGGAAAAAAAATCCGGAAGGTTTTTTTATCATGTTCTGGATGTTTTTGAGCGTGTTGAATTCAAATTTGATGTTTGACACCTCAATAAAGGCGGGCTTCCCAGAGAAAATAAATATATAAATAAACCAATATAGTAAATAAAATCAAGTAAAATTTAAAAAAAATAAATTTCTTTTTACGCTTATATCTTCAAAACTATTTGTATTATCGAACCAATTGTTATATTGACAAAATTAAAGTAGATACAATTTACTAAATAATGCTCACATTAACTTTAATTTTCTGAGAAATGCTTTAGGCGCTAGAGCGCACTGAAAGACAGGGTGCTTTTTGGGTCTGTGGGCAAATGATTTCATGCACAACAAAATATTAGGCACCAACAGCTAACAAGTAATTTACTATATATCGACGCGATATACTAAAGAAATTCCAAAACAATTTCTCGAAGAGCTAATTTCCTCACAGGGATTACTAGAATTCCGTTTGGAATTAACCTTTTTGATTCATTTCTTTACAATATCTCGCGGTATCTCCTTTCCACAAATAAAACAGATTTGAAGACAGTAAAATGTAGACAAACATAGTTCTGGTGATTCAGCTTCTATCTCTTCGAGCTCTTTACCCATAAGATATCACTTTTTCGTTTGTTTCCTCCTATTCTTATCGTGGACTTAATTTGTGTTACATTTAATTAGTAATAATAATAATAATAATAATAATAATAATAATAATAATAATAATACAAAAAATGTTACTATCCTGACGCCTCTCACTCGCTTCAACGAAAGATTGGACAAAAGTCTGCATTTCATCTTCAAACATATCACAAATAGCCCACTTCCTGCGAGTTATTGTGCACACGCATTAAAAATACAAATATTACAGGTTCATATTATTGTACGATGAGTTCGAGAGGCAGTCCAACTTAACACTGACTGTCGATCTCGCACCAGTGCATAGAGTTATTTCTGAAGAGTCAATTTTTTTAAAACTGTTTATTCACAATTTGTTCTTTACATGAACATTCGGGGAATTATTTAGAAATAAAAATAACTTAAGTGAATATTGTCCTTTGACAGCACTTCTCAAATAAAAATTGAATTTTTGCAAAACTTAATCCAGCTATTACATTCTTAAATGACCTTTGCAATTGCATTGTAATTTTTGTTGCTATTTTATTTATATCTATGGCTGAGATCTAGGGGTTGGTGTCGTTTTAATCTTCTGAGGTCTTCACTGTTGTTTAGGATGTATTCACTGCAAGGTAATTTGGATGGTTTCAAGTCTTTTTTCTTGTTTTTTAATAAATTCTGTAATGGTCTGATGGATAGTTGGAATTTGCAAATCAGAATGTAATGTATTTTTAGAAACATACCACGGTGCATTTGTTATGTATCGTAGGACTTTCGACTGAAAGAGTCGAGTGTACACGCCGGAGCGTGATGACGGTGATATTTCAGGTGCTCGGAGCTGGCGTATGAAATACTTCATGAAATAGTATTGTAGCGTCGCGTGGTTCGGCGCCGCGGCGTCGGGCCTCGCCGCGCTGGCTGGAAAACCCGTAGGAATCCCGGCTGGAAATTCCTGAAAGGGACGCGCGGATGCGAGGCTAAGAGATGTCGGTTGCAGCCCTGGAAGGGCTGGCTGCAGCCGTATGACGCCCGCTGCTTGTAGGGTGGGGGCGAGCCAACGGATATTTAAGGCCGCGCCGTCAGGCGCCTCGCCGGATACGCTGGGTGTCGAAAGACGAGAGGTATCTCCAGTGCTATCATTGCACGTGATCTTCGGGTCGAAGATCGGTTTGGCGACAGGCCATGTAACTGGTATAGTTACGGGACTCTGTCCGACAGCTTCGCACCTCGCGTTGCTTTTTGCTGCTTTTGAAGCAGTGGTTCTGGGCGAGGCCTAGGGACGGTCGCGGGGTTTCGCGGCTAAGAGAACGGAAAGGTTGCCAAGGGGTTAGATTTTTGTATTGTAATCTTTGTACATTAATTGTAAATATACTGTAAATATATTGTAAATATCAATCAGAACAGTCGTCTGTGTTTTTCATCCTAGTACGTCACAGTATGCAAGTTAGAGCTTTCCAAAATTTTCTACGAGCTTTTGCATAACGCATGAGAGTCGAAATTATTTCTAATTTTGTTTTCTTGGGAATTATACAGTAGATTGTTGTGGAGACTTTCAGAGGTAGTCTAAATTTGCGCGGACGGCATAATATGATGGTAACAAAACTATTTTTAGAATTACAACTGTAGATGAGATAGCAGGAAAACAGGGCAAGAAATAATTTAGATAAGAACGGGAGGTATCTCATTCATTCTCGTTCGGAACAGGTATTCTTCATCCATTGCAACGTCACATCTGATAGTCAGACTCCATACACATTTGTCAATATATCCCAAGTCGAAACATACCTATGGGTACGGTTTTTAAAAGAATCATGGTTTCCTCCATAGACAATTACATAATTATCGACAAATTACTGACATGGATATCTTGTTTCCACGTCAGAGGTAGGCTAATGAAGAGATAACTAATATTTGTAATTGAGAAAACAAAAATATTTAAAAATACCATACATGATAATTGGATATAATCGGTGCTGTTTTCTACCATCGTTTTTTTTTAATGTTCTGACACAATTCTGTGACAGCGTTCACAGCCAGGTTGACAAGCCAAGAACTAGAACGTATTTGGAGTAACCTTCCGTTAACTGTTCATAGCCTGTAGTCTGTAAGTCATGTCAGGAGTGCCAGGTAGCATATCCGCGTACGCGCCTCTCTCTTACTCGGTTCTGCGTCACTAACCAGCGGCCAGAATTGGGAAGGAATTAGGAAAGTGGTAGGCTTTGGGACACTTCACAGGGGTTGGATTAGCACTTGTGAAGCCGTCAAACTCGTTTTATCTAAACAAATTTCACCAGAGATTGTCTGGGAATTGACGGCAATCGGACCCGGACCTAGGTTAAAGGCAAGCAACTTCATTCTGAGCCACAAACAAGCCATCATTTCATTGTATAGTGAAGTGGTTTTAAAAATTTTTGCTGCCGTTACTCCCTTCAGGTGACATTCTGCACACGCCTCCGCTCATTAAAAATAAATTGTTGGCTTTTTTCCAGGAAGTAAGCCCATCCCGTTCACTTTATTCTATACCTACAGTGGAAAAAAATAATTATTGCAGGTAATTTGCACTATTCACTGCTGTAAGTACTGAATTTATTTAACGTTTGACAAAGTGAGGAAAACTAAGAAAAACTATAGAAAAACCTACTGATAGTTCAGAAACGTTAATGGGACAGTCTTCTTTGGTGTCACACAGTTCCTCGAATTTTGGCACTAATATAGAAATGGCAATAAGCATCTATTTCACTTTAGTTTGGTCAGAGGGAAGTTGGTCTACCTAAGTATTTTTGTGAATTTAGAATTGTTTTTGTTTACGTTCGTTAGTTTTGTCTGCCAGATTCCTTCTAAGTTCTAACTTATTACACTGATTACTAATTTTTTTCCGTCACAAATGTGCATTATTTCTTAAAATAAAATTGCGGAGGAATGCAGGAACAAATAATTCAATATGCATCGATGAATGACTAGAATTCTACAGTAAATAGTTGACTTTTAATACTAAGATTGCAATATATTATACACGTTTTATGTGAAGATCACAAACAATTTTCGATTAAATATGTGTGAAATAATTGAATGCAGAATGAATTTAATTTAAAATTACTTAATACATTAAAATTTTTTGTGAAACATGCACTGGTTAAGATTTCTGTTTAGGGGACGTCGGTTCGTTGCCAAGTTGTTTAGTGTAACAAAGATTTTACTTGCCGACACAAAAGAATAGCAAATGCCCGAGAAAATGAAAAATATAAAAATCGAAAATCTGTAGTTGTTATTGAAAAGAGATTAAATTATGCAAGTTAAGAACTTTGTGAAACAGTTTCTAATAAGAGAAAATAAATAAATATAAAAAAAGCATTCTCTCGAGATTGAGTTTTCAGTAAGAGATTTTTTGAAGAAGAAATATCACCCACGCATCATAAGAAAAGAAATAAAGGCGTTCGGTCGCTTCTTAGCATTAGAGAGCTAAGTACAAGCGGATGAAACTCGTTTTTTGTGAATTTTATGCCTATCTTAGTCAAAACTGTTGGAATTTGAGGGTTTTTCAAGGTCATTGTTTAGATGTAATATCTTTTTTGGGGTTACCGAGGAAATATAAGCAGTTGTGTTCGTGTAATATTCTCTTTACCTTTATTTTATAATCGGTGCTTCTCACGTTTTTTGCATTGGATACTAAGTAATTCGTTGGGACAATGGCTGTTCGGCGT
The DNA here is from genome assembly GCA_964035755.1 of Teleogryllus oceanicus. Classification (NCBI taxonomy): domain Eukaryota; kingdom Metazoa; phylum Arthropoda; class Insecta; order Orthoptera; family Gryllidae; genus Teleogryllus; species Teleogryllus oceanicus. The sequence continues at coordinate 71,091,998 of CAXIVR010000007.1, read as the reverse complement.
AAAGTGCGAAAACTGCATGAATTCTTTGAGGAAGAAGCCATGAGAACGTGAGTTACTCCAATTATAATTTATTTTATTAATTTTATTTAAACATATATTAAATGTATTATATTAATGTAATATATTATGTTATCTTTTCGTAAATAATAATATTAAAATATTTTCTAAAACATTTTCAAATCATAATTTATCAATGAAAATAAAGAAATAAAGGGAAGCAATTATTCCACACTTTACTAAAAAATTGAGCATATGTAAAATATGCTATGGTAGGATGTAAATTCGGAATTCCGAAATTTCATTGTCGCCTGACAGAAACGTAGTGTCACTTTTCAGAAATGAACGGGGTAGGGTGGACCGACATAAGGGTTTGGAGAGACACTGAGGAAGTGGCGAAAATCGCACCAAATCGTGAGAAAGTCGCAACAAAATTGCAGAGTTGACCTAAGATTACACGACAGCATATATGAGAGAAAAAGTCTAGTCGTTCACTCTTATGTAAGAGAATTTGAGTTATGTAAGTTATGAGTTATGTTTTGAGTTATGTAAGAGATTTCGAAGGCTGTATTGCCGACCTTTCGACCATCTTGTCGTGGTCTTCTTCAGGGCTGTTGTGCACAACAGCTGAGCCTTGCTGAGAACGAAGAATATTCTTTTGCGTTATTTTTCAATGAGAATTCATAGAAACATTTTACCATTTTACTCTTTGGCTTAGTACTTCTCACCGTGCGCGAAACGGGACCTTTTTACGTCCCCTCAATATTTCAAATTGCCTTTACTACTTTTCGAGAACTACTAAGTATTTCTGCGCAGACCTGTATAGCCAAGGTAGCAAAGTTTGGAGAACCGTGGCTGCCTCGTATCGAAGGGTCGCGAGTTCGAATCCCCCTCTGGGCATGAATGTATGTGTTCTTGTTGTCCTTATGTGTTCCCCTTACAGTTACCATAAGGTCATTCCAGTTACCATAATCATTGTTGTTCACTGTATGACGAAGCAGTTAAAAACTTAAAGTAAAAAACCTTAAAGTAAAAAAAAAAAAAGTAAAATTGTAAGTTCGTTCAAAATTGTATATTCCCGGGCGTCTCTTGCAATCTGCCAGTTTGCAATCATTAGCGAATAAGCGGAACTAGCGTTTCTGTGTGTGAAAAACTTCCTTTTTATCTCTTGTCGTTTGATACAAATGTAGAATGCATGTAAATTGCGTGAGTGTTTGTTTACTGAAGAAAAACTGTCTGCAAAAAAAAAAAAAAAAAAAAAAAAAAATTACAAATATGTTCGAATATGATTAATTTTGAGAGTATTATTAAGATTAAAAATAATACTGCAATTTAGTTTATGATTAAAAAAAAAGTCAATAAAAATAAAACAAGTCTTTCCAAAACGGAAAAGTTATACAGAGTCGTTGATAATGTTTGGTTATAAATAAAACAAAGTAATAATAAAAATAAAACAAGTCTTCTCAAAACGGAAAAGTTATACAAAGTCGTTGATAATGTTTGGTTATCCAGAAAATGGAATCCAGAAAATCCAGAATAACTTGGTTATCCATACAATTCACCAGAACATTCAGGTAAAATATACTGAGATTCCGTAATTGAATGTTGGCTCAAAACCAACAGAAGAGTAAATGTAAGCGTCCGTGTTTCCGTCGCAAACAGCCAAGAAGACTACAGAAGAGTAATTGATTCCATGTCCAATATGCAGTAAACAAAAGCAAACTAGGATTTGCGTCCTTGAAAAGCTGTACTTTAAATCGACGTGGGGAAATACACTGTTGGGATGGGAGAGTGCAGCGACGTGGGTTTTAAACGCTCTTGAGACAATACCTGAACTTCCTGCGCTTCAGAAATTTTTTAACAGGGAACGATAATTTCATATATACCAGTAAATTGAACATATAGAACTAAAGGCAGTCCAATACATCGCTTTATAAATGCAAACGAAACCACGAGATTAAGTAATGTCCATTTCGTTGAACAGTCATTGTAATATTGACATAAGTAAAAGAAGCCACCTTACCGTATTTCTCTCCCGTGCACGTTCTTCCAACAATGAAATTCTCGGAATAACTTCTCAAATATTCATCGGTGCAATGTATGACAATGTCGCATACGATAATAATATCAAATTATCGCAGAAAAAGTATGTACAAACTTAATCTACTCAATTTTCTCAATTTGTAGCATGCTTCAAATGTTGAACTGAGCGACATTAAAAGGTTTGAGAGTGAGGTTTGTATTCAAGTAGGGGCTGGAATTGTTACTAATGTGTCATTTTGTTGTATTTATTAATCGTATATCTTAGCGTGGTAACTATCATATGTAGTAAAGTGACTGAACGTATAGTACGCGGCGAAGCAGTTCCTCTCCACAAACGTCAACATCCTCCTACTAGTATTTGGTTCTTAAGAACATATAAATGTAAAGGCATAATATGTTTACAATTTTCATCCCACTCGCTGATTACTATGGTACAAACTTAACATTAAGTGAAAGTTGCATTTTTAAAGTTTTAAACCCTTATAGATAATTCAAAGAATTAAAAAGATGCGGGATTTTGAAAGAATATCAAATATAAGTGTGACTCTCAGAAAGTTTTATTATATTTGTTTGAAATTTATTGACTTTAAAACCATAATTTGCTTTTCTTTCATTAATTCATTCCAGTTTTCAATAGAAACCAACTGTTGGGAACTGATAATTTGAAATAATGAATTAAATCGCTCCATATGATTTCTATCTAGTTATTGGATAACCCAATCGTGTATTTAATTTTGTTTGTTGATGAAATTTAAAACTTTTACGGAAAATTGAAACAAAAATTAATAAGCTGTCAAACCCACTGTAGTGTATTTCAGAGTTGAAAGAGGCACGTGATAATATGAAACTGCCAAAATTTTAATTTTCAAATAGACGAGTTTCTGTCGTATTTTACCATTATAAATAACGGACATTTTATTCCAAAAGTAATCCTATAACAATTAAAATTTAAGAACAAAAAATGCATTTTCCCCCATTTTTTTACATACCAGCATAGTCATAAATGTTCTTTCTCGATGTAATTACTTTAACCAAAAATATGTGAGTGAAAACGCTTTAGTCAATGCTAGCAATTCACAGATCATATCTCAGAGATATCCTAGATATTTTTATTTAATGTAGATGCTACTCGGAAATTACTATACAGTAGTTTTCGTGATTTAAAGCTAATCATCAGTGTAATAAGAGCAAGAAGAGTTACTGAAAAGCATGGTCTAAAGAGGTATATAATTCTTTACTCAATGGTAAGAGTATTAAGAAGACGTGAATAGATCAGTTCTGAGACTAGTATATTCTATAAGAGAGTGACTTAGTAAGTCAAATCCTCTCTCTCGTGCTCTTTCTTTCCTGTCTTCTTACTCCCTTTTCATCTTTTCCTCATTGCTTTCCTCCTCCTCTATTTTCATCCTCCTCTTTTTTTTTTTTTCTACCAGCGCAGCTAACAGGATTGCAGTACTAATCTTGTAACAGAAACGACTGCGGGTTGTTCAATAAATCAAATGACACGATAATAGCTATTCACAGCTAAATAAAATTTATTAACTGATGATTATTCTCTTCTTTATTGGCGTATAAGAACATGAATGTCGTGATTTTTGCAGAAAGCTTCGTAAATCTTTTAAACTCGAAATTCCAAAATTCATAGTCTCCCTAGATCATTCTTTTCGTCCTTCCTCAATTGATGTCATTATTTTCGAAGTGTAGATTGGATGATTCGAGATGGAGCTCGGAGGATTGAGATTCTGACGGTTGATGCCGTTGAAGTCTCAAAGCTCATTTCTCGAGATGTAAGCAGATCGTGAAGACTTGACGGTAAACTTCGATTTTATACATAGCTTTGGTCTCTTATAGAACTCCAAATAATTTAGCATATTCTATGGTTTAAAAACAATGTACTAATCTATGTTTGGGTCCGCGAAATTAAAGCACAGAGCACTGAAAATGCCTCTTCGTATAGACTATTCTGCAACTCTTTTTTGTTTGGAAAAGTCAGTGATGCAAACAGTTGCGTCTTCGTCAGGAACTGATGCGCTTGATGTGAAATACGAAATGCAATGAACTGTACAGAATTAGCGGTAGTAAAATAAAAAAAAAATAATTCTAAATAGTCACTTATTTACTTTAAGTAACTATCTATTGGCGAAGGTATGTTTCAAAACATGAATTCTGAAGAAAAAGAGACCCTTAGACATTTATTATCGAAAACTTTTAAAGTTCATTAGAGTATGAATATACCCAGAATCTTATTGATTCCTCCAAATCTTCTATGGATTGTGTACGATATTTGTAGACATATTCCTTAATCGCTCTCATTAAAGAAATAACTAGTTTTAAGACACGGGTATCTGTATGAAGTTCTTCGAAAATTACGCATTTCCCAAACAGCTTTGGATCCATAGAGCGTTTACCTAGATGTCGATATTGGGCTGCTCTGGAAATTGATGTAACCCAAAAGATGAAACAAAGACTAATCCTGATGTAGCTTAATAAAATAGGTCTCAACGTCCAGCATGTGCATGGGTTTCTATATGGGATATTTTACAAAACCATTTTGCTTCACATCGTACGTTAACTTACTATTTGTTTGAAACAAATGTTCGACTAAATCTTACAAATTTCTGAAACCACTTACAATAATAAATTATCTTCTAGTGATCAGTGACGTGTAATTCTTGCAGAGCCATGACTTCCGTACGAAAGAGATTCTGAACTTTTTTTTCAGACGTGTGTGCGATGCCTAACACGTCGGCCTTTTGAGTTAATTTCATTGGTTTTGTGGAGTTACAGGACATTTTATCTGATACTAGATGAAGCCTCCCCTGTAATAACAAACGGTGTCAACCCCTTTTCGGTGTTTCAGTTTCTGCAATTGTCGAAACATCTCAATCGAATCAAGGCGTGAGAGTAGAGTAATTGAATATTTTACAAAAAGTTTCCTTCGTATCGTGCATTAACTTACTACTTGCTTGAAACGCATATTCGACTAAAAATACACGATTCGTCAGTATTCATCATCCTTACAGTAATTTGACCTATCACTACAAAATGCAAGTACGCAGCCTAACTGGACGTGATATTATTCGAATTAACACTTTTTCGTATTCCAATGTTGCTTGTTTGCGACGGGCTTTAGAAAGACCCGATTGAACGAGACATTGTTGTGGATATATTGGACTTACGCGAAGGTGCGGTAGATTTGCTGTGTTTTTTTTCTGAAAAATAGGCTGAGGATTTGCAGAACCGTCTGTGAAGAGAAAGAACATTCCTCCGCCGCAATCGGAAACGGTCCATTTGTCGCGATCGTATGGCTATTTTAGTATGCGATACAAGTCTCGTGATGACACAAACTAATTCAAACATATTCCGGGAGACCGGTCGGGAGCTTACAGCTTGTCCCGGCTGGGGCGGTGCCCCGTTGGTGGGGGAGTCCTGGTTAAGGGGAAACCCCACTAGCCGCCGGTAGGTCGGCGCTGGATCTCGCCATCCAGCGGGGAAAAATCACTGCAATCTCCCGAGAAAAAACATGCACTACACTAACGGGACTAATGACCAAAGCAGTTGACGCGCCCGGAAACACGAAAAAACCAAACCAAACCAAAGTGCAAGCCGCTTCGCGCACGTGCAAGACGCCGCGCAAACGCACACTCACATGACCTACACTACCATTCATGTTGGGAGCTTACAGCTTGTTCGGACTTCGGCGTGCGGTGTTCGCTAGTGGGAGATACATGGTTGGGGAAACCGAGTTATAGGTCGGGCAACGGATTTCACCACTCCGCGGGGAAAGACCACCGCCACCTCCAGCGATGAAAACACACTACACGTACGGGACTAAAGCCCTTAACCAGATGCCGCCGCGCCCGGAATCGACGAAACCGTTTTGCGAGACGGAAAAGCGAGCCGGCGCGGCGCGGGGCGCGCATGCGCAGGAGCCGTCCGCGCAAGGCGATGGGGCTGGTGCAGGCGCAGCGCCTGGAGGAGGCGCTGGCGCAGCGCACCATGGAGCGCATGCGCGAGGTCAAGGAGGACGTGGAGCGCCGCCGCGCCGCCCGCCGCTCCTCTGCCCGCACCCACCCCCGCCCTCGTTCCCACGTAGAGGTAACACCGCGCAATTGCTTACGGCAAAGGCTTCACAAAAATAATATATAATTATAATAATAATAATATAGTAATAATAGTAATAATAATAATAATAATAATAATAATAAATTATGGCAAATATTATTCACCAGAATCTGGCAGCGAAATCCAACCTACAAGAAATGACCTGCCCATATTACAAATATGTTCCCGATACTGTACTTGAAAATTCAAACTTTAAGTTGTACTATGATAGAGAAATTAATACAGATAAAATATTCACCATAACAGACCAGACATACCTTTTGTAGGCAAACGGCAAAAGATTGGCTTCTTGATTGACATGTGTTCCACAAACAGCACATGCAGAAAAAATAACAAAGTATACAGAACTAGCAGCTGAAGTCAAGGCACTATGGCATCTCCAAAAAGTTCATATTGTTCCTCTGGTCATTTCGTGCACAGGAGTAATACCAAATAACAACCATAAAAATCTGGAACTTTTTCAAATACCAAAATATAGCTATAAAATTATGCGAAAATCGATCATCTTAAATACATGCAGGATTGTTCAAAAATTCCTAAATTGCGACGAAACATGAATTGACCTGTGTCTTGATTATTAACCCGACACAAAGTCAAAAAAAAAAAAAAAAATCCGGTGAATACCGAGAAAAACAATGTAAACAACAACAACAATAATAATAATAATAATAATAATAATAATAATTATTATTATTATTATTATTATTATTATTTTTGGCGAGGCTCAGGCCATACGAGGTGCTCTTCAGCTTAAATACTTACATTTACGTAATAAAATAACTTTTAATAAAATATTTAATTAAAAGTATTTTCTCTTAGATACATTTACATAATTACAAATGAGAGGTTGTCTACATAAATGGATTGCTTTCGGCAAAGTCTGCTTCAGAAAAAGCGGTTTCATATAATGGCTTCGTGATATAGCGAATAGAATTCATATCATGATTTTGTGATAAGCCAAGATGACTTATGTTGCAACGCGATTCCGGTGCATCTAGTCCGGCTGTTGCTTTTTAACGTGTACGAACGGTGTGTTAAATAGATACAGCCATTTTTCTTGGAGAAGCGACAATTTTGTGTGCTTTACGTATTGCGGCGCTGCTTGCCCGACCCGGGGAAGTGGTGGGAAGCAGCTATTCCTGTGCTTATTCTTTGTTCCTTACTTTGTTTACATTAATGCTCGCAAGATTAGAGAAAAAACGTATCTCGAGCGTGAAGTGTACACTCGTTAATTTATACCAAAGAAAGGCTATAATTGTTTCTAGGGCCTATTTGAGTTTTTGGGCCAAATTCGAGTTGTTTTTTGTGCCTATGTGTAAACACGATTAGGAAATCGCCTTGACATGCATCACAAATCGAGAGATATATCAGATGGACGTTATAGATTCTCGACCACTTTTGCAGGATTTCATCAGGTTGGATGTCTTCCCATCTAATGGGTCTTTCTCATTACTCCTGAAATCCCATCTTGCATACAGTAACAATTAGTGCCCTTAGCCTTAGAGGATTACAAATGCTACAAACACATGATAATTTTCCCTAAGGGAAATCGTTGAGTCGCTTTCAGATACAGGACAATAGTCCAAACCCCACAACCGTTGTAATGTATCTATGAAATCTCGTCTGAGTGAAACCAGACAATTGAGCATGCTAAGATATTTAATTGTTAGCAGGAACTGGCCCTGCTGCAATTCAACCGAAGTTTGTTTAAAGAAAATGTAAGGCAGTGAGGGGTGTCAATTTGCTCCCAAGGCAACATCAAATAAAATTTCAGCCTGTATTAGCACAGGACTAGGTTTACTCATGTGGAAAACACAATCAGAAAAGGAGGTGCTTAAGAGAATACCCCAATAGATTCCCATCAATTAGGGGAAAGATATCAGCTACATTTTTGTGCCTACACGACGATATAGGTGATATCTTTCTTCTAATCGATGGCAAATAATTTACTGTTTGGTATATCAGTAAAACTGGCACTTTTGGTGACAACAATATCAACACCACCAACACCAGATTTCAAATCCGGAAGCTCGGCAATGTTGATAGAAGTTGTCTTATTATGGCGGTATCTTCTGAGTCTGCATTATAGCTATTGTCGGCTGGGATGCATGTCACGAGTGGCTAACAAAAATGGGAAGGGATGGGGGAAGAAAGGGTTTTTTCATTGTTGCTTTATATTATTTCATATAGATCCTTGTCAATTAGTGTCATTTTTTGGCATTTGTCTTAGTCTGTTGTAGTTTGTTATAAGCAAGATTTGAAAGACATTCTTAAAAACCTATTTTGCGATCGAATAAGTTTCTTGTAATTGCAGTTGGTCTTTGGCCAGATCTCTGTTGTAATTGAGGATGGGCAAGTCTTGTAAACGTAGGTCATATCCATAATCGTAGGCCATAATCGTTGTGAGGGGGTGCGTCACTACAGGAGTTATTGTGTTGATTCGTCAGATTTTTAAGTGATAACAATTAGTTTCAGAGAAGTTCACGGTGGGGAGTTATTCCCAGGTGTTTAGTGTCGTTTATGCTGCTGCTGATGATGATAATGATTTGAACAAGTTCACACGATCGGCGGCTCGACAACGGCGCCAGCTGCTCCTGCAATTCGACGTTTCCAAACGCGAGGCACGCGACCTTTGGCAATCCTTGAAGCCATTCTGTGTGATAACTAGACATCGGAAGTTAAGGCCCTAAAATCCTACGGTTTAGGCGCCTATTAAAGAATTAGTTTTTTAAATAAGCCCCCAAAAAGGCAGTAAACGCTTGAAGGAAAAATTAAATTCAATTAAAAATTGAAGGAAAAAGTCACACTTGCACATAAAATTAGGCAATATCAATATATAAATTATAAAGCATGAGATAATATTAATGAGTCATTAGGGAGTGACTTACGCATCTTCAAATAGTTGAGCTCCGTTACAACTCGTAGGGGCACTGGTGAGGTACTTCGCGTGGTGCGTAACTCTGGCAACTACGGATAGAATGAAGACGCACCGCAGGACCGGCAGAGATGTAGGATGTAGGTCCTAGTGATCAGTCTACACTGCGAACTTCCCAGAAGAACATAGGCACAAAAAGTACTAATGTCGGAAGCGGAATCATCGCCTTGCTTTCTGAGCCATGAATACTTTGATTAGGTCACGAATCTGTGCTTAATGCTCACCTAAGCGCCCACTGCTCAACCAAGTGTTCCGAGCCTACCGCTTGTTGTTGTTGATATTGGAGCAAAGAAATGCGATCTGAAGCCACCATGCAAGATTTTCAGCTCCAAAAACTCAATGTCACGTACAAACCCAAATGAAAGCTTCAGTGTAGACAAAAAATGGAAATTCAGTATCATAGACAATTAAGGTGATCAGTAGAACTCAAAATCTAATTTAAGGCGCATTCGTAGCCAAGACCAGAAAGAAATGCACATTAATTTTAAGAAAAAAATATTTAAAAAGAAAAATGTCTAGAAAGGCATTTACGTCATAAAAGAAACGAAGGTAAAAGAATGTCTCAAAGTTAATTTTCCATAATTCGTATACATATACTAATTATCTTTAAGTATTTTTATTGGAATAGAATAGGCATTTTCCTAAAAATTGCCTGTGTAGTGTTAACAACTGTCTTAAGCAATTTAGTTTTTTCCTGCCTCTCTTGTCGCCTTTTGCTTTTGTTCTTGAACATCCATTATCTGAATTTTAGAATTCTAAACCCGATTTCTAATTTTCCTTCCCTCCACAAACACTCTCATTACAGGAAACAAATTTATGAAATGTCAATTAACTAACGAACTTAACTTCTATTTTCCATTCATTTTACTAATACAATTCTTATAATCATTAATATTCGTCAAATCATTAGCTGTGTTAAACACTCACAAGGAGGATGAAAAATATGCGTATTTATACACGAATGGCTGATGAGTTACATCCCGAGTGCAAATAGGCTAATATTTAGCGCTAATCGGTATATTTATCCATATACAGTAGTATTTGACTTGATCTATCCACTTCTCAAAAACTATTGTAATCGATCGACCGTCCATGACTTGATTCTTCGTGATCCAATCGCAAGCCTTTTTGCCATTGTATATGAACGGTATGAATAGATCGTGTCGCAAAATAAGTGCATGGACGGTTTTGGTCGGCAGGCGAAGGCAGAGACGAAGGACGAGAGAACGGAGGACGAGGACGCGGAGACGGAGGGCGAGAAAGTGGACGGCGACGCTGACAAGGGCAACGGCCTTTCTCCCGCCATCAGCCTCTCCTGTTTGAGCGACGACAGCGGTGACATCTGGTGCCCGCCCCTTGGTCCGCACGGTACACGCCCTTGTCCAGCATTGCGGTCTAATTAACAATCTTGGTGCATCGCACGGTACACACCCTTGTCCAGCATTGCAGTCTAATTAACAATCTTGGTGCATCGCACGGTATACGCCCTTGTCCAGCATTGCGGTCTAATTAACAATCTTGGTGCATCGCACGGTACACGCCCTTGTCCAGCATTGCGGTCTAATTAACAATCTTGGTGCATCGCGCGGTACACGCCCTTGTCCAGCATTGCGGTCTAATTAACAATCTTGGTGCATCGCGCGGTACACGCCCTTGTCCAGTATTGCAGTCGAATTAACAATCGCGGTGATGGTCAAGAATTTTTTTATGTCGTCTCCTATATTATTTCAGTAGTATATACCTTTGCGGCTCTCGCATGCCGTTAATTTTTTATAAATTGGTGGCTAGAGAAAGAGAATTTCACGGTGACGTGACGAATTGCAGTTTGACTTAAAAAAATGAATGATTTGATTTGAATGAATGAGTCACTTAGCTCGCTTTTAAGAAATACTCGGAACCACCTAGTTCTAGTTAACGGGGAACCATTTCTTTAGTACGCTGCTTACGATGAAAACACTACGGTGATAGGAAAAGACCCCTAAGATTAAGTCAAGGGGGACGCAAACCTCCCTAAGATTAAGTCAAGGGAGACGCAAACCTCCCTAAGATTAAGTCAAGGGAGACGCAAACCTCCCTAAGGTTAAGTCAAGGGAGACGCAAACCTCCCTAAGATTAAGTCAAGGGAGACGCGGGGCCCGTTCGCGAACGATTTCATGTCACGATTACGTTCACCTTGTGTAGGAAACGATTACGTTCGTTCTTGTCGCAGTTCCGTATCCAATACAGCTGGGTACTACTTGTTTCTCGTTACATTTGAACGAGTTCGAGCAGAAATAAACAAATTGCGATGGTTTTAGTTCGAAAAATTTTTAGTACATCATCAGTTGTGTCAACAGTGAAACAAGGAAGCTTATTTATTAACTTCTTGTGACTTAAAACGAAATATTTGGAATGAAAAAGTACTAAACAAATTCACACTTTTGACTTAACTTCTTACTTTACTTAAATACTTTAATTTCTAGAAGAAGAAAAATTGTGTGCGTTATTTTGAACATACACTGGATACATTTTGTTTTACCCTTTTTACTGCACGCCAATTATTTCTCATGTATGAAACTGATCTTAGAAATCAAGACACCTGTTTATGCGAATGTCATTTACGACTATATGGTATTTCATAAATTAAAATAGGGAATTGTTCTTTATTAACAGACCAATAATGGTCGTCACGTTGCATTACGCTACTTACAATAGCGTTGATTACGTTACAGCAATGTGATAATGATATTAATCATTATCTGATTCCAGTCCATTGTCAACAATTAAAATAATGCTTAAATGTTTGTTAATAAATCAATCAAATAATTTAAATAAGTAGTTGACCAGTCAAATAATTTGTACAAAATGGTATATTAAACGGAAGAAAAAGTTTGGATCAGAGACTAGCAACGGAATACCACAACCAATTTTAGTAATTTTAATGTCTATTTTAATGTCTACGAATGAATCTTAATTAGCAATGTAATATCTTCTGTTAGTATTTAGCGTTTGTTTCAAGGAATGGAGAAACAGTCTCAGCAGTTGCAGTTAAAAGATGTAGCGTCGCTTACTACGGATGCGAGTTGGTTGATGGGTTGTAGGTCTATTTGGCGAGAGGATGGACGTCAGAAATGAATGGGGGGGATTAATGTGAAAGTTATACTTTAAAATTTTAAAACCCTATTCGTAGCCTCTCACGATATTGCAAGTTTGTCGAAACGTTGGGGAAGGTACTTCAGTTGTTCTATAGTAAAAAACAAGATATCTGGAGAAAGTAACATTTGCCAATTGATTCTGGAAATATATTTTCATGAACAATACTTTTATTTGTGTTTGAACTTAAAGCGTACTGTAATTATTTAAATTATCTCAAGAGAGAATAGGGACTTTTGGTAAGAGCCCATTCACCTACAGCTGAATTAAATGGGCGTTACAAACGATCGCGAGCATTCACGTATGCATACGCTGTTGTGGGAGCATTTGGTTCTCTAGATTTGTAACAGAACGATTAATCGAAAAAGTTTGTAGCCAATGCTGGTCGAGTTTTAGAATTTCTACATTTCTATTTGTGAAATAATAGTTACACAATGCACTTGGGAATAGTCCTAGCTTTTAGACTGAATCGGTTTTGTGGATCCTTCATCCTAATACGTATACTTCGCTTGATCCTCCACGTTTTAAACTACTTTCTCGTATGTAGCATGCACTCTAATACATTTTGGAGGGTCCTGATGATAAAAGTGTATTTTTTCAACCAATACCTAATCTGTACAATAAGTTTTGATCAAATTAGAAACAACCGTAGGGATCTGGTTGATTTTACGGTCCCTAAAATTTGAAACTCATCTTTTTTATTTGAATCACGAATATCCAAGGATAATTTTTGAAATTATAGCAAAGAAATTATTGGATTTTTTGTACTTTTTACGTGTATACGGCGATTATATTTGTTTCGCCGATATATGGTCGATTAGAGAAAACTACTTGTGAGTGGTAGATGCAATTTTCATTGAAACGAAGAGTTTTCGAGTATTTCAAAATTTTACCTTTTTTCGATTCTCTTCTGTTTCTGCATTTTTGTAGCTACCTGTTTTTTCTTAACAAAATAATAAAAAATTAGATCTTTATATAGAAATTTGAAATCACAAGTAATATTGAAGATAATTAAGTAACGTCTCGGAGCTAGTCTACGCGAACTACTTTGTTTAAAGTTGTTGTTGTTGTTGTTGTTGTTTTTGTGAAATTGAAAATGAGTATAAAATATACTACATTCAATTCTCTAGATATACGAACAATTTCATGAAAAGTTTTGTGTTCTCAACATTTCAAAATAGTTTTCGAGCACAATATCGTTTGAAGTTTTTGAAGAGAAGGGTTAAGTGTTCCTAGGGTAGAAATTGCAAAATAATATTACGAACCATATAAATATTATATTAGTTGTGGCTACAGACACCAGAACACGTTTTTACGGGGTAATGAGCTTGTGAATCATAATCGTTCAGTAACAAACTTGACTATATCACTATTTCAATATAAAATCATTGAACTCTTCACGGTTTCACATTACTGCATTAAAAAAAAAACAGATGCTTGTTTAAAATAGATTTGAAAGTCACAATTTAGGTAATCCCATACTGATCGTCGGGACGGTGATAAGCATTATTAAATCTATGATCGAAAATATTATTTGGAAATTGAAAGAAATAAAAATGTGAAGCGTTCAGTCAAAGTGAAAAAATAAGTGTTAACTTAATTCATACATCGTATCTTAGGATGTTATTAATTAAGAATTTATTCTCGAAAATTTGTGCTGCTGCATACATAAAAGTTTTGGGTCAACATTTCTGCCCTTTTCATAGTTTTCTCAGCTTAGGCATCATCACCTAACGTCTTGTCCTCTTGATGATATCAAAGCTGTATCATGTGCAAAAGGGAAATGATATAAATATCAAAGGGTGGCAGTAATTTTAAACAATTATTTTTATTTAAATGATCAGTCGAGTAGGAAATGAGTAGAGGTTTACGACAAATATGTATATAAATGGTATGTAACATTTTATTCTGCATGGTTGGGTATAATGCGTAACGTCTTGCCCTCTTGAGGATATCAAAGCTGTATCGTGTGCGAAAGGGAAATGATATATTAGTGGGTGTCAGTAATTTCAAACAGCTGAGATTTAAAATATGTATATAAATGGTACGTAACATCGTATTCCGCAAGGTTGGGTATAATTTTTAAAGGTTGTATTGTCCGTTAAACTGAAAATGTATCGGTTTTATTTAATTATTTCATTGGTTTTCACAGTATAAATAGATTTACGTGACTATGCAGAAGAGTAATGCTTTTTTCAAAGGTAACTTTGCATTCTATTTTTATTTCTTAAATTAATATTTCTCCCAAAAATTATTATTATTCAGTATACTGAAGACGTAGAAAGCACTTTCGCTTGTGTATTTTTTACTGCAAGATAATAAATGGAATGGCTACGAGAGCATAATTAAAAATAAATAAATAAAAAGAACACTGAATTCAGGGAACACTTTCTTAAACACTAATTTAAGATTATTTTGCTAAATTGACCTCTCAAGGACGAATATATCGACGGTGTTGCGTGATCGGTGATCGTTTGTATAAGTCATTTATGAATTGATTATATAATTCCTAACCAATAACACGAAATATTTAAAGTATATTTTCTATTACTGTTTTCCCTTGCATTATTATATCAAGACGTATTGAGTTCGCATATGTGACACAATGAGGCGTTACTTATGAGAGGCACCGAGGATCTGTTTAGCGGCAAGTTCAATAATTCTTCTGAACTAATAAACGCCATGCGGAAATAACCAATAGTCGAATATTATATCAAATAAAACTACTTCGATGAGACTTGTAATAAATATTGTGATGTCAATTTGATTAGCGTTGATTAATTATGACTTCTATTTTTAACATACACCAGGAGGAGGGAAGAATGAGTTGTACGGAAACATACTTCAGATTGGAGTAATCTCAAGTTCAGTAATTTTTCTGGAATAATAAACGCCATGCGAAAGTAACCAACAAACAAATATTATATTAAATAAGGCTACTTCGAAGAGACTTTTCGTAAATATCATGGTGTCAATTTGGTTAGCGTTGATTAATAATGACAGTTTTGTGACTGTTAAAAATCTGTTAATACCAAGATGTTATTATGGCTGTTAATATCAAGATGAGGGAAGGATGTGTTGTACGGAAACTTACTTCAGATTGGAGTAATTATTTGTGAGTGCTTTGAAATAAAGTAATATTGCATGAACAATTTTCTAACATAAACATGTAGAGGAAATAAAGACGTTTTCTTATTAATCTATTAATACGTTTGTCGTCGTGGAGCGAAAGAAATCTGTAAACAAATAGCATGTTCTTCATTATCTAATGGCCCCAAAAAACTAGCGAATTTTCCGGAACCAATCTTATCTTCCACTTTCAATATCTTCTACTCATACATTCTGACAGTCTATATTTGCAGCGTTTCACTACAATTTTGCCAACTTGAAATTGTACCAACAAAAGTGAAGTAGAGAGTAGTGTAATGTGTCGTATAAAAACACGAGGCCTACGGTTTGTTTGTGGTTACTTTGTTTTATCAGAGTAATGAGTAAAATACTTACAAGTTACCACATGTGGAGGATATTACAATGTTTTGCTAGAATGTTATTCACGTTTGTCACACGGGAGTGAAGGAAGGTGTCAAAATGTCTAAAAAAGGTCAAATAGAGAGGTGTGAGGTGTACGAAAACATGGATACCTATATCTGGTACGAGCCCTGGTTGATAAACGCTGCAGGCCGACTTGTGAAGGTTCCCAGAGACTGGCGCGGAAGATCCGCAGCGGATGCGGTGCGGAAAGTTATTTGTCAGACGCAGTGGTGGAATTCGCGGGTGCGTTTACACCGAAGCGTCAATTCAGTGAGCGTTTGGTGACTGTTTTCATCCGATAAAGAAGCGCTCGCTTCTATTCATGCAGGGGATATAAATGCCAAGTTACTCGTACGTTTTCTGAGCACTTGCGGTTTGGCATTTTCTCCTAACTTTTTCCTTTCCCTCATTGTTAATATCTCTTTAGAGAACTTACAAAATGACTTTAATCTAGAAACGAAAAGTACGGAGTCACACCTTGATGCCACAAAGTATTAGCAACGCTTTTAATTTAATAAAATGACCAGTGCATCTTTTGATAAAATTTGGATTTTCATCGCAAAAGACACAAGAAAATGACACTTAACAATCATGAAGCTATCTCACCTTAGCCTTCAATCGATGTTTAATTTTATTTAAAATTAATGAAATTACTGAACACAAATAAAAGTATTTTTTCTTACCATTCCATCGTACCAGATTCACTAGCTAGCTGAAAATATTCGAGATTTGTCGAGTCTTTGGCTTGATTTCCAAAGCTAAACTGGAACGGCAGCGGAAAGAAAGCGCCCGACTGCAAATGGAAATCCGCAGCGAATAAAACGCTGCCAATTCGCTGCTACGCCGCTAGCCTGCCGCGCAGGTCTGAACGTGCTCATAAGCCAACACGTGACGCGAAATTTCCGCTGCAGACGTTCCGCGTAGGCGGAGGTTCCGCGCCGGTCTGTGGGAGTCTTAAAGAGTAGAAACACAGGGCGCGGCTCGGCACAGCATAATCAGTAGCGCATTCAGGATGCCATGCGACGCGTCCGCAAAAAAACGATATGTTGAAAAATGGCGTAGTCGAAAGCACGTATGTATGAAAATATGTATGGAAAATAGAGGGTTTTAATTCGTAAATGAAGTGGTAAGATGAATGCAGTATGTTCAGGGAGTCAGAATCATTGGGAATTACACCATTACTTCCCATAATTCGCGATCAAAAATACCTTTCAAGTCTGTATGAATGGCAATAAGTGGTTGTGTTTACTTTGCCAAATTTGCGGCATCGAAAGCACTTCATTGTTCCAAAAGCTACTCATCAAATCTCACGCGATGGCAAGTCGTGTGCTTGAGATCATGGACAGTTGGCGCGTATTCACGTGAAAAAATTAATTTGACTGGCCGAAACCGCGCAGCTCCGCTTCTGATGTGTACTCGTGCTCATAGCCGTACATAAAATCGTTCTTGCTACATCGCCTAAGGCGACGCCGACCGGGAGCGGTAGCGTAGTGCATCAACTGATGCCACTGCAGCGCCTCTGACCGGGAAGTCCTAGGTTCGAGTCCTGACGGTGGCAGGATTTTCGACATTAGTTTTTCAGCTAGGTCGAATTCAGTTGCTGTCTGAAGGAGAATTCTAGTGACCGGCTGCTCTGATCGGTAGTTTTCCGTGGTTTCTCCGATCAACATCAGGCGAATGCCGGAACAGTACCCTAACAAACGGGCCACGAACCGCGCGCGATCTGTCCTCCTCTTCCTTGTCCTATCCTCTTCCTTTACACACACACACTTACACTAACATGCACTACACTACCACATATTCGGGGAGTCCTGGTTAGGGGGAAACCCCACTAGCGGACGGTAGTTCGTTGCCGGATCTCGCCATCCAGCTGGGGAAGACCACCGCCAGGTCCCGAGAAACAAACATGCACTACACTAACGGGACTAATGACCAAAGCAGTTGACGTGCCCGGAAACACGAAAAAATCAATCAATTAATCAAGCGACGCCGAATCTTGTTCTAATAAGGGATCACTTCCCAGTATCTAACTCTCACTGTATTTATGGATTAATAGAAGTCGTTGAGTATGAAAATAAAATTGTTGTTTGGTGGTCCGTAGAACCAACTGTACTTCCGGGCAACTTCCGGCCGCTAGAGGACCTCTCGCGGGACGACCTGGCCCGCATCTACTCGAGGGAGAGCTACATGGAGCGTCGACGCCTCTTCAAGGAGGCGTGCAGAAAGCGGTTCGGCCGCCACGTGTGGACGTGGGAGCATCTCACGGGCTTCGAACCGCGTTCCCTCTCCGATACGTGTTCTGTGCCGCCCGTCGACCCCCTCGAGAGGCAGCGCCTCAACCGGCGGGAAGTGTCTTCGTCCAAGATGCAAGGGCTCATTCGCCAGGTGCACAAAGACCTCGAGGACGAGGAGAAGGAGCTCGAGCTCAAATTCTTAGAGCTGGAGATGAAGATGAACCGGCACGTGGCCGAAGAGGGGCTGTACGACTACCAACCGGAGGTCATCTCAGAACTCCAGAATGCCCTGAATGCCAGGCAACGCACTCCTAGAATGAACGTCAGGAGGAGGAAGTGGAAGCAGATTTGGAACCCGGTGCCCAAAGCGACCATGATGCGCGCCAAGCAGCGTGAAAGAAACGCTGCGTCGAGCAGCGATGAGAGCACATCAGAAACGGAACAAAAACGGTTGAAGGATCTGTTGCTTTACGACTCCAAGAACAAGTGTTATTTGCCCCCTCAGGCAATGCTGCAACGAGCCAAAGTGCATGAACGTCTTGCAGAAGACAGAAGGCTAATGGAAGAACTGGAAATGGAAAGGAAAGCATCCACTAAATACAGGATATCGCCTGTCAGATGCTCAAAGACTGTGGGAATGGCAGCTGTAAATAACGTGAAAGCTAGGAAGATTCGTTCAGGTGGGGGGGATGCGACCAACAAGAAGACAATCAAGAAGTCTGCGACCAGAAAGAACTTTAACAAAAGTCGACCCAAGACGACTGGTGCTCTTCTCAAAAACGATGACGAAATTCCGTGTCGCAATTTGGATCGTGGAGATGCCCACAATGATGTGGAGGTACAAGGCGAGCGCTGCTCCTCGGTTGGAGAAAATAGAGAAAATGCACATTATTTTGTTGCTATCAGCTCCATGATTGATCCGCCCGATCACGAGTCACTTTTGCCCGTCGATTCAACTGAAAACCGAACTCCTCCGAATAATGGATCAACCAAATCTCACACTCCATTATGTTTCTCAGCTGAAAGAGATTCATTGGAATTTATTCCGAAAACATCTCGCACTTCCGATTCAGATTGCGAATTCTCGACGACGATTCGATCAACCAAAACGCGTTCTCTATCCAGTTCTTCCGCAGAAAGAGATCCTCTGGAAATTTTTGAAAAATTCCTGTTCCGATTTTGATCGTTCACCCTCGAGACTAATTGGATCAACTCGTGTTTCATCTAGTTCATCAGAAAAAGATCCTTCGGAGGTTTCTCGAATAGCATACCCAACTTCCAATTTTGATCGGCCGCCCTCAAGAATGATTCAGTCAACGGAAACTCGTATTTCATCTAGTTCTTCGGCTGAAAGAGAGACCTCGAAAGTTCTTCGAATAATGTCTCCCTCGTTCAAACCGGTTCACTCACCGGCGAGTGTAAATGATTCGACTAGCACACCATCAAGTCCATCAATAAGAAAGGATGTCACTGAAGTGCCTCCCACTGCGACTCTCAGATCCAGTTCAGTTCGTCCATCGTCCGATTCCTCTGCGTACCGTAATCCTTCTGGAGCTAAAGAAAAACCTTCACAATTTCTGCGAAAAACGTCTACCACCTATGGTTTCCTTCGTCCAACGTTGAAGGTGATTGAATCTCGTGCTGATACTTGCACTCCACCTAATAGTTCATTGGATGAGAAAGAGTCCTCGGAAGTATTGCGAATTTTGTCCCCCACTTCCGCTACAGTGCGCCCACCGTCAAGGAGAGATGATAGTTCGACTGAAGTTCCAAAATCAAGTTCGTCTTGAAGTCCGTGGGAGTTAATCAAATCACACCCTCTAATTCTGGTTTGATTTCCCCTCTGCCTGACTCAACTAACATGCTTTGTTTGTATACTTCACTCAAGAAAAAGCCCGAGAAAATTCTTCATTACACTTCCTCCCCCACATTAAATTCGTTTGGCACGGAAATTGCGTCGGGAATTCACCCAATTGACAATCATCAATCTGGTGTTCCATCTAAGGAAAATTACTCAGAGGTTCAAGTCACTTCTCCGAATTTGGATTTGGTTATAGCGGCGTCAATAGAAGTTGTATCGAGCAATGTACGTTAAGTTCTTAGCCTGGGAAAATATTCTGACGAGCTTTATGCAGCACCACCTCTGCTTCCGATTTTGTTCTTCCAGCGTTACAGACTCTGTCAACTGAAACTCATACTCAAATACGCCTACTCTACCAAGTTCATCTAAAAACGAAGTTTTGAACGTTCAGCGGAGTCGCCCACTTCCGCTTCGATGCGCACAGTACGGGGGAAGTCAGAAGTTTAAATGAGAATTGAAATTATTATTTCATATTTTGTGTCAATCTACTATGTTTATTATAATAATTTTAAGTGATCTATGTAATGGAATGTGGTATATAGAGTTAATAATAATTTGTCGAAATTTTTTTTAACACACTGCTTGTTTTTGGTCATGAGAATTCAAACGAATTTCCGAAAGTAAATAACCAAGCATTTTTTCTGCTACAGTGTATCGAGAAGAAGTCCTTCAATGTCGAAAATCATGTTTCTTAAACGTTAAAAAAAGACGAATTATTGAAAATGTCTCAGGATGACGCAAAGATAATAAAATAATTGTGCTGAAAATCTTTTTTCAATTTCCATAGAATTCGCAGAAATTTGCTGAATCGCAACGAAAGGATTATTACAAAAGTTAATTTACATTATAATTGCTTATCATTTTAATGGCTTTTTGTTTCTTTCTATAGTCATCAAAATCGATGGGAGGATGAAGATGTATCATTGAACTAAAGACTACATACACGTCTCATGTACAATCTGCTGTGTGACTGAAAAGAAACACAGATGATTTAATTCGATGAAAGGATAGTACGAATAATTACCAACTGCTATTCTTGCCTTCTACTTACTTCTTTGAACCATTTTTTGTTTTAAGTCACTCATACTCGCGTCACCTCAGAACATTTTAAGCCAAGCAATGGCAATGGTCACTCCTGAGATTGTGTCAATCGGGAAACTATGGGAATGCTTACTGAAATTTATCCTCAGCTTAATCTATTCAAATGCAGAATTTGTATATTGTAATGATTTAAAAATATTTAAAAATATATGGGTCGTAATAAAGCCAGTAATGCAGGGTTTTAAAATACAATGGCGTTGCAAGGTGAAGCAACGCATGGAGAGATATGCATGTTAATACGACATCCTCATCCAGGCAGATCCTTCTTTTTCTGCTACTGATGGGTAGGAAACTGAAGAATTTTACTTGGTTTTCCAGCTATCATCCTACGATGTACTGTAATCGATGCGACCATCGATTTCTCCTCTTGGATGCAAGTAAATTGTACGGAAATTATAACTGATAGAATGGAGGGGGATTCTCCTGTTGGATCCAACGGGTATATGTAACTGCTAAAGTAAGGGGGTGGAAACAACCGGCTTGAAGGCTGATTTCTCAGTATGCGCTTCTTGTACGCTACTTAACATTGAAGCAGTTACATTTTTGACAATTTTCATTTTAAAAGTCATATTTAAATCCTCTCCAAAGTCATATTTCTGTTCCTAAACAAGTATTATGGAGAAGATAATGTGTTGAGAGGAGAGGGGCTAGGGTCAGGAGGACCAAAATAACGCTATCCCATTATCTCCGATCCTGTACTTGAACATGAAGAGGCGATTTCTTTCTATATTGTACGTCATCAGGTTGTTTCTCATGCCTACAATCACAATCTTTGGAACGAAATTATCCAAAACTTGTATCTGACGATTGTACAAAGTGAAGTGCTTACTGGTGTCTAATCTGCGCTATGCGTTGCACACACATTACACATCCATACAGACATGGTAGACGGCCATGGTATGTGGATATCGTCCTCTTTTTATACGTTTGATTTATACAATTATATCACTTATAAATGTTCATTTCTGCCTGCAACGGAATTACTGCTCGGATGGCGTTGAGGTAGTCTTGATTCGCTTTTATAGTTTTCTCCGCAATTCTAACGACACTCGCGGATATTTTAAGCGCTGCATTTGGCATGCCTCTTTTTTCTGGATACCAAAGACACAACTCCTGGAAAGTGGTGATATCACGCACAATAGCAAGTGAGAAGTAAAACAGTAACCTCTATAGAAACGAAACCTGCCATCGGATAAAAAAATCTCATTACAGAACGATTTTGTACGTAAAAATGATCTCTCTAAGCCGTAAACCGGTCTAACGCGAAAACGGAATGGCTTTAGAGAACGTAAATAGATTATTACCCGGTTAAGATGGAAATTTATTTTTAAATTTACGACACGTATCTTTGGAATGTCACACGCTAAGAAAACAACCGCGAGCGGTAGCTCAGTGCATCAACTGTTGCCATTGCAGCGCCTCTGACCGGGAGGTCCTAGGTTCGAATCCTGACGGCGGCAGGATTTTCGACACTAGCTTTTCAGCTAGGTCGAATTCAGTCGTTGTCTGGAGGAGAATTCTAGCGGCCGGCTGCTCTGATCGTTAGTTTTCCGTGGTTTCTCCGATCAACACCAGGCGAATGCCGGAGCAGTACCCTACCAAACGGGCCACGGACCGCGCGCGATCTTTCCTTCCTCTTCCTTGTCCTTTCCTCTCCCCTTAGACACACACACTTACATGCACTATACTACCACATATTCCTGGAGACCGGTCGGGAGCTTAGAGCTTTTCCCGGCTGGGGCGGTGCCCCGCTGGTGGGAGAGAGCTGGTTAAGGGGAAACCCCACTAGCCGACGGTAGGTCGGCTCCGGGTCTCGCCATCCAGTGGGGAAGATCACCGCCATCTCCCTCGCAAACACATGCACTGCACTAACGGGACGAATGACCAAAGCAGTTCACGTGCCCGGAAACACGAAAAAATCAATCAATCATTCAATCAATGTGAGAAAACAAGAGTAAACAACGAGTTATTCATCTTGTGCCTGCTGTCCGGGAGTGTTTGGATAACACGGTTCGCTGCGACTTTCTTACTCGTTAGTGTAATTTTCAAGATCTCAGCAATCGCGACTTCATCGCTGTCGTTTCCAATCCTACACGTTGCTCGTTCGCGCTCCATTAAATTCTCAAAAGCGACAATGGAATTACATGAAGGCTCTCTTGTCATCTTAGCGTAGCAATCGTAGGGTTGATGACGGGTAGACTACACACATTTGAGTAGAGAAAGAAAGTTGTGTGCTAGTGTGTCAATATGTGTTTCAAGCGTACCTGCAAACCTCTTACGCTACAGAAGAAAATGGAAGTGCTACAAGACTACCAGAAGAAGCGTTCTTCAAAAGAACTATGACATTGTACGGATTAAGGACAAAATTCAAAACGAAAGCGTAAAAGGACAAAATTATATCGAAAATACTGTACTTGTTATGTTATATGGTAAATATTTGGCAACATTCGCTAAGACGGAAACTTGCCAAGAGGGACATTTTTGAAGCCCCCGTCTTTGATTGGTTTTACTGTATATTGTCATAGACGAAAGCAGTGGAGGCGCAAATTTACGGTATGGATCGCGCAAGTCCCTTCAGCATGAATAAGGGGACCAAGGACGCCATAAGCAGTGATGTGAACTTAAGTACTCGTTCGTGTATTTATTGTCAAAATACAGTGTACCTTCAATAACACGTATTTCAGGGGACCGAAATTATCGGAGTTCGTGTTAAAAAATGCTTGCTGCGTGTGCGTGCGTGCGTGCGTGCGTGCGTGTGTGTGTGTGTGTGTGTGTGTGTGTGTGTGTGAACGTAATCCCTTGCCGGGACCAAAGTTTTGTTCGCGTTATGGCGAAATTCATGTTAAGCGAATTCGTGCTAACGAGGGTTTACTGCCGGTGTGAAGGAGCGTGGCCGACACTAGCGCTTTTAAAGTTACCCACATGCACGGAATCTGCTCGCTAGACCCAATCCAGTTCGCGTTTTAAATATCTGAGAGCTTACCTGTTTTTAAAGATAGATAGCTAGACTTTTGTTACATGAATATTTCTCCGTAAACAAATGTTTAGAAGACGTTTGTTCAATTCGATCGCACTACAAAGCAGTGCAATTGGATGGTGTGTCTGCAGACAGTGTTCTGTCTTGAAGGTCGGAGGGAATCTTTGAGATATAAGAAAACGGCGCGTTTACGCCAAGGGTTTGCGCCCTTTGGAATTTCGTTTTGGAGCTCGGCCATTGTTTCGCGTCTCACGAGCAGATAAAAATTGGCATTGTATTTTAAACAGTATTGAACTGTTTCGTTAAAGTTTTTGCTACAACTTCACAATGAACTAGATATTCGAATAACAAATGAAGGAAGGCAATGTACATTGTTTAATTTTGATTTTGTTTTCTAAATTGGCCAGCTTTAGTAGTTAAATCTATTGGTTACACAATTATATAAATAAACAACTGAATACGATGCAAAAAAATTAATTCAAAGACCGATGTATAGAGAATAATGTTTACATTAAAATCTATCTTGAAATATTGTGAGGTCTGAAACAGCCCAAAACATTCACCTGAGTGTAGGGCCGAGTTGCCAGAGAACAAGTTTGACAATATAATGACAAGAATGAGAGTGGCAAAACTTTTTTAATCAGATAACGTTCGTATGTACTATTTTGGTGGGCCATCTATTTTTGATTCACGACTCTGTCTCACTGTTGGATGTATATATTATCTGGTAATATGGAGAAAAGCAGCTGTCATCTTTGAGATCTGTCTCTTGTCTCTCATCTCTGTCTTCTGACTGGATCAGCTGGCGTTTGAGACATGCTCTCCGACCAGTAGGGCAAACCACCTTTCTGAAAGCTCGGAGCTGAGAGCCCTCGACGCTATGTCATCTCACAGATGCCTTCCGACATGTAGGAGGTTTATGTTACCTATCATTAAAGGGTTAAATCTGTTCATAAATCTTAATGAATATGTATAAGTTACGTTTACATTTGTCCTTTACGCAAACTTTTAAACTATTTTTCACTGCTTAGAACTCATCTCTTTTAGTTGTCTGTAACACGTTAAAAAATTTAACAACCAAAGGTACCTAGAAAATTGATAGAATAATGAAAAACTAATGAAATTTTCTAGCCCTTCAAGCTTGTACGCGTAGACTCTGTCATCATTTGAGATCCTCCCAGTGGTTGGGAGTAATTGAAGAGGTGGATTCCAAAACTAAGTCACTTTTTAATTTCGAAGTTATCTCTACTTATAAGTAGTTAATGAATTTAATAAGATCTAAATGGAAATAAAGTATTACCAAAAAATACTTGATCGAGCAGTTATTAAGCCGAAAAAACTTTTTATTTTCAAATCGTGTTTAGTCATGTATTTAGACATAAACATTTTTGCTGAAAAAATCATTTTCTGACTTAGTGGGTTTTGGAATCCACCTCTGAAGAGGTGGATTTTCTTAATGTGGGCTTTCTCCGCGTACGGGTGATGGCGTGGGGACTAGTGCTGCCATGCGGGGCCTGGCCTTCGAGAAATTGAATCGGAGCTCGCGATTACAGCGCTCCTCCGGTTATCTCCGGTTCAACCGACGGAAGTAAAAACGGAATCGGAGATCCAGTTCCACTCGATCACACGGCGAGACCCGCTCAGTTTATTGGGCCAATCAGAATGTGCTTATGTATCTGTTGCCTACGAGTCTTAGCTTGATGTATGACGCATTGGGAATAAAATGCCCAGCAATGTAGACGTAGAATTTGTGTGCATCCCGTCTACGTATAATAATAATAATAATAATAATAATAATAATAATAATATTGTGATTGACAAGTGTGAGAAACATGTCATGCTTATTGATGTTTCTGTCCCAAATACTGGCAACATTCAAAGCAAATACACTGAAAAAAAATCAGTAAATATGCAAATCTTGTTGAACCCGTTGAGAAACAGCGGAATATGAAAAGAGTGAACATTATCCCGATAATATTTTCAAGCACCGAAGTCATCCCTAGGAGTCTAATGTGGGGCCTTAAGCAACTGTGTTTGAATGAAGACCTGTACAAACCCATGCATAAGGCAGTTGTTGTTTCAACAAGGATAGTGCGGAAATTCATGGGAAACAATGTATTATAAATTCGTTTTAAAAAATAATGTAATGTGCTTTGATTCTGTATATCTGTGCAATTCATTCAAATGCGCCAATAAGATGAGAAAATAACAATAATAATAATAATAATAATAATAATAATAATAATAATAATTTGGTACAGTAATGGTGCAGCACGTCATGAATAACAAGTTAAATTACATACTCTTACTTCGCATCACTAATTGTTATTTTATGATAGCTAATAATATATAACCACCGTGTTAAAAATAATGTCCTGGGGATGTTAAAAGGCTATGGATATGCGTAGGAGTCAATATTCCGGCCGACGACGCTCGACGGATAACCAGTCACATCGTCTCAGAAGGTTATTTTTCCTCATACGTTGAATGTATTAATCATAAATTCCTTTCGAATTATGAGCCTGTCGCGTTGTGAACATGTCACTGTCTGGTTCAAGAAAATACACGAATAGGATAACGTGATATTTGAATTTCGCGGTCAAAAATGACCGGAGGTCACTTGGAGGCTCCGATTGAAAAGGCGGGAAACAATCGGAAGGAAACCTATCATTCAGTTGCGAGCACTAGTGGGGACGCGCTGTCGAAGGCCCTGATTGGCCGGAAACCGGCTGATCCCCAGAGGCATTCCCGGGACAAGGCACCGACTAGGTTATACATGTTTTTTTGTTTTTGCCTTTTAATGTGGCAGCTGTGGGTAGTATCTCGAAGATGGAATTCGGCATAATTTTTTCCGTCTTTCTTGGTCCTGCCGCAAGATGTCGCATTATCGCGACCGTATCAAACAGTGCTGCAGATCAAGCTACTCTAGCAGCAGGTCTGAGAATGACGCAAAAAATAGTGCCGAATTCCATCTTGAAGATACTACCCACAGACGCCTTAGAAAAAAGCAAGTATTGTTTCACTGGGTACATGAAACAAAATATTGGAACAGGCTCTCTACTAGTACTAGTACCAATGTTTGTGCGAGAATTCAGTCTTGTGTTATCACTTTGTTAGCGTAACTTAGTACATGAAACACAATAGAGGAACAGGCACTGTAACAATGTTTGTGCGAGCATTCAGGTAAGTGGGTCGAGAGTGACAAATTAGTTTTTTAAAATTAGAAAAAGCCTTATAATCCACTATTAATAACATAGAAAATTGGAAATGATAAAACAGCGCACAAAACAGTTTATAATATTTTACAAGAGGGAGAAGCATCTAAATATGAAAGTGTGAGTAAACTACAAAGTTTTCGCCCGCGGAGAAAACTGGGAGAAACTAAAGGCTATATTTCCATTTTATTCCATGTAAAACGAACATACAGAGAATCGTATTACAAATACCAATTATTCTTAACTCAATTTTACCGAAACAAATTGTTACACGAAAAAGTCGATAATGCGACGATTCAACGCCTCCAGTCAACGAACAAGCAAGCCGCAGTATCTGTATAATATCAATTTTAGATTTTTAGCAACGTGTTACTAGGAAGGCTGATGGAACAAGGCTGTATGTGACTAATTCGTATGTTGTTTTTTCTATGAGACGCTCCTCCATAGTATTTTCTGTTAAGTTATTCTCTAGTTTTCGGCGAACCATGCGGTAACATTTTCTGTCTACAGCAAAGGCGAACTCAAGTTTCTGAAAATGCAGAACAAAAATTGATTTATTCAGTTTAGTATCGGAACCAGACGACGTAATATTTGTAATTGTAATGGATACAATAATAATTGTATCCAGAGTAATTTTAGTAGAGGCCTGACAAACAGTTCTCAATTTTTAGGTTAGTGAACTGGTATTCTGAATACGTAACTATGGAATGTAACTACTTATTTTATTTCTGGGTTTATGACATATTTCTAAATGACCAAGTGCAACATTTCCTTTCGTTCAGGCAACATAATGTACATATCTTTTCATCTCTCTTAAAGCTTTGTTAATGTGCGAATATAAGTTGTATAGTAATGTGATAATACCATCCCAGAAGTGGGTTTATGCTTGAAAGGAAATGCTACCGGATATTTGTCACTGGGGAGCCTATATGTAGCTTCAAAATTATCATCGGCAGCGGGAGCTGTTTCTTAGAAAATAAAGTAAGTGATTGTTCGCGTTTTGTATTACCTTCTCTTATGAACTGCACCTCAGAATCTACATTATTCATTAATGAATTATCTTCTAAGAAGCAACAGACAATCAGGCTTGCCTTTTCGTAACTCTCTCGCTGTAACCCAACCTTATATGTGACAGGATCACATTATAGCATGAAGTTTTAGTTTTGAAAACTTCAATGACTGTACCTGAGATTAATTAAATGTCAACCTTGTTTGAAAGATGAAATGTTCTATCGAATACTTTGAGTTTAGATGGAATCTTTAAAATTTAAATATCTACGGAGGTATGATGCGAAATTAAAGAAATTGCAGGCACAATTAGACATTTGATTTCAGTACGCCAATTATTGCAGCGAGATTTAATCTTATATACACCTTTCAATTTGACACATTTATAAATAATGAATGAATTGTAGTATCATTTGTCCCAGGGATAAGTAGCAATTGGACAAGGGCTGTTATAAATCCTATTTTGTTACAAGAGTCTAACAATGCATGCACAGGAATATATTACCACCTCTTATCCACTTGCGGTAGGAAGTGGATAGAGTTTTTTTTTTCATTCCACAAAAACCTAAATGGCTTATATTTTTTCAGAACTTTTTAAACGAGGTTACGCAAAAGAACTGCATCCTGGAGAGACTCAGATAGCACGGTAATATGACATACTTCGGATGTTAGAATAGAAGACTCCGTTGTAGCCTGTACGATTATAATTTGCCGTCCGGTTATATTTCTTATACCAGGGTTTTGGTCATGGTAGTAATTTGTGATTACGAGCGCAGGTAGGAAATGTGTAATACTTGTATGAAGTATTACTAGTAAGTTGGCATGACTTTTGGCCCTGTAACAGTCCGTTGAGCTCTGTTTGAGCTCCGTTACAATCCGTACATTGACGTGAAAGGGATAGATTCGATATAGTTCTTACATAGTGAAGTGGTTCGGCACACTTTTAAGCACTTCTGGTTTGGCAGTTGCTGAATGTATACCTTCGCAGAGAGTCTTACGCTTCTTGAGGTCGTATGTTGTTCTTAGTACAATCTGAATTCAATGGAACATGTATTCAAAAATATTGGAAACGTAGTAACGCGACAAATAATATAGTTACTTTTTGGATTAATTTACTCCCTGAATGCGTACAGAAAAATTCATTTTCAGCGATATTTGAAAGAGTCATGTAACAGAAAACAAATTATTATTATTATCCGAATCGTTAAACGTAAAACTCATTCACCGAATATCAGAAATCGTAAAACTAATGATCATTTTTACTTCTGTACTCCACCGTAAGATTCTCTAATTTGAATAACCACTTGATTTGCTTCCATTGAAAATGAAAATTGAATAGTTCACTTAACCCTGCACGTATGTACTTATTTCTCGTCATTTCGTTTGAATCGGACATTATCAAGCTTTAACTGAAATTATCACTTTTTCGTACGGCAGAAACTACATTACTTCAATGTAGTAATATCTATTTACAAATCTACTGCCAATAATTCGAAAAATTATGTGCTATTGAAGCACGTCTAGTTAACACATGAAGTATATACTGGGGTCTGGGGACCTCCAAATTATTTTGACGGTAGAAACCTATATCCATTATTGTTTTAACTTGGATATGACCTTTTAATATAGTCCTTTTTTTTGTATATTTCCGTAGACATTTGTTCATCTGTTTCATTATCAGTCAAAAACACGAGGAAGGTGTAATTTTTAACAAGAATTTGTTTAACTTGTAACTTAAGTATAACTTTTTCAAAGAAAAAAGACTTTTTGTAAATAAATTAAAAAAAAAATTCAATCACTATACCTCACCCAGCATGTTCCTAGAACATTTACTTCCTCTAAACAATGGATGACACCAAACGAAAGGAAACGCCCTAGTTTTTTTTAGACAATAGAACTAAATTTACACAAGACTTGGTAGATCCCATTTCAAAACAATTAAAATGGTAAATATATTAATATCAGCTGGAATTCAGTGGACCCTAGTGTGTGCTCGCAGGTTTGACATCCAGTTTTATCTCGAAAATATCGTATGAAATTACTTTTTTTTAAACAGTTAACGTTTCTTAATTCAGAGGGAAATGGTAAAAATGTCACGCCTATGCTTTCGAAAGTTTCACTGGGAAAGGTGGCTCAGGGCATCAACTGATGTCACTGCAGCGCCTCTGATCAGGAGATCCTAGGCTCGAGTCCCGTTGGTGGCAGGATTTTCGCCAGTACCTAACTAGGCAACTAGGTCTAATTCAGTCGCTATCTGGAGGAGAATTCTAGCGGTCGGATGCTCTGGTCGGTACTTTCCCGTGGTTTCTCCTATCAACGCTAGGCAAATTCCAGAGTAGTACCCTAACAAACAGACCACGGGCCGCGCACGATCTTTCTGACCTCTTCCTTGTCCTATTCATTACACCTTACTCACACTTACACTTGCACACATCCCGGGAGACCGGTCGGGAGCTCGGAGCTTGTCTCGGATGGGGAGTGCCCGGCTGGTGGGAGATATCTGATTGAGGAAAACCCTTCTATTGGACAGGTAGGTTGGCGCCGGATCTCGCCATCCAGTAAGGGTCTGTGCCGGAATAATCAGCAGGCACCATGGACACAGTGCCTAGGGCCTACGAACATGGGCATACGAAAGGGTCTCTTGTTAACATTTTTTAAAAGTTTTTTTTTTTTCAGGAATAAAAATAAATAATCTTCTGTTCTAAAAACATATCCGCTCCCAAGAGCGCATAAAATTACGTTCTTTCTTTAAAACATGCATTAATGGAAAGAGACTAAACGAACTGTAAGACTCCTACGTCCTTTTTTCTGCGATTGTCGTTTTTGTGTAGTATATCCAAACATGCTGGAGGTGCATATCGACAGCTTGTCAACATTCAATTGTATTATTTTTAACTCTAAATCATTGCCACATAAGGTGCTAATTTCACGCATTGAATTTATTGTATTTAAAGCTTAAGAGCTTCACTTCAAGGTCATGAGCTGAATGGAGAGGGGGGACACTCATCCAATCGGGAGCTTCCTTATGACTTAAACTTATTATTGGAACTTCCGGTTGGATGATTGAGTTCCCCCTCTCCATTCAGCTCGTGACCTTGAAGTGAAGCTATGTATAAATCGGAGTATAGTTTTATGGGGGTATATGTACTGCAAATGACCTGATGTTCACTCAGTGGAGAACTGGGTTCACTCTGTGCCCCAGAGACGTTGAGGGCCGGTTTTATAGCGATATTTTCAGACACTAATTTCACTTTTAAATAGCTCTTTGTGTTCTAGTTAAATGCGAACCGTTAACGTGATTTGGGCAAGCATCCTCAACAATGCATCCAAGCTCATGATCAAAGGACGTAAATTACAAATCTTAGTCAGGCCTGCTTTGCTTACGCCGATGTATTGTATTGATATCAAAATTTATTTCTGAAAATTATTTCTTTCCTCATAAAGTATTTCACTAACTTCTAAAACAAACGGATAAAATATTTCCAATAATACTACTCCGTGGGTAGTGGATTTTAAAAATTATACTTATTTACATTGAATGCATGTACAGTTAATACACACAAATAATACTCCTGTGACACTCATGAGCACCTCTTTCTCCAATTTTCTAAATCTTTGAGGATATTATCGAGATTTCATTCGTTCACTCACTACCTAAAAACACACAACCAGCTCGCAAGAGTCGTTCATATCCGCTCTTCGATCCATTCAATACTATATGAATGACTTACAGTGGTTGATCCGAAAATTCGATGTAAATTCTTCGCACTAAAGCAAATTCTCAATTTTATTCACACGAAAAATTGCTCCATGGTGGAGCAGTTACCAATGGGGAAATTGCTCATAAGAGCCATTTCTCACGTCCATTATTCAAACTGTTTGAAGCAATTGCTTTGAAACCTTGAGAAAAAAAAAGTAAAGGATTTTTTTTTTTCATATTCCCATTGTTCCTAAACCATCTTTTAGGCAAAGATACACGGACGAAAGGTAGACACCTGTCAACACACGAGTAGTTGTGCACGCGAGCGCAGACATGGGGAAAGCAGGTATTCAACGTGGGGCGCCCGCTGCCTCGGGGGCCGAGATGGATAGGGTGATTAATCCACCGCACCCCGCCCTCTGCCCCGCCCTCGCCTCCTCGACGTGTCCAGCCCGCCGCCCACTCCCCAACGCTCCATCCCGCGCAGTGTCGCTGTCGTAATTGCCCGGCAACGCGCTAACAAGGGCGGTGTTTACTGTCGTAATTTGGCGGTATTCCCTCGACTGCGAGATAAGGGGGCTCTCCCGGGGATGGTTTACCTCTCGAAGTTCTCGAGTTACGAGCAAAGGAAATGTATTTGTTTCGTCTTCTCTGGAATTTACTTATCTGGAAATTCAATATATTGCGAGTTTGCTAGAGTTGATGCTAGCGAGGGGAATTCCACTAGGAACATGCTTAAGAAATAAGAGAAATAGTGGAAGAGATCGAGCCAAAGTAACATCGGCGCAAACAAGGATATTTGGACTGTACGTTGTTTGGCTATCGACTCCATTCCTGACTGAAAGCTCAGTTTATAACGTTACCTATGTAAGGATAATTAAATTAAATATTTGAAGGTAAAATATATACACAAGTTTTCATAAATCACGTTAATATATTTCAGTTAATAATGTTACCATTATTAAAATTTTGAATAATCAATAAGATAACAGTACTATTACCACCTATACAACCTATTGGTTGGTGAATAATGGATTCCTTACATGGAATTCAGATTTTACCGCTGAAGGCGAACAGTAACAGTTTTAACACACACATCATTCCAAAAAAATACAAGACCTATTTACAAAACATGGTTCATCACTACTTTTGAAATGTAAATGATCTCATAATAGGTTAATTCTTTACGTGAGAAAAAATATTGTCGTCGTGTTACCAATGATCAATTTTCAAGTAGTTTAATAAAAACATTATGGTCGTGACAGACATCAATAAATAAAACTTGCAGAATAAAAAAAATTAAGTTGAAAGGGAAATCTAAATATCAAATTAACGGCTATGGTTTACGATACTTTTTCGGATACCGCCATGTAAATCAATGTATAAACATTTAAAGAACCTAACATACAGGCAACAAACAGACTTTGCTATAGTTGTTCAAATACAAACCATAATCTCCATAAAATAAATTTCAGTTGCGAGTAAATGAAATTAAATAAAAGCTGCATCATTTGAGATGCAATAATAGAAGACTCAACATGGTAGAGATCTTCATTTGACCAAAACAACACTAAAATGCATAATTTAAAATGCCATGAATTAGGCCAATGTGGTTGAGTTCTTCACTCCACCGCGACTTGCATCAAAGTTGGAGAGCGCCATGAACAAACCATGCAAGTAAACTCAACACTACCTATCTTACCCGCTAATCCGGGGTTTACCGAGGGTACTTCAAACGCATAGTCGACTTAAAAAAGGAGGCGAGAAATAACATCACGCCGAAACTATTATTAATTTTGAAATGTTGTTAGGATTCCGATTCCGATATAAAAATAAATGGAATTTCAAATTAAACACAAATTGAGTCATAGTGTTGAATGAAAGGCGGTGATTCAATTCGGGGAAGCGACGATAGGTTGCACTGAAGGTAAGCATTGAAGACTGCATTTAAACCTACAGATAAATTTACGCAAGAATAAATTGATCAAAATTCAATGTGTGACTGAATTAAATAATGATAGCAGCACCTTGTCCCGTGCACTATATTCAGAGCCGATCAGGATATCCGAGCGCTAATTCAGATTTTTCTTAATAAAGTAAGAGCCGCGTTGTCAAGTGTATACATGCGACGTTAAACATGTGAGGCATTGTACAAGTAGTATGTAAAATAATCTAATGAGATATCTCGAAAACGGGCTATAATTCCGCAGAGATTTATAAAATATAAACGCACGAACCTGACACGAAGCTAGCTGTTTTTCAAAGGTTTCCCGATTCATTCGAATTGTTTCCGGACAATATTGTGGCGATGTATTTAATAACTTCACCAGATGAATATGCTAGGTCAAATAAAATATTACGAATCCGTTAACGTTCGTTTAATTCCAAAATGGAATACAGCTAAATAACAGGAGGGTGAGATGCACATTAATTAAACATTTATAACCATGTTTGTCTCTATTAAGATGGTACGTATAGTTTACTTCGGATCGGGTAGGACGTCTTATTTTATTTTAATCGGTAATCATCTCAGAAAATTTAATTAACATTTTCCCCTCGTTTTCTTTCCGTGACTTAAAAAAATCAACTCTTTGTAATTCAATAATTATGTAAGTTAAACATTCTGCAAAGAAATATAAATCCTTAAAAATATTTCTTACCAATGTGTCTGATAACCAGAACTTCACATTCCATTAAAAGAGATGGGGTTTCTCTGCTGCAAGAAACTCAATATGAATTTTGTTACGAAAGGCACTGGATGCTTTCACGTCGACCTCACTACGACCCGAATCCAAATTCCTTTCTTTCCGGTTTCATTTAAATGGCAGTGGTGTAGTTATTCAGATTAGTTATTAAGATTTTTGTAATTTATGAAAACTAAAGTCTTTGTTTCTTTTCGATCCTACTAATTTTCTGATTAATAATGCCAAAAACGAAAATAATTTCTTTCAGGATATTTGTGATAAAATATAGTTACGCAATCAGCACATCACTTATTAAAATTCTCAAACACACATTTGAACTGTTTTTGTTAAAATGAGCAATACAATATACTCGCATACATTCTCTTAACGACTTTTTGATAGTGAAAAATTGAGCCGCTGCAAAACGTCCGCCCACCCGCCTTTCTGTCGCGCTGTCTCTGTCGCGCTGCTTCTGTCAAAATTTTACTCGACAGCGCAAACCCAAAGAAGGGTAACCTGTTTGGCTTGGACCCTGTATATTCGTTCATATCCTCCCAGCGTTCAAGGTCGTTGTCCTATTATTTATTTGCTTATTTGATTTTAAACGGATTGTAACCCTTACATGAGAAGATAACTACATAAAATCTTTCAATTATGAAACAAAAGACATTTACAAGTTTGAACTATTAAGTACTAAAGCTACAAAATACACGGATACGAAATACAAATATATATATATATATATATATATATATATATATATATATATATTATGCAAGTCATTAAATAATATTAAAAGATTAGACTAGAATATTACAATTTGATAGCAGTAAGACACGAGAATTTTAATGTAGCAAAACATACAAATTATATTTTGGGCTGCCTACCTGATTTTGTTGTGGCTCACTATCACTAAGCTGAGTGATTGTTAACTCGGTGTACAGGCGTAGCGTACCTTCCAATCTCTAAGAAGTCTAATAGAACACTTTCATTAAGGTTTAATATGCGAATAAAGGACGGGAAAAAAAACTACGCATGATAATTAAAGAAAATAAAGAAAAAGTAATAAATAATACGTCACTGTAGGAAACGACAGATTAAAATTGTTATAAAGGTCGAAAATAATGTCTGATTAATCATTTAAAATGTATTAGAAGAAAAATAAAACATTTGGTTTTCCAAATGAAAGTATCAATTAATAGTCCATTACAATACTGGATTTTCATTGTTTTCTAAACATAACGATCCCAATAAATGACTATTAATGAAGTATATCAGTATAGTAATTCCTAACGGCAACATAACGTTATACAATAGTATAAAAAGGATCCTTGGTTTATTTGCTATATATTCGTTATAATATTCTCTACATATAATAGAAATTAAAATGTTTTTGGGTGTCATATGTTGTGTTCTAGTGACAAATAATATTTCTGAAGCTTCGACTGTTCTACATTGTTTGCTCTGAAGTAATTGAAATTTAAGTAAAATTTTATCGCCGAGTTTGCTCCAAGAATTCTGAGGTATTTTGTTATTGTTTTTTTTGTGTGAAAAAGAAAGTGTGGTCTGGTGATAGTAACTTCAAAATTTGCGAAAGAATTGACGATGGAGTTAGTTTTAATGAAATAGCTTAAGTAAAGTTAGTAGAAAATCATGGATAATGGTAGAAATGGGAAATGGATGTGAGTTAAATGCTAAAAGATTAGCAATACGAATGGAAACACACCTGGGTGGGAAAAACACAAAAAAATGAAGATATACATATTTAGTTAAAATTGAATATTTCAATGGAGACAAAAAAAGTGTTGGAAACCGATTGGTCGAGGCAAAAACTCACAATACAGAATACACAATATCAATTAAAAATGCTTTAACATTATTATATTATATTATATTAATAAATATGAAAAGATTTTAACAAACAAGAAGTTAACAGAAAAGAGATCTGGCGAATATGATCACAACTTCATTATTATTACAAGAAGCGTGGAATGGCGACAAGAAAACGATTAAATATTAAAGACATACTATATGGAGAAAAGTTAAGTGTCATGAGCAGTTATTCAAAGGCAGTGTTTAAAAAGTGCCAAGGCAGTGTTCAATAGTTTATTAAAATCCAAAAACGTTAAACTTAAAGTAGAATATAGTTAACGTTAAACGTAGAATAATAGTTAACGTTAAACGTAGAATAATAGTTAACGTTAAACGTAGAATAATACTTAACGTTAAACGTAAACGTTAAACGTCCGAGTTAGCTGAAATTTCTAGAGTAACTCCGAGCCAAAGTGTGTTCTTTACAAGCACTGCGACGGTTAGAAGCTTCTACTAAACCATATATCATGCTTCACTGCGACAGTCTATAGTGCAATTTTTAAAAAGCTGCCTCTCAAGGCCACTCATCAGAGCGGCATTTTGTCACTGCGTTTCGCGTCCTTCTCTGTCGTGCTGCTAGATGTCGCATGTTCAAGCAGGGCTTGTTTGTCGCGATAATGCGACATCCAGCGACAGCGACCGAGTAAGACGCGAGTTGCAGTGAGACAATGCCTCTGTGAAGAGGGGCCTCGAGAGGCAACTATATAAAAATCGCACTTAGCTCTGTGGTTAAGTCGGAGGGATGCACAGAGGGGCCAGAGGAGGGGCAAGTTGGCAAAAACAGATGATTCCGGCCATAAACATAATTTCCTTTATTATTAACCTTATATTATTCCTTTATTATTATACAGTTATAAAACAGACAAGGTACATATGTGGGAGTGAATATAAAAGACTTACCTTAAATTAATGTTTGCTCATTATCAAGTTATTACTTTTGCCGTCAAGATTGATATTGAAAGAAGCTTGATAAAATAATACCTGGATTGTAAATAACTTGTGCAATTTTCAACACTTATGCCAATAATAAGACATGTTGAAAATCGAACGCGTCTAGGGCAAAGGGCTATCAAGAAATGGTATATGGTGGGCGAAATGAATAAGTAGTACCTTCCACTCCCCAAAAGGATTTATGAAGTAAATGTTGAAGGAATAAGGTAGCGAGAAATGGGAAGTAAATTAAAGACAAAGCAAAAAATTACAATCTTTAGAAACGGACGCCCATACGAGCAATTGTTGGGATCTCCAAATTGGAACGTATCCCTAAGGCAGAAATAAAACAAAAGAATACAAGCAGAGATATAGTTATTAATAGAATTGAATGCAAGAGACCGATGTGGTATGGGCACCTACACTTCAATTTTTTTCAATTGGCCGATGACATCAAGCCATTGTTACACATACTTCATAAAATGTATCTCATTAATTCTCGAAAGTCCTTCTCAACGAGGCTCGCGCCCTCAGAAATGTGCTTACCACTATTAAAAAGAGTCATCTTTAAGAGATGTAACAACGACCTAATGTCATCGACCCCTTTAAAAATATCGAAGCATATGTGGGGTGGGACGAGGTGCGTTAGCCGCTGAAAATATGGGACTAGACACCAGCTAAAAGAAGGAAATGAAGGCCGAGGAAAACTTGGAGATAATGTGTGCAAAGCGTCGACATCCAGATACCTGTCGGTCTGAACAAGGTGGCGACTTGGGGTGCAAGAAACGGCGAACGCTGGAAAGAAGAAAATAAATCGCATATTTACTATAAAATATCGAATATATTCAAATAATTCGTTTTTGGCCGACCTGGATGGCCGAGGTGGCTAAGAGCGAGTACCGACTCAGCGCGTCGGTCCGAAGGGTCGCGGGTTCGAATCCCGCCTTGGGCATGGTTGTTTGTCCCTTGTCTTTGTATGAATGTGTTGTCGCGGAGGGTCTCGCGTTCTGCTGACCCCAGATCAGAGGAGCCCGCAAGTGTGTTGTTGTCTCGTGTATGGTCGAATATGCGTCCCATCGGGACGTAAAGGGTAACCGGCTGTCGGCTGGATAAAAACCCTAGAAAGAAGAAGAATTCAATTTTTGTAGGAATGTACGAGATCGAGAGGTGGAAACTCTGTGACGAAGTGCTCGGAGAACGGAAGTCTGTGGAGGCTATTATAAGTATGATGATATATTTAATACTACTTATCAAGTTCTATAACACACACATCCTACACATTAAGTTGAATTATATAAAGTTACCAATGGCAGTTGGCAATAATTGTTATGAAAATATTTTCTCCTGTGTAATAAAAACAGTTAGCAAAAGCAAATCAGCTAGAGATTTTGTTAAATATCTCTTTTCGTGACGGAATCGACGAATAGTCTGAGAAGGGAGAGATATGAATACTCCCTACATTCCCCACAGAGCTCTAGAAAATGTGCACTTGTATTGAAGTTACATTAAAGCTTAGTTGCAAAATAATAGGCCATTCAGCTTTTTCTCAATGGATAAAGGAAACTGTTCGAATAAAGTGCTCGAGATGGGAGTCTTTGTCAAAGAAACTGAGACGCAATGCTTATTGGAGGCAAATTTAATCTTTTAGAATTATAAAGTGTAAATGGTACCTAACCATTAAATGTAATTGTGAAAATAAATATAGTTTTCCTTCTTGGTTCTCGGTGTAGTCTATAATATTGTATAGAAACAGGCATCAGAAGATTTTACTAGGCTGTTTTGTGTTTTACTATTCGTTTGTGTTTTTAGTTAAAGCTGTTCTAGAACGTTATTTAATGGCAACATTTTATCTTCATGGATTAAGTAAAAAAAAAAAAAAAAAAAAAAAAAAACTTCCGTCTGTCCACTAATTTACTTTGGCAAAGCGTGTATGTAGACTCGTAGGTGATATTTGTAAATTTCGTTTTGTAACTTTCTTCTTTTATAACAAAGGTACTACTGTTTTTAAAGTTGTAATTAATTTTAATTGCCAAAGCCTTTTGCAACCAAAGGAACATATTTCCTAATAACTATTAAACGTGTATTAAAAAAATCGAATCTTTCTAATGAAAGATTCTGATGGTCCACGAGTAGAAGGCAACCGTGTTGTACCACCATTTTCAAAATGCGTCTGTGATGTAGGCATGATGTTCATCCAATGCATTAAAACTGTTTTGTAATCTATTTTAAAAATCGATTCAACTGTTTTTTTTTCTTTCAAAAAAAAAAAAAAAAAAAAGCAAGGGTAAATACACCTTGATTAAAGTCCTGTATATTTAATAAACTCCACCCTTACAACAGTGCTTATACGGTTTCATTCAATTGTAATCGGTTACAAACGACGGTTATATATATATATATATATATATATATATATATATATATATAAATATCATAAAAGTTTTTTCATGATTACCGTTCATCATTGTAGCAATATATTTCGAATTTGAAAAAAAGTATAATAAATACCTCACATAGATTAAAATGTTGAATTAGCTCGTAAAAATATTAACAATTTGAACAACCATTTTATTATTACGATTTAATAAAAATGCCATCATAAGATGTATGAACTTTTTAAAGGTGTTTTTGAAAAAAGAACAAATTTTTAAAAAAATTTAAATATATATTTTTTGTTGAATTCTGCTATGAAATAAGGAACGATCTGAAATGTTGCCGGAAAATAGCTCTCTTGTCTACTGAAAACACCTTTTGCGGATATCTGATATCGAAAAACAGATTTATTTCGTTTTAACATTACAATTTCTTACCAAACCGTGCCCTAGATACTGAAAAAATGTTTTCCCTCAAAACGTCCGTTCGTCTGTAAATACTGAAGTGCCTAAATTGCACCAAATATTAGAATTTTCACCACAAGTTGTATTCTGCAATCGGTGGGGATGTTTTCGTGGTCCCCCAAAATCGATTCACTCAAAATTGCTAGGTACAATGTAGTTATAAAAATACAACGTAGTTATACAAAGGCACAGGTATAATCTTCAGAATTATTTTCAGCATTCCTTAACCCATTTCTTCACAAGGTATAAAAACATTAAATTAATGTAACTCTTTGTCTCAATATTTCTACTTATTTATCTCCAATTGAACTAATTATAACCTCAAAAAATCTAATAATTATCAGAAACAAGGAAAAATGATGCGTTTTCCCAATATAGGGTTCCGAAAATGAATCGTAGAGAAATTAAAAAGGCAATGTTTTCAAAAAATGTTATAATGTATGAATTGACTTTTTTTTTTAGAATAAACAACTATTCTAGGATAAACAGTTATATTCGAGGTGTCTGCATCGCAGCCTATTTGAATCACCACATCTTGAAGCGACAACGTGGAAACGATAACTTGAATAACTATATTCCTCACTGGATTCTTGAAGGCGTGCAGATACTGAAGTTACATTTGTGTCCAGAAGAAAAACGGGGGGCCATCTCAGCATTTGCTCAATGGATCAGGGAAACTGGACGAAAAACCTGATCGAGATGGGGGTTATTGACCCGGAGGCTGCGGTACAATACTTGTTACAGGTTGTTTACATTTATACAGTCCAAATGGTAAATAATGCATTATTTATCATTCTTACAATTAATGTTACTTTCCTTGTGATGCTCAATATAGTCTCTAATTGTATAGAAACAGTTCCGCAGCAAAAAAGATTTCACTTCGTATTTCAACTTTTCTATCGAATTTAATCGCTTAATATCATCTAGCAATGTGTTGTAAAATAATGTACATGTATTGTATGTGAATTTTTTGTAATGAGTTGTTGATACTATCACCTGATGAATATGATTTATACGTCGAGTGTTATAGTAATAGACATTGGTATTTTCTGAAAATATATTCCCGCCCTTAAACCAGTCATTTTTGTCAAAAACCACTGATTCGTAAATCAACAGACAGGGTAAAATTCCTAGTTTAATAAAGAGACTTACAAGAATCACGTGGGTGGGATTTAGTTATTATTCGTGCAATACGTTTTTGTAATCTAAAAGTCTGGGAGCTATAAGATGTATTTCCCCAGAATATTATGCTCTCAGGCGGGAATGAACATTCGCGAAATATACACAACGAGCAATAAATATGAAGGCTGACTGAATTTGCAAGAATTCTGAACGTGTAGCACAATGAACTTAATTTTGTGTTCAATTCATTTAAATGGACGTTCCATTTAAGGTTTGACTGAATTGAGAGATCTAAAAATGTTGTTGTCTTAACATCAGTCAATTGTACACGGTTCATTTTCAATGGAGTACAAAATTATGTACTTTAAATGGAAAACTGCATTAAAGTTTTCATTTACTATTAATTTATTTCAGAACCAATTCATCACATCAAAACATCTGATACTGTACTATTTACGGTTCCTTTATTGCGATGAATGTTTGTGTCATCCGCAAAGAGAACTGTTTTTCCGTTTCAAATCGTCGAGGGTATATCGTTTCTGTATAGTATGAAGAGAACAGGCCCTAAATTCAATCTTAGAGGAATTCAGCGTGCAATTGGCAAAGAGTCGAAAATGTGTGTACTTAATGTTCCATCTTTCCGGGAAGGTATTTCCACTCTCTGAGATCGTTGTCTAAGGTACGAACAAAACCAATCTAGGGCACTCGGTAATTTTGAAACATAATTTTATGATGAACGGCGTCAAAAGCATTTGAGAGATGTAAAAATAATCCAATAGGTGCCTCGTTTTGATTCAATGACTAGGCGACATCTTTAAGAAAGGAAAATATGGCTGTTTTCGTACATTTTGATTTTCTGAGTCTTATGATGGCTATCTGAAAGCGCGTCGTGTTTACTGAGAAAGGTTTTCATTCGTACATAAAAAATTCGCTCTAACATTTTTGGGGGGGAAAAAAAAAAAGAAGAGAAATACACCGATAATTTTGAATTTCATTTTTGTTACCTTTTTTGACGAGCGGCTTAATCTTACCAGTTTTGAAAATATCTGGAAACGTTCCGATGCTTAAAGATGCATTAAATATGTGAATTATC
Organism: Teleogryllus oceanicus; assembly: GCA_964035755.1. Classification (NCBI taxonomy): domain Eukaryota; kingdom Metazoa; phylum Arthropoda; class Insecta; order Orthoptera; family Gryllidae; genus Teleogryllus; species Teleogryllus oceanicus. The sequence continues at coordinate 71,049,601 of CAXIVR010000007.1, read as the reverse complement.
ATGTGTATAATGGCAGGCGCACAGGTCTTTAACAAAGAGTCCTGGACTTAATCTAAACCGGACGAATACACTTTAATTTACCGATTATTTTGTGAATTTAATGGGAAGTTTCGGAAGCGAACAACGTGTCTAAATTTGTGGAGGAAATGTCTGATTTTCAATTTTGTGAATGAAGTGAGATCGGCAGAAATTCTCGTATTGGTTAAAGAGACTAGCCACTGTTGCCGGATCGTTCACACTTCTATGGTTATATTTTAAAACAACATTCTATACAAGGTTTCTAGTTGATTTGGTGGTATTTTTTATTATATTCCACATTGCTTTTGTTTTATTATCTGAATTCAAAATATCCTGATCGTTTTTCATGATTTTAGCCTGCCTTATGACTTTTCGTAACAATGTTTTGTATTTTTTAAAGTAGATAAGGAAATCTTGAGATACGTCATGACGTTTAGAAATGAAAGAAAGAATTCGCTTGTTTTTACAAGATGTCCTAATCCCTTCTGTTATCCAAGAATTGCTTTTCCGTGAAATATTTAATTTTCGTTTTTGAAGAGGAAAGCAAGTGTTAAAATGAAATGAAAGAGTTGAAAAAAGAAGAATTATATTTGTCGTTTGTATCAACAGTATTATAAACCGCTTCCCATGACTTCTGCATCAAGTAATCAATGAATAATTCAATTTTACGTTTAGTAAACAATCTAGTCATACGTGTATTATGTATTGTGTCAGTGATCGCATTTCTTATAATGGTAAGGATTTGTGCATCGTGATCACTGTATCCTAAATCTTTTGTTTCAACTTCATATCGAGTAGTAGTTTTTTAATTATAATTTGATCAATTGCCTTCATCGAATGTTGTGTGATCCGCGTAGGTACATTAATTGTAATGTCTAAGTTGAAGGAATGAATTAAATTGAGAAACTTTTCTTTCTCGCAAGATTCCACCAGAAAATCAATGTTAAAATCTCAGCATACAACAATGAATTCAAAGGAGCGATTGCTGACTTTGTTAAGTGTTATCTCCAGTTTTTTTAAGAACAAAATATAATCACTTTTAGTGAAGTAAGATATAGTACAACAGAAACTTCGAAAAAATTTTCAATGGAATACACATTTAATTCCGCCAAGGGGATAGAATCAATATTATTTCTAACGTAAATACAGGAACCCCCATACGTAGGACCTATTTATTGTCAGTGTCCGTATTTCTTACAATGGTAAGAATTTGTGCAATGTGGTCACTTTATCCTAAATCTTTTGTTTCAATCGAGTACTTTTGTTAATTATAATTTGGTCAATTACCTTCATCGAATTTCGTGCAAGTACATTAATTGTAATGTTATTTCTAAGGTAAATAAAGAACATGCTATATTTAGGATCATTATATGATTCTTTCTCTCTGTAATAAAAGCCTGCAAGGAAAAGTTAGGAATTTGGAAAATGCTATGTTCATTAGGACATAACCAATCTCATGTAAACCAAAGAACATCCATCACTCTGTAGAGCTGCCTCGATAAACTCAGTTTTATTTGAAAGGGATTGAACATTGTGGTGCAGTATGTTTATCTTTTGCAAGTACCTACACGGATTTTTTCTGCTGCATCTGACTGTAGTTGCTATATATTTACACTATTTTTACGTCGAGTGCGTGGTCGAAGGTTGTAATGTGCCCGGCAGTGACAGGCTGTGAGGAAAGCCTGTCACTGTAGCCTGTCTGGTATAGATGAATTGGTAGTGGGAATGGGGGAAACGGGAGTAGGTTCAGAGGAGGAGGTAAGAGGGTTCGAAATAAAAGTGGGGGTGGACAACGTAAGGAAGGTGAAAAGGACGGATTTTTGGCAGGAGACTGCGTAGGACTGAAGTTGATGATGTATTGTGCTAGCTTGTTACCGACTGCATGTTTTCCAGCAAGGTTAATGTGAATACCATGCCGGGTGAAGTGTTTTTCTGAGAGGAAATTAATTCCAAAACGTGTGACACTTGTTTCAGTCAGTTGCAGTTTTAATTGTTGGTTTGCGTGCTTAATCTCGCTGCATGGTGTTCGTCTGTTGTACCAGAAGGACAGTCAAGACTATATTGTTGTTATTTTAGGCGGCTTATTGTAATTTGTTTACATGTTGTTCAGGTGTAAAGTTACCGCCCTAGTTAATGTCACTCTGACCTCCTAGGATAATGGCTCTGTCCTGATTGGTCAGTGTCTTCGTGTGGGTGTCAAACACTGCAGTCACATCTGCAAACCTCCAGTCAGGTTTAAAAATAGATGAGACTTAGAATTTGGAGGGTAACTTCCTACTGAGAATGGAGGAAAAGTGGCGGCCATGTTTGTCAGCTAAAAATAAGTACCCTTTTTCAGGCTCAGTAGGATTGTCTTTGTTTTCAAGTGAGCTAGGATGCGCAGCTTTACGTGTTTTGGTTTTGACGCGCTTCCTAGCCTGTTTGCGTTGGTTTGTGCATGAATTTGTCGATGGTAGGGAAGGGTGATGAGGATCAGGAAGGCGCGGGAAATCTGTTACATAATCGAAAACACTAAATTGGTTTTGAGTTGTGACTGGATGGGGTGCCTGTGTCTTTTGTACAGTCAGGGGTGTCCGGTTGGTATTATTCGCGGTGTTGCCGACTTGTACCCAACCGTCTGTGTAGCGAACCACCTGTTCCAATCTTCGGATATGTTGATATAAATTATTTTTTGTGTGTAAAGACTTTCAGAAGGGCGGCTTTGAGAGTGTAGAGAGTAAGAAGAGTAGAACGAGCTGTAGTCATTTCACCAATGCGTTTTAACGTACGTGATAAAAATGGAAATAAGTACCCTCGCTTGCACAAAAAATGGGCGATGTCCTGAGCCGAACTTTACCAGAGTTTTCCGACCCCTGCCCCGCCCTGCGGGATCGAGCTGACCAATCCGCTTTAGCTTCATTTCAGGAGGCGGACTATTAATCTTGAACATTACAAAATGGCGGTGATGGCGAGTTATATTATAGTAAATATTTGAATAAAAATTATAAATCAACCAACAGTTTTACATAAATTTTTGTATATACATTTAATTACATAAATAAAGGCATGCAATTTCCCAGTAAGAACATATTTTAAAACTGTTATAAAACGGTTTTGCAAAAAATAACACTGGACAACGACTATTAAGCTCCATGTCTACATTTCGTCGTTTATTATTGTAATATTTATATAAAAAGAAATTAATAAAATTAAAATTCAAGAATAAACAAAAAATGACAATAAATTCATTTGGCTCGCATAGATAAATTAATGTAGATGATAGCCACAAATTGATTTTTTTCCCTCTGCGACATGAAATGTCAGTTAATATTAATTACATCCGATCGCCTCAACTGTAATTTTTGAAACTGTATGGCATCAAATGTTTATTAAAACTTGTCAAGCAAAAGATATTGAAAATATGTTTCATAAAAAATGTTAACATTACAATCATTGGGGATAACAAGTAACATTTTAAGCACGTGATTTGGATATTGAAATTCAACCATCAAAATTTGAATTCAGCCCAAGAAACTGCATTTTTTTAAAATACGATAAAAGGTGTAATATTTATATTTTGAACTATCTATTATTACAATTAATACATTGAAAAATTAATTGTTGAATTATATTAAATTATGGTTAACTTAGTATTGAAAATTCCTTCACTCACGGGAAAATTTCGAACTTTTTGGAAAGTATTAATGAACTCTCTGATTTTTTCCGAATGTTTATTAAGGTTTAATGTACGTAATATTACTCTCGATGATAATAATTAATACAATTTTCTTAAATATTTTAAAAGCCGACAGTTTATAAAAACATACGGACGGAGTCACTTCTATCCGAATAGCGCAGGGGCTCGAAATTCGTTGGTACTTTTCATAACCGATGAAAGAGCACGTCGAACCAAATGTTTCATACATTTTATTTCATTATAAAGCAGCGCCTTATCTCTACTGTTATGATAATATTTATCTCGAACCGTTTTCAAAAATAAAAGCAACTTGATGTGTGTTGATGAAATAGTGCCTTTTAAATCCAATTTCTCGACGAAATCCGCAGACAGAACCTAAATGAATCGAAAGTAAGCAAATATCATTGTAAATAACAAATGTGATATGACACATGCACCTCGGTAACGACATAAAACCGCCAAAAACTAAGTATCAATCTAGGAATCGCTTAGGCCAGGGCCACTCAACCATTTGCTCCGAGGAGGAGCCGCCGTTTGCTCCCTCCTCTGTCAGTGCAGTAGCTCCACAGATAGAGCGGATTACGTCACCGAATATCGATCGGCGGTATATAGCACAGTGGGTCGCGTCTTATTTCTACAGAATATTGTGATGGTTTATCACAAGGGAAATATAAAATTCTAGGAAAATAATATAAATTTAATATATCGTAGTAAACACGATAGGCGCAACAATGGCCGAAGGAAATTGATGCAAAAATGCGATCGTTTAGGAAACACGGAAAAAATAATACGAGTGATTGAAGGGCGAAAAGCAGAACACACAAATGCTTTGTTTAAATAGGAACGGACACGTGAGAAAATCCGTGGGAAAATAAGTCATTTACGAAAGAATTAGGATAAAAGTCAAGGAATAAATGAGTTCACATGGACGAACGAACGACCAATCAGGATTGTTGTTCCAAACAACATCAGCTCATGCGAGCAATGAAATCTATGCGCATTATACGGGAAGAAGAAAACCACGGTGTAAGATATAAAGGTGTGTTCACTCCCAGTCCCAAGTTGAAGCTAGTGTGAGGCTAGTTCTCGTAGTTCTCGCATGTAAGCGCTGCGATCTGTTTGGGCATGACGTAGCATGACCATGATCCATTTTGACAGCCTCCGTGGCCAGCTCTATTTCAAATTTCAAATCAGAGAGATTTGCGACAGTCAAGAGAGTGAATAGTTTTGAAAATGGGTAGATGTTTTGTAAAACTGTGCAGTAGTGACAGTGCAATATGTAATTCACAGGAAACTGCTTTACTTTGTGCCCCCAAGCAAGAAGATACAAGAAAGAAATGGGTTGATATTGTTTCCCAGAAAAAAAGAAAGTTGAGAGAGAGCGATTATGTCTGCGAAAAGCATTTCAACAGCGAAGAGATCATTGTTATGCGAAATGCTGTAAGTACACATTTCAAGAATTTATCGTATACTGTGAATGAGTTAATTGTAAAATAATTAAAGTAATTTGTATAACGCCACACTATCAACGCTGAGAAATGTAACCCAGTAAATAGGATTGTTGTTCAGACGGCCGCGTCGAAGGCTGGGGCGCCGACGCCTCGACCGACACATCGCGGTCCTCTCAGGGCTGTACTTGGCAGTACCGCGAGGTGTCGGTCGAAACGTCGGCACTCAGCGCCTTCGACGCGGCGTCACCCGGACAATTCTGGATCATAACTCTGGTCGCGAAGCCACGATATCACCTAAGTAAATTCATTATTTATATCAATTAGAAAAAAAATAACATTCAAAATTATCCACAAGTTAAAGCATATAATCAAAGAATATAAATGAATATTTTGTAATACTAAATTATTAAACAGTTTTCAGAAGTCACTAGGAAAAAACTTAAACCAGAAGCTGTTCCAAGCAAATTCAAACTTGATGATTCTGGGAATTTTTACAATGGTATGTATTTTAAATAGCATTAAAAGTAGATAACTTTTAGAGGACATGATTTACATGACAAGAAAATAGGATTGTTCATAATTAAAATTGGAATTTTTAAGATATTTAAATGTAAGAATTCATCTATTTATTTTAGATTCCTGTGAAACTGTTGTACTTTCAGCTGTTATCATGGATGCAGCAGATGTAAGGATTGTGGCAATGAAACACCATGCCCAGGAAACATCTGGTGACTATGATCCTCATACTGTACATGTTATTGGCATGATAAAATTCAAGTTGCTTACTGTATATTGTTTAATATCAATTGCTTTTAATTATACGAATAACAAGCAATGTATAACTGCAAAAAGTATAAATTGCTATTTCATTCAATAACAAATATATTATTTTAAAACTAATGTATTTTCAGCAGATGATAATGAAAAAGTGTTTGAACCAGCTGAAACTGTTCGTAATGTTCTCGATTTTTGCAAAGGTATGTGTACTTGCATATTACTTTTTAATCATTTTTTTCCGTCTAATTATAATGAATTACAAGTAATGATACATCTGAAAAATGAAAATTACTATATTCTTAAACCAAAAATGTATTATTTTAATACTGTTCTGTTTTCAGAAGACAATAATGAGAAAATGTTGGAAGCAACAGCCACTGTTAATGATATTCAAAATTTTAGCAATGGTATGTCTATTTGCATATTACTTTTTGATATTTTTTTTCTTCTAATTATAATGAATTACAAGCTTCTAACAGTAAAAATTACCAACTAATTGAATTAAAAACCTTTTTTTCATTCTATTAAATTTTTCAGATGATAAGGAAAATATGTTGAGAGGAGTCTCAGGAATTCCTGAAAATTCTCTGAATATCTGTCAAGAATTAATTTTTGAAAATGATTTTAAATACAAATCATTCATCTTCCTGGGAAATCTTGGGACATGATGAGAAAACATGAACTGTAGACAATTTGATTATTTTTCACAAATTGTTGCGAAGACATAATTATAAAAATATTATTGATGTTATTTCTTTACAGGTAAGTAGGTACTGTGCATAAATACTGTAAAATGAAATATGTGATTTAACTAATTATTTTAATGTCAGACCAGCGGCACTTCCGTATTTTAGTCAATTTTCAAAGTATACTAAATTTATATATTACATGTTTATTACTACTAAAACTGATCTTCATTTACCTACACTAATACTTTTAATATTATCACTATTATTTTTATTATTACTATTATTCAAGTATTGTTGTTATTATTATTATTATTATTATTATTATTATTATTATTATTATTATTAGCATTATTGAGCCTATTAAGTGTCACATGAAAGACTCTCAAAGAATTTATGACCTAACCTTTCCATGATTGTCTACCCACAAAAACATAATGTTATCTTTGACATACAAACTGCCCACTTGTAATCAGAAGTGAGGAAGTACACTCAGAAAATAGACATACGATCAATAACTCATAATACCCATACTGACTTTGCGCATACAGAATTAAGATATGCTGATACCAGATGACATAAAAATTACAAGAATAAAATATAAAAGGCTAATCAAAACAAATTACGTAAATCAAGTCAGGGAATCTAAGCAATTTACAATTACATATAATAAGTACATATCCAACTGTCTTGAAATTGAGATACGGGCAAATGACTGTATGTTAATGTTTTGTAATACAAGTAACATGCATTATATATGAACATTAATATTGTGACATACCCATTTGTCACATTAAAATAAATTAACATTTATTTGTAGACAATATGGTGGAACATGCATTACGAAATATCACGAGAGCTAGAGCTTAGCAACGACCGTGAATAAACAATGTAGTTTTTGTTTTTTTGTACCGCATTAACAGTTCTGGATGCCGAAAGTAGAAAATTTAGATTGGGCGAAGAAGTTTAGACGGTCAGCTACACTAAAATATAACAAACGTATGGATTGGCTGGAGAGAAGGATTTGGTCAAATGTTATGGAAAAAATGAAGGTAGTTTTATCACGAATTCGAGGGATGAATCATGCAGAAAGATTTCATTCTGCTCTGAAACGCGCTACTGAACTGATCGTATGTTCGTGAGAGGGAACGAGTACAATCGAGATAGAATTGGGTTATCAGTGAAATTTTAAGGACAGTGAATGGTATTGCAGATATTTTGATGTGGAAGCAATATTGGTGTATAAATTGGAACTTTGGACTACGGCAAGATCGCAAGATATTGACTGAGTAGTCTACGAGGGACATCAACGAAGAAAAGATGAGCTAACTATGGCATAAATTGTAAATTGAAAGAGATCTGATCAAAGGCCTAAAAATTGTAAATTTCTAAATTGTTTACAAAAAGGCAAAATAAACTTTGTTGAATTTTGTTCTTTTTAGAAAAGAAAGTGATTTTTCATTTACTGGAATCCAAACAGAAATGAACTAGGAATAGAATCATTCTATTTCAGATTCCCAGCTGCGCTGTATAGTCGGCGGATCCTATAATCCATTACAGAGGTAATAGGGATTATAATATATCGTGACCCATTGACCCAGCAAGCCGGACTCTAAGATCTTTAGCAGATATAGATGTAGAGAGAGAGGAAAATTTTGGTATATCTCAATATATTGAGAATAAAGTATAAAAGTAAACTGAATGTTAAGTGTATGTAATTTATATATTTATAAATCTGTGATGTTAAGAATTGTCAATCATATTTTGTACTTATATTGTTATTGTATTTTTTTGTAACATTTTGTAATTTTATTTCAGAAAATAATGTATGTATTGAGTATTATTAATATTGAAATAAAGAATTAATTGAATACCTCATTCTTTTTATTAATTTGTAGGTAATTTCAGATAGCTCTTGTAGGTAATTCTTCTAGGCAGGCTGAACCTTACTTGTGAGCTATTCAATCCATCAACATGGACATCCATGCTAGTCCAGCCATCATCCTCACATTCAATTTATTGCCCCTCAATACTCCTGTCTATAGTCATCATTCTTGTCTTGACTTCTTTTATTGTTTGGAAAGAAAATTTCCTGTAACTTGTATAATTTATTAACTGCAAGATTTATTTAGTCAAAAATAGTAAAAATTGAATGACGTATGAGGAGGAGTACCCTCTGCAAACGTTTTTTTGAGCTCTAAAATCTCTTCCCAACATTTTAACTGTAAATAATTGAAAGATGAATAAAAGTGATTAATAATTATAAAAAATTTAAAAAACCTGAGGTTTGCAACATTTAAAACACTACAAGTTTTGCTCCTGAGTTCTAGAAAATTTATTTGCATCGGTAAGTAAATGAATCGTGGGTGGATTTTTGTACGTTAACAAAATAGTAACGCACCTCCTGTAGCTCTACTCCTACCAGTACAAGCAATAGAGTCAAACAACATGCGTGCACATGGGAAGCTGCATTATACCCAAAAGCAAATCAAGGCATATCAAAATTTCTCGATGGATCAAAAGAATCGCACATAAAACCTCATCAAAAGTGGGGATTATTGATCTCTCAAGCTGAAGAACATTACTTGTTAAACGAGTATGCAGTCTTTTTAAACCTTTACAGTACAAATGTTAAGTAATGCATAATATATCATTGTTTTGTTAAAATCAACATTATTTTTCTTTTTGGTGGTCAGTAATTCTAATTGAATAGAAACAGTTAAGCAGGAGAAAAGATTTTACTTGGCACTTAAAATTGTGTATTGATTTTAATTGTTTAATGTCATCTGGCAATAAGTTGTAAAATAACATACCCATATTATATAAAGATTTCTTGTTGTGAGCTGTTAATACTGACGCCTCATGAATGTCATTTCTTTGACATGTTTCGTAGTAATGAATATTGGTATTGTGTGGTACTGATGATTTGTAAGTAATCATCAGTAATAGGATAAAAATTTTATTTTTATTAAACAATCTCAAAAGAATGTGCAAATATTATTGCAAATGACTATTTCTTATTATAAAATTATTAATTATATTGAAATTGTCTTCACAAATGGATTTTAGTACAATGTAAAAGTAGTATATCCCATTGATTGATTGCTATATTGCATCAAGATTCAACGCTTGATTTAATGGTAACAACAGTGGCAATAACTTGTTTTGTTGTTGTAATATTTGTGAGTTTTTAATAACGCCTCACCTCCTGATTTAAAATGCAAATCTTCAATCGGTGGTAAATTTTAAAAATAACACTCATCGCACATTGTAATACATCGAAATAGGCTTTAATACATTTACGTTAGCGTTTCTCCGATTGACAAAAATACGCTGGAAACGTGAGCGGCAAATTCATGCCGGCCATCACCTGGCCACGACTTATGCCCACCGTGCGCACCGTAATGGACGAGTTAGGAATTAGCCTCAAACCGCTTCAGAAAATCTGCCCAAAAGGCGGCTAGTTGACACACCTATATATCTTACACCGTGAAGAAAACCAAGAGAGATAGTTGAAAGGCACATACTATGAACCATAGACATATAGTACTAGACTGGCAACGTCCTATCTCGTAACATTGGCGCTAGTGAAGCCAAAATCTTGCGCTCGTTGCCATCTTTGTCACTACAGGCCTGTTCCTGCTGCCTGCGCTGTACGTGTTAAATTAATGAGCTTTTTTCAATTTCGAATTGTTTCTGTTGTGTTTTGTGATTTTTGACTACTTCCACCGCCATGGTGAATACTTGCATCGTGTTTGGATGCAATTTCTAGAATTCGCGACACAAGGGAAAAGAAATTGGAATTTCAATACACCGGTAAGTTACTACCTTCTCTTTACCTAGTTAGTGAATTTTACTGACTGTTGACGATTTTTGATGTTAAGATTGTATGATTAAACAACTAATTAAAATTGAGTAAGAAAAGAATAAGTTTGTGTTGATTAAAGTTCCTGAGGAGTGATTTGTAAACCTAACCTCTAATGCCTTTTTGTTTTGTTCTGATTTTGATTAGTTTTCCAAAGCGAGAAGATTGCAGAAAAGCATGGGTTAATGCCATTAGGAGGGAAAACTGGCAACCAACATCTGCGTCTGGTGTTTGCTCCCAGCATTTTCGTCCAGAAGATATGGACTTAACCGGCCAGAACAGAAGACTAAGAGAAGGAGCTGTCCCGAGGATTTTTCCGGCGTATCCTTCACATCTTCAAAATCATGTGAAGACAGCGCGAAAACGACCTAAACAAAGAAATTCGTCAGAAAACGCAATTGAGTGGCATCAATGAGCGATAATGAGGCTCATCGGCAATGCGCCTCACAGCCCACAAGTATCTCCACACAAGAGAAAATTAATTGAGGAACCAATAAAATGCAGTGAAAACTGTGCAGTGCTAAGAAAATAGTGCATTGCAGCAGAAAGTGAGGCGCTAGGAAAAAAGTACAGACTGATCAAGATATTATTGACTCTTAGTAAGAGAGAAGTTGTTCCTGGAGTAATGCTGACATTTTAAAAATAGTTTGCAATCAGATGTCTGTTCTTAATATATGACAGCAAGAATTCAAGTACTAGTGTGTTTGACGATGCTTATGATGAAAGATTAAGGTCATTTGGTTTGACACTTCATTATTTTTCCCCTAAAGCATAGCTATTGTAGATTAATGTAAATAGCACAAGTAATTGTAGAATTGGGGATAATCCTCATCTTTCTGTAAATATTTTTAATTTAGTTGTTTATTTAAATTTCAGTTTTGGCATAAATTTTATTGTTTTAATGAAACAGATCAAGGTGATCATGATATTGATTTCAATGCTACCTATAACTGAAATTTATTGTATGTGTAAAGAATGTAATTTACTTTTGGGTCAACTGACCTCTCCATCTCGACTGTGTTTTCATCCAGTTTCCCTTGATCCATGAGATCCATGCCGAGTATTTGTCCCTGTCTTTCTTCTGGATATTTAAATGTTATTTTTTTTTATCCCCCTCTTAAATGTCAATACAGAATGGACAGTAGTTCTGTTTTTGACTATAAAGCAATAAAACCGATTTAAAACTTTGAGATTAATTTTTTTATTTCCCAAAAATATTTCCTGCTCAATATTGGAGTTTTATTAGTAACTGTACGTCGAAAATTTGTGTTCATGGATTTTCTAAAATTTCATTGACGTATAGCAGTATATGTTCATGAGTGATAGTGTAGTGATCCAATATGGCGGCGGGCGCAATCAGTTGGCTTCAAAAAGAATCGTTCATTGCCAGTCTAGTACTGTATGTCTATGCTATGAACAAAAGAGGTGAACTGATCCGGCGTTGATGGAGTACAGATCGCAGAGAGAACGGATCGGGTGCTGATAGTATGCAGATCGAGAAAGAGGGTTGCTCGCGATGTCAGTATATTTAATTTTAAAGCTACCAAACGTAAACAACGTGACTGATAGGAAGTATTTTATATCACGGAATTAAAATAAGTAATGAAGGGTAATTACGTGTGTGGTATCATGGACATCAAGGGAGTTACAAAACATGGTAAAATGGAATTGGAATGAACAATGCATCGGTCAAGAAGGCAGAAGCTTCATAAAGGAAAGTAAAACGGGGACACTTTGGTTGAAATTTTCGAATTATTAATGTAAGAAGATCAAGTTTTGTCATAAGCAGAATTCAATTTTATTATCATTCTTTTATAATTATTTATAAGGAGTAGAACGGCCGAGCATGCAAAGAGGAGGGAATTGTAATAGATTCTTTATTTAATAATAACAGATTGTTGTGTCAATCAAGTGTGTTATTTGTTTTCTTTTCTTTGTTTTTATTCATTCATAGCAAAGGTGATATTAGTTACAACTGGAGCCGAATCAACAGGAGCAGAAAACATCATAATATTTCCTGTAATAAGTACCAGGAGGTAGTTTAAAATAATACGTAATGTTTTTGTTTTGTCTGAATTCTTGTAGAGGCAGACAATCGAACCTACGATAATATAAATTTACCCTGATGGCAGCTAAACCCTATATAGATATGATAGGAAAAATATACGCTAAGATTTTCGTATTATAATAATATATATTATAGGGGAAAAGAAGTTACAATATATTCCATTTTGCTCGGACTGAAAACGTCTTACTGCTCTGGGAAAGGATATTAAGACAGAAAATGCAGATCTTCAATACACAGACATTTATTGGTTATCTACTAGATATAAACATTTGATTTGAAAATAAAAAGACAATTTGCAATGCAGAATGAATAGAAAGGTATCTTTTTGGAGATTGCGCCAGCTATGCCAAATGTTTAGTTGCAAAAAAGTGCTCAATCACATGAAGAAATTTAATTGCAGCGACATTACATAGTTTATCATGCTGCTGAATATGAAAAGTATTATAAAGGTTACCTCAAAATGTTCCTAAATAAACTAGTCATGGAAATTCTGAAAGTAAAAGAAATTAAAATTAAAAAATTAAGCTGATTGTAAAATCAAATTCTTTTCTTACACGATTTAAGTAATTTTTTTTTGCAATATACTGTCTATTTTTGGAACAGATTACTTAGTGCAGTTGAGCCGTTTTTCAGATTGTAATCTGTAATGGAACTTCTCATTCAAGATTTACAAATTTTCAAAGAAGAAAATAAGCACTTTTTTGTAAACTAAACATTTGGCATAGCTGCCGCAATCGGCGAAAATATACTTTTCTTCCCATGCTGCATGGAAAATTGTCGGTGTGGACGCTCTGGTCTGCGAAGTGCATCGATATCCATGTTTCCGCAGCTGGAGTTATCGGGACACTGTGACAGAGGTTATCCCAAGCAGGGTAACGCTCGGGCTCCGGTGACTTGCTCTTGGTAGTCAACACGGCTCCGCGCTGCCGATTCGCTCTGTTTGAGCACCCCTAGCTTATACTTGGATTTTTCCAACGCGGCGGCTGAGGGTAGTATCTCAAACATGGAATTCGGCACGACTTTTTGAGTCATTCTCAGTTCTGCTGCTAGAGTCGCTTCATGTGCATCACTGCTTGATGCGGTCACGATCATGCGACATCTTACGGCAGGGGCAAGAAAGATGCACAAAGTCGTGTCGAATTCCATCTTGGAGATACTACTCTTAGCCGCCACGTTAGAAAAAATCAAGTATAGGCGATCAAAAGAGGTTGCCACCCAACACTTTCCCGCCAAAAGTCGTAACGTCATTCTGACATATCTATAGTATTCACAGACGGACGGACGTTTTGGCGTCAATTATCTTTTCGGTATCAAGAACCCACAAAACAGGGATTCTGGCTGCACCACGTGTTAGAGGATTTTTTCTTAATTTAGCAGCTGGATTTATCCACTTTTTCGGTATCAGGGTTCGGCAATGATTTTTTTCTGCCGATCTTTCTCTTTACTAGGTATATTACTCCTTAAATTCGTATGTATACGACAAAGTGATAAAAGCATCCATGGTGTTACCATCACAAGTTCTAACAGTAAAGAGTAATGACATCTCTATAAATCCCTCTTTTGCTTTAATGTTACTTTCTGTTCTTCCATTACTACTTCAGGTCCTACGAAGTCATCTCGTGGCGCAGAGCAATGTCGCTCGCCTTTCACCAAGGGGATCCGAGTTCGATTCCCGTGGAATCTCATGTGAAATTTGTTCCAACAAAACGAGTTTGGGTGCTTCACAAGGGCTAGTCCAACCCCTGTGAAGTGCCCTAAACCCTACCCCTATCCTTTTTCCTTCCCAATTTTATCCGCTGGGCATTGACGCTGGACATTGACGCAGGAGCGTGTGGTGGGAGGCGCGTACGCGGAGATGCTACCTAGCGGTCCTCTTGACAACAGACTGCGACGAAACCTGATGGACAGAAATATATAAATATATACGGTAACGGAGGATTACTCCAGATTATACGTAGAAAGTAACGGAGGATTACTCCAGTAGCGCTTAACATCCAAGAAGGGGTTAGGAGACGCGTTGCGTCGTGGGTTGACGCAACAAATGTAAATATAAAAAATAAAATATTTGTAGTACTACTTGTTATCACTAGCAATAAACAACAGAAACTTCTTTCTAAACTTAACCTTCCTGTATTAATTCTTGCTGATTGAAATTGTGCTGCCGCCTTTAGCACAATGAGGTGATGCAGAAGGAGCACCACTTCTGCTTCTTCCCGCGCGTTTTCTTGAGCACACACACACACACACACACACACACACACACACACAGTGGTGAAATTTCTAAGACCAGCATATGGAGGAACACGGGTCCTCCTGGAACACAGTCAGTCTCCCGACCACCGTGGCCAATGCCCTATTAGCTTCTGGTAATGTTAGAATAAGATGGGTAAATTGCCGTTTGCGTGAGAGGAAAACCCCCCTGAGGTGCTTTAAATGCTTAGATTTTGGACATATAAGTTGAGCATGTAAGAGCCCGTGCGACTGATCGAAGTTGTGCATGAATTGCGGCGATGATCACTTCGCTACGACGTGATAGCTGGGGACTTCAATGCTTGAGCCGTGGAGTGGGGGAGCTCGACTACGAATAAGAGAGGTCGAGCCGTCCTAGAATCATTCTCCCTCTTGAACGTAGTACTCGTTAACACCGAAGATACACACACTTTCCGCAGATGTGGTTTAGGATCTGCGGTGGATATAACGCTTATGACAGATAGCTTGTTGAGAATGGGAGTATCCTGGAAAGTCAGTGAACACTATACACACAGCGACCATCAGACGATTGTATACGAGATACATCCTGCATCTCATGTTGGACCGGGATATAAGGTGAGGGGATGGAAGGCCAAAGCGCTCGACAGGGAAGTATTCCGCCTTTGTTTGGAGAATCAGGGACGGCAGAGACTAAGGTGAGCCAAACTGGATAACCAGAGTGTGTGATGCAGCTACGCTAAGAAGAGGAACCAACCACCGGCGATTACCAGTTTACTGGTGGAATGAAGACATTGCTCAGCTTCGCCGTCCCTGCTTTCGGGCCAGGAAACTATTTCAGCGAGCTCGTGGTAAAGATAACTTTGTTCAATTGCAAGAACAATATGAATGGCCAGACTTCAACTGGTTAGTTGAAGTCCACAATCCGGGAAAGTAAACGTCTTTGCGCTAAAAGCCCGTGCGATGAAGTTGATAACTATGTTTGGGGTAGGCCATACAAGACGGTTATGGGTAAGTTTATAAAGTCACATACTCAGTCTCCAACCTGCCCTAACATTCCTCGGAGAATTGTGACAACTTTATTCCCACACCACCCTGGCCAACTGACGATCACCACGCCACTTGATACGGAAATGATACCACCAATCACTGAGGATAAGCTACTGCACGTAATCAGTCGAATTTGTAATTCCAAGGCAACCAGGACTGGATAATATCCCCAACATCGCCCTCAAGACTGCGATATGCGCTCTTAGTGAAATATTCGTGGACCTCTACGACACATGTCTGAGAGAAGGGATATTTCCTAAGAGATGGAAGAAAAAACTAGTACTTCTTCCAAAGGGGAAAAAAACCTCCTGAAGATCCAGCGTCTTACCCGCTGTGCATGCTCGATACCGCGGGTAAATTTTAGAACATATTATTAGCGCAAAATTGGAAGATGCAGGAATTGGAGATAAAGGAGGTGAAGTCAGAGAACCAGTATGGCTTTCGCAAAGGTCGTTCAACAATCGATGCTGTTAAGCTGGTCGTCGACACTGCCCGGCAGGCCGTTAACCCTTTAGGCGCTACGTGTGTTGTGGCATCAGCGCGACCCCGGGCCCTGAGTCACCCGGCCCGCTTGGGTCGCCTGTGGCCTGCATTCTTTTCGGGCGCGCGCCCTTTGTAGGGGGCGTGGCGCGGGGAGAAAACTGCTTATATTTCGCATCGTTCTTTTTGATCCGGGCTTTGGACCGGCACTGGCGAATTTAGAATTTAAAAAAAAAAATATTTATAATTTTTTTATATTTCTAAATTTATTTGTTTTTTTTAAATTAAGGCAGTAAGTGATTTAATACATTTCTTTGGTATGGTAAATCATGAACCATGGATGCACACATAATCCTACGTCACACTGCGCACACATGTAGCTGGATTCACGACGTAGCTGGTTCTTAGAAACGACGCATCTTCGCTGAGCTCTCTTTTTGGCGTTTCTGATGGGACGATAGTCGGAAAATGTCGCTGTGTCAGGCGAATCGCAGAAATCCAGAGAATGCAACCAAAATCAAAGCCAAAGTCGAATGTAATAATACTTCAGAAAAACGCTAACGCACAGCAAGGAATCTCAACACAAAGTGATGCACAAAAACCAAGATGGGTAGATTTTGCACAGAGATTTTTATTGCCCCAGCACCCTCCTTGGTGGAGGGTGCTGGAGCCATATAATTTTGCATGTTTTGACCTGCGCGCTGTCCAAGTACCGAGCGACTCCTTTGTCAGTCAACTCCGGCCGGCCGCCCGCCTCCGCCGCGAACGACGGGAAGATGAATTAGGCTTAAACACTCCTTGTACTCCCTCTATTGGTCAGAAAAAAATACTACAGATACTTAGTACTTTTAGGAAGCTGTAGATGTCGTACCAAGCCAATAGCCTGTACTGCCCCCTAGGAATAAAATCATAAAGAAGACTAAACATCGCGCGCCGGAAATATCCGGCATTAGCGCTCATGACATGACCGACCCGCGCCGGATATATCCGGCATTAGCGCTGGTGGCACAAAAGTCTTGCGCCGGATATATCCGGCATTAGCGCTGAAAGGGTTAAAGGGACCAGGTGAAGAAGAGGTTCAAAAAAGTACTGTGCAGTTGTAAAATTGGACATTAAGAATGCTTTCAACTCGGCAAGATGGAGTGTCATTCATAAGGCACTACATAAAATCAATGTACCTACGTACTTGAGAAAAATAGTGGCTGATTATCTGAATAGATGAATTGTAGTCTACAATACGGGTGATGGAAACGAGGTACACAACATCACCACTGGTGTCTCACAAGGTTCGGTGCTGGGCCCACTTCTGTGGAATATCATGTATGATGAAGTTCTTTGGCTCCCACTCCCAGAAGGAACCAAGTTCATTGGCTTCGGAAACGACATTGTCATCGTCGTCATCGGAAAATTTGTAGAAGAGATAGTTTGTATTTGCAATGAAGCCATTGTCATTGTTGGCTAGATTCCGCGGGATTGGAGCTTCCCGAACATAAAACAGAAGTGCTGCTCGTAACTGGCAGAATCCATCACTCTCAAAGTCAGTCACCACAACATTTCATCACGACCCGTGATAAAATACCTCGGCATCATGATTGACACGCGTTTGTCCTTTAAAGACCATTTGGACTACTCCAGCAAAAAAGCGGCGGTGATGAATGCTGCGTTGACTAGCTTAATGCCAAACACTGGAGGGCCAAGTCATAAAAAGAGAAAGCTCCTTGCCTTGGTCGTCACTTCGGTTCTACTCTACGGTTCACCAGTTTGGGCCAACTCTGCAGATACGAAGAGCTACGTAAGAGGCATGGCTTCACTACGAGTATATCGGTTATCTGCGCTGAGGCGCGACATGTGCGTTCTGCACTGTCTCCAATGAAGCTGTTTGCGCCATAGCCGGGATGATTCCGATAGATATAATTGTCCGTGAATGGCAGAGGTGTTACGACAAAAGAGACGGGAAGCAGAACTGCTTGGAACTAGCAGAGTGGCAACAGCGATGGGGCACGGCCTCCAATGCAAGCAAGACACCGATTGATTCCTACAGTTGAATCATGGATCAGTCGAAAGCACGGCGGGGTTTATTGTTACATCACGCAGCTTCTAACAAGACGTGGTTGCTTCAGAGCCTACCTTCATAGGTTCAAACTAGGTGATACCCCTCATTGTCCTGTGTGTCGGGATGTCGAGGACGCCGAACACGTGTTTTTTCAGTGCCCACGTTTCGCACCTCAACGACTAGCCACGGCCCAGATAATTGGTATAGGACAGTTGACTCCAGAAAACATTGTTTCATAAATGTTTGTTTCTGACAGCAATTGGAGAATGGTGTGCAATTTTGCATAAGATATATTGATAGAATTGAGACGCATAGAGAAAGGTAGGAATGATATCTCATGATTCCTCTCCCAATTAATTTCATGTGACGAGGTCACTATTCCACTCTCCGCGAAGTAATGCCTTTAGGTGGTTCCGCGGAGAGAATGGAGAAGGCAGATTCGTTTTCAGTGAGTAAAAATCTCACACGCTGTACGGGCTACCCAGTATCTTTTGAAGATAGGGTCGAAGTTTGTATGCACTTTTTGGCGTTTGTGGAACTTACGTGAATGTAATTTAGAGACTATTCGATTCCTGGAAGAGAAAGTCTTGTAGTTTGTGGTTTTATAAAATTCTAAATATTGTAAAGAAATAAACAATATGATAAATTATCTATATTATTAAATCTTTCATTAACTAAAATTTTGCAATTGCTTATAATGGATGGAATTGTGGCTTCTAATTTCCTTTGAACCGTAATATCATGTGTGTGTGATT
The DNA here is from genome assembly GCA_964035755.1 of Teleogryllus oceanicus. Classification (NCBI taxonomy): domain Eukaryota; kingdom Metazoa; phylum Arthropoda; class Insecta; order Orthoptera; family Gryllidae; genus Teleogryllus; species Teleogryllus oceanicus. The sequence continues at coordinate 71,030,514 of CAXIVR010000007.1, read as the reverse complement.
ACTGATCTTCTAGTATTCTGAGCATGGGGGAGCTTTTAACTTTTTGGCTAAGTTGAATTTGGGTGTTTGTACCTGCAATGCGATGAAAAAAATGATTTCGGTGCCATTAAATTCTCCAAATTATGGCGCATAATTTTTTTAGTTATGAAATATTCGGGTGGTTCTCATTTCTCTCTCTCGTAGTTAGGGGAGAGTTTCAAAATTTTGAGTAGTGGCCTATACAAAAACCAGAATTCAATTGTTTAGATCTATGCAAAAGTTTGAATTTTGAGTAAAATGGGTAGTAACTTAACTTCCCTATTTTGTAATCTTAAATCAGAGGTTTTAGGAATCAAAAACAATGTTTTTGGTGTCACTGAATAGCCCAAAATTATGGCGCAAGATTTTTTTGAGGTTTGAGAGAATGGGGAGGTTTTGATTTTTTGTTTTCGTATTTAGGGGTGATTTTCAAAATTTTGAAAAGTGGCGCTCGGGAAACCAAAATTCATTTGTTTCGACCGTACAAAAAATTTGAATTTTGAGGAAGTGGGGTGCTACTTTACCAACCCTTATTTTGAAAACTCATTTCGGGGGGTAGTGGGTACAAAAAATAATGTTTTTGGTGTTGACTGAAGAGCCCAAAATTAGCCTAAAACTATGACGCAAGAATTTTTGAGTTTTGAGAATTTGGGGTGGTTTTGGTTTTTGGTTTTATTTAGGGTGAGTTTCTGAATTTCAAAGTGAGGTTTTAGGAGCTCAAAATTCACTTGTTTCGACCAACAAAAAATTTGAATTTGAGTAAGTGGGGTGTTAGCTTTACCAGCCTCAATTTGAGGTTTTAATTTCCTGGGGGTGTTGGGAGTGTATTCAAAATTTTAAATGGGGGCTGAATTAGCCCAAACAGGTTGCACTAGTTTTTCGAAAGTGGGGTGCGTTAGCTTTACCGACGTGGGTCCGGGCGGTCCTTTACCTGGACCAAGCTTCCCCCAATTTTTTTGGAGTCTTTTGAAGATTTCCACGCAACACACACACACACACACACACACACACACACACACACACACACACACACACAGATAATAGGATTTGGATTTTCGTAACCTGGCGCCTGAGGAACTTCTCGATGGATTATGGCATGGCTTCTTGCGTCTTTCTCGGTTGTGCCGCCAGATGTCGCATGATCGCAACAGAATGAAACAGTACTGCAGATCAAGCGACATCTAGCGACACTACCGAGAAAGACGCGTTCGTGATGCGAGAAGTATTTGTGGAACAAGATTATTCCGTGGTGGAAACCCGTTGGTGTGCGCTGGCTGGATTGTACTCGTAGAGTAAACAGTAGTCAAACGTTACTTCTTGCATTTTACCTACTGGTGTTGACATTTCAATCATCGAAAATATGAGCGATGAATCTGTGGAAGTAGTAGTCAAAGTAGAACCTACAGAGGTTGGTGTTATTTTACAATGTTTGGTGATGTTTTAAACCATGTGCCAAAGTGAACAGCAATTGGTTGTACATTGTTTGAAATTTTTTTTATTAGAATGATTTCAGTTGAGTTTATGCAAAAAGTATGATGTTTTCATTAACATTATTTATCTTGTGGAAACTTCTAGTATGTCTAACAAAATTGTAACTTCTGAGTTATAGAGAAGATTCTGTTTTTATATGGCAAAAAAACGTATGTCAGCTTTCTTACATAGTTTGTGGAATTGTATAATTAATAAATAAATTTTCAGTATTAATCATTGTAATAAGAAAATAGATGGGTCCAGTGTTTTAAACTGATATTGAAACGTATTGTTCTTCAAATTACGTAAGCCGATGCACTGAGATTTTTATAATTGTTTTGAAACCTCCAGTTACTACACTGACAATATGTTATTGTGGCAGATGGTGTTTTCTGAAGATCAGGAATCGGAGGATGAGTCAAATTTCTCTCAGGATAATCTACCTAATAAAGTGATCCATCAGCAGCATGTAAGTTTTTGAACTCGAGAGGAAACTTTTCAAAACATATTGTCTGGATATACTCATAAGTTAAGATAGTGTGAATTGTGAATGAAATTTTGTACTTTTAATTTTTTCCTTATGGTATGTTTTTCTTGAATTCGGTTGGATTGTTTGGCCATTCTCTCTTTGTTCCGTGTGTTCAGCTTTTGAGCTCTTGGTGTTCTCTGATAATCGTGGTCCTTTCTCAATTTAGTTTATTCTACAAAATTATAGTAATTTATGTGCATTATTTTATAAAGTACTTAATTCCTAAATCTTAAATGGATTCAGATCATTACGTAATGTTACTATTTTGTGCTGCTTTCAACAACCATTTAATTTCAAACTAATGAGGCAGCGAAGGACAGTTTCAGGGTGAATTGCAGTAGATTTTGAAGAGGCCATTATAAAAAATGTTCAGTAATATTAATCACAATATGTATCATTGTAATTGTATCTTCCTTACTGCAAAAATGAAACAAAAAGTAAAGTACATTTACTAGAGGCACACCCAAGACCATTCTCGGTTTGGGATGATGGTAGGTTACAGATTTAGTGACCAACTGCCTTGATGTATTCATTTATTTATTTATTTATTTATTTTACGTCAAAAAAAAAACCAGTTAAAAACTGCGTATGACGTGCTATGGGGAAAAGTGAATTGTGTGCACATTTTCAAAATTTGATCCACACTGCTTACTACTTAAATTTTAAATTGGTGAGAAAAACAAAAACAAAAAAACTCCATGTAATAAAATCTATTTTCACATAAATAGCAATAAAATATCGAATTTGAAAGGGAGAAAAAACAACAAAAAACTCCCATGTAATAAAATCTATTTTCAAGGACAAATAAGCAATAAATTTTGGCTCTTATTACTTCCTGCCGCGACAACATGGAAACGATAATTTGAATAATTGTATTTCCCACTGAATTCTAGAAGATGTGCACAGAAAATGAAGTTACATTTTTGTCCAGAAGCAAAACAAGGGGCCATCTCAGCATTTGCTCAATGGATCAGGGAAACTGGACGAAAAACCTGATCGAGATATTCTTCTACACTTCTTTTAAGAATTTTTCATTTATGCTGAACATAATTTTTTTCTTGACTTATAATTAATATTTATGACATAAACAATTGATATGTTGAATGACATTAGTTAAAATAGAAAACTAGTAAAAGTAAATTAGTAATTACATATTTTAATACATATTTTTTTACGTATTTTGTCATTGAGTTCAAGGGAAGGTGCAAAAGGTGCCCCACGTGCTCAGTGCCGACTCTGTGATTTTTTCCGATTTGGGCTTCTAATAACTTCCAGGAGAATGCCGGTGCGGGGTTGCCCCCTCGTTTGCGAACAGTCCGCTTGCCCAGCTCTCGAACCCAGCCCCCCACACCCCAACCACCACCACCACCACCTCTGTCCATAGGTACATCATTACATTTACATAGCAATTATTATGGATTTCACTACACCTAGTTTGTGTGTTCACAAATGCACCCTAAGTTTCTTACCTATCAAAAATCTACTTGATCAAGAGGAAACGGGTTTTTTAATAAGTAAATTCTGTACAGTTGCTCATATTTTGACCGAATTCATTTCTGTCCAATCGAGTATATTTTTATTTAATGGCCTGCTCAAAACTTCTACAAAATTTTGAATTTTGCCCCCATCAAATTTCTAATCAAAACATAAAGTGTAAAACTCTGAAGACTGTATTTGTTCAAATTTTTTCTCTACCTGCAGCCTCCCTTGATTAATGTATATTAAAGATTCTTCTGGTGAGGAACTTAGAGAGGAAAAAAAGGACAAATGTTTTCCACAAACTCTGACTTTCAAATGTAATTGTCAAGAGGGAGCAAAACCATCCTCAAACTTTATTTCAATTGTTACTCATTAAAAGGACACCTTTACTCATTACCAACTAATGCTTTTCTGAATAGCCAAAGAATACAAACACTCGCAGAACTTTTTTGAAGCGGAGGGTTTCATGAAACCTGCCATATAATTATTAGAAATGAGTTCTAAGATATAATATTATATGAAGAATCTTGAATAACCTATTTTATGGGCCTTAAGGAGAAAATTTCTGAAAACTTAAGCTTTCTTTTTTTTTAGTGAGAAAAGTTGTCTTTGCGTAATTAGTAACTTTTTAAAAGGCTGCAAGTCTATTAAATGAATCAGTCACTGATCATATTTGTTTAATAAAGAAGAAAACGTAATTAAATAAAGGTGTTTCTTGAAGGGTTCCCAAGTGTGGGAAGTAACACACAAAAAAAAGGCGTGGGTGTAGTATTAAACTACAATCGCAGGCCAGCACTTGGTCCTTTGTTATTCCTATTGTATATTAATGATATGCCACAAGCTATAGGTAATCTTAGATCAGTTCTTTTTGCAGATGACACTGTCATATTAATGCAAAACAGAGGATGTTGATTGAATAGATGTTGCCTTGAAAACATTACAGTGATTGGTTTTCACATAACAAAATAATTGTAAACCTAAACAAAATAGCAAATGCATATTTTCTTAATCCACATAATGAGCCCTTCACTTGCCGCAATCTAAAGCTGGATGCAAGAAATATCAGACCAGCTCAAGAAATATTTTTTCTTGGGTTATCCATACAAAATAATGTAAAATGGAATAGCCACATAGTGTTAGCCAAAACTCTCAGAAAAAGGGTAAGCTAAAAAAATTCTTACAAATTCTATAGATGACTGTGCACACACTTTTTACTTTGCGAAGTAGCAAAGGAATGCACTTTTTTTTTCTTCTTAGTAATGAGCATTTTCTCTCTCTCTCTCTCTCTCTCTCTCTCTCTCTCTCTCTCTCCCTCTCTCTCTCCCCCCTCTCTCTCCCTCTCTCTCTCTCCTCTCTCTCTCTCCTCTCTCCTTAGTAATGAGCATTCTCTCATTTCTGAAATAAGCAGTAATTTGCAGCACCAGAAATCCTCAGGAACATTCAAAATTCAAAGAGTTGTTAGGACAATAGTGAATGTTGACAGACTTAAATCACACAGACTACTCTTCAAATCACTTTATATTCTTTCATTACAAAGTCTGTGTGTACACCAAACAATTACTAAGTTTTCTGAAAAAGAAAACTCAGAGGAAAATAGTATTTATAAATGCACTACAAATATCCTCAGCATAATACTAGAAATCAAATCAAGGTACACATCACTTATTCTTCAGTGACTCAGTCCCTATAAATATCCCTATAAATATATAGGGACATATTTTACAGGTCAGTGCTGCTATAATACGCTCCCAGGCAATTTAAAGAATATTAACATTAATAAAAATAATTAATAAACAAAGGAGTTTTTCTTAAAGAATACTTTCTGTACCATTGATAGCTGTGATTTAATGACTAAACATGGCTTAGGGACACTTCCTTAGATATACAAATAAACTCTGAGGATATCACCAGATGCTACTAAACAATTTAATTTTTTGTTTATAATAATAATAATAATAATAATAATAATAATAATAATAATAATAATAATAAAAGTAAAAGTATGCAATTAATTTGTTTTACAGTAATATGACTACTAATACTTACGTACACTAGATATGTATATTTATGTGTTATCTAAATTGAATATTATGAAATATAGAGAAGTTTAAAATGAATATATAATGTGTAAAAATCTGATGAGAATAATAAATGTAATTCCATATGCTTGAGAATGAATGTATGTGTGTATTTGTAAGAAAATGCAATACCATACAAAATATTGTTTATTTATGTAAGAATATATGGTAATATAATGTAATACCAAAGCTCAGCGACTCATTACATTTTTTGACAATGTTATAATATTATTTGTATATTTATGTGTAATGGAATATTTAATATGTAATGTAAAATATAATATAGTCCTATTTGTAGTAAGTACAGTCACAATTTAATACTGAATATATTTCATTGTATATAAAAGTGTGTGAGAATATGTAATTAAGTAGTTGTATGATAAAAGTAATGTACCAAATATCCGTTAAGAATTATCGTAAAGTAATATAATTGTCTTGTCACACATTATTTGAAACAATTCTCATTGACAAAATAATAATTAGTCATAATATACATAACATAACAAGCAATATCATGTATCTCATATATGCTGTGTATCTCAGAATTCCTCTGATCATTTAATATTTACCTCCATTTCAAGTAATTCTTTTAGTATTATTTCTGACTTTTATCTATTCTTCTCACACTCCTGTTTTTGTGACTCCTTATTCTGTCACTTCGATTTTTTTCCCTTAGTATATATTCCATAAAGAAATATAATACGTTTGTGTATATAATATACAAGTGCAAAATACGATGCTTACTGTTTTGTTAACAAAATAAAATATTAATTGCATTAATATAATGATAAAAGAATTAGATAATCTGATGAGCCTTGAAATAGCTGAAATTATTGATTATATCTGCTATTTATTGCCATTTATCGTTTTCTTCTAAGGATATAAGTTCAGTACTGTTAAAATATATTCAATTCCGTGTATATTGCTGTAATTTGTTCAATTTCAGGTAGTAATCAACTGTCAATTAGAACTTATCTGGTAGAGTGTGAACAAAACTACGGAATGAAATGATAGAGGCGCTAGTATCGCCCAGTGCGGCTCTGCATAGCATTTGCCAACCTCTGCACGATAAAAATGTTTCGCGATACTGTCAAATACGAAATAAGTGGGAGTAAATTATTGACAGTTGTAAAAGTTGCGTATTGAAAAAATTATGGCTATGCAGATAGCCAACATCAGGACGATCTGTTCCGCCGTGCGCGTGTTTCGTGAAGCCCATGGGGGCTACGGAACGTTGTCAGCAGTCTGTCTTAGTTCGTTCAAGGAAAGGATAGAATGCGCTACTGGGAGCGCCGCCACTAATTGATATGGGAGTTGAAACGACCTGTCAATGGTAATGGAAGACATTGAAGTTTTAGCGGAAAGTATAATTAAAGTAGAACCGGTAATTATTTTCTGTGAATTCATTTACCATGAAAACGTGTGAGCAATTAGGGCGCAAGCCATTACTAGTTTTCTTCAGGTTGCTTTTTCAAAGAAAATGTATTAATAGGAATTGATTTTCGTATGTAAAATTGAATCATAAATAAAAAAGGTATTCATGTAACTAATCTTTAGCGGAATTAAAATTGTGTCAATGTTTTTCTTTTTGTGTCCAAGCCATAAAAATAACTAGGTGACAATGAAGAGTATTTGTTGAATTGTATTGAGTGTTATTCTTTTGAATTTAAGACTGATATATTCTGATGACAATTTCATGGTTAGGTAGAAAGTAATGTCTTCTTGTAACAATGATTGCTAAATTGTGGTATGTCATGGAAAGAGGTAGTGGCTAATGTGTAAATTTCTTCATTGAGGAATCAAATGAAAACATCACGTGTAGTCCTAGTTTCCTTGCAAATTTTCACTATTAGTTTCTTGAAAACAAGTAAATACTAGACGAACTGGCCAAAACTTCAATTCTTTTTTATTGTGTTACATGTATCCTTTATAGTTTTAAGTGGGGGTGGTTACTTATTGATTAATGATGATTAACTCTGATTTTTCGGTTTTTGACGTTCTTCTCTCATTCTTCTTTCTTCTTCTTTCATTCATATATCTCTGAAACTATCAGACTACATAAAATCTTAATTCTTGCCATAGAACTAATACTTTTAATGTTAAAGTTACAAGTTAAAATTTCTCATTTTTATTGGGAGATTATTTCTTTTAATTCCTTTAATACTATATCCTTTGTAGTAATGTAAATAATAATATAAAGATGTTCTTCAAATGATAGTACATTTTATCTTTGCTCAACATTTATCAAGTCTGCTTCTATCTACTTTGCGCAAAAAAACATATATTGTATATCTCTCCAAATCTTATAGTTTCAAATTTGAACTCGTATTGTAATAACTTTTAATTTTATTATTTGTTATTGTTTTTACATATAAGCTTGGAATCAATAGTTTGTAATTGAAGAGGTTGATTTCAGAACCCACTAAGTCAGAAAATGCTTTTTTTCCAGCAGAAGAGATTTTTATGTCTTTAAATACATGACTAAGCACAATTTAGAAGAAAAGTTTTTTTCGGCTTAACTTAAACTTCTTGACAAAGTACGTTTTGGAAGTACTTTATTTCCATTTATATCTTGTTACATTAATTAACTACTTATAAGCAGGGTTAACTTCCAAATAAAATATTGACTTGGTTGGTTTTGGAATCCACTCCTTTGAATGTCATGATTCCATAGTGTTGCACAAGTTTCACAAGAATGTACCATAGTACCCATATTTTTATCAAAACAGCCTACCAGCATTTTTAAAAGAAAGGGAGACAGCAAGTGTGGGAGAGTGCAGGCGTAGCCAGTATGATATGGTCATTAGCAATGCATTGGCAATCCTTCCTGGTCGTTTTGCTGACTTTATTGTACATGAAGTATGTGTTGTGTTGTAATTTCACTGTCATGATATAAAGACTGAGAAGTATTAGGCGTGTGTTGAAGTGACAAGCGTGTTCATGAAAAAGGAAAACAAGGGTGAAATGGTTTTCAACAATGTATCACTTGTCAAAAAGACTTAGCCTTGTTAAAAAAAACAACAAAAAAAAAAAAAACCAGCCAAAGGTTTTCTGCTTTCTTGATTTCTACAAACAAGTTGGAAGCTGATCTTAAATTTTGCTGCCAACCAGAGACAACCTGGGCAGCACACTTGCACAGCCAAGTGCAAAACTGAGGTGTCTGTTGCCATCTGAGTAGTGGAGATGGAAATAAGATGACAATGTAACTCTGGAGGATCCTGCAGCTCCTGACATAGTATCAAAAGAAATTATTTGCATCTGTATCACTGGATCTCTTATGCAATGCAGATGTCGTAACACTCTTTTAAGTACGAAAGGTTTTGGCAATTGTGAGGGAACTTACTCGAATAGCCTGAGCTTGATGAGTCTGTCAGTGGAACAGTAAATTTCTGTTGATTAAAATAAATGTGCATTATTACATAATTTTCATAAGTGTAATGAGGAATCTCCAATAATTGAGTTTTCGAAATAAAATATCTAAATATACTATAACTGTAAAATATTATTTCTGAAACAAGAATTAATTTGAAGGGAATTAATTTTGCTTTAATTTTGTATATAGTCTAATTTTTGGTGGGAATTGAAATCAAAGATAGCTACCAAAAATGTAGCTAAAGGACTTAAAAAAACTCCTCTCCCTGCATCAGGATATTTAATATAATGTATAGGAGATACCAACAATTAAGCATGCCAGATTTCCAGGATTTATTTCACTCATTTTATTTATTGACAGTTCCAAAAGCAAAGCTGAAATCCTAATTTTTCCATAAAATTTGTTGTTGGAACCATAACTGAATTAAACCCTTATGATTAGGTTCACAGGTCAGGAAGTGACTCGTGGAGTAAGAACAGATCTCTTCGTATTTTGGAAGTTTTTCAAATGATCACTGTTGGTTCTGTGAAAAAAGTGGTCTTCTAGAGGAGTGGTTGTTTAATTGGGCATTTTTATTATTATTATTATTATTATTATTATTATTATTATTATTATTATTATTATTATTACTACTACTACTATTACTACTACTACTACTACTACTACTACTACTACTACTACTACTACTACTACTACTACTACTACTACTACTACTACTACTACTACTACCACTACTACTACTACTACTACTACTACTACCACTACTACTACTACTACTACTACTACTACTACTACTACCACTACTACTAATGCTACTACACAAAAAATGCCTATTATTACAAGAGATCAGGTTTTTACAAAGTGCCTACAACAAACTTCCATTTTCTTATGTAGACTCAATTTTTCATTTGAGAATGCACATTCTTTCTTGAGAGCTGAAAACCTTACTTTTCTAGCACTAATTGGCAAAAAAAAAAAGGTTTTCCAGGAAGGTATGGTAAAGAAGGCTCTGTTAATTTAAGAATTAAACTTTTATATCACTTTCATAATCATTGTGTCATTAGAAGAAATGAAACTGAAGTGGAGCAAGCCGTTGTAATACCATAATATCATTGTTTCTTTATTCTAGAAATCCCTCCGTCTTACGATTTCTTTGTGAATGAAGCTGAGACACATGTGCAAATGCTTCGTATGTTGTCATCAATTTTCATTCGAACTAGTGAATATATGATGAACTGTGATTACAGTTTACCCCGAAAGTGGTAAAATAATTATGAAAATGTTAAATTATAGAGTTGGTCAGGGAGACGGGTTGTCTATTAGCATCAGTATAATTTGCATATAATATGAGTTTGTGTCTATTCCAAGAAAAGTTGTTGAGAAGGTGATCTTTCAGAGAAGGATGGTTATTTCTTATTACTCAATAGTATATAATATGTTTCAATAAAAAGATAAGTAAATTATTTGTCGCCATTTCTGAATTGAAAACTAAATATGTTCTTGTCAGAAACAAGAACTGAATCCTAAATATTTTATTAAACAAACTGGATTGATATCACAGTTTCTTGTCAACTAAATTTTATATTATCAGCGTTTTTTTATTGATAGAGGTATGTCTAAGTATGATTCTTCAGAAGTTTGTTGTAAAAATTATTTTTATATGTAAATTTTATAATATTTTAAATTTTATTTTAACATTTGCATCTATTCTGAAAATGAGAGAGTATTACAGTATTTGTGAAAAAGTAGTCAAATTGAAAAATTGACCAAGTGTTGTGCAGTAAATTGTGTTTTTAAATCTAGTATCATTCTTATCCTAGGCTTCATACAGTTTAGAAGAGAGAAGCCACAATTTTGTGTCAGTTATTTCAAATAAAAATTATTACCCTAATTACTTTTTAAAGGAACCATTACCTGGCTTTTGAAATAAATAAAAATGCAATTTTCCACCTCCTTTTGTTGTTCTGTCAGTATCAAAGAAATAAGATATGCTATTTTGAATTTGTGGACTTTTTTCTCCCAATATTAAAATTGTGTTAGATGTAATAATGTCTGCTTGAGATGGATGTAATTCATTTTCTAAATATTTTTGTCACTTGTGTTTAGGTTAAACAAGAACCAGATGATCATACAGAAGAAGAAGAAGCAGAAGAAGAAGATTGCTATTTCACAGTGAGTTGTTTGTCCACTTTACACTTATTAACTTAGTAAATATAAAATTATATTTTAGTGATATGTGAACCGTAAAATGTAATTATTCAAGTAACAGACAGCTCAGTTTAGACTAAAGTTTTTTTTGCTTTCAAAAAATTCTTCCCAGAAAATAGTTGAGTTGATTTATAATTGATCTGATTTATTTCAATCTAACATTTATTATGAGTAAGGTAAGGTAAGAGTTTGCCATTGTAATGTTCCTCAATAATTTATTTCACAATTCAAAATGTTTAAAGAATGAATCACCCCCAACTTGGTATTGAACCTGTTGGTTTACATCCAGTTGCTGAGCTATGGAGACAACCAATTATTTTTTAAGAATTTCATAGGCCTGTATATTACCCATTGACTGATTTTCTTACTTTACTGTTAAGAGTTCTACTAGATCAGTTAGTGTGTTTATCATGGTGAAGATGAAAGACGGGGGCAAAATTTGCCACTGGTGCTCAATATGGAAGTAATATCCTTTTGAGGACTGAAGCAAACGGGATGATCGTAAGCAGTTGGCAATGAACCCTTCAACGCTGTGGCGAGGATGTGCGCGGTAGCATTTGAAGGCGGCTTTAAGTGAAAGGTGCAGTCAGCGGCACTGCGGGAGCAGGTAGCCAGCTTGGCGCATCCAGCAAAGCCTGCTAGGTGGCCTCTCTCAGGTGGTGTGGTGCTATTACATGCTCTACCCTCACAATGCCTTGCTTCAAACCAATACAAATAAGAATAAGAAGAAGAAGAAGAAGAAGAAGAAGAAGAATAGCAGCAGAAGAAGAAGAAGAAGCAGCAGAAGAAGAAGAAGAAGCATAGAAGAAGAAGAAGAAGCAGCAGAAGAAGAAGAAGAAGCAGAAGAAGAAGAAGAAGAAGAAGAAGAAGAAGAAGAAGCAGCAGAAGAAGAAGAAGAGGAAGCAGAAGAAGAAGAAGAAGCAGAAGAAGAAGAGGAAGAAGAAGAAGAAGAAGAAGCAGAAGAAGAAGAAGAAGAGAAGAAGAAGAAGAAGAAGAAGAACAGAAGAAGAAGAAGAAGAAGCAGAAGAAGAAGAAGAAGAAGAAGAAGAAGAAGAAGAAGCAGAAGAAGAAGAAGCAGAAGAAGAAGAAGCAGAAGAAGAAGAAGCAGCAGAAGAAGAAGAAGAAGCAGCAGAAGAAGAAGAAGAAGCAGACAGCAGAAGAAGAAGCAGCAGAAGAAGAAGCAGCAGAAGAAGAGCAGCAGCAGAAGAAGAAGAAGAAGTAGAAGAAGAAGAAGAAGCAGAAGAAGAAGAAGAAGCAGCAGAAGAAGAAGAAGCAGCAGAAGAAGAAGAAGCAGAAGAAGAAGAAGCAGCAGAAGAAGAAGAAGAAGAAGAAGAAGAAGCAGAAGCAGAAGAAGAGGAGCGCAGCAGCAGAAGAAGAAGCAGCAGAAGAAGAAGCAGCAGCAGAAGAAGAAGAAGCAGCAGAAGAAGAAGAAGCAGAAGAAGAAGAAGAAGCAGGAAGAAGAAGAAGAAGCAGAAGAAGAAGAAGAAGCAGCAGAAGAAGAAGAAGAAGCAGCAGAAGAAGAAGAAGAAGCAGCAGAAGAAGAAGAAGCAGCAGCAGAAGAAGAAGAAGCAGCAGAAGAATAAATAGAGAGAAGAAGAAGAAAGAAGAAGAGAAGAAGAAGAAGAAGAAGAAGAAGAAGCAGCAGAAGAAGAAGCAGCAGAGAAGAAGAAGCAGCAGAAGAAGAAGCAGAAGAAGAAGCAGCAGCAGAAGAAGAAGAAGAAGAAGAAGAAGAAGCAGAAGAAGAAGCAGCAGAAGAAGAAGAATCTTTTTATTATTATGACAAAAAACGATAATTAATGCCATACACACTTGTATCAATAAACATTTTCAGATAATGAATTATTACATTCCATGTATTCCGACGTGTCACGATAATTTAATATGCGACACGTACATAATACAATATGCGTACATAGGAGACGAGTATTGAAAATTAGTTGTTTCCATAAAAAACAAATAGAAACTCTTTAATCGATATTAAACTAGTTGTGTAGAAAATCACTCCAAAAGAAACCAACAATTCCCCATAACACTGTAAGCGTGTGCACGGTACCGCCTAGCGTAATGGTAATCTTTCAAAATACACCTAGGGAGCATTGGAGCCAGTTGCCCCAAGTTTTTTTCATTCAAAGTATAAAAGATGTATTTACTTCTAATTTAAATTAACTGCTATAATTTATGTCTGTTGCATAGAGAAATGAATTCTGTTTGTATGTTGGGGAGCCTTTTGTTTGAAATAAAGGGCCCATATGGATCTGCCACAGACCACTTGTTTTCACTGTGCATTTCTGCATTTTCATGGGTCAAAATCTAGAAAAGCACCAGTGTTCACTGAGTAGATATTTTTTACCATCATTTGTTGATGTTCAGGAATCAGCCTAGAAATTGGGGTGATGTGTTGTAAATGAAATACATTTAAAAAACTCAAGAAAAGTAGTTGTATTATCAGAACAGAACTAATAAAAATACTGATCTGCTGTCGTGAAATTAAGAAGGGACACTTGCAAGAATGCATCAATTCCTAAAAGATTCCAGAATGTTTGATAAATGCACAAAATGTATCTAAAAAGAATGTCATTTTCCCTTGCCTTAAGTCTTAAAAGAATTTTGATTCAATTTGGTTAAGTAAATGTATCAGATTTTGACTTATCCTAAAATAGATTGAAACCCTTTTTGGAGATCTGATGATCTGGTTGTGTGGGTGATCAGAAGCAGCTCTGATTCTGAATGTGTAGATTCATGTTGTAGCATTTGAATGTTGATGTATCCAGTCTGTGTGCAGGTACAAGTTGAATTTTTTGTTTTATCAGCCTTATTTGCTGGTTTCTATTTATTATGCGTACAATTGGACAATATTGTTTTTATTTAACTTAGAGAGATTCACTTTGACCTATTAATAGTTGTGTTTATTCCTAAAATTTTAATTACTCTTTTTTTTTAGTAAGGTATTTGTAGTTTCATTAATGTTGAATTCTTTTGCATTGGAGAAGTGCTTAATCTGTCAGAACTTTGAATGGAAGTTCTCAATTTTCTTAATGTTATTTGCACATTTCAACGATTACAAAGTAGTAAATACTGTTGTCATTGATAGGGAGGTGATGAGCCCTACTCCTTGAAGAGAGAAGTGAAGAAGGAAGACAATGAAGAGGTGAGTTAATGATGGAGATTTTCTCCATTTATTTTCTTTGAAACTTTAAGAGAATTCAGTTTCTTCAATGAAAGGTATCTTCATCTTCTTCTTTTTCATCATCTTCTTCTTTTTCATCTTCTTCTTCTTTTTCATCTTCTTCTTCTTTTCATCTTCTTCTTCTTTTCATCTTCTTCTTCTTTTCATCTTCTTCTTCTTCATCTTTTCATCTTCTTCTTTATCTTCTTCATCTTTCTCTTTATCTTCATCTTCTTCTTCATCTTCTTCTTCATCTTCTTCTTCATCTTCTTCTTCATCTTCTTCTTCATCTTCTTCTTCTTCATCTTCTTCTTCATCTTCTCTTCATCTTCTTCATCTTCTTCTCTTTCTTCATCTTCTTCATCTTCTTTCTCTATCTTCTTTCTTCTTCTTCTTCTTCTTCATCTTCTTCTTCTTCTTCTTCTTCTTCATCTTCTTTCTTCTTCTTCATCTTCTTCTTCTTCTTTCATCTTCTCTTCTCTTTCATCTTCTTCTCTCCTTTCCATCTTCTTCTTCTCCTTCATCTTCTTCTTCTCCTTCATCTTCTTCTTCTCCTTCATCTTCTCTCCTTCATCTTCTTCTTCATCTTCTTTTCTCCTTCATCTCCTTCTTCTTCTCCTTCATCTCCTTCTTCTTCTCCTTCATCATCTTCTTCTCCTTCATCATCTTCTTCTCCTACATCTTCTTCTCCTTCATCTTCTTCTCCTTCATCTTCTTCTTCCCCATCTTCTTCTTCTCCTTCATCTTCTTCTTTTCCTTCATCTTTTTCTCTTTCCTTCTTCTTCTTCTGCTTCTTCATCTTCTTCTTCTCCTCTTCTTCTTCTCCTTCTTCTTCTTCTTCTTCTTCTCTTCTCTTCTCCTTCATCTTCTTCTTCTCCTTCATCTTCTTCTTCTCCTTCATCTTCTTCTTCTCCCTCATCTTCTTCTTCATCATCTTCTTCTTCTTCATCTTTATCTTCGTCTTTTCATCTTTATCTTCGTCTTTTCATCTTTATCTTCGTCTTTTCATCTTTATCTTCGTCTTTTCATCTTTATCTTCGCCTTTTCATCTTTATCTTCGTCTTTTCATCTTTATCTTCGTTTATTCATCTTTATCTTCGTCTTTTCATCTTTATCTTCGTCTTTTCATCTTTATCTTCGTTTTTTCATCTTTATCTTCGTCTTCTTTTTCGTCTTCTTCTTTTTCGTCTTCTTCTTTTTCGTCTTCTTCTTTTTCGTCTTCTTCTTTTTCGTCTTCTTCTTTTTCGTCTTCTTCTTTTTCGTCTTCTTCTTTTTCGTCTTCTTCTTTTTCGTCATCTTTTTTCGTCATCTTCTTTTTCGTCATCTTCTTTTTCGTCATCTTCTTCTTCTTCTTTGTCATCTTCTTCTTTCTTCTTCGTCATCTTCTTCTTCTTCTTCTTTGTCATCTTCTTCTTCTTCTTTGTCATCTTCTTCTTCTTCTTTGTCATCTTCTTCTTCTTCTTCTTTGTCATCTTATTCTTCTTTGTCATCTTCTTCTTCCTCTTTGTCATCTTCTTCTTCTTCTTTGTCATCTTCTTCTTCTTCTTTGTCATCTTCTTCTTCTTTGTCATCTTCTTCTTCTTTGTCATCTTCTTCTTCTTTGTCATCTTCTTCTTCTTTGTCATCTTCTTCTTCTTTGTCATCTTCTTCTTCTTTGTCATCTTCTTCTTCTTTGTCATCTTCTTCTTCTTCGTCATCTTCTTCTTCTTCGTCATCTTCCTCTTCTTCGTCATCTTCTTCATCTTCATCTTTTTGTCTTCATCTTCTTCTTCTTCTACTTCTACTACAGGAATTAGACATAGTGGCCAGTTCCATCCTTACACAAGTTACCACTCCATCAAGTTCTTGATCTCCCAACGTTTATTCTACTGTTTGGAACACAGTTCAAAATTTGTTTAGGCAGTCTGTTCACTTCCATTCAGGTAATATGGGAGTACCAATTATATTTTAATGTTTCAACTCTTTGAAAGGTTGAAAATACCTGTCTGCATATGTCTGCATTTCTTTGATAGTGTAGAAGGGTGAGACCAGCAGCACTTCTTAGGAACTTCATTTCGCTCATTTCAATTTTTCTTTTACGAGTTCTGTTTAAAGACAAATTTTTTCAGTGTTGTGACAACAAAGTGGTAGCCAATTATGTACAGAATTTTAGTTGAGTCTGTCCTTGGGGTCTGTTTTAGGGTTCTTTGGATTGTTCAGTTTGTTGGAATCTTCCTAATTTAATAGCAACATTTTAATTTCTACATATCTACACAAACTTGTTTTGGAAGCCGAGCCAAATATTTCTCATATGTTTCAATAATTTCTAGTGAAGTTCAATAATTTCATGTTAAATATGTGCCATTTGATTTAGTATACTTGTGCACAATGTTTGGTGTTCGTTATATGAATATAGTGAGTTACGATGAAAAAGCAAGTTACATTTGTAAAGGTGTCGACATTAAAGGTTCTTTTTAAGAAACCTTCAAGTTTTGAGTTTTATACTGCATAATACTTTTATATGGCAGTCGTATGTTAAAAATGTAATTGTTTGTTTATTGTATTTGTTGCAAATTATCTGCTTCCCCAAATAAATGAGAATTGCTAATACAGTGTTTGTACAGTACAATTTTTTTGTCTATTGCAGGAGGAAGTGTCCACTGAAGAGGTTGAGCAGGAACAGGAAGTAAGTGTAACAGCTGCCAATATTTTCTATTAATCTTCTGCTAGACACAGGTGATCTCACAGATCATGGTGGTACTTCTTTCACTGTGGAAAAGCGATTGGTATTAATGAGTCTCCGTCCCTGCTATCTGCCTAGATAATTTCAGTACTGTGACAACATCAACCATCACTGATTGCGAGTTTGATAAATCTCTAATCTCCCTCTCTGACCCCTCTAACCCCCTCTGTCCCCTCTCACCCCCTCTCTCTGCCTCTCACCCCCTCTCTCTGCCTCTTCCCTCTCTCTGCCTCTTTCCCTCTCTCCTCTCCTCTCTCTCTCCTCTCTCTCTCTCTCTTTGCCTCTCGCCCCTTTCTTATCTCTCCCCTCTCTAGAAATTTTTTTCAATGAAATTACAAAAAGGAGAAGTAATGATTGCTTTAATCAAACAATTCATTATTGTAAGTAATGATCATTCAGAACTTTTTTTGTTTATTGAATAGTGCTTTCTTTTAGACTGTAGAGATGTTTTTGGACCCTTCTCTAACATTAGCTGCATGTTAAATGAGATCTGTGGATGTTTATAGGAAGAAAACGAACTCATTCCAGTGCAGTGTTTGTTGAAGACGGATGCAGAAGAAGTGAGTATATTTGTTCCATTAGTGCATGTTCTAATATTTATGAACACTATGGTACATTCTTTATCTTACCGAATCAAAAATTAATAACATATATTACAACATGTGTAATAAAGGGGTATACATACGTAAACCCGAGTGACACGAATTGGAAATGTAGAATTGAAACCATTAAGTTATTAATCTTTAAAATTCAATTTTTGTTAGCTGCTTTTGTTTTTCTTTCTTTGTTTAGAAAAGTCCTATTATTAAAGAAAATATAGGTACAAGTAGCATACAGTGTAAAAAGCATTGCCAATTTTTTTTTAATTGATACTTAAAAATTTGGGGATGGGAATGGAGCTGAATTAAAAATATTTTATCTGCCATAATACTCATCTGGTATGAATTAATTTCTTTTCTATATGTGCCCTCTTAATAATGGTTTAGGTGTAGGCCACCTTAACACTTGCGTTCCACTTTGTTACACTTTACCTAAAATGTGGAATTATGTACTAATCACAGGTATTTAATTTCCGCTCCATAACAATACAAAACAGCATTTATACGACCTGCCTTTAAAGCTCTGTGGCAAGGAGCAGAATCATCTTAAAAAATGCAACATGAAGCATCACCAAAATGGTCTCTAATAGTTAGCATCAGCTTCCTTTTAAGAGTATTTTTATAGACATCTTCAGTATCAGAGCCTTTTATGAAATTGACATGACCAACCCCTTGGCCCAAAATGTATCCCCAGATCATTTGTCCTTGTGGATACTGCTCAGTTTGTGTAATGCATAAAGACAAAAATTCTTCACCCCTTCTGCGATGAACAAACTGTTCAATTAGAGCCATACAAATGGTTTTGCTCACTGTAATCTCTTTGTCGCATTGATTTTTTTTATTAAAGGCTTCTTTCTGGGATGATGGGCAGGAAGACCTGCTTCAATGAGTCTACTCCAAACAGTTCTACTAGTCACAGGAGTGTTGCCCATTTCTTCCCATTCTAGTTGTAGATCTGTCAGTGATCGCTAAGACATATTTGTTTTAGAATTCTATCGTGCTCCGGAGTGGATGACCTTTCCCTTTCATATGATCAACATTCCCATTTTTATTTTTTATAAGCTTAGAGATGTTAGATTGATGAAAACCATTCTTGGAGGAATATTTCTCTTGTAGTAAAACCTACAGAGGAATAAGCCAGTGTAGCAGCATTCTTTTTAGGTGTATTGTGGCCTGACTATGTAACTGTATGTGGCAAAATGGACAAAGGCTTTGTCCATTTTGCCATATACAGGGTTTCTCAAGAAATGGGTCAAATAGCAGAGATTAGTTGTTATATGGTCATTGCTGACAAATAATTATAAGTTCTTCGAGAATTTGTTCTAGGACGTCAACAATAGAAGTAAAAATACACCAATGACAATGGAACAGCAACTCATAGTTTTACTGTCTGTTTAAAACAAAAAAGGTGCATTAAAAACAATAAAAGTTAAATATGTGAAAGAGTAAAAGTTAATATATCCAAAACTGTATTTTGTAAAAATTACTTTATATATTTATTTAGTAGTAAAAATGCTATGTGAAGCTGTGCTACGAGTTAATATAGTTTGCTGCAATACCCTTTTTAAAATGTAGCACCAAATGTAACACAAGTGTTAGAAGATGGTCGCGTGCACTGCTACAATCAATGTCTTATTAGAATAGTATATCTCACAGAACTGGTAAGAAAGGCTGGGAATCAGAATCTTGGGAGAAGGCCATGCTAGAATGATATATCTACGTGTTGAAAAATGATAGGTGTTAAAAAAGTAACTGAAGAATGTTACATTTTTTCTAACAGCAGTAATGTTAGTATGAAATGGAAAACATTACCATGTGACTTGGCCAATATCAATTATGTGAGAATGTATATGCCATTGTAGCGCATCTAGTTTTATTATGTAGTCATATTTTGCTCTTGTATTGACTAATGCAGCACAAATAAATACTGAAATTTTGAATGGTGTGAGATTGCCTTAGCAGTTATATTTTATAACAACCCGGGAACAGGAGAACCAGCGCCCGGCCCCGATTTACAACGCCTGAGACGCCGGAGTGCCGGCGACGCGACGCCCGCGACGCGCCGCGAGGGAGCCGCACCGCGCAACCCCCCCTGCCGCCGCCCCCGGGCCCCGGGGACGCGCGCAAAACAGCACCGTGAAAGGGCCCCCTCCCCGCCTGATCCCCCCACGCGCCCGCAGTGCCGCGGGTTTTGACCCGCCCCCGGGGCCAGAAAGTAGGGCATTAGTGAAGACTACGTCGCAAGAAAGATGTTGGGGAATTTGATGTTCAAAATTTTATTTTCAACTTATTGATTTCAAATAAAAAAATAATTAAAAATAAAACATTAAGAGAAACAAACATATTACACACAGAAGAGGGCCCTTCAAAGACCCGTCCTTGAGACCCAAACCCAAACCTTTAACATAAATAAAATTTTAAAAATTTTAATACACGTACGACAGTTCTCAGATTTCTGATACAAAAAATTTAAATTGCTGATTAATTAGGCGCCCAGATATGCAAAATATACAAAATTTTAAATTTATTTATATATGTTTCTACTTTATCTCCTCGCGCAGGCAAACCGCAGAAACGCGCGCAACACGCGCGCACACAGACACACACACACAACACAAACGTGCGGCGTAGCACGCATATATACATTTTAAAACATTTTTTTTTTGTAATTCGGAAGCCGTCCATGGAATGGGGATGCTATCATCAGTTTTAACAGGATCAGGTTTAAATTGTTATTCTCATTTTTATTCAACTGAAATGAAAAAAAAAATTTTCAAATTATTCCAAAAACGGAAATTTGTTTTTATTCCCCCATAAAAAGTGTTCCCTTTTCACGCATTTTTCTGTTCCCATCAAAACCCTATACATACAAAAATAATAAAAACAAATACAAATATATTGCTCCGGTTTTGAATCAGTTATAGTTAACCCCTTGGTTATAAGTGAAAAGTCTTTTCCCCGTTTACCATTACAAAAAAGCATTAGAAGATTCAGTAAAGTACCTAACCCCTAAGTGAACCTAGGCTCACTAAACCTTTTAAAAATTTACTGCAAAATAATATAGATTTTCCCGTGCCAGTTTTGGGGTATTTGGGGAGAAAATATCCGGGGGAATTGGGCGGTGTTCCCCCAGTACAAGAGGCTTTTGGGGGGGGGTAAAGACGCATTAGAACTTTTGTTAGACGAGAATGCAGAA
The DNA here is from genome assembly GCA_964035755.1 of Teleogryllus oceanicus. Classification (NCBI taxonomy): domain Eukaryota; kingdom Metazoa; phylum Arthropoda; class Insecta; order Orthoptera; family Gryllidae; genus Teleogryllus; species Teleogryllus oceanicus. The sequence continues at coordinate 71,009,676 of CAXIVR010000007.1, read as the reverse complement.
TGTTTGGGAGAACGAACCGGGGGGGATCAGAGAAATTACAAAGAAAATATACCCAAAAAAAAATTCAAAATAAATGAGTTTTTTCATTCAAAAAAATATTAAAAATTTCAGTTAATCTATTTTGATGTTCCTATATTAATAAAATCAATCTTTGAAAATTTATTTAATTTTGACATCATATTTAGGGAACCTGAATAGTGAACCAAAATGAGTCCTGAAATTCAAAAAGGAGTAGACGTTTTTTGACCCAAATTAAGATATAACCCCCGCCTTCATCAACCTGATCCACGTAAAGTCAGATCCGTCGCCCCCTTTTTCTTCTTTACCAAGTCTAACCGTCCATTGGTCTGTCGATTCAAAGAATTTTATACAGTTTTCTGTTTATTGATATTGCCGATCCCCATTTTTCTCCCTAATTAATTAAATTTTTCGTTATTTCAAAGAAATTTATATTTTTTAACCCCTTTTAATTTATTTTAAACCATTTCTTCATCATGAAATTTCGCCTTATTGCATTCCATTGTTTTGAAAAAGTCTTTTTAATTTTCTTCCAAAAATTAATGTTTAGGGAAAGTTTTAATTTAAAAAACCCAAATTTTTTTATCCCGGGCTGTCTATTGTCTGACAGTTCCTCAACCCGCCCAAATAAAAATGCCATTTTTTTGAATTCTTTCACTTGTTCATTTTAAACATTTGTTTCTGGGACTATTAAAAAAAATTAATTGGAAAAATTTAAAACGCAACCACTGGGAAAACGCAGAGAAACGATGTTAGCCCACCCCCGTGGCAGATGCAGCGGGTTCTGCGGACCGGCAGAGGTTTGAATTTCCCCAGTAACATTTAAACTAAATTTTTCTGGACTTTTTTTTTTTCAAACTGATTTGTTTTTCATATTCATGAACAACACAGAATCGGGGGGAATTTTTTTGAAAAAGATTTTTGGACACGTAGAAAAAAATTAAAAAGAAAGGAAGTGGGTTAAAAGAAGGTAATACATTTGACGTAGAACTAAAAATACATTTCTTTTATTAAAGAAGTTTTGATCGCTGATTATGGTATTCAGAAATTGATTCATTTTGATTTAATCAAGGCAATTTATGAAATATTATTTTTTCTTTCGTTAATGTGCTAAAAAGTGAAAAGTTAATTTATTCATGATGGTTGTATTTGTAAAAGGGGTTATTTTTTAAAAATGAGCTAAAAAAAAAAAGAAAATTAATTGTTAGAAATGGCTAGTTTTCCCTGGTATGAAAAAACTCAAAATATGTATCACAGGCGTTTTGTTGTATTGATTAAATTTGGGGACTTATTTTTAATGAGTTTTTTGAGAAATTACTTTCCAACCCCAAAACAATCATATATAATTTTTCCCCAAAATAAAGAAAGTATGTGTTTTAAAACCCCTTGTTTAATGTCATGATATTGAAAAAACTAAGGGACTCGGAGACTAACTGAAGGAAAAGCATTTTTTCACACTGAAAACATCAAAAAGCTAAACCTGGAATTAACATCCTGAATTTTGATAATTTTCAAAATTTTTGATGTGTTGATGCTCCTTTTGTGATTTTTTTTCCTGGTCATAATTTGAACCAAACTAAGATTTAAAAATTTGAACGAAAACACGCTTGATTCTTTTCAATGGCAGGGGAGGGTGGCCCCAATTTCTGTCCGGGACATTTCCCGCAATTTCTAAGACATTGTTATTTTTGCCATTAGAATGTAAGAATATTAAAAATTTTAACGTTTGGGAAACAATTTTTCAAAGAAAAACTCAAATTCCTGGTAAGAAAAATATTTTAAACAATTTTCGTATATTGTAAAATTTCCCAAATTGGTGTACCCAGAATTCTTTTTTTGGGCTGACACCGAAAACGATAGAAAATTTTGTCTGCCCGCGACTTTTCAAATAAAGCTTTAATGTTCACCTTTTCCAATATTATATTTCTGATCATCTAAAGGGAAACCCGGCGGGGAGTTTAAAAGTTTGATTTGTTTTTTGGGGGTACTTTACATAAAACCCAAAATTTTCAAAATTTTGTCAAAATAGCTAAATTTTTTTAAATTAAACTTTTTTCTGAAAAAATGAAAGGATGCTTAAGAGAATGGTGCGGCATTTCGTTGGAATCCCTGATATTTCGAGAATTGGAAAAATACAACTTGGGTTCTTCAAAAACTACGATAAGCCAAAAAACCGAACTAACGGGACAATTTTTGAAAATGTCACTGTGGGTGAGAAATACATTTTTTATGATTTAGGGTTTTGTTTGTTTTAGTTAAAAAATTTTTGCCAACCATCACACAAATATATTACCTTCAAGGGTAGGAAATTTTTTAAAAAATTTGTTTGAAAGAAAAATTATTCCGAGATTCCGCAAATTCAAAGCCCTCCAAGGGAAATTTTGTTTGTTTAGAGGTTAAAAATTTGAATTTTTCTTTTGGGTTTTCGTTCTTGGGATTTTTGTTCAATTTATTTATTTATTTTTTTAGTAGTACTAGGGTTTTTTAGTTTTATTTATTATTTTCCCAAATTTTTTCTTTAGTAAAAATAATAAATAAAAAGTTATAGTAGTTCATTATTTGTTGTTCTTAAAATCCCTTTTTTATTTCTTGTTTTAAATTTAAATTTTATTATATTATATTTATTACATTTTTTCTGAATTCATTTTTAAATTTTAATTGGAAAAAAATGGATACCCAAAACATCTGGTCTTTTTAAAATTGAATTTAAAAAAACGTATTAAAGACTGTTTTGGAAAAAGGGTAAGTTATTGGGGACTTAACAATGATGATTTCATTATTTTTTCTTACTTTTTTAAAAATAATAATAATTGAAATATAAATTAAATGGGTTAATTTTCATTGATATTGAATAACTGGATTGTTAGGAACAAATTAGATCACTTAAAACATTGTTTTACGTCAATTAACCTAAATTTTTATTTATCGGGGTTTTAAAAAAATTATTTGACCACTTAAAACGAAGGGAAATATTGAACTTAAAAAAAACAAAAGAAAAAACCCCATAACTTTGAGGTTTTATTTTTATTTGCACTTTTACACTTTTTTAAAATTTAAGCTCCCCAAATTGATAATGATAATTTTAATTAACTTGAAATTATTCACAGAGTTATTTTTCGTTTTTAGATGAACATCTCTTTTTTAAATTTACCGAAAATAAAATTTTTATTGAAATTTTGGGAAAAACTTTAGACTGCGGAGGATTGTAATAAAAAAAACAAAAAAAAAGGGAGACTTGATCAGAGAAGTTTCATGTTCATTCCGACAGGAAACTTCAAGCCGCCAAATTTGGGTTTAGTGGCCTACACGGCCTGGGGTTCTAGAAAATGATTTTTTTTTTAATGAAACTGCCCCTTTGCGATCTCAAAAAAGCATGATCAATTTTGGGGAAAAATTGAAATTTTTAATGTTGGAAAAACTGAATTTAATTTTTTAATATTTTTCCCAAAACCCCCAATTTTTTCTTAAAAGTTTTTCCCCGTATGTATCGGAGGGGAAAAAATTCTTTTAAAACTAAATAGAATTGAGGTAAATTTTCACGGAAGCTTTTAATTTGTTTCAGGATATAGAATTAATTTTCCCTATAAGTGGCTCTACATTTTCCGTTGTCTCGATTGAACAATTGGAGCAAAAATCACTGGTAAGGGCAGATAAACCCAAAAAGACTGGGGACGGGAAATGACTAACCCTTCCCATATGACCCTTCCCCCATGACCTCTGCAGTTTTCGGAAAACCCGAATTTGAAGGTCATCCCAAAACCCTTCAGGCTGAGGTCGAAAAAAAAAGATTTTCACCTTGGGAGGATTTTAACTAGATTGAAAGAAATTGGCAACTATTTCACCCTGAAGTGTTTAACCAAAAAGCCACCCCCAAAAAACTTTATTTACAGAAAATGCGCACCCTTTTGCTTATGAGATTATGCAAAAACCCCCCGTCAGAGAATATAACTTAAACAAGATGTCCTACCTGAAAACCAGAACTAGATAATCGATTTTTAAAAACCGTTTCTTTCAGATCCTATACAAAGCCTAAACAAGTTTTTTCAAGATATTAGGGAAGACTCCGAACCGCTTTTAAATGTTTTTTGAAATGCCAACATTACGGGAAAAAAAATTTATTTTCAAACCATTGTACCCCGCCTTTTAAATATCTGTTTTGAAAAAAAAGATTTCATTGAAAAATTAAACTTCAAAAATTTTACTTGTAAGATGAAATAAAAAGTTTTGAAAGTCCGAAATTCAAAGAACCGAGAGTTTATTTAAAATAGGGTTTTGCGCCATTTGTAAGAGATAATATTCTCTTATATAAAAATTTTTTTTGACGAAAAAAATTTTAAAACAAATTGAACCAATTTTAAAAAATTTTTAAACTTTCGCCAAAATTAGAAAATTGAGGTTTTGTCTGCACCCGTAAAAACATCGGACGGATGGAGGAGGAACGAAACTGGGGACAGACGGACCGGGCGGCAGAGACAGGGAGGAGGGCGAAGGCAGGGGGCTGGGGCGGGAAAGGGGGAGGGGGAGTTTTTTTTTGTTAAGGGTAAAGTACGAACTAGTTCCATTTGTCGCCACCACGGGGAGACCAAAATAAGCAAAATTTATAGACTGATAAGTCTAAAAATTGCCCGATTTTCGATCTAAAAAACCTTGAACTCCTTTTAAATAGAATTTACGTCGATCCCTTTTTTTTAAAAAAATTTTTCCCAAAAAAAAAATGATTTCTTAGTTCCAAAAAATTTAAAAAATGCTTAAGGCGATGACGATGTTTCCTGGAACCCAAGCCGTGTCAATCATGCAAATGGGAAATAGAGGCAAAGTGAAATTTAAAAAAATCCTGCCCCTTTCCCCCTCCCTTTCTCGCTTCACGGTAGCGCACTGACCCCTTTTGGGGGCCCCCTGATTTATTGGTGGACGGAGTGCCAACGGGTTTTAAATCCCGGAACCTCCCCCCGGCCACTTTAGAGTTTCGCGGCGGGCGCTGAAAGAACGCCTGCCCGGTGTCAGAGGTTCTCACAGAGTAACAATGTTTCCCGGTTTTACGATGGGCAAAATGAATCAGACCGTAAAAGATTTCAAGATTTTCACCGTGAAATATAAAGATGGAGCCACAATTGTTATAAATCTTGAAACTAGTCGAAGGAAAAACAAGGATTATATAGAAGATATATACACTTTTTCCTTCGATTCTCTCCATTTGGTGATTATTATTATTATTATTATTATTATTATTATTATTATTATATATTATTGTAATTATAATAACAATAATAAAATACACAAATAATAATTCCCTAATCCTGGGTGTAAAAGCTGAACATTGAGATAACCCAAAAAAGAAAGATGTTTTGAAGTAGGGACACGGAAGAAAATATTAAACGTACAATGGGAGGGCAAAAGATAAATCCCGAAATTTTGAAAAGAAAAAGAACTTTCTAAAAACCCAAACCAAAAATGAAAAATAAAATATTTGGACATACTATGAGTACAAAATCTCTAGAAAAGGATATTATGTTTGGGAAATGATGGGAAGAGGGAAGAAAAAGGTGTAAGTGGAAAATTTGGGAATAACTAATACGCGATATCACAAAGAAAAGGAAAAGGGTTCGAGTCCGAGGAGAATGAACAAATTCTAGCATCCGCTGTGTGTATATCCAGATAGGTCTAACAAGGGATGGTTGGGATCTATGTTCTAGTACTATTTCTGCGCGTTCAGACCCGCGAAGAATTGGGACTGCAGATAAAAGGGAGAGATGCTCACAGCCGCTGCTTGCCCGGGAACTGGAGCCGAAAAATAGACATCATCGCACTGAACAGTGTGTTTGATACCCGCAGTGTTTCATGCGTACATTCTGCCATTATTGGGGAAGAACTCGCTGAATAATCGGCGCGTCCTCCCAGTGTCCGATAGCAAGAAAAGCGAAGGAATGATGCTCAAGTAATACAAATGCAAATATCAATGTTCAAAATTAAAACATCTTTCAAAACCTGGTTTGGGAAACATGATCAAGTTCGTGGGAAGATAATTTGTTTTGACAGGCCGTGATTGTTAATTTAAAATTTAAAGGTTTTAGATAAAACGGCAAAAGAAAGTAAAAGAATAACGGCGAAACTAAGCCTGAAAATTATCGCCCAGGGTCATCTTATGGAGTCACAACTTCCTCAAATGGGTACAGGAAGGTGGGCAAGAGACTTTACACCTAGAGTGCTTGGTTGGCCGCCTCTGCGTACGGTAGACATAGTAAAAAAATGTCAAAAAAATTGAGTCACTTTTTGAAGATAGTCTACGGGATGAGGATGTTACAAATACCGTACGCTTTATCTGAACACATGTATTGACAGTGGTATAAAACTTTGGAAAAGATTCATCACGGAAGTCTATCAAGGAGACAAACCCCGTTTTGAGATCAAAAATCGAGTCGCAGGATAAAAGAGCTCGGCGTAATTTCGGCCATTCTTTCTGGTATGGAATGATAACGGAAGATCTTAAGTAAACGATGAAAAATAAGATGTTAGGACATGGAATATATGATATCTACACAATTAGTTCAATTTTTTTTTGAAATCAGTTTCCAAAATCGGAATTGATATTTTGAGTGGGTTCTCAAATAATTTTTTGATGGTTTTCGAAGGAAGACGGAAAATGTGAACAAGATATATAGTTTTATACGACTATTACAGATGATATGAGACGTTTGGTTGTGTTACAGCATAAATAGTTTGATAAGTGGAAAAAAATGTATTGAGATTGAAAGGGACGAAACCATTGCCTGCCTGGAGAGCACGGCCTCCCGGTGGGGCTGGCTGCCCCGGCCGCGTCGAGGGGTGGGGAGTGACTGCGGAAGCGAGAAGGGAGGGCGTCAGATGTTTCTCCGAAATTTCACCCTTTTCGCCCTATTCATCCGATTTGCATGATTGACACGGCGTTGGGTTCAGAACACGTCGTCATCGCGCTATAAGCCACATTTTTCAATTTCTTCCCGGGAAATATGAGAAATCATTTTAATTTTTTTTTGAAATATTTAAAAATCGGCATCGTAGCGTGAATCTTATTTTAAAAAGGAGTTCAATGCCGTTTACAGATCGAAATCGGACAATTTGTTCAGACGTTATCAGTCTAGTAAATCTGTGTGATAGTGCTGCGATTATTGATTTTTCCTATAAGTATTTTTCGGTGCATTTAGCCCAAGCGACTTTTCCCTTATCAAGGACCCACAAAAAATGGATTCTGACTACACTACGATAATATTGTTTCTATACTTTTTAGCAATTGGATTTATTCACTTTTTCGTTAGCCAAGGGTTTTTTTGCCAAAAAATTTTTCGTTTTTAAGTAAAAGTAACAAAACACTCATTATTTAAAGGATAATAGGCAGCGAATTTTTCAATTTTTTTTGTTAGCCCCAGCGATAGTAACATAAAAATGAATAAAACCCTTTTAATGACCATTGTAAATCGGGAGAAAAAGAGCTTGTTACAATGCGTGTAGATCGGGAGATAGAGCACTTGCTGCAACATGCTAGAATGTGATGTCTGTATTTTATAATGCTAGTCCGTTTTTGTGTATGAATTCCTTCATACCGAGCGGTAGCTCAGTGCATCAACTGGATGTCACTGAGCGCCCCTTTACCGGGGGGTCCTAGGTTCTACCCCACGGCAGGATTTTCGACACCAGCTTTTCCCGCAGGTCGAAGCCCGTGCCGTCTGGAGGGGAATTTTGCGGCCGGCGCTCTGATCGGTAGCTTCCCTGGTTTCTCCGATCAACGCCAGGCGAATGCCGGGGCAGTACTTTGGAACGGGCCACGGACCGGCGCGATCTGTCCTTCCTCTTCCGTCCTATTTTCTCCCCTTTCACACTTACACTAACATGCACTACACTACCACATATTCCAGAAGATCGGTCGGGAGCTTAGGGTTTGTCCTGCCGGGGGGCCCCTTGGGAGAGACTCTAGGAGGAAACCCACCAGCCGACGGTAGGTCGGCGCCGGATCTCGACATCCAGCCGGGAAAAACCCCCGCCAACATCCTGAGAAACAAACATGCACTACACTAACGGGGGTAATGATTCAAACAGTTGAGGGCCCGGAAACACGAAAGAACAAATCAAACCAATTCTTTCACCTGCATTTTTTTTAATGCGCACTATACATGAACTCCAGTGAATATTGGAAATCAAAGCCGAGCTGTGTACTGGGGGTGTGTGGTTTATCTGAGTCTTCGCTTAAAATTAAGTAATGTGAATGTAGAATTAAACAAAGCTGAATATATATGATTATATACGTTTTTTTGTAATTTCGTTCTTTAATTTTGAATGTTTCATTCACATTTTGATATCTGATGGAGCTATATCCCCATTTTGGGGGATACCAGCCCCCACTGCAGCCGAGTCAGTTTATGATGAGGCTATCCAAAAGTTGGGAAAGTGTAGAAGTCAACATTTTTAAGTCATTTGAAAAAGTCTGAAATAGGCAGAATCCTTTCAGTTGAGGAAAAAAGCTTTTCTCATTTTTCTTGTTTTTTTCTAAGACATTTTAATGAAATTGGCACGAAGTTATGACGACCGTGTTTGAGGATTTTACTACACGATAACATTTTTTATTCAAATGTTACAGCGACATTATACGAAAGGGCTACTAAATTTAGTTAACTGAAGACATTAAAAATCATTGTTTTCGATTCATGATGAAAAACAAGAGGCAGAAAAAGAAGGAAGAAGAAGAAGAAGAAGAAGAAGAAAAGGAAAAACTATCTAACTAACACTGTTATTATGGATTGTAAAGAATATGTGTTGCTCAGAATTTTATGCCCTGAAATTTCGCATCAGAAGGTGGACTTAGCTTATATGTTTTGAATTTTTTCATTATCAAGAGCGGGCAAATATTTTTTCAGTACTGACATTTATCAAAACTGAATTCTCAACCGCATTACTCATGAGAACTTGGGGAGTCCATGGTTTCAGAAAAGGAATTGTAGAAGATAATATGTCGACCAAATCATTGATATTAAGAGAAAATAGTAATAAATAATGCTTCATAACTTGCAAGATTATGTATAAAAAAATGTACTTAAAATACAATGTATATAATTATTTGAAATGTTATATGTATTGAAAATTGTTACAAATAAGTATTTTTTGTTATTACAATTTTGTAATAAAGAATTTTTTTAATTGGGGCTATTAATTTCTACTGTACCATGGATTTATTAAAAGGAGGCCGCCATTCCTGAAATCTAACCAATGTTAACCCCTTCCGGCCTTGAAGACATCAACCCCAATTTGACGTATTCTTAATATTTTTCAACATATACAAAATGTATTTTTTGAAATATCTCATGTTGTTAAATTTAGATCACGGGATACTGTATTTGGTATTGACTGTAAGTAAAAAAACTTCATATTATTTCAATGAAATTTTTCGAAAACTCAAAACTTTCCATGAAAATGATCTCAAAAAAGTAGATTAAAAACGCTTTTAAATGACATTTTCACGAAACTAGTTTTAATTTTTTGATGAAAATTTGATTTAGGAGCAGGCTGTACTCGCCTACAACATTATTAAGGTCATATTTCAATTTCACTGTTAAACCGAAAATTAAATGTGGGTCACAAAACGCCGATAGATTAAAGAGGGTGACAATGCCAAAAAACTAGCTCAGACTAAAGAGATTAGGAAACTTTGTGGAAAGTGTAACCCCTAGAGTTATAAAATAAATTATAGTAACTTATTAGTGTTTTTTTTACCACATTGAAAAGGCACTAAGGAAACCACCATAGCTTTTAATATTAAAAATGTTTGAGTGTTAGTGTAGTTTCCGTCAAAGCGATGTTTGTAATAAACTTCATATTTGATGTACACCTGCAAAATAAATTCAAAAACTTACTGACGAACGCTGTGCTATCCTATCCACTTATATCCTGCATCGGATTTGCAACCTTCTACCCAACAACCATCGTTATTTATTACACGTTTATTTTACCAAAAATGAGTTTTTGAACAAATTATCGGCAAAAGATTAATTAACTATTACATAAAATTTTAATTCTATGTTCTATTTATTTTAATTTCATTCTTTGTATTTTCATTTACGTTCTCGATCAAAATATTTTATACCGAACAATGCTCGAAATTAGGTCTAAATGCTCAGGTCCTCGGTTAAACCCGTATTTTTTCAAGCATGATAGTGCTTATTCACATGATGTCGAGGAAACAATCACTTTATTAACACTGGAAGTAGTATATTCTAATCCGCGATTTATTCTCGCCAATGAAGTTCGGATGTTTGCTCTCATTAAATAATACGACAGTTATACACTGAGTTCTCGCAAAACACAACTTTTTATGAAATCCATCTATCTGAGTACCAACTTTATCAGTATTACTCTACTTGTTTTATTACTAGAGTATTAGTATAATTTACCGGTAAAAGGGAAAAAATAAATTAATCGTAAATGCGGATTATTTATTTACCTCGTAAATGCAGGGGGTTTCAGTCCCTTTTCCAAGGAGAGGGCTTTGTCTTTACACCCCATTATTGAATAGAATCTCTACAAAAGTAAACAGTAGCCAAAAAACGTCTATCAATTATCCACGTCATTAAGAATTACGAACGAAGAACTTAAAAATATCTTCAAAGGGGTTTTCCCTTTTAGCACCTTCAAAATCCTTCCCACCATTGCAGGATAACATTATTGGTTCATCGGGCCTACATTTAGATCGCGTAAAAGGATTACATGTCACAAGTCACTTGACGTGAGCGCCACACGCTTGCTTGCAACCGCGAACTCGAATGGCGAGGGAAACCGCCGATCGGCAACCAGGCAGGGTGGCGCCACATTCATAATCGGTTTATTGAAAGTTACGTTCTTTTTTACGATGACAGCTCCCGACTTTAGTGCAATTTAAGACGTTCACAATAGGACATCCATAATCTTGGATGTTTAATGAAAAAAAGAAGAAAAGGGGAAAAGTGATCAAGATGTAATGAAGTGAAAACCTGATCGAGGCGAACATTTTCCAGTACCTACTTTTTCTCTAGATGTCCACTCATCTTAGAGTTGAGGCCGCTTCTATCATTTCTGCAATTCAACCTCCAAGACCAGTCCTTATTACTCCTACTTATACAGAATTTTAATTGTAAATTAAAACAAATCCAGTTGAATACATTTTTACATTGCTTTAATCTTTACTCTATTTTACAAGTGCTAAAAAAGATCCAAATGAAATATGCACAAATCTCCAAACCTTTGCTGACAATATACATGGGTGAGGATACAATGTTATCTTTACTGCCTGTCATATGCAAAGCAGTACATACATGTATCGATTTGAATAAACACGTTAAACACAAACATCTGAGGGGACATGGTCCTCTACCCAAACTTTTAAAAAATGTATCATGAAGTTCATTCTAATTTACTTTTTACTAATGATACTTTCAGAATAACATTACAATAAAAGAATTTCATATAATGAATAGCTTTCAGATTGTGAAACAATATTATGACACACAAATGTTTAGTGACAAACATTAGTCAAAAATGCCTCAAAAGGAATATTATGATGTTCCTGAATCGGCAGATGTGAGATTACCCAGCATTGCTTCCCACACTAGTGCTCTAACCGCTTCTATCATGGTCTCCCAATGCTGGTGTCGCTTTCCAAGTTTACCCCACAGAGATTACGAATTCAATGAAAAGTATGTCATAATTTCTACTTTTTAATCTACTACATGCACCTTATTTGTTTAATACCTCAATAAAAGAAATGATGGGGTTCATTCTTTCATTCCACAAAGAGATTCCATACTTCCTTTGATGCCCCCTTCCCAATGTTACATTCCAGAACATTCATGATATCAAGTTTTACCAAATACAAACAAGGAATATTGACTATATTAAGAAAGTGGAAGAGGTCCCTTCAGATTTACTAGATGCCTGTTACCAAAGTAATTATATTTAATATGAACTGTTTGTTTTATCCAATCTTAAATTTCTAAAATCTTTTTTGGGCATTAATCCATCTTTTTGCAGCAATTTTTACCTAAGGCTTCAATTTTTCTTCACAGTTCAGTCATTGAATAACTTGACTTATTAAATTGTTCTTTCATTCAAATTTGACATAAGGATTTAAGTCATCAAATTAAAAGCAACAGAAAAAATAATGGTAATGGATCTAGAATATTCAACACAATAAAATCAAGGCATGTAGATAAATGAATCGTGAATGAAAATCAAAAAATTTTTTTTTATTATAAGCTTTTTGAAGTTTTTGAACTTTTTTTCCAGAAAGACAAAAAAATAATCAATTTTTGGGTTTTTTTCCCTTGCTAAATAGCAATATTTGTATGAGTATAAAAATAATGAAAATGGGGTTTTTTAAAAAAATTTTTTTAATTTATGGGATGAAATATGAAAATAGCTTTAAAACAAATAAAACTCTTTTTACAAACTTATACATCATATAACCCCCATTAATAAAAAAGAATACAGTAGTATAGTACATCAAGAAATTAAAAATCTCAAATAATTTAGAAATAAATAAAGAGACTTTAAAAAAAAATATCAATGTTAAACCATTGACAGAACAATGAACAAATTGTACAAAAAAAGAAACTTGATATATAAACTCAAAAAAAAATACAAAATTTTGTATATACTTTTAATTTAGGGTGATTTTTCCCTCTCCTCTCAAAATGACATTGACATCTTATAAAATTTTTTAGCCTAATACTGCTGGAATACAGCAATAAATTTTTTTTTCATGGGAAGATTAAAAAAACATTTTCATTGTAGTTTGTTATAAAATTTTAATTTTATCTAATTTTTCAAAACAGGCAACTGCAATGAAAAACCCAAAAGAGGAGAACTGAAAGTTTAAAATTATATGTTGTGATTTCTTTTAAAACAATAAGTATCACCAATCATCTCTCTTGGTGTGAAAAAAGGGACATTTCCTAACACTGGAAGGAGCAAGCCTGTCAGGACCCCTTGTTCCTGCTTGTTTTCCCCCTTTCACACACCAAGGGAGAATTTTTCACATGACTTAAGCCCTATGTTTTAGATTAAATAAATTGGATCAAATAACATCACAAAAAGGGTTTTGGGATCCCGCCAAAATTACCAGGGAACGCCTAAAAAAATGGAACCCGTCTTTTACATAATTAGAACAAACCAGTATCCAGAGAAATTGATAGCTAAACATCTGGGATTATTTTTTTTTATAATATCCAATCATCTTAAAAATTTCCCCATAATGTCCCAATTCAAAATACATATTTTTACAGGAATTAAAAAAAAAGTCATAATTTGAATCACAAGCAACTTTTAAATAAACTGTTTTTAAATATGAACTAGAATAGAAACAATGAGGTAAAAAAAAAATAACAAAGATAGTAATGAATTAAAAAAATACTTACCTAATAAAAGGGAGTATTTTTGGGGTTTTGAATGAAATATCCATGTTTAAAAAAAAGTCCATTTAGGTCTAATTTATTATGGGCCAATCCTGGAAATTCAAAGACAGTCATTGAGGGAAAAGGGCCAAAAAAATAATTTTAAATTTAGTACAAAATAAAAGCTATCAATGTCTAAGCATCGGGAAAAAAAAAACATAGATAATATTGGCAAAAGTGTTTCCTTTTTCAATGGAAGAATCCATAAAATTGATTAAAAATAAAATTTGAGAAAATATATTAAAATAGAATACTCAAAAAACAGAAACCTGACCATTTTTTACATGATCCTGTTTCTCCAAAAAATTTTTGGGGAAAAAAATGTCCATTTAAGACAAAAATTAACTTTTCCAGTATTTTTTTAATTCAAAAAATTTATTTTTTCAAACTATTTCCAAATATAGTTTTAATATAATACCGAGAAAGGAAAGGAATATAAAACTCCCATTCTAATCGCATTACTTTTTTTAATGTGAGGCAACAAAATCTCTAATAAATTTAAAAAAGGGGAAGAATTGAGGTGGTGGGTTGTAAAAATTTTTCAGGTGTTGGTCTGCCTTTCGATTTACCAAGAAGAGCTTTCGAAAATTCACCACCCCTGAGCTGAGCCAGTGGGTACAAAGCCCATTCGGGGGGCCTTTTCCACAAGCCATCATCATAAAATTAAAGAATGATCATGTTTATATCCCCACATCACCATTCCTGAATCTGAAACAAGAATAAAGATATTAAAAAAATAGAAGAAACATCCCCCAAACCAAAAATCAAATGAAACTGTTAAAATGCAATTGATAATAAATTAGTTAGGGGAGAATGAAACCAAAAGCTACTTTTCAGGAAATTTGGGAGATAACTGAATAAAAATTTTTTAAATTCCCCTTTAAACCACAAATTTGTTAACCTAGGGTTTCATTGAAATTTACACGAAGGAAATTTTTTTATATTTTATGTACATTTCATAATTTAAAATAATTGCATTTTGTGGAATTACAATTTTCCCGGGTAAAAAAAAAAATCAAAAAAGTGGCCATGAACATTATTTTAAACGCATTTTACAGTAAGTGATGAATTGGGTTTATAATTAGTTACAATACAAAATTTAGTTTTTTTAAAATAAAAAAGGAAAAACCGAACTTTTTCCCGGGTTTTTTGTAAAACAGTTTTTTCCTACCCTGTGACAGAAAACTTCAAAAAAACTGAATTTAATCGAATGTCATAAGAAGCTAACAGATTTTATTGTTTGATCCAGTTCAAAATTTATAAGACTTCAAACACAATCATTACAAATAAAAATGAATACTTAAATAGAGGGGATGATGCACTATTATAATTCCACTAGCACTGCTGCCCTCTGTAACACACCATGTTGTTCATAATATGCCATTTTTCCAACAATACACAGAATGATCACTTAAAGGATATATTAATTATTGCATATCCACAATATAGAACAGGAAGAGAATTAAACATATTTTTGCTCTAACACATGCTGGTAACAAATCAAACAGAGAGTAATGGAAGAATAAAATTATGGCAGTGGATGAATTCTTTTCAAGTCTCTTAGACTGGTATTAGTATTAATTCATAATTTTACCCATAACAAAGAACAAAACTCAATATACCTCCATGAGAAAATAATCGAGAACCATCAGCATTAAATGCTAGTACAGAAACTTTCCATTCATTTTCAGAGTGGCTAACATTCCTGTACGCATACACAGAGGAGATATATATTCCAACGCCAGCAACAGCCATGAACTGACCATCGGGAGAAGCTGGAAATGCTGAAAGAAATGATTTGTATGTAGTGAGCACTAAGTAATCATTTTTCAAACTTATTAATTTTCTGTTCATTTACCTTGAAATTTGTAATAGGAGTTACTGTCTGAGGCTGAACCTTTAAACTGCGGCCTCGCATATCATAGCGATAGTAATATGGAAGTTCTGAGAGCCAACCAGAAAATCATGCATCTACTGTAAATTTGCAGTACTAACTGGAAAACGTTGGAATTGAACAGAATGCAATTTTTATTTTTTCGCCATCTACTGTAAAGGCAATGGAAAATTACAAGCTATAAATATAAAATCCACAGACATTATATCAAGCACAAATGGAATATTATTATTTCAACAAGAGAAAACAGCAGTCAAATCAAAATGAGTATACACACACACACACACACATATACATACTCAACATAATATATGCAACATTTGCTACAATCGAGCAGATTATCTACTTGGAAAGTGGAAAATAAACGAGGAGGTGTCCGAATGATGAATACAAAACTGCCGCTGAGTCAATGCACAGTTGTGTTGCCATGCACAATGTGTTGTTGATTTGTGCTTGAAATGCAACGCATCGCTTCGCACAAAATACAGTTTTCTGGCAAAATTAGCAGTTTTCTAGTGCATGATTACATAACTTTCTCTTCTTATAAGTATTCATAAGCGAGAAAGTAAATAGAATACTAATTTTCTCTGTGTACATCATAAAACTTTTTAAGAGAATAAACAGGGAAGTGTAATTTGTTTGCTACCATATTGTAGTCATTGTACCGAATATGTGCTATGTTTGGCAAATAAATGCTAGCCTTGTTGAATATTTTCTCTGTCATCCCAGTAGAGTTATCACCCCAAAGGATGAGTGTGATGAATACGCAAACCCTCCCTCCTCATTGATACATGGAATTATTTTTAAACATTTTTAGGGCTTTGACTAAAGTAGTTAAATTAAAAGTTGTAAAGAAATTCAAAATTTTTTATGAAAAATAATTATCCTGCTTGAAGGTTAACATTTACATTTCTCACATGGCTTGGAGAATAAAATGAACTGAAGAACTTGCATAGTGACTTATATTTGATTCACTCGATTCCAGCGACATGATTTAAATTTCCGTATGCCAACTCTGTTAGAATATGGTGTTGAGAGTTGCCTCTCGATAACTCCACTCCTGTGCAATTATTTTCAATCAATTCAATAATGCATTGACCCATTTCCAGTGAAACTTCATTTCACGATCCCTGATTTTATGTTTTCCTGAATTTACGTAATAAATGAGTAGTCCAGCAAAACATCCATAGACGTAATGTATATTCCTCGATTTTGTTCCAACTGAGGACCTGCTTGTATTAAAACCTGATATTAAGATTTTGAATGGCAGTACTCTTAATTTAGTCGGACTTTGTGAAAGAAAAGACAGCAATGACAGTGTCAGTTTCCAGAAGGGTGGTGGGAATACATATAAATGTTATGTGGTTTGCTATTTACAAATTGGAATATAGCTTGGTGAATGTTCTGAAATGGTTGGATTGAGTAATTTTCCAGTACTAAGCCACGTGTTTTGTTTTGAGTGTGTTTCTTGAGTTAGTTTGTTGCCAGTGATAAGCTCTGTTGCTGGTTTTACTTTCGCTATAAAATGTTGCAGAAAAAGCGTGAATTTTGCAGAAAAACTCTTATTCAGCCCTATTAACCAAAAGTTGATAAATCCACTAGTTAAATTTAGGGAATTCTTAACATATGGTGTAGTAGAATCCATGCTTTGAGGGTCCTTGATACCTAAAAATCGATAGACAGCAAACGTCTGTCCATCTGTCTGTGAACAATGCTAGCGGCTAAACCATTTAGCCGATTTTCTCCAAAATTGATATTCCCCTATTGATATGGCTGGTGTCATGGCCCTCAACTTTGAAACCAATATTGTAATTTTGGGGTGTTTACATGAAATGTCCTGGACATTTTCAACGTTAAAAAAAAAAATACTCCCATCATTTTTATTAAATTTTGTTGTTGGATAGTGGACATAAAGAGAATGGTGCAGGTTTAATGTTTGTTGAAAATTCTGACTTTTCAAAATTGCAAAAGTTCAAACTTTTTCGGCATGTTCCACAACTACAATTATGAAGATAGAGATTTTCCTCCTTAATGGAATCTGCTTCAAATACAGGGTCATACAATTTTAAATTTGAGTTCTTTTGCCATAATTTTACATGAAAGTATGGGTGAGAAAGAATATGCCGTTTCAGCACCACTAATTTCTATTAATTTCTTTTCAATTTTTAATGCATTCTTTATTATTTTTTGAATTACAATGTCTTTGGAACAAAATCATTGCAAAAAAAATAATTTCGTTGATTTTACACTTCTTTTTGACCAGTCTTTAGTGGTGTAAAATATGGGTTTCAATGTATATTTCCTGACAATGATAAATCTTTATTATGAAAATAACTCAACACCAACAAGTGTTTGTTTACAGATTTAAACACAACTTGTTCTGTGATACACAGTTGATGATGTTCTTTCTTCTGTAACACAGAAAGTCAGACAGACAGAATGCGAAACTTCACAGCCCTTTGACTCAACCAGAACCTTCGAGTCCCTTGCACTGCCAGTTCATAGACATTGAAGACTGTCCAAACAAACCAGTAGACTACACTATATTTTCCCTTGAGCTTATATGAGTAATTCAGTTATTGATTAAGAGGCCTTTCGGTGCAAAATGACAGCTAATTTTTCTGCATTTGGGTTTTTAATAACACCACATGTTTGTCACCAAAATTTCAAGGTGCATTTTAGATGTGAAGACTCTTGATACTCCACTTTCTCATACCAATACACTGACATTGTCCAATTGTATTTTTTCTCTATCTGTTGTTGTTTTGTTTTTTTAAGGCAAAACTGGATGATATATATCAACACTGTATAAATTGATATTGTAAGTATTAGCCGAAAATACACGTAAACAGTATTCCTACTACCTGTACAATGATCAAAATAATGAATAATAAAGTTGAAGTCTAGAACATGGTACAAACTAAGGAAGTCGCTTAAACCGCACTTCAGCCACTCTGGCGAGGGAATCCACGACGGAGGGGACGAGGGGTGGTTAGGAAATTATAAGGAGAGGCAATTTCACCCTAGTATCTTGCCGAAGCTCTATTATTAAATAGTACTGCGATTGGGGTGGTGTGCCTGTATGATAAAGCTTGTAGTGTTCTTTCTTCAAAACAGGTTTGCAACTACGCAGTTTGAATTCTCGAGGTTTTCTTATAAAGTGCTTACTGAAGTGCTTTCTTATAAAAGTGAATTGATAATTATACAGTGGATAGACTCAAGTTTACAGTGATCATGAAGACATAGCCCGAGCCTTGCCGTGACTTGATCCTGGCAAGCGAAGTGAGAAAACTTGCCTTTGAAAGTAATTTGACATAAAAAGCGTAGTAATTCAGAGGGCTTAAAGAGACTCCTCCTGTTCCCTCCCTTTCCCCTCTGCAATGCTTCTCTAAGGGTGTACCGTGTTCCCTACTTTAACCAATAATAATATTAATAATAAAACAAATTTACCTTGCTTATAAAAATAAGAAATTACCTGTATAATTGATGCAATCCCTGATAGTCCAGCTATCAATGCTACAGTTGACTTTGGATGAAAATGTACAGCGCTTATAATGGGACCTCTGTTCTAGTATTGGAATTGAGGTCCATGACTAGTTTATACTTAACACACTGTGGTAAAGCTATAGAGCTTTAGAAATGAATTTTCCACAGTGCTAATAAAAGAAAGAAAGGAAGAAAACATAAAACATAAATACACATTTCCAACTATTTCATTACTGATTTGACTACAAAGTTACAAAATATACTTGCTTGTAAAATTTCATCATCAGAATCAGTAGAATCTTCATCTTCCTCCTTATCTTCTTAACTGAGCCCACTTAGGTACCAACTATATTATTAAACCTGCTGAAGAATTCAGTGTAAGCATCAGATGAATTTCCGGAAACTTAAATGTTTGCTTCGATTTTGTTTATTTAATGCTTCCTGAATACTACAAAGAAACAGATTAGAAAAAGCTCAAATTGATTCAATTATTTTGAACAACATTATTTCTTTCCCATGTTTTGAAAAATATTGCAATATCATTTGAATCTTTGTATGAAAAATAAATAAATGTTATGAAGCTGCAATGTGGAAAGATTGAGATTTTTGGATGTTTTACAACAAAGTTTATGAATCCCACATCACAGAAAAAAGTAAGCTGTTCATTTTAAAATTGATGTCATGTAAATTGACATTTTACTAATATTAATATTATCTAAGTTAATTTCTTCATTATCAGATCTGCTATCTGGCAGCCAGTATTTGAATTCCAAATTCAATCCCAAACAGTAGTTATTTAGTCAATGACAGGTCATCAAAATTTAAAAAATATTCATTTCGATGAAATGGTAAAACTACTAATGCTTACGTAAAACAATGCCAACCTGGTGGCTTATGAGTTTGAATCCACATGGCATGCATGTTTGCAGTTATGTTATGGAAAATTCACAGCCCCTTGTGACTCGATCTAAGCCTAGTCCCTTCCCTTATCTATAGGTCTTAAAGGGTGCCTACTACAGCGTGTGTAGATTACGTTGGGACAACTAGAAAATACATCCTTATCTTTTAGAAAGGCTCGAGCATCAAATGGGCCCTAAAGTTGCCTCATGCATTTTGTAATTTAAAATCCAAGTTGGACCACAGGCTACCTCAACTGAGGTGTTAAGGTTTTGTGGAGAAAGAGGTGCCACACTCAGTATTATTCACACATGTTTTCTGGAGCTCTCATTCACTAGATCCAAGGCAAGGAGATAGGAGGGAGCAAGAGAGGGAGAGAGCGATAGTGAGTAGTGGTGTGCACACATGAATATGCATGTAGAAGGCGTATTTCAACAGCAGAACTATTATATCACATTTGTAGATTGTTTCTTGGTGCGAATAAGTTTTCATTTCGATCAAGTGAATATATCTGTAATAGATTTTGTCAACAATGCTCTTTTCTTTCTCAATGTCTTCATTCATAATTCAACAAATGTTCATTAAGGAATGGGGTACAGATTCCAGAGCTCAAGAAAATTTAGACATAAAATACATTGACCAAGGAGGTTGTGTGGATAGTAGTCTTAAGCATCAAAATAGTCAGAATGGCCAGTTGAGTTAAATAAAACTGTACTCCCCACAACAAATAGATAGGGAATACTTCTTATCTATATAGGAATGACAGTTGCAAAGTCCACCCACCATGAATAATATATTTTCAAGAATTTAATATTGTATGGAAGAATGTATGCGGTATGTGGTGTAAGTGGTGGAAAGATATTCCACTTATTACATAACAAAACATTTCCAATAAATTCACTCTAAGGTATTAGAAGAGCAGTGAGGAATGATCATCTCACAATGAGTAGTCTATTCATGATTTATTGATTTCAATCCAGCCAATAGCATTTTATAATAAGATGGTTATATACCAATCATGGCACCTATAATCAAAAAGTACACATGTGTACTTTTCGCTATGTTCTTACCGTAGATGATGTTCAAATGTTTGAAAACAAAGTGAAATTCAAACAATTACAAACATCATTGGTGAAGCTTCAAATTGCCTAATATATCATTTTCAAGAAGTCAGCTATTAAGGCAAACCGACATGGAGGGTAGCTTAAAATTCAATATTCTCAAACACTTGCCAAGGAGGAAATCAGAAACTCACCAACTTGAAATGGTGCACAAGGAAAACAGCTAACCTAAGCAAATGTCCTATGGATGATTCAAACTTATGACAACTTCTTTTCTCTCTCATCAAATGGTTAATTGTATTGTTGCTTTAAATAAATATTTATTCTATGACCAAAACTGCCGTAATCAATATAGGGTTTGAAATAATCCATCAATAAATATTTTTTGCTATTTTTAACATTATGTTCATACTATTTAATTGATTTACGACTTCTTATTTGTGATGTAGTCTAACCGAATTCCACACAAGGTTTGAAACTTCCCAGATAAGTCCACTTGTCGCTCCACAACTTGCAAACATCTTGCCATTAGTGAAATTAATTATGATAATTACTAACCCACATGGTAGCCACAATAACATTTTAATTTTTTCTGAATTGTAACAATCTTCATTCCTTACCACAAGTGTGAGTCTTCTTCATCATGCCAAGCTGGTTGTTTGCAAGAAGTAGAAGGTTCTTCATCCTCTTCATCATCTTCAGGAGTACTTACTCCCTCTTCTACACCCGAGTCACCTTCTGTATCCATTATAAGTCTTGGAAATCTGTCATTCTCCTCTCCCAACTTATCCAAAACTGAAGATAAATCTCCGAGAACCAATTTTTCCAACCTAAGGATCAAAAATATAAGTCTTGGAAATCAAACTGCATGTTAAAATATTATATCACAAATACTAATAACAGCATTCAAATTTACATCCTTAAATATCGAATAACAATGCAGAAAAGCATGAGAACTTGCACTAAAGAAATTTGCTCGAATACAGTAACCATGAAACATCTAATTATGCAACTACATTCTTGTTTGTGGATATGTGTAGATAAACATTTCCATATAATGTAAACAAATAATCAAGTAAATTATGTTTAAATCCAATTAAAGTAACAATATAATCAATGACTATTCACAGAGTTTTTGATACTGAATTTTCAATCGTAAAACATGTTAACAGAAACAAATTAACAGCAAGAAACACCATAACAACACATGAAAAAACAAAACTACAGATATAAATAGTAACATACTGATCGTATACTTAAAGTAATTATCACTTAATCATACTTCAACATTAGTCTGATAAAAATATGTGTTTACATATTACTGCTTTCTTCATCCATGTCCATCATTCCAAACTTTCCTTCGACGCCTTTTCGGGCCTTCTGTGTCTTCTCTTTATCAAGCTTTCAATTTTCTGTGGATCTACTGACCCTGTCGATCTTCAAAAAATTTACGTTTCGAGGCCTTTTTGCCTCGCGACATATGCTGGCCATTTTTCTAAGATGTTTAGTTTCCTTTCTCAAATAACGAGTAGACGACTGTGAAAAGAAACATGATCACATTCATCTCGAAGAATTCACTATGTCAGCAAGGCCCCACACTCATTACACCGTGGATATTTGCAGAATCTGAAAGCAACTCATTAAATACTCGCATTACTATTTACATGTACCTTTTCTCGCGCACTGGCACGTTCACCTAGTATGTCTTTCAACAGATAGTAATGCAAGATAACCTTGATCGTTTTTGATTGGACTGAAGATTAAGAAACCTTAATTACTAATCTGCACTTCGAGCACCAAAACATAATTTTTCCATAACATGCTTATTTGAATAACTCAATATAACTTACATAGCCTTTAGAAATAATGTAATTTCGTAGTTCTATTTAATGAGTACGTCCAGACGCCATTTTCATTTATTGGGAGTGGGATCAGTATTGCCAACAGCCTTTCGCATACAAAAATAATATACCAATAATGCAACAGACATAATATACCATCGCTGATACCTTCTATGCATTGTTGAAATACTTCAAAAGCAAAATTTGACTTAGCAATTGGAAAAGATGCCCTACAGGCAAAGTGCTTTCTAATACTCATAAACATAAGGATGTATACATTTGCGTTTTTGACCTTGGCAGAATAAATGCATAATCATGTCTGCGTTGTGGTTAGGGACCTGACCTGGGATCTGACATCATCTATGATCTGATTCTTCCGCTCAAGAAGAGACAAATTCAAACAGATCAGAACACAGTTTAGTTCCGAACACGAGGCAACCTTCTTGTCATTTGAGCACGGTTGCCCGTGAACGTGCCAAGTGTCTCCGTAAATTGTGATACATAGAATTTCGCTTGTCTATTAAGCTAATTATTTTCTTCAATATGCAGCCTTCTGTATTTACCAAAGCATTCATGCTTAGAAACATAGCATGCAAAACAACATTAAATAACGTTCTGGTCTCTTCAAGAGCGCACTTTGCCAGTGCTTCATTAGCCACAAATTCCTTTAAAGTACAGGACCAAGAAGATTTTACGAAAGAGTGAAGAATAGCAAGAAACCCGTTATAGTCGATTTCTTTGCGACGTAAGTTCATGTCTGATCACTACGATTTCAGCTGGATAGTTCGTGACTTTATTTATTTTTAATTGTATAGGTGGTGCAACCATGCCGCATGCTTACTCCTCGTTTAGAAAACAGTAATTGAAGAGCAGAAGGTAAAGTTCTTCTAGCAAAAGTTGATATTGATGAAAATACAGATTTGGCATTGACTATGAGGTATGACATAGTTCAAAGTACATTAACTTCATATTGCAGGATACCTGAATGTATAATTTACATTTTACTTATGCTGCAGGTTGGTTCTGTCCAGTTTTGATTGCTATCAAGGATGGTAAAGTAGCAGACGTCTTGTTGGATTACAAGATACTGATAAACTCAGAAAGTTTGTGGAGAAAGTATCAGCAAATTGAAATTGGTTTCCTGAAAAAATGTTTAGTATTCCAGTCTGGCAATTTCAATTTTCCAGGGGAGTGAAACTAGTTTATTTAATCTTGTATTCCTTTGAGTAGAAACAACGTAATTTTGCTTCAGTTTTGAAAGCAGAAAATAAAGATCAGTGGTACTTTTGAGAATTATGTATACTTTCATTTTTGCATAATTAATTTATTCCCTACTGAAACCCATCCTGATGTTGCATCATGGAGGAAAAAGAATCCTCAGATTGCTTGTTTTTGGTCAAACACGAGTAGTTTGTCCACAATTTTGTAAAGATACCTTAAATTAGCTAGACTCCCATAAATTGTTTAAAATATAATACACAAGATGTTATCAGGGTTTGCATCAATTTACATCTAATTTTGTATTTCCCACATTTTCTTAACCTGTCAGAAAATCAACAGTTGAGCAATGCCAACTAGTGAACTAACCAGAATAGGAATATCATGCATTAAATAATATACACCTGAGTTCCAAGTATTATTTAATATGTATATATGTACATTACAATAAAAAACTGCAAAACAATGTAATACACGTGTTATGTTATTAATCACAGTATCATCTAGAGACTGAAGAAGTCTTCTGCACGTAGGTACTTCTCATCCTTAGTCTGTTGCAAATCAGAGTATTTCGATGCTATTTCCTCTTCTGACTGTACTGCTTCCTTTGCTCTTCCATTGATCTGCTAATTGAACAATGTTTAGACAGACATCTCTAATCCTTTGGAATACCTGCCCTTTAGATGCAGACATGTATTCCAAAAATATTTTGAAGGTTTCTCTGAGACCTGTAGAACAGATTTTGTTTCAATTAAAGTTGTCATTGTTACTGAAAATAAATAAAGTATATAATCCACCTTATCAGATAAACACAACCATATCAATCATGTTTTTTCGTCCAGTTTCTCTGATCCCTTAAGCAATTGCTGAGTTGGCCCCTTGATTGCTTCTGGACATCAATGTAATTACATTGTCTGTGCATGTCTTCCAGAATTCAGTGGGAAACATGGTTATTCAAATTATTATTTTGTATGTTGTCGGGCAGAAGTATATTCCTTCACAAAAGTCATGATGAGGATAAGCACAAAATCTGTGTATTTATCAACACTTCTTGCCAAAACATTTTATATCTTTCATATATTAGAATTCAACTTTTATACGGTTTAGGATTGGATCCAGATTAAGAAAACATGCACAGAATACTTCCTGTAGCATGTCAACACATCTTTAATGTAAAATATAGTTTGAGAATAAAATTACAAAATTTTGCATCAGTATGATTTCCTTTTATTACGTTAAGTTGAATACATATCTGCTTTATGACACTAAAAGAACAACACTGCCATTTCTAATAATAACTCATGTAAAGTAAATTTGAATATGTGAAGCAAACTGAAAAGGTTACCATCATTTTAACTAATTGAGGTAATACTGATACTGAAAATATTCCAACTTCTATAGTTAAGAAAAATCCACATGTTTTATAAGAAGTTTGAATTGGGTAACTAACAAATGACTCTGCCCATGATGTAAAGAAACCGTTTTAATCAGAAATTAGAACAAGTTCAATGCAAAATGAAAGCAAATTGATTTTTATATGCATCAAAAATCCAGATTGGCTTTACATAATACAAGTTATAGATAACTGACGGTGGTGTATGAAATGAAATAAATCTATTATTTAACCAACAGGATAAAAAATCCACTGGTTTAAATTGTAAAATACAATGATTTAAATTTCATAATAAATTGATAAATGCAATTTACAAATGATATAATTATATTACTAGAGCCTAGAAAATAGGCAAAAACATAATTCTGTGATTTGAAGACCTTTGGCAACTGAAACCACAACTGACCTTCTGAAATGATTTAAATTTTCTTTATACGTATTTTTAAGTACTGTGCCCTTTTCCTTCCTTTTTACCATTATTTCTTGTGGTAACAGCCTAGACAAACTTATCTGCAAGCCTGCACTACTTAGCGAGCACCATCACGCTTTGTTTTTCTCTGCATGTGGAGGTCAAACGAATAGGAGTATTTAACTCAGACTTTAGAAGAGCTAACAAAATGTTAAAAGCGCCAGAAAATACCAATTAATGTTCTTGGATTTCTTTCATTGATGCTGAAAGGTTTTCTTTAGCCTATTCCTACAATTGAGGACAACAATCCATTCCCACTCCGCTCAGCTCTCCAACCCCCTCCTTCCTTCCATGTACACACACAATAATCTTAGTTTAATATTAGAGATTACAACGACAATAACAATCAAAGAATGAAAACAAAAGCAGCTTTTAAATTTTGCCAATTGAGAATTCAGAAGTGTTAAGTTTGATCTCACTGACACTAGAAACACATGAACCAAGAAAAACATACAAAGCCTGCCAAAATGTAGTGTGATGAATAAATTTCAGTGGCGAAAAATATTCCTTTACATAGACATCCGAGTTTGCAGAAATTTTAATAAATACTTAGTTACACGCAATTATGATAACCAAGTTTCCATGTGTGTAATGATGTAAACTTCAGTGTTCAGAATAAAATTTTTAAATCATTTTAAAATTTCATTAAATAACTTTGATAATATATATTTTCCTAAACTATATATGTTATATTTTTAATGCCTTTTACACTCTTTTTAGATACAATAAATGTCATAATATTTTAAACCACATTTTGTGTATTATAATTATAATCATAAACCATATTTATATAATTATACATTTTAATACTATTTTTATATATAATATTTTATTTTTAAAAAGGTTGTTTTGAAAGGTTGCCTTCTTCCCCATCTTAAGAATAATAAATGCCCAAACTTATAGGCTCTAATCTTTAGATATATCTAATAAGGTCAGTCACTGTATTTCAAGTGGTGGTATATGCTTAATTTCACTAAACACACTTATGTTATCATTAAAAATGTCAAAATTTGGAATTTGTTTCTAAAACATAGATAATTATTTGACTTTGTACAATAGTGATGTCAAATTATGCTTTAAAATATTGTAATAATATTCAATTATAAATTCAAAAATAATCATGGAAATAAAAGAAATTGAAATTAGAATGAAAGTTACAGCCAGTACACAAACAAGGTCACCTGCAGTACCCTTTATATATTTTGAAAATAATTAATAGAATATTGAAGATGACCCGTTTCACTGATTAAAATAGAAATTTAAGTTCATAGCATTGTACTCAAACCACAGAAGATTAATTGTCACATCAGAAGGTACCTCAGATAGTTCCATCAGAATCATCACCACTAAATTTATTACAGTTCAGTAATCCTAAATATCAACTAAATCCCAAATATCACCATATACTTTGGATAAATAAAAATGCAACAGAACTAGTATCAGCCACAATTTGAAGAAAATTTAAAGATAATTACGGTCTAGACTGTTGAATCTAATTGTGTACACTGAGCAAAACAAAATGCGTGTTAATCGCTACGACAAACTTCATAATAAAATTTATTAGCTGGTTCACAGTGCAATATGAACACAGTCACTGAAATTAACATACTCCATTTACACTTTCTCGAATTCAAGCAATTTAAAAATTTCTTTATACTATTTCTGCAATACTTGCGAAAGAAAAATACAAATAAAATCACCTGAGAGGATTTGAACATGTGTTTTATTAACCAAATTTGCTGGCCTTTTCAAATTTCAGTTATTTCTGTCTTGCCATTTCATTAAATATTTTTCGGCTCTCTTTTTATTGATCCGACTCGGTGTGTCGTGACATTATTTTTCAAACTAACCCCTTTACTTTCTTTCTTTTTCGTTTTCCCCATTACAGTCCACATTCTCCGCCTTTTAGTCTTCATTTCTTCAACGTACACGATTAATTCTTAGCCTACTCTTTTACAAAACGATATGGAAACAAATATCCCACTTTTGCGGGGTCACATCTACAGTCGAAAAGATGCAAAATTATTAAACTACTATTATTAGTTTACAGTACTGTACTTGTAACCAGAGAGTATATAATAGAGACGGCACTCAATGTTAATCCCAACGCTCTTATTCAAATTTCAATTTTCATGGAGGGGAAGCGCCATCTGGGCCCCGTTTGAGCCAATAGCGTCGAAGAGCCTACCAATGGGGGTGGCGCGTTTTGGGACGCCCGGGGACATTTAAAATGAAGTGCAAAAATGTCAAATGAATACATTATTTTATGTAAAATACGTAGGCAATTAAGAAGACTAAAATATTAGGATTTAATCAAGTCCCTGAATGGAATTTTTGTCCAGGTAATGCAAAATAAAAGTTATTTTATAAACACAATATTTATTTCAAAATTATGAAAATAGTCATACACAATATAAACAATAATAAAATTTTTTTAAAAAATAAATGTGAGCAAGTAATCAGACATAAAGATTATTTTCCTTTGCCATTGACTAAATATTGAAACCATGAATTTAGACAATTGTCCAAATATAACTAGTGACATTATTTCTTTATATTGCATCATTATTAAATGACATTCCAGCATCAACACCTGTCAAATTTCAGCCTATTATCAAAATTGCACTAAGGTACAATACAAATGAATATTATTGATAAGTTTTATAAATAAACAGGAAACTTGCATCTGCACAAAAATCACAAACCCTGTTTTTTGCTTGCTTTCAAAAAGCAATATTACACATTAAACTGCATTACAAGAAACATGTTTCCCTCCTACCTAGTGCAAGTGATGAACAAGAAAAAAATTACATGATTCTACTTCAACTTCATTAATCTCAAAGCAGAGTTTTGGACTTGGTATGTTTCACTAATATTCCGATATCACAGGCTACATATTTGTCCAAAAGCATGGCTAGTTGCTCAATGGATCGGGAGAAAATCCAAAGGTCGATTTTATATCCAGAATTACTCAACATTTGATACAGATATTGAACAGTTTTTCAATTACTAAAAAATATTTTCATGTCTTTCCTAATCATGTTATGTGACAACCAAAAATTTTCTGCAAAAAAATATAACTAAATAAAAGCACTTATCATACTCAGGAGATTATCCCCAACAGACATCTCAAGAACCTTCAGAAATATGTTTAGAAAATACTAATGCTTCCTGGAAAAAACGCCAAACTGTTATACAAGACTTATACATAGTTCACAAGACAGATAGTGGGCCAAAAACACCTGAGAAAAAATTTACTGCAACAGAAACACCAAATGATTATCACTCAAAAATACATTTTTTATTAAATTGAATCCCAAAAACTTCAATTTGGTACATGTCCCCAAGAAAGTGGTCCCAGTTGGATTTACTAAATTACATATAGTAACGGGAAAGGGTACAGAATAGCTTTCAAAGTTAAGTTTTCTAATTTCCTTTGGAGTGGACCGCTCACGGTCTTCCCTCATCCTTTGCCAGCTGGCATCTATCGCCGCCCAAAATACATTTTTGCCATTTTCTAACTCTTCGATTACCAAATAGTAGAACTGAAATATTATTTAAGAGTATTAAAGAAGGCAAAAACCCTTGTCTTAAATAGCAAGTTCATTGAAAAAATTTGAAGCCATTAAAAAAAAAGGGGTTGCGTTACGTAAATGCAAAATTGAAGCTTTTTCTCTGGAATCTATTTGAGTTGAAAACTTCATTTGAAGTAATTTGAAGAACTTCCACTCACAAATTCAATAATATATCCATTGAAATGTAATTACTGGCAGAGATATTGAAAGAAAAAAAACATTTGCGCAATTTTGGGAAAACAAAAGAATACGCAAAAATGAACATTACATTATATTATATTAAAGTACCATTACCACTATTCGTTGAAATAGTTTAAAGAAAGAAATTAAACCACCTTTGAGAAAATGGTGTTTGAGCTATTTTGAAAATGAGTAATTTTGAGCTCATTTGAATAAAAAGTGTTGATTTTCAAGAAAATTTACTTGACATTATTTAAAGTGCATGTACTCAAAATATAATAATGTTCAGAAAAAGTGGGGCGTTTTGAGGAAAATCTTCTTTGTCATTTTTTTAAAAATTTCCCAAAAAGTTCACCCACAATTGCACAAAACGAATAATATTTTTCAAAACAATCTTCAACCTTAAATGAAGAACTATTTATGCAACAAATTTAATTGAAGGAAAAGTCTCTAACTTCAATATTGTAATGAAGAAGTTGATGATAAAACACACTTTTAAATTTCTGAAAATTCAGAGTTAATCTTGAAAATTGGGCCTGCCACCTTTATAAGTATTTTACTTGTTCTTTCAAGAAATTAAAAAAAAAATTTGGTCCATTTTTGGAGAAATTCTGGGTCATTTCTAGGGTTCATATAAAGTTCCCCAAAACTGGAAGGGTTTTTAAAAAATTTTTAACCTTCTACTAGATACATATTGACAGGGGGTTTTTTCAATTTGAAAAATTCTACGCATGGTTTAGGCGCCATGTTTGTTCACATACTACAGACGTTTTGTTTCCCGTTGGTTTTCCCTCAAGATCCCACAAAACCGAGATTTTGACTACACCACGTGTTCAGGATTTTTTCTTCATTTAGCAACCGAGAACTCAGGAGAAATGTTGTCACTACATGCCGAGCAGATCCTGCAAATGAAATAAGGATGTTTAATTAAATTAAAAAAGAAAAAGTTTTTTTATTAACCTTCTAGTTGCTAATAAATAAATAATAATAATAATAAACAATAATAATAATAAAAATAATAATAATAAGAAACGTACACCTTTGTTGTGGTAAGCCTTCTATAAATGACCTGAGTGCACCTCCGGAAACCCAGGACGCACATCAGCAAAAAATTGGGCTCGCATTAAGTGCTAGTCTGCCTGCTGCAGTGAACATTTCCAGCGTGAAGTGCTCCATACATACATATCTCTTATGAGAATTTTCCAAGGGCTGGGTGCCAAAGTCAGGTCCCCAATTGCCTTTAACCATTTCATACACCTGTAAAAAATTAGTAATGTATTATTGAGCTATTATAGTTATCAACATCACCTTAATGTTAATTATCAATTACATGATTATTACAGCAACCAGTGCTTTCATGACTTCAATACATTGGATGTTCATAATAATTGTATACAATATCCTCACATATAATTATATTATTTAAATTAATTTCATGTAATTAGTGACATAGTTTATTTACTATGTCACTAAATAGTACATGAAAAAATTGTTATAGAACCATGCTAACAATTCAAATCGTTTTCCTTTCAGGACTCTTGGAAACTTAAAGAATTGCTGTCCCCCTTCATTTTGGTTGTATCGGCAATTGGGTACCCAAAATTGGGGCATTTCGAGAAACACACAAACGCGAAAACACACAAAAGCTCTGGCAAAAACGTTCAGATGAAACCGTTTCGTTTACACACAAAGCATGTTAATGATTGCCGGTTCTGTCCTGTAGATTTCGCGCGCCGCGCCTTTCGCCCTTCGACGCCATTGGCCCACGGAGGGCCCTACATGGCGGAATTGAATTGACTAAATTTTGAATTCAATTTGAAATTCAAATATAATTCAAATAAGAACAGGCCCCGGCCTATCTACTGGCAGAGGACTGCTTGTAACACTGTATTTAACATGACCACACGACCGCACACGACACAAAACCCATTAACCGGATTTCCGTCACAACAAAACTGTTATTTATTAAATTTGTGTTTTCGTAACGAGGCGCGCGAGGGACCTTGTCTTCGCAATAGAAACGGCACGGCTTTTCGCGTCTTTCTCAGTAGTGCCGATGATGTCGCATGATCGCGACCGCATCAAAAAGCGACTGGATATTAGTATACTCTCTGGTCGTGCCGAATTCCATCTTGGAGATAGTACCCTCAGCCGCCACGTCAGAAAAAAACAAGTATAGATGCAGCACTTGATACGGTCGCGATCATGCGACATCTGACGGCACCGCAGTCCGCACGTATGCTTATAAAGCCTCAGCACGCCAGTGTGCCTCCTGTTATCGTTCTTGCTAAAAGTTCCTCTACTCACCGCTGGCGCGCTGCTTGCCAACCATTCCCCGATCGGCTGCGGAAATTCGATACAAACTCACAACTTTTCAACTTAGAGGCTTTCAATTCAAGTATTTAGACCTCTCCATTCCTTCATTAGCAACATCATCAATGTTCTTCACGACCATTAGTACAAAATGTTCACAAATTGTCAATGATCGTAAATAAATGTAAAGCGCTCTTGCCACACGCAAGGAAACTGCTTCGTTGCAAAGCTGGCTTAATATATTTTGAAAGTTTCTTTTCACAGCAATCCTTGGAAGTTGTGGTACAGTTTTCACCATAAATTTCTCTACCACCGTTTACCTTCAGTTTTTTTGTTTTTTCTTTTTTTTTCTTGTTTTTGTTTGTTGCGTCCTTGACGCAACGCGTCTCTTTACCCCTTGTTGGGCGTTGAGCATCTGGAGTAATCCCCCGCCTATTTTGGGTCAAGACTCTCACGTGCAGCCAGTGAGCCAGTCGGTTTTTTATCCCTTCGGCCAGGGGCTCAACGCAGTTAGATTCTGATCACCCAACCAGGAACACGCGAGTCTCGAATTCGCTTAACCTCCGCGACTTTACGGAGCATAATAAACGAATTCGGCTAGCGGCGCAGGTTACTTATTTTAATTTAAATTGTATTAAAATATGAGACTGATTTATTTAACACGACAAGAACCACTCACATAGTAAATAAATCATTACACATAATTGTTAAAGTTGTGAATAATAATAAACATACATTCTTAATGTTTCTGAACGTTAATAAAAATAAATCTTACCTTGCTACATAACAATTCAGTTTATTCTCAAAATTGACACAAATTAAAAACACTTTCAAAGGAAAAACAATTTCTGTTTACGTTCCAATGAGAACACACTCTAAAGGGAATTGAGACAGCTTTAATGTTTTATAATATTGTAAAAACCCAAAAACAAAGGTGATATTTTTCTCAAACCTTTGGGGAAAACGAGATATTGTCTGATCGAATTTTTTTGATGTCCGATATATCAGACATTTTGTGGATTTTGGAAGGACTTACGGAAAAGATTGGAAATCATTTCTACATTTACTTCAGTTGTCTTAATGAAAATCTCTGATAGTTTTTTTTTGTTCCAGAGGGCAAAATTAATTTTTGCTTTTTTGGACCCTTCTGGTTCTCCCTCTAGATAAAAACGTTTTTCCAAAACAATTGTGTTTTTGGGTTTTTTTGACGAGTTTTTTTAAGCCAGTGTTTATTTGCTTTTTTATTTACATTTTAAGTCCGTATTTTTATTATGTTTTCAGTTATTTAGTAATTTTTTTTTCAACACAAAACTTTTTTTTAATTTTTTTTCCTTTTTTAGGGTAATATAGTTTAAATAATAGAGTTTGAAAATAAAAAAAGTGGGGTAAAATGATAAAGTAATACTTGTATTTTTGTTTTCATCTATTGCCTATAAAAGTTTAAACAATTATAAACATTAAAGTTTTTTAAAAAATTGAAAATACATAAAAATCATAAATAAAAAAATATAGACTAAAACTCCGCAATTTCGCTGAAATTTTCACACATTTTTTATTCGGGGGAAATGTTGAAAAAATGGTTTGAATTAAACGGGCCTGGGTGCGTTAATAATTTATTCATTTATGAAACATAGCTCCCTGATATTTCCAACCCCCCCGCACAATGATTAAGTGCTTGTCACCGTACAAGATTCTGCCCCCGCGATTGTGAAATAACGCCAGAATTATTACTTTAATCCGGGCAATAAAAAAATTTCCCCCAAAATAGTGTCGTAGCAACCATGCCCAAATTTTGGGGGGAAACCTTTTATCGGACTCAACCATGTCCAAACCATGAAATAACCATATTTGCGACAAAGTCTTTTATTTATAAAAGTTTTTCACCCGGGAGAGAAAACGCGATAACAACGTTTACCACTAGGTTTGATGGTAATTCTGCAATAGCGAGGCATTGGCGGGTCCACTAGTTATAAATATTATCCAATGATGCGCGATAAATTTCTTCGTTATCTATTTTTTTGCGTATACAAGTTTTAAACATTTTTAAGGGTTTAATCAGCTTTTATATGTTTTTTTTTATTTAAAAATTGAATTAAATAAGTATTTAAAAAATATGGGGTTTTTAACATTGGGGGCCCATAGTATTTTACGGTTTCATCCAACAATGATGTATAAGATACCACTTTGGCTTCGGATATGTTTAAAATTTTTCTTTAACACTTCAGCAATTACAGAAGTGAAGGGTACGCTTCGCACTTGTCTGAGGAGCTGAAGGCTTATGCCAAGGCTATTCCTCTTCAAGATCTTTCTTGCAGCATACATAAAGATGAATTATGAAGCAATTTTAAATTTTATCATTGATTTTGCAAAATATTCAGAAAAATTGACACACTTGTTTCTTCTTTAATGTCATAATGCAATGACAATCTTCAAAATGTTACAAGTTAGGTTTACTAGCATATCTAATGAGGCTATTTATTGATATTAATTTGGCCCTTTTATTATTGTGATTTTTTATATTGTGTGCATTCTTTATAAAACATTTTATTGTAACTTATTTCTCTGCAATTTTGAGTTCAGCCTTGTTTAATTGTTTTTTAAGATTTCAAGTTTGCCAGTGCTTTGATTTTTTTAGGTTTTGAAGTAATTTTACAATGGTAATGTAAATAATAGAATGTTGGTTGGTTCTGTGATATTTATTTTATATTATACTTCAAGTTTTTAATTTTCTAGAGTGTAGTTGCAAGTTTATTATTTTGTTTTAGAATCATTTAATATTGTATGATTTAAACTATAACCTATATATTTAATTTTAGTGGAAAAGAAAAAAATTCTTTTTTGTTTTTAAAATGTTCTTTAATTTATGTTACCCTTGCCTTCCCAAAAGCAATATATAAATAATAATTATTCATTTCATGAAGGCATATATTGGAACGTCTAACTGAATACAAAGAGTAATACGCTTTCCGTATGCGACTACCGCGACACGTACGAACGTCATTGCAACTATTTGGAAGACACGACGGTCCGTCGCGGAGCTTGATTTTTATAATGTGATCATGCAACACCTAGCGGATAGCCCAAAGAGGCTGTTGTGTTAGTTTTTAAGATTAGATATAAGTTGGTTTATTTAAGATAAAGCCCTCCTCTTCCGCTCCAATAGCTGAAAAGCTGGAGCTTATGTATCCGGAAATGTAAATACTCCTGCTCGCTGGCGCGGGTATTGGCGAGGGGAAATGAAAAACACCTATGGCACTCGCCGAGAAATACGCTGAATGTCGTAACAGATTCCACCGTGAAACAGCCAAGTTCTCACGCGCCAAGTTACGAAACTCAAGTATATAGCTTTCTTCCAGCCATAGACGGAGCGCGATTTGATGTGGTATTTGTCCATGTTGCTTTTTTCTATTAATTGGTACAAATTGTCATATGTTCATTTCAAAATGGACGGGATTAGTGTCTTAGCGAAAACGGGTGATAAAGGTCGAAGATGTAAGTAGTTTGCGTAAATTTGATTTGCTATTAAAACATGTGATGTTAACCTTCAAGTGTAAGGTCTGGTATGGCAATTAAAAATTAAGTACAAATTTTGTTCAGTGTCTACTTAGTACAATTCTAATTTAACGAAGTTAAATGTTCCAGCGTTTTATGATTTATGATACTGCAGGTTTTAAAATAATACGCTGTTTAGTTTCAATGAATGTACTGATTGTTTTATTCTGTTATCTCCAGGTTAAAGAAGAACAAGGAGTGTTATGAGAAACAAAGTCAGAATTATACAAGTTTAAATGTATAGTTGCATTTCATTGTGAGAAAAGTTAGTGATATAAATGTGATGATGTATTTAGTATTTTGTGACATTTCACAAATATTTAGTGACAGATGCATTTAGAATTGCTCTTTTACAAGGATAAAAGAATGAAAGGTGATTTGCAACTTAAGTGCTTGATATACATGGATTAGTGATGGATACACATATTTATTATTTACAATACAAATGCCTTTGATATTCATAACACGCTTGAAGTAAGTTAAAATTGGGTGAAATGTAAAGAATGGATTTGTATTAAGGTGTCAATTTTTGAGATATTTAAAGTTGTACGCCTTTATGTTATTCTGGGAGGAGAAGGAATTAAATAAAGAATATTTTGAAGTTTAAGGACGGTTTTATATGGGCTATTTCAAGGCACTCTAGAATAGTATGGGATGTAGATACTTGGGCTCCACATTTAAGACAGGATAATGTGTCAATTTTTTTATTAGATGAATGTGGGAGAGATTGAAGTGGTCAATACGTAGTCTGGTAATTTAGACTTGTTGAAATCTAGTGAGTTGGATGTTAGGGGGAGCAGGTTCAACAACCATTTTCATTCCACTGTTCATAACCATATTTTTAATATATTTAATATATATAATATAATTTGATGTCGGAGAGAACTCCCCTTCACACTGTTGTCCGTTGTTGGCATGGTAATGCTGTTTCCTTGATGCTTTATTTGCTTCATTCCTCACTATACCAGTATGTGCTGAAATCCAAACAATAGAGATGAAGGTGCCGTCGTTTATTTGAGTTGATAAAAGTTTATTATTCTTTGGATTATGAGGATTTTAGAGAATCTGTTGACAATTGCATTCAAGGTAGCCATAGAGTCTGAATAAATCACTATTTTATAAGGTTTTCATTATTTTGGGAGATTAATTGAATGGCTTAGATTGGGCCTAGGCTTCGCAAGAGAAGCTAGAAAAATATTCTGGTAACGAGAGTTTG
This sequence comes from Teleogryllus oceanicus, assembly GCA_964035755.1. Lineage (NCBI taxonomy): Eukaryota > Metazoa > Arthropoda > Insecta > Orthoptera > Gryllidae > Teleogryllus > Teleogryllus oceanicus. The sequence continues at coordinate 70,973,115 of CAXIVR010000007.1, read as the reverse complement.
AAGGTATTGTGAGGGGTTGTCGAAACAATTGCCCAACCGGCTTTGTTTCCATATTTTGATCCATCCGTCTATACTTTTTCTAAATCGTGGTAGTCTTCATAAAGAGAATTCAAATGGGATGTAACAATGTTTGGAGAAATTAAGGATTTAGGAATCTGCAATCATTATATTATATTAACTTGTGTTTAAAGGATTGCCAGAGGGGAATAGAGTCAATCATTCTCTAGAATGTGAGGGGTTTCAATATTCAATTTATCTTGATATTAGAATTGGAATTCTTTCCCCAAGTGGTTTTGCATACTTCACATGAATTGAATGGTAATCTGTTTTACGAAGGCTGAAGATATATTTGAAGGTCGGATGAGGTGAGGAATTTAAAGTTCAGTAGCCAATTTTTAGACATAGTTGTTTACACTGCAAAATGAAGGGGGGAGTAATCCTGCCTCTGGGCCAAGGTTGCTGATAGGACTTGACTCAAAGGCACTTGCACCTAAACTTATTCAACATGCTGAATTTTTATAATAGGATCCAGCGTCTGTAGTGTAGATTTATTAGCTCCATAATCTAATTTGGATTGAAGAATAGAATGATAAGCATGAATTATACATTTCCACTCTGCTCCCCATTTTCGAGTTGCTAATATTTTCAGTGTGTTCAACCTGGATTTGCATTCAGTCTAGCAAGGAAATGCGCTTGTGTGTGTTTTTGTTGAACGTCATACCCAAGATTTCAGCAAGAATACGCTTACGACTTCTGGTGGTCTCCAATAAAGAGGGCAAGATTTTCGCTTACAATTTCTGAGCTTCTGAGACATAATGAACCTAAATTTAGTTCTTAATAGGAAGAAAATCCACAAGAACTTGCCCATGCTTGAATTTTGCTCAAGTTTTCTAGGATTATTTTAGTTATGTGGATATCTCTACCGCTTTGCATACAATGGAAATATCATCAGCAAAGAGAAATACCCCATTTGGAATCACTATGATATTTTTCCAAAATATTTCATTAATTGTGATCCAAACAGGAGCACATTAATAGCCGAACCGTGAGAAGATTTGCAGTGATATTTTATCAATCATAATGCATAATGCAGATATCTATGATGCAGAAAATTTTTCAAAAAGCCGAGGTTACCTTCAATGTTCTTTGAGATGGGATTACATAGTAACTGGCGTTTAAAAATTATTTGATGTTTTTTCAATTCAAGTGAAACAACAATTGCATGTTGGTCATGCTAATGCATCAAATTTCTGTGTCGAAGTAAGTAGATGGTCATTTGTTGATCTATGTTCATTTAAATCCAGTTTGAAAAGGATATATAAGTTTCTTGTTTCTAGGAGCCATCTGAGACGGTTACAACCACTTTACTAGTAATGTGCAAAGAGTACACGCTAAGGATATATTGGTCTAAAATTATTGGTTTTAGATGGATGTTTACTATAGCCTCGTCCAGCAATTCTAAGAGCTTCACTCCATTGCTCAGGGAAGGATTGGGAAGTCCAGATGCATATACATTTTAAAGAGGTATTCCATGGCACAAGTTGGAGGATTCTTCAAGAAAATATTAGGAATAATATCTTGACGTGATGCAGAGTTTTTACTAGTTTTTAAAAGATGAAGGAGTTTATCCATTTGGAATGGATGGTTAAACGAATCACTGTTGTTACTGAGGAAGGTTCAGGTGTGTGTGTGTGTTTGGTTGGTTGGTTGGTTGTTTTTTTTGGGGAGCTCAGGATATAGATGGGATTAATTTTCAAAAGGATGATTCATAGTTATTATTGCAGGAAGAGTTGGCGAATGAAACTACCAGAGCATTGCAGATGTCTTGCGAGCCACAATATTTTTCTCCACATTTATCTTCTAATGTTGGAGGTAATCTAGTTCAATAAGAGCCACTAACTGATTTTATTTTGTTACATAGTTGTGATGAAGTTTGACCTGTAATAGAAGATGTGAAATCTTTAAAAGATTGTTGCATAGCATTTTTAGAGTTGCTTAGCTTTAGCTCTAGCGTTTCTTATATAATAAGCTCAGTTCTTCGGGATTAAATTTCTCTTATATTTTCTAAATTTTTCTTTTTGATGGCTAATCGTGTAATTTCATTTTACTATGAGACCTACATCCGAATAATCCATTTAAAATTTAGGGATTGATTGGGCAGCTGAATTAAGTCTGTAAATGTTTTATGATATAGTTAGTCTGCTCTGGTGACTACTCATTTATATCAGAAAGTTTATTGATACTATCAATAGATAATTGAAATAAGGTCCAGTTTGCTTTAGTACTAATCCACTAAAGGTGAGTGTGGGTAATGGAGAATGGGTGAAAATCAGAGGTGAATAAACAATGGGTAATGTTCACTGTCATAAAGATCATTACTGGAGACCAAGAAATAAGTGTGTCAATGTCATTGGATGAAAATGTTAAATCCATAACACTCCCTTTTGCATATCTAGTCGAAAAATAGGTATTATTGCCCGAATTTTGCAGAATAATATCATTGTTCTCTCCAGCCATTCCTCAATGATTCTACTTACGATCTGGTACTAGAAGATCTCTTACAGTGTGTTGTGGCTGTTAGAAGTTCCCAGGATGATAAACGGTTTAGGAGTTGCTTAATGATGTCATCAAGTTCAGTGAGATGTGTATGACTTGGCTGTTAGGTAACAAACATAAGTTAAGAATAGTAACAGTGAAATTAATATTAATTCTAATTGCAGCGTTTCTAGTTACGCTTTTTGAAGAGGAACATTATATAGAAAAATTTGCTTTAGTATAAATTCCAACACCACCACTGATGACACCCCCAAAAGAAAAATTTAAATATCTTTGTTAAAACCCATTCAATTTTGAGCCATTTACACACTTCTGTCTTTAACCTTTATCATTCACAGTTTCGGGCCCCAAATTTATGGATTACCCTCTCTAAACATTGAAATTTCCAAGTAAAAATAAGTACTTCTTGCTAGACTCTTGTCACTTGGGGTTTGGATCGTTTTTCAGGAGAAAAGAATCTCGTCATAAGGTTTGGTTCGATATAGAGCAGATTAAAGCGAGTCGTTACAAGCTAGAATCTCGTAAATCAAAGCCCCCAGGTCCAGGAGCTTGTTTTCTGGGAAACAAGACACTCGTCATTAGGATCTGGATCCTTTTTCAGGAAGAAAAAAACTCGTCACTTAAGCTTTGGTTTGATATAGTGTAAGTTAAAGCAGTAGTTATAAAGTTAGAGTTTCGTTATAGAGGGTTTCCGGGAGAGGATTGTAATTTCTAGAAAAAACCCTCTCGTCCGGGGTCTAGATCGTTGTCGGGAGAGAGATTTTCAACACCTTGGGTTTGAAATGATGTAGTGTATAGTTAAAAGCGAATCGTTATGAAGCTAAGTCTCGTTAAATGGGGTTTTCCCGGGTCGAAGATCGTGATTTCAAGCAGCAAGACTTTCATTACTTGGGGTCTGGATCGTTTTCTGAGAGCAAGAATCCGTCACTTAAGGTTTGGATCGCTATAGTGTAGAGTTAAAGCGAGTCGTTATGAAGCTGGAAGTCTCGTTAAAGAAAATTAAAGGGTCGAGGATCGTGATTTCTAGAAGCAAGACTCTCGTCACATGGGTCTGGTCGTTTTCAGTGAGCATGAATCTCGTCACGTACGGTTTGGATCGATATAGTGTGACATACCAGATTATCAGCAAGACGGGTATATTTCAATAGTAAAGTTAAAGCAATTCGTTTTGAAGCTACAAAATCGTTAAGAGGTTCCCCGGTTTGAGGATCGTCATTTCTAGAAGCAACCCCGTTACTGGGGTCTGGATCGTTTTCAGGAGCAAGAATCTCGTTTTTAAGGTGCGGATCGATATTGAGCAGAGTTAAAAGCGAGTCTTCATGAAGCTAGAGAGTCGTTAAAGAGGGTCCCCGGGTCGGCGATCGTGTTTCTGGGAGCAAGACTCTCGTCACTAGGGTCTGGGGCGTTTTCACGGGCAAAATCTGACACTTGATGTGCAGATCCATCTAGGGCAGTGTTAAGTGAGTCTTAATGAAGCTAGAGTGACGTTAATGGGTCCCGGGTCGAAGATCGTTTTTTCTAGGAGCGAGACTCTTGTCACTTGAGGTGTGGATCGATATAGAGCAGGTTAAAGCGGCCTTATAAAGTTAGTGTCGTTATTGGGGCCCCGGGGTCGTCGATCGTTTTTAGGATCGATATAGAGCAGGATTAAAGCGAGACTTTATGGAGCTAGATTGCAGTTAATGAGGTCCCCGGGTCGACGATCGTGTATTCTGGAAAGACTCGTGTACTACGGTCTGGGTCGTTTTCAGGGCAAAATCTCATCAATCTCGACTCTCGTTCTTGGGTCTGGGGCGTTTCAGGGATCAAAATTTTGTCTCTTAGGTGCGGATCGATATAGAGCAGAGTTAAAGCGATGCTTTATAAAAGCTAGTGTCGTTAATGAAGACCCCCGGGTGGATGATCGTGTTTTCTAAGGACTAGACTCTCGACCGGGATGTGGGTTTTTTTTTCGGGGAGGAAGAATCTCGTCACTTTGGTCTGATCGAAATAGAGCAGAGTTAAAACCAGTCTTTATGACCCAAATTAACTACTATCTAGCTTCGCAAGACTCGCTTTAACTCTGTTCTATATCGATCCGCATTAAGTGACGAATTGATTCCTGATAAACAACGAGCCCCAAGTGACTGGGAATCTTGCTGGGAAAACGATTTTCGTCCCGGGGACCCTCATTTCGACATTATGTGACAGATTCTTGCTCCTGGAAAGAACCTAGACCCCAAGTGACAGAGTCTTGCTCTAGAAAACACGATCGTCTGTGGATTCCCTAGTCAGTGAACATTGTCGCGGGCCTCCGAGCTTAGCTGGTAGTTTTCTGCAGATGGTTAACGACAAAAGGCTCTTTCCCGATGCAATCACAAACATAAGCATAACACAAGACATGACATTAACATGGCGAAGAGTTGCGTATTCACAATGTCGAACATAAACATAGGCAAAATAAGGGTTTTTATTGGCTCTGACAATATTCTGTTACTATTGGTTGGATATGAGAATCGATTTCGAGATTTTCAAACAAATACGACAAACACAACCACCCGCACACGAATCGACAGAACAGTTCGTATCGACTTCGATACTCGATTTTGAGTTATCGAACTGTGATTGGCTCATTCCATATGTCTGACATAAGCGCATAAGGCACAAGAAGCTTGAAAGCTTTCAAGCTCTTAAGTTAACGTCTTACGTGTTATGTATGCGAACGCATTGTGAATGAGTCCACTTGTAGGCGTAGTCTAACTTTTTTGTTAACCCCTAGCTTATGTTTTGTTTGCATTGTGAATGGGCCTATAATGTTCCGGGCCCCGTCGTCGAATAAAACTCGAAGATAAGGTTGTATTTTATACTATCGCAACTGGTATTCTCTTTCTATCGTTTTCTTAATAGTAACTCGTTTTTCAAATCCTAATTTTCTTCCCCTATACTCTCTTTACTTCATTAAAATTCCCTCTGAATCTGCTCCTTGCATCATGTAAAACTATAAAAACAATTCCTTAGTTTAACGAAATTTTAAAAATTCGTGCAAATTTTTTCCTCTAACGCCTAATTTCCCTCTAATGTTTTGAGAATCTCACCTTTTAAACTCTTCTTATACTTATATTATTTAATTTGGGTAGTTTTTCTTTCTTTCTTCTTCACTTCTTAGATGGCTTCGAATACCAGAGGAACTACTAAGATAGCAAAACAATTTACAAGTAGAAATCATACAATTGTTAAATGCCCTGCCTTCCTCAACTCCTTGGCGCGGTCCTCACTGGAATGGTCGCAAACAATTAAGGGGAACATAGATTTTAACACCGAGCTAATTAATAATTTGCGCATAATTGAAAACCGAGACAGAAAAAAAGATCTGAAAGCAGACAATTAGAAATCTGAAGCTCGACGCGAGAACAGATCAACTCGAGATTATACGGCTGAATTCTTGCGGATCTTCGGGTCGGGGGAAAAGACAATGAAAATCCAGATTAACTTGCATGATGTGGCAAAACAGATAAGTGTCGATTTGCGCCTGAACGACGTTGATAGATGTCGTAAAGTAGGACAAGATCGCAGGAAAAAACGACCGCTCATTGTAAAATGTGTACGTTAGGAAGCGCCTTAAGTCTTTCAGGAGAAAAGACAATTGAAGAACACCGGTGTTACAATGCAGAAGACCTCAAAAGGTCCGTCTGGAGGTTCTGAGAGCGGGCATAGATAAATTTGGCCTGCAGAACGTCTGGCGGAAGATGCACAATAGTCATTAAAACGGGTGGGAGCAAATCCGCGCGCAGACAATTGCCGACTTGCAGGCCATTTCCGCCTAATAGAGCGCTCCCCACCCCTACCCCGCTTAACACTCCCTTTCTTGGAATTTCAGGATCATCTCTTTCCTCCTCACCCCTCTAAGCATCTTTTCTGTCAACCTTCCTGAAGCATGGCCACAGCATGAATCCGCCCCTACAGCCTTCCTCTTACATGGACAAAGCAATCAACCAATAACACTTACTCATAATAACACGCATCCATATCAAAATCTTCATATGAACTTTACTTGTAGGTCCCCGTAAATGGTCAATCCTTTTTATTGTCTTCTCGAAGTGAGAACTAATTTCAACCCACCATTTTCATGCTCTCTTTTTAGCGGGTCCTTATTAGTATGTTCATTATTCATTTTAGGCTAATTTTGACAATAAGGTCAAGAGAAAACTACCTATTGTTCTTGTGGTAGAAAAGTTTCTGACTTCAAAAATTTTAAAAACCTACCTCATCCCCTTCTTTGAAGTGAATTTAATTTTGTACACTTTATTTTTACTTTCCCGTATACGTGCGTACATACAGAGTAATATATGTAGTACAAAAACGTTATGAAATGCTGCGGAAAATCGATTTTGAGATTTCAACGGAAAAACATATTTTGGGGTCCCCTGATACCGAAAAAGTGTGTTTGTTTTTAGTTTTTAAATTTATTTATTTTATTTTATTTATAAATGTCTGCGTCTGATGACTGTCACGTGATGTCTGTCTGCGACATTGTCCATCGACATTTGCCTGTCTGACATTTTGTATAATCCTGATAATGTTCTTGAAATAACATACAAACACATGGAATTTTCTTTGAGATTGTCATAATCGCCTAAAGACACCAGGTTCAACTGTTCCTGGTGTCTTTACTACAAACATTCTCTCATCCCGAATCTGTCTATTATTTTCTCTGTATCGTTAACTCGGTTATAGTGAACTCTGATATAGCAAAACCCTTGGTTATAGTAAACAAGTCACTGGTCCCGTTTCATTTACTTACAAATAAGCATAAGATTCAATTATAGGAACCTGAACCTCAGCTATAGTGAATGAGTAAGTCCTGGGAAAATTTAAATTTGGGTCTCGTATTTATTAGTGGGTTAATCTTTTGAAGTGTGGGATGGTGTTCCAACAGTGCAAAAAGCATTGAAAGTAGTGAAGCGTGGTTTAAGATTCCACTTGCTACAACATTTCCGATTCCTGGATACCCGTTTCTTAGAAATGACCGGGAACCCCCACATCACGTCACAGGGGGGTGGTGTCGGTATTACCTTGGATGATCTCACTTATATTTATATAACTTCATCAGCAGATACAGCTAATAAGAGTAACGAATATCTCTTCATTGAAATTTCAATTTTAACAAACAATGTGCCTAGGCGTAGTATCTGTCCTCCGAAAACTGGAAATATTGAACTATCAACAAAGAATTTCGTTTTGCTCAAGTAAATCGATAACATAATACTGATAGGTTCTTTTAATTGTAATCTTCAAAATTCGTTGCATGCCGACAAATTCAAGCGTATGTTTGTGAAATGAAACTTTCTATCCTCCCCTCATGCTACCATACTATCAGTACTGATACTTGGATGACCATATCGTTGTACGAATCATGCAAAGTGAAATTCTATGGCCTGTTCATGTCACCAGTTCCTGGAATATCTAAACATTTACCTCATATCGTCTCATACAATATGAAATGCCTAGATATCGCCAACAGTTTTCAAATACCATGACTTCAAAAGATTCAATCTTGAATTATTTCTCTCTGGCGGTTTGTCTATGCCTGACCTCTTGTCTCTCAAAAGTTTTTAGATAGAAAAGTAAATACTTTACTCATCAATTGGCGGAACTGATTGATCGCTTTATCTTAACAAAGCTCGTTTGCAACCGTCTGCTGGCACCTTGGATAAAAGATGAAATCGTTCTTAATAAAACAAAGGCGCTGCCTTCAAATTTTGAAATTAAAAATGTAAAATGACAGAATTAAATACAAGAAATTATGAAATGTTGTTACAAAAATTGAGAAAACATAAAATGTAAATGTTACCACAAAGTTTTCTAATGTGACTTCGAAACAAATTGAAATCTCTACACCTCTTGGCAAAAGGGAAATCATGAACAGCTGCAAATTGAGGTACCCCTAGACAACCTAAACCAACGTTTTGTTATACCCATTTGAAAGTTCATTAAAAACATGACTATCAAACTTAGTTCCCTTCTAGAAATACTCCAGAAGAATTTTTCTTTGCGTGTACAAATCCCTACACATCCTCAAAACTATTCAGAGCCTAAAATCAAAACGCCACGGAGTAGACTATATTAATTCCAAAATTTCTGAAACTTTCTCCCCAAATAATGTATCTGTAATAGATATAATAAATTTTCTCATAATTTGGGAAATTGGACCTCTTGGAAAACTCACTTGTCCATCCTCTTCCCAAATCAACAAATCCCCCTAGTACAGACCTATTAGTATTCTACCTACAATTTCTCAAGTATTAGAAAAAAATTTCACAACATCAAACTGTGAACTATTTGAAAAGCAAAATCTCTGAAGTGAACATCAACATGGTTTCAATCAGGTACAAGTACAGAAACTGCTTTTAAACTTAATTGAAGAGGCCAGAATCGCATTGACAGCGATAAATTAACAATACTTATTATCTTAGATTTCAGTAAAGCTTTTGTGTGTTTCTTTATATCTACTATTATGGCAAGTAAAAATACTTAGGGGAAAAAAAAAATGCGGCAAATCACGTCAGAAAACATTTAATTTTTAAAAAATTATAAACACAAAACCATTATCTAGGTGATGGAATCCAAACTGAAATATTGCCTCCCAAATTTATACAAATTCCATGAAGATAATTATCTCAAGAGAAAAATGTAAAAAAAGCGAGATATTTCTGGGAAAAGGACATTATTACTATTTTCATTTGACTTCCTTGTATAATTTTTGGACAAGTAGTTTAGAGGCATATCACAAAACATTCAGGTCAATTTCAAGCGGCATATCCAACCTGTTAAGTCACAATATTCCTCTTCTTCTTAACTACATTGTACAAATAAAACTTCACTTCAAATTTTATCCACTAAAGTATTAATTGGGGTTTTTTGATGCATCAGTCCTTGCTTTGTAAGTTTTATCCATTGCAGATGTTGCAAAACTTTAGAAATTCAAGGTTTGATATCAATCTTTCATTTCCCCCTTTTTCATCTTCTTCTTCAACACCTCTAATATATAATCATTGACATCTTATCAGAACTTCTCCCAAATTTCCCGTCGCTCGTCTATATGCTCCTCAGTGTTTGCAAGTTGCAGTTCATGTCCCATCAACAGAGACTAGATATCGCTTGTACTCATGGCCCACTTCTTCACCATCACAGGCTTCCCCGTTAAACTGTTGAGAAAGGTTTGGGGTTGATGGGCATTGCAGTCCCCTTGATGGAATCTCAACAAAAACAATCGTTCTACATTAGGAACATGTTCAGATACTAGACACATTTTTTGTGGTGGCTTTTAACAGCCATATCTTGTTACTGATAAAAAGACACCAACATTAGTAGTGTTAAATGTGTAGTGTTATACTGTGCCTCCGTTGCACACATTAGTCAACAAGAAACCCCAAAAATGTAAAATATCTCATATGGAGATTAGCTAGAGTAATAAATATTTAAAAACCTTGATATCTTCGAAAGGGGTCTTTATCTCCAGGAACTTCAAACAGAATTTTTTTTAAGTCACTGCAAATAACTGCAACAAGAATTGGATTTGCAAGTTGATCAGTTTGTTTATGCTACAAACACTTTTTTTTAGTAGTACTGAACATCTGAATTTATAAAACTTATTACAACTTTTAAGGCCACGATATACACCTCTAAAAAGACAAAATGAAATGATCTCTAAATGTTGTATTTGAGGATGAACCAAGAGTGTTGCTACTGTTTTAACAATAGAGTGTATCCTTTTCTAGTAGATGGTTGGTACTATATCTTTGACCCTGGTGAACAAGCTGATAAGTCAAAAAAACTTAATTGTACAGGTCAGCAAAAAACAATTTAAACAAATGTAAATAAGGGATTAATGATATTCAAACAAAACCTACACACTAATGGTTTTGTTTGAATATTATCGTTGAATAGCATTAATCCTGATTTACTTCAGTTGTTTTGCTCTCCTGTAAATTAGTTTTAACTTATCGAGCATTCTGAAGGTCAAAGATATTTATATGAACCAGTAATTGTGTTGTTGACAAAATGGAAAATCTTATTTGATGAAACAAAATTGATACATCCATCACACTGCCACTTACTTAGAAAAGGTTGTTACTCAGTCAAATGAAAGGTGCAAATTTAAACAAATGTATTGTTATTAGTGTTGTAACAGATGTTTGCAAATGTCTCAGGGCAAAAATATTTTAAATAGTGATCTGGATATAATAACATATGAAACTGCTGCACTATTTTTACTTACAAAAGATTTAGATAATCAAGAAGTTACATGAAAAATAGTAAAACACTTTGTAAATAATTGTTTTGAACCAGCAAAATTTAATGAATACAAAGTTGTTCATGCTGTTGTGTTGTCAACAGACATTTGTTGGAATACTGTTTGCAATTGTTGGGAGAGATAGTCTCAAAAATGATAATTAAAAGAAATGCAAAAGAGTTGGTAGGTATTTTGAAACCAATTTTGATTGTACTAGACAAAGTTCTGTACAATTGGCAACGTAACACACATATGGAAAATTTTAGAAAATAATTTGTCTGGCATTTTAAATTTATCGTAATTACAGATTTTTATTAAATGTTATGGGCAAGCAATAACTAACAGTCATATTTAGCTATTTTAACACGAAATATTCTCTTGAAAACATTATGCTTAAAGGAACAAGAAAAAGAAGAAGCTTTTGAATATCTAAAATCGAACTATGATGATAGTGTAGAACTCTTAACAAAAGTTTTGACATTTGAATTGCAAACAGCTCCTTTTATTAGAACACTTTTAGATCCAACTGTTATGAAAGGAAAAATGTTCAACCCATGAAATTATTTTTAAAGAAAAGAATGAATAATGTAAAAGAACATTTATTAGCATCAGCCTTGGAACAGAAAAAGCACAAAATTGGTGTTCCTTGATAAATAACAAAATAATTCATAGAAGCTATTATAATTCATTGATTATTAATAAATAATTACCTTTTATGTCAAAACTTTTATTCTTTCTGGCCTTAAAATTTTTAATAATTATTTGTAAAATTTACAAAAATTTAATTTCTTTTATTTAAAACATTTGATTTTTATGAATTATTTCGTAAATTGTAATTTAAATCAATGACATTAATCATGATTTAAATCATTGAAACCTGGCTAACACTGAAGTATCAAAATGAAAAATATATATACTTGAGATTCTAGACATTATGAAGATGCAATGAAATGGGTTTGATAATTCTGAATGGGAGTAGTATTAAACAGAAAACTGAAATGATGGGAAGAAGAGAGCGGAAGAGAAAACTATAATACTTAGGATGTCAAGCAATCAAAGGAAATATTGAGTCAAGTTTGGAAGTATATGGCTTTTGAAGAAATCGAATTATGCAGATGGTGTTTGCAGGACTAGTTGTAAACAGACCTAAACAAGTAAGTGGAAGGTTTTCACATTTTATGTAGTCCCATAATCAAATTTGAATCTTTTGAATCCTACTTTACATAGCTGCAATGAAATATTAAAGAAAAGTTAAATTAAAACTAAACAAGAAGTTTGTATGATTTTCCTGAAGCTGAAACAAGATGGTTTATGAAACCGTGTAGTATGTTGAAAAGTGAAATGAAACAATGCAATTGTCATTTTCAAAACATATTGGATTTAAGAAACTAGTGAAATGTCTGTATTTTACATAGACAATAAATCACTAATTGACTGGACTGTAGATTTTACAATTACAGCCAGAAAAAGCGTATCATGAAAATCTAACTTAGTAAAAGAATGGAAGTGGGAAAAATATTTTGAAATATCAGATCTTTTTAAATGTTTCTTGTCTTCTGGTTTTTCCCCTGTACTTTCTTCCTATAAAAATTAACCTTGGAAGAGCAAATGATTTTGAAAACTTTTATTGTATGATTCACTTTACCACGGTCCCGTTAGTACTCGTTTTCAAATTACTTGTAGAAATGAAAACCCTACTCTACTCGACTAATTTGGATTAGTTTAACAAGTGAGAACCTGTTCCAAGACAGATCGAATAAAACAGATACCTGTCCAAAATAGAAGATATTTTGAACCGAAGAAAATTATTTGTATTTCGTTTGCTGAATGAAAACGAAACACACTAATTTGGAAAGCGAAATCTTCTGTCCTGCCTATCATCTACTGCCACTGTCCAGAACATACATACTTGACATAAAGTGTATTAAAAAAATTATATTATTTATAATATAATGCAAACAACAGTTCAGCTGGTTTACAAAATAAATGCAAATTACCCTACCGTCATCTTCCAATATCACAATTCTCATAGGAAGGAAGATCGATTAAAAGCTAGTCTGTTTATCAAAACCCATTTTAGATTTTATCTGTTTTTAAATGTTTTACTGATGTAATCTTTCATGGTAGAAAAGGCCTAAGATAATACAAAAGCATGGCGATGACTTCCATTACAAACATGGAAGAACAGCGTAAACAGAAACATAACTGTGAGCAGTTCTGATGAAAATAAAAGGAAGCATTGAGGGATTCTAAGAAGCAGAAAATTGACATGTTTTGAGAAACAAAATTTACAATACCAGGTAGCAGACAAGTGTGAACTACCAGAGACTACTGTCATAGAACATTTCTATTCATTATACCAAATCGTTAGCACACAAGAAATGGGATATCTCCAAACCATCATTAAAGTAGTTAAGAAAATATACTTATTTTTAATTGTCGTATTTCATAAACATAGTTCCTAAAACAGCCAGTAATTATATAGAGTAAAATACTTTGCTACTAGCCATGAAATTAAGTTATGTACAGATTAAAATTGATATCCTGCAAAATAACGATTCACGATTGTCTGCTTTTCTTGTGCAGATAACATTTTCAATGGAAGGAATTTATAGAATACATATCTTAAATCTTTTAATGGATTTCCCCTCTTGAAGCATTGTGCAATGGGAAATTTTGGTAGAGATTTTAATAAATACATATATATAAAGTTTATAAGAATTTTGCAAATGAATTTTCCTCATGCTCCCAATACGTATTTGAAGTTAAAAAGAAGAGGTTGTAATAAACAAATTATAACGAAAAATAATATAGATACATTACCGAGTCTTGGTACAACTCTCGGCAGTTAATATACTTCCACTATCTTGATTTTGCTTCCGCTACAAGACACTCTCAGCTGTAATATCTATAACCCTAATTTTAAGAAACTCAACCAACTCAGTAATCAATTACAATTACTTTCCCGACGCACTCAAACAAATACAAGAGCCAGAACAGAACACAACAGCACGCTACACGTCTCATACACGGAGCACAGAACGCAGAGATATTATTGTCTATTCTTTGTACTATACTTGTTTTTACGTGGCGACTGACGTAGTGTCTCAAAGATGGAATTTGGCACGACTTTTTGAGTCATTCTCAGTTCTGCCGCTAGTGTTACTTGATTTGGCACTGCTTGATTGCGACGATCGCGATCATACGACATCTTGCGGCGGGACTGAAAATGGTGCAAAGTCGAGCCGAACTCCATCTTGGAGATCTACCGACACATACCACGTTAGAAACCCTAAGTATATGCACAGGAGCGTGGTGCATCACTTTGCCCAGAGTACTCTAGACTAAGGCTGCCAACCAACATTCTGCTGCCAATCGGACAAAGGCAAAATGCTGCCGGCCGAAGCAATATTCATAAATGACTGCCATTTTAATACACGAAGCAATTTTTTGTGTATATATATCGCTTAATGATTGTATAATGTTTCTTGATAAAAGTTTCAAAATTAATTTTTAGACAAACATATCTAAACAAAAATAGAAACTTCTGATTGTCTAAAATTATTTTTAAACTTTTATCTAGAAATCTTTGTGTACCCTAAAAAATTGACAATGGAATCATTCCATGTCAAATCCATACACAAAAAAATTCAATCTTATACTTTGGTTTTTAAACGTGGCGCGTGAAAACATGTTCACGATGGAATATGGTAAGGATTTGTGCGTCTTTCTCGATCGTGACACTAGATGTCGCATGATCGCGACTGTATCAAGCATGCTGCAGTTCAGCAACATCTAACGCAGGGCCAAGAAAGACGCGAAAACCGTGCCATATTCCATCAGGAAGACAGGCCTTTAACGCCACGTTATAAAACCAGTATAGCATCTCAGATTCAATACCTCTCTTATGTTGCTTTCACAAAATCATTTACCACAAAACCACACATACCACCATTTAGAACTATTTAATTGCTAACTATTACACAAAAATTAATTTTTGCTCTTCAAATTTTGGGTTATTAATGGTGAGCTCATGGAAGATTACGCTGGATCTACACAATTAGTTACCACAAAACACCTCAATTTTTTGGTATAGTGCCAGAACAAAACCTATATCGAGACATAAACGCCATTGCATTATTCATTTGTTTTTCAAAAATAAAAAAAATTAAGTTTTGACTTGTTCTCAGTCAGTAAAACTTACAAATTTTGTATGTCTTGTTCTGAGGTTTGAGTTGCAGAACTAGTTGTATCAATTCAAGCTTCCTCAGGTTTTCATTAACGCATTGCTTTTGCATTCAACCATTGAATCATGTCGCGCTTTAATGCATATATCGGTTGGTTTATTGGCAAACACACTATGATATGGAGCATTATCAAGAACAATTACTGCCTTAGAAGGCGTTTTGTAATAATGTTTCTCTCACTCACTTTTCAAATTTTCTTGATTCATCTGACGCGATCATGGTAGTCGCCTGATCAGAACAGACCTTCTCTGTAAATTGTCAGATTCGATTTCCGTTTCGCCATTTCGCATCTACATTCTTCTCTGAATCAAACTGGCTGATGTTTGCGAAACCAATGCATTGACCAAGCACACGCTGCCCCTTTCCTACAGCCATGTGTGACTCACGGATGTCTGTCAAACAAATCCTACAGCTCATCACCTATGGCACTCCCTTCCGCCGCGGAGAAACTAGACCCTCTTACAGGGCGAACTCGGAACCGAACAGAAAAGAGCTTCAAATTTCGCATTTATAGTAGGCTTTATAGCCATTTTCTTAAAACGCTCCACTTTTCAATGACAATTATATCTTGGATGAGGTTTTACTCTTCTTTAATATTCTTGAAGTCGAAATTTCAGTTTGTACTACTAGGAAAGCAAAAAGTTGAAAAATGTCAAAAAATGTACTTTGAGCGACGATAGTTGTCAGCTATCGTTGACGATAGTTAATCAGTCAATTTCAGTCTTGCTAATTACAGTAAAATCTGTCTAAACCGGAACCTGCAAAGCCGCAAAACAGCCTTAATCGGAAAATTTATCCGGCCCGTGAAGTTAAATGGCAGTTTACACAGCATAAAAGGAACTTCTCTAATGCGGAAACGGAACAGTTTTCGTGTCCTGCAGAAAAAATCGTCATAAAACGTAATTCCTATGAACTGATTTCATCGTCATGTTTGTTTTAAATTCTCTATCCCTGTGACACGATTTATTCGTGGCAGCCAGACATTGAAGGAAGGGCATCAGCTGTCAGCGTAGATTTCTACCGGGGTCGCTTCTCTTTCAAGGCGTAGGCTTGAGAATTCCTTATCTCCCGACTCTCTGAACGTGGGAAGGTGTATGGGTATGGCTTCTATTCACGTGCCTCCTGCCCGTATTGAAAATCATAACCCTCGACCAGATACTATGCCATGCTGAACGCCATGCAATATAGGAACGCCATAGTACTGGGTTGTGATGCATTGTGCGTTGAAAATCAGAACATTCCGAGTCCTGTCAATAAAGTGTGTATTTTTCAACTTCCAGTCAATGAAGTGTTTAATATTTATTTAAGGTGATTTCTTCTATAAATACATTATACGTTAATGTATTTTGATATTATAATAAAGTCATGCAATTTACTACTTGTTACAAAATTGAAGCTTTTTGGTAAGTGAAAATTTGATTGCAGTTTCAATTATTTTACTGAAACTTATGTAACATTTGAAAGTGATTCAAAAGTACATTAAATTCTGCCATTCACTATAGGAATCGTAAAGAATCTTGATGTAAAGAATATTTTCTAATGTTTAATGACAGATACCATATAAAAATGTCAAAATTGCTTTGAAACTATATTACAATAATTAATTGTATTCGAATTATTCATGCATGTGTTCGACCATATCATTAGGCCACGCGACGCGTGGAGAATTCTGCGCCTTGACTAGCAGCACGTAACGAAACGTCTGAATTCTAATTGTCGAAAAACACTACACATAATGATTCATATCACATTTAAATTTATTTTTATGGTTTTGAAGGTGTTAAGCACGCTGGTAAATTTCGTGTCAATCTGAGTATCAGCATGGCGAGTATTGCGCGTAAGCGCTGTAGAAGTGACAACGCTTTCCCCATAAGCGATGTACTGCAATCAAATCCTTTAACGCTCTATAAATTATTGCAGGCTGTTTCGTTTTGGCTGCCCGAGATGCTGACGATTGCCGCTCACTCACGGTTTTCTCAGAAAACTTTCTGAGTTCTCATTGTCGTTTGTGTATCCCTCCCAGAACCTTCCATACCCCCTCTTCTGATGCAGTCATAACTCGGCAGTAAGCCTGGAAACCCAGCCATTTCCAGGAATTCACGTGACATGATTGTGGGCCCCGAAGCGGCAAGGGAGGGGGCAGAGGCGACTGTCTTTCTTCGCAACTCATGCAAGTCTGCAACTATCCTAAACACATTTCAACATGATTCAGTAAACACTACGGAGACACTGCGGACACTTCGCGATATATCGAAACACTTATGCAAGCTCCATCTGGTAGGCGAACCTGATGAATAATACTCATACAGTGCTCTGTTTAGTGCTCTGTAGAGTGTTTGTTTTCAACGATTTCTTTTAATTTGATTGTCTTTCTCGTCGATTTCTAGAAAATGCCGAGTCCTATGTATGCGGCTGGTTGTGAGCACCATGCTACATGATGGTTGTAGGAATGCTTTATCGAATGTGAATGAAAGCATAAATTAAAACTCGCATATTCTGATTAAAACAGTATATGAAGGCCACCTTATTCTATCCAAATGAATTGGCTATTAGTTTGTTTCTAAGATTAAATATGTTTTCAATAAAAACCTTTTAAATTGTTTACGTCAATGTAAACTAAACGTCAAAAAATAATTAATCAAATCATTAATATTCAATTGGAGAATATTTTATGTAAGGATAATCTGTATGTAATCACTAATGTATCACTAATCTGTATGTAAGTAGAGTATCAATGTATTGATACAGTTCTTTTAAAGAAGTAAATGAAAAAGACCAAATGTATCACTAAAAGTGTTAGGAAGAAAAATCTTGCATTGTAACCACTTTTTCTTGGAATAAATAAAACATCACTGATATTATTGTTTACTTTAATTTGGCCCTTCAATATAATTTACCAGTCCATGCGCCATTAAGCCCTGTTAACTACAACCTGTAGGTTCGTTAAATGCACATGTACTTACCTGTATGTTAAGAACTTTAACATCATAGCAACGGGTTTAACGTCCTTAGCAACGTAAAAACCATCGATTCATCCAAGTCAAATGTTTGTTAAAGAAAAAACATGGCGATACAAAACAAATTAAATACTAACAATTCAGAACTAATTCACATTATTTTGGGGAAAATTATTCTTAATTGTAATATTAATAATAAGTATAATTAGAAAAATGACTATTTGATAAATTAACCTCATTTTCTTCACATTCCACCAAATGAAACTCAACTCCGGAAATCATATTTATCTCGGCATCAGCTACGCTCCGCCTCGATTTTTAACTTCTGGCCTCGGCAGTAATTACACTCATAAGATTTCTAGGTATATTAATGCTACATAAATCACAAGAGTGTAGGTAAACATTAGTCTCATTCGTTTGGTTGATTTTAAAAAATGTGTACTTCCGTAAGAATCACATTTCATTTTGGCGCTAGTGCGAGTTCGACACTAGGAGCAGTAATGAAACTTGTTTCCATCAGTTTACATAGTAGAACAGGGGAACTATCCTGTATTGCCTCTCTCTGTAGTATTTGGTACAGCTGGGTAACTAGACGTGAGTTAGCAGTTTTATATTTTCGTAATTTTAGAAAAAGAAAGGATCAGCAAAATGACATTTATGTCATCTCATAGAATACATTTAGCACTATCCCTACCAAAAGTTTAAAGAAAATATGGAGCCATATTCAAGAAAATGTTGTTTTTGTAATTTTAAAAAATTGCACATATTGCTCGCAATATTCCTCAAACACTACCAAACGTTTCAAAAAACCTACATGACCTTAATGAATGATTCTTACAAGAAAAAAAATAGAAGCATTTTTTGAGAAAATTTGGAAAATGTCCCCGAGGCTGCATGTAAAGTACCCCTAAATTTTGAAGAATGTTTTTCTAAATCTCAAAGGTTCAACTCGCGTCAGACGCACAGAGGTTTCTTCAATTAAAAAAAAAAAAAAAATCCAATGCATAGTTGAGGCGCTAGTAGTTCCTGTTCACGGACTGACTGACAGACACAGAGACGGACATTTAAAAAAAATCACTTTTTCGGTATCAGGGGACCACAAATGGTGTACTTCGTTCAAATCTCGAAATCGATTTTCCGCAGCATTACATAACTTTCTCTATACTACGTAATATTACTCCATATAAACATATGTATAGAAAGTAACTAGTGTATTACAGAATGGCACAGACTTTCTCAAGTAAAGTTTCCAATTTCCTTAGTGAGGACTGTCTTTATAGTCTTGCCTCATCCTCCGCCAGCTGTCATATATCGCCACCCAAAGTATATATTTTTTTAATTTTTTGCGATTTTCAGTTTTCAAATAGAACAGAAATATTACTTTAATTATATTAAAGAAGAGTAAAAAACTTCGTCCTTAATAGCAGCTTTCACTGAAAAACCTACAGAAGATGGTGTTTAAGTGTTACTGTAAATGCGAAATATGAAGCTCCTTTTCATAGGAATCTCTGAGTTTTCAAAATTTATTTGAAGTCATTTGAAGCACTTACACTCACAAGTGCAATAATGTATACAAATCGCTGGAAATGTGGATTTTAACGACGTGAGAGATATTTTTAAAAAAGTGTATTTTTTTAAATAAAACAATACATAATTATGAACTTGACGTCATATAATTTAGTGAAATAAATACTATCAGTTTGAGTGAAATAAATACTATGAGTTTGAACTTTTTTTATGTGAAGTCATTTTTGAGAAAATGGTGTTTGAGCGTTTCTGAAAATGCAGGATTTAGAGCTCATGTTAACAGAAAACTGTTGAGTTCTCGAGAATTTTATGACATCATTTAAAGCACATAAACTCATAATTACAATAATGTAACAAATTGTAACGAATGACGTATATTATGATGTATATTATTACGTGAGAGACAAGTAAGAAAAAATATATTTTGTAATTTTGAAAAAAACACAAAAGGATCCAGCAAAATGTCAACATGTCATCTCGTAGAGATACATTTAGCACTATCCCTACGAAAAATTTAAAGAAAAAATTTGGAGCTGTTTTTGAGAAAATCTTGTTTTATTATTTTTAAATTGCACATATTACATATATTCCCAAAACTGCTAAAATTTTCAAAAAATGTACATGGCGTTAATGAAAAAACTAATTATGGACCACAAATTTCATTTAAGGAAAAACCTCAATCTTCATTTTCATAGTTGTAGAAAAAGTCGAAAAACATCAACTTTTGAAATTTTCGAAAATTCAGTTAACAGTAAAAACGCCCTCCAAAAATTTCATTTTTGAAATCTTTGGAAAAAAGTATACATCAATATGGCGTTTATGTCAGCGTTGAGTTCGTTTGGTACTAACCTACCAAAAATGTAAAGAAAAAATTTGGAGCCGTTTCTGAGAAAATCTTGTTTTTATAATTTTTTAAAATTATAAATATTGCACGCATTATTGCACAGAAAAATACTAAAATTTCCAAAACAATCCATATGACCTAATTGAAAGAACTATTTATACACAACAAATGTAATTTAAGGAAAGATCTATGTCTTCAATTTTGTAGTTCTAGGAAGACACTGAATAAAATTAAGAGTTGATCAGTGAAATTCTGACTTACGCCACCTTTTAAAGTGTATATTGTCTTACTAGAAATTTAAAGGAATTTGGAGCTGTTTTTAGAAAATCTTGAAAATGTCTGGGGCACGTCATGTAAAATACTCCACATTTTAAGAATGTTTTTCAAAATTTTAAAGCTTCAACAAGAGCCAGATCGACACTAGGATTCTTCAATTCGGAAGTTGTACGTGTGGTTTATGCGCTAGTGAGTGTTCTAAACGAACGGACGTTTTGCTTCAATTGGTTTTCGGCATCAAGGATTTACAAAACATGGATTCTGCCTACACCACGTGTTAGAGAATTTTCTCTAATTTAGCAACTGGTTTTACGCACTTTTCGCCACCAGAGCACGACAATATTTTTTTGCAGAAAATCCGCCGTTTTTCGCGCAACATTACATAACTTTCTCTATACTACGTATATTATTCCGTATATACGTACTTATACGAAAGTAAATATATAAGGTTTATCCTTCAGCAGCTATTATTGCATTAGCTTATGGCCTAATAAAAGTCCATAAACCTGACTTTCCGATGTGTTCTGTCGTATTCTCTATTGGTAATCCTTATTATTTTCTATTATTTTCATTTATTTATTTATTTACGTCAAAAAACAGTTAAAAACTGCGTATGACGTGCTATGGGGAAAGTGGTGTGTGCACATTTTCAAAATTCTGTGATCCCTACACTAAGTCATATACTACTTAAATTTTGAATTTTGAAAGGGAGAAAAAAAAACAAAAACTCCCATGTAATAAAATCTATTTTCAAGGATAAATAAGCAATAAATTTTGAATTTTGAAAGGGAGAAAAAAAAAAAAACTCCCATGTAATAAAATCTATTTTCAAGGATAAATGAGCAATAAATGTTGAATTTTGAAAGGGAGAAAAAAACAAAAAACTCCCATGTAATAAAATCTATTTTCAAGGATAAATAAGCAATAAATTTTGACTCTTATTACTTCCTGCCGCGACAACATGGAAACGATAATTTGAATAATTGTATTTCCACTGAATTCTAGAGAGCGTACACAGAAAATGAAGTTACATTTATTTTACATTTTCTATCTAAACACCTTTTAGTATCAAAAGTCAGTTGTTTCAAATTTAGTTGACAGTCGTCTCCGTTCTATACTTTTAAATTACGTAGAGTTTTAGAGATATTGAAATGCAATGATTACCCTTTAAAATTCATAGAAAAAGTATATCTAAAGACTAAAATTGGTTAAATATGGGAAATTTTGCAGTAATATTACCATACAATTTCGAGGTGAAGAATTTATGAATAATTTATTATAGTTTACCCTACATCCTCAAATAAATAACATTATTAAAATGAACTTTTAAGCAAATTCAACTTTAAAGGATAAATAAAGTGATAAATAGGCGTCATATAGTCTAAAACTTGAAAGATACTAGAGAGAAATTAGTCACGTTAATAATGTAATCTATCAAATCAAGTGTACAGATTGAAATAGAACATATATTGGTCAAACTAAACGTAAGTTGAGCACAAGACTACTTGAACATGAAAGAAACATAAAAGACCTGGCATGTAGACCAAATTCTCTATCACGATATAGATACTACTTCCCATCATGTAAATTTCAGGAAGTACGAATTTTAGTCCCTGGAAATGTCTGGTATCCTAGATTATATTATTATATTATATATATATATATATATATATATATATATATATATATATATATATATAAACTGTTCTTATTTGAATACACAGGTGGAATCTAATAAATTTACTAGTTTATATGATGGATTATTGAGTATTTTTCTCAGAAATTACGATATTTCTCTTACTAACTATTAATAAACTTCTCTCTGCCCTACTTGAGTTTGTAATCTCCCTCTCAGCTATCTACATTCCTTCAAAGTTTTTATCATGAAGCGTTCCGTTGAGACTTGTGTACATTAATATTATGTATTTCTTCTGTTTATATGTATCTGACCATTGTTTGAAATATTTCATTTATTTGTTTTGATCATGGTGGAAATAACATTTATTTCCATATGGTTTTAAACCTGAAGATAGAAATAATTATTTTCGAAACGTTGCTGTTACTATTATACACATGTTATTATATCACATGTTCTGTATTGATATCAACTTGTTATCCTAGAAAAAATGTCTTTAAAAGAAAGGACCAAAACCATTCTGATAAATTTAAAAATCTAGAGATAGAAATACAAATAATTATTTTAAAATCTCATTGTTTGGATTGATTGATTGGTGATTCCGGGCACTAACCCTAAAATTATTAGTTCCTTTAGTACGAGTACAAGCGTAAGTGTAAATAGTATTGTACGTTTCTAAGTGGTGAATTAAAAAGTCTCTATTATTTTAACAAAACGTTTATTTTGTTTCTTAACACAATCACTGAAAACACTTGATTATTTATTTACTACACTTCTCTTCAGTTATTTACCTACACTTCTCTTGCTTTATTTACACTACACTTCTCTTGATTATTTTACTACTCTTCTCTTACACACTCGCACAGTCCTAAGCACTGGCGATTCACTGCACTGATCACAGTTCGATGCACTGGTCACAGTTCACGTCACCGACCACAGTAGGATGCACTGACCACGGTTCACGTCACTGGCACTCCTGCACTGCTATTCACCGCGTGCACACACTTCACAGTTCAGCTTCCACTGCGGACTTGACTGACTCGCGATCGCCGGCCGCGCGTATTTATACTCGTCAAGACAATTCAGAACCTTCCGGACTCCGCGCACTTTCGGAATAATCCGCTGGCAGGTGATGCAACCCGTGCTCCAGGCAGCTCGTGGTAACGCCGGCAAATGCTAACCCGCGATCGCAGGCTCGGGCTGGCGCCGGCGGATGATGCAATATTCGTTACAGTATGTTTTTATCGTGGGAGGTGGCCGGAATCTTTCCCACTACATCTTGGATGGCGAGATCTGGCAAATACCTACGTCGACTTCCGTTATCCCTCCCCAACGCATCTCCCGAGCGGGACAGGCCCAATCGAGACTGGCTCTAAGCTCCTATTATTGCTCTACCACTCTCAAAAAAAAACCCTTTCCCTGCCATGCCCGAACGTGGCCTCTCCTCAAGCTCCCATTTCCCCGCCTGCCTGCACTCTTTGTCACAACATAGCTCTCTCTCTTTGTCTTTCTCTCGTGGGTCGCGCGGTAATTCAACACTGCGAGCTCGGTGATAACACTGATGAGTGAGAAGGATCAACGGAAGGCAGGCTTACGTGTTTCTACAGTAGGGGTTGTCAACGATCAACAGAAAATAAGCCGTGCCTTAAGAAGAGTTTCGGTCTCAGTCCCTGTTTGACGTGGCTAGTGAGCAGTGACAGTAGTGCTTTACACAGTAGCTGCTGATATTCTAAGAACAGTGTACAAATAATTCAAAGTATATCCACTGAAAAACGATAGGTCGTTGATCAAATAATCATTGAACATGGCCACATTCCTCTCCGTCTTCCACCGATACCATCCAGATCTAAATCCAATAGAACTTGTTTGAGGATTTATGAAAAGAGCGCAGGCAGAAGAAACAATTGATGCATCCTCAAAAGAAAGAAATGTTTTGCAGAGAAGCGTTTGCACAATACAGTGCTGAATAATGGAAAAAATCCTGCGAGCATGTGTAGGGAATAGAGGTGACAATAATTCACAACGTGATGGACCAACAAACGATGTATTCATTTCTTTGGACACTCCTGGGAGTTGGAGTTCCTCTTTTGACGAAGGGGCAGTGATGACGAGTGACGGTCAGCGCGATCGCTGCGTCTTGCATCACCTCTCCTTGTCGCCGACGCGCTTCCTTATCGCCGGAGGAAATCTCAGATGCCACAGGGTGGGGGCAGCCTCGAGACTTTGCAAAGGTACGTCCGCCATGATGGTTTTGCGAGCGGTTCCAGCTATAGTCTCCTGGCATGAATGGTAGTGTAGTGCATGTTAGTGTAAGTGTATGAGGATACGACAAGGAAGAGGAAGGAGAGATTGCGCGCGGTCCGTGATCCGTTTATTAGGGATCTGCTCGGTATTCGTTTGAGTGTTAATCGTAGAAAGCACGATACTTCGTAGAGAATATTGTTTTAAAGGATAATAAAAGAGAAGCAAGTAATCTAGAAAAGTTGCGAATCTCTTCAAAAACACTTTTCTAGAATTGCGGTTGATCTCACGAAGGACTAAAACCACAAAATTCAACATCATATCTTCTCAAAAAATTTCACACAATGTTCATTTCCGAAACTTCTTTCAACGAAATCCTCAGAGTAGTCAGTAAACTAAAAAATAAATATTCTTCTGGTTTACATGAATTTACAGAATTGTTTATTAAAAACGTGTACCTTCATTATACACCATAACTCACATTTTCAATGCTTCTTTGTGCACAGAAATATTTTCAGATATTTTCAAAACAGCAAAAATTAAGCCACTTTTTTAAAAAATGGAACAAAATTGAAATTCAAAATTACCGGATAATTTCTCTTTTGTCAGTTTTCTCAAAAATGAGAGGCTTTTCTCTACGCAGAATGGAAACGTTTCTCATGAAAAACGAAGCGTTTTCACCTACTACTGTTTTAGAAAATAAAACCTTCATTTTCTCTTTTCTTAAAAATGTTACTTCATCAATTGATGAAAATGAAGAACCGATTGGGATATTTTTAGATCTTTCGAAAGATTTTGACGTTATTAACCATAACATTTTACTCTCAAAATTACCTTCATATGGAATTCATGTATTGCCTAGATTGGATAACCTCGTACCTTAAACTCAAAGAGTTGAAATACCGTACTGGAACGAAAGGACATTATTTACTTATCTTTCCAATTTTTGCCAATTGAACATGGAGTCCCACAAGGTCTTAGGTCCTATCCTCTTTCTGTTGCACGTAAACGATATGCCCTTATCTATTAAAAATGGAAGAATAGTTCTGTTTGCCGACGACACGAATGTTCTTTGCAAAACAGAAACAATAAATAGTACAATTTCAAGAAGTTTTAAATTGGTTTCTAATAACAAATTAATAGTTAACGTGGAAAAAACTGTCTCAATGCAATTTGCGTTTAAACCAGCAATCGTATGCTCCTTTGAAAATGAACAATATGCAATTAGCTAATGTTAAGGTAACAAAATTTCTAGTCTCTCTGTCAAACCTAAATGGAATGTACATATATCAAATTAAACACTAAATTAAGCTCATTATATTTACGCATTCAAATTCTTTCAAATCCTGTCAGCCTCCATGACGGCTCGTTGCATGTATTTTATAAATCTACAATCCGATATATGGCATAATATTCTGGTGAAACTCATCCTTTGAGTGCCCAGACATTTAGATTGCAAAGAAAATTATCGAATAATGAAAAAGTCATCCACACGATCCTGCAAGCCTCTTTTCATTGAGCTTGGAATCTTAATTACCTTGCCTATTTATTTTCGAATCTGTAGTATTTGTCAAAACTGATTTACTAACGGTAGGAACATATTTTTATGTAATACTGATATTTATAATTACAACACACGACGTAGAAATCAAACCAGTTTTTAATTGGTTACGTGACTTTTCTCTTTAAAGGGAATGAACAAGAAAGATCTTGTGCGAAAGATGTTCTTACTTGAATTAAACCCGTTCATAATGAGCAATATAAAAATAAAATTTTGAAGCAAGAAACTTGAAGGTTTTGAAATAATTTAATTAATTATTTTCTTAATTCGTATTTATTATTTATGATTGCATTTATTAGTGTGATTTTATTCTGAATTAGTTGATTGTTCACAATTTATTCATAATTCGACTAATAAATACAGTAAAACAGAAAGGAATTA
Source organism: Teleogryllus oceanicus (assembly GCA_964035755.1). NCBI lineage: Eukaryota > Metazoa > Arthropoda > Insecta > Orthoptera > Gryllidae > Teleogryllus > Teleogryllus oceanicus. The sequence continues at coordinate 70,946,617 of CAXIVR010000007.1, read as the reverse complement.
CAGAGCTCAAGAAAATATGCACAGATTGCACACCTCTCTTAAAGTCACATACGTTCCAGTTTTTACATTAAATAATGATTGTATGCAATGCAGAAATGTATTTCTATTTAGGCAATTCGAACTAGTTAAACATACGGTTGACGATTATGGCAGTAAAACAAGGATTTCACGGGTTAAAATTACAAGGCTTTTAGTAAAACAAGAAATGGGATTGGCAGGTGATCTCATGCTAACTGCTGTTCCACTTTCTTGTGGCGCATCTGCGCATAGCTTTATGCTTGTAGCGCATGAAGACATTTGAAGACATCAATAACCTATTTGTAGTGTGCGGACGCAGCCTCGCCGGCCTCTTTCACATTTCGCACATCTCTGGCAACGCATCTCTGGGTGTAGTCTGTTGCGGGCCTAATAGCGTTTTCCATTCGCCGCACTGAGTGCGCCTCAGGGCAGCTTTCGTGTTCCATTCGACCGCTAGGGCGCACCGGTGTCAAAGAACTGCGTGTTCCTTTCGCATCGACACGGACCAGGGCGCACTAAGACTGCCTGACGATCGCGTCAGTGCAGTCAGTGCACCGGGCCATTGTGAGGTTAGGCCGGAAGTGATCCATGCTGATTTAGATTCATGGTAAAATTATGAAAGGCAATTGAGGATCTTCTATCACGCAGGATACTTCGAATGATGGAGTATATTATGTTTTGCAAGAAATGTCTTAAAATAATGTTTGTGATTTACACGAAGTTCGAAAAATCAGATTGTTTTCCGAAATTTAACCTTGAATAACTTCAAATCAGTGCTATTTAGAAACTAAAGTGTTTAGGTACGTCCCAATTTCAAACAAAATAAAGTAAAAAAATAAAAATAGACCTTACAAATCATTCAAATATATGTCCAGAAATGTTTCTCGCACGCCCATCATATACCAGCGGAAATGTTCATGTTAATATTTTTATTGTTTTCAGTAATCAAACAATTCTAAAGCCTTTCGGCCCAAAATCTTGTACTATATCGATCACTGGCAAATCTCGAAAAATGAAATTACGACTCATACGCTTTGAATTTTTCGTAGTTTTAAAAAAAAGAAATCACACGTTAATAATTTATGAATTAAGAGTAAATTCCAAAAGGGCTTCATAAATTATAACGACGATCATAATTCAAAATATTATTTTCGAGTTCCATCAGTGTGACTGCCCAAAGAACTGCTGTGTATAATTTCACTGCGTGCGCACAAGCCGCTCAGTTCTGGAATCCGTTTCTTCGTAGCTGCCCTTCACGCTTGTGGCAGCACTGTTGCGGGGCAATGACGTTTCTCCCCTGCACTAAGGGTGGGTTTTCAGTGCAACGAATAGAAAACCCCAAGCCACCGTATTCCCCCCCCACTGCAGCCCCGCGGCACCCTAGGCCCGCCGTTTCTTCGGTCGCATTCTCCCGAGTGTGCTCCGGCGAAAAGAACGGAAAAAGCCGGTTGGACTGGCAATCCAGCTTTTAACGGCGCGTGTTTTGAAATACCATGTTCGTAAATGCCCCGAGACTTGCATTCCCCTCTTCTTAAAAGAGATGTTTAGAAACAGCACCGAATTAATTTGGGTGTGCACATGCTCGTCGAATACCACGAGCCTCCACTGGAAAAGGGCAATTGCTTTGTATTCATTCTAATGGCTGAAGAAGAAAATGAGACACGGGTAGAAAAACCCCAGACTCTGAAACAGAGAAGGCCAAAAGGGAATTTCATGGAGAAGAGGGACTTCATTCCCCTCTTCTTAAGAATGTTTAAACAGCACCAATTAATTTGGGTGTGCCATGCGTCGTGCGAATACCACGAGCCGCCACTGGTAAAGGCAATTGCTTTGTGTTCATTCTAATGGCTGAAGAAGAAAATGAGACACAGGTAAAACCCCAGACTCTGAACAGAAAGAATGCCCAAAAGGGAATTTCATGTGAGAATGTGTTGAAGAAAAAAAAATTCTTTCAGTGCATTCTATTTTGAATGGAACTACAAAGAGATGACAAATTGTAGAAGCAAAACCAAGTTGCAAAAATGGTTTCTTTGTAGCAAGTAAAACACTATTTTATTAAAAAACTTGTTTAGATAATTAAAAAAGTAATCTAGTGGTGCTACAGAATGTCACAGACTTTCTTGTATCAAATTTTCTAATTTCCTTAGTGTGAACTGGTTTTAGTCTTGCTCCATTCTCTGGGCAGCTGCCATCTATCGTCGCCCAAAGTACTTTTTTTTTTTGCATTTTCTCAACTTTCGATTTCTTAACAGTAGAACAATTATTACTTTAAGAAGATTAAAACCTCCCTCTTAATAGAAATTTTCATTGTAAATTTGAACCATTTTTAAAAAAGGTGATTAAGCATGGCGACACGTGGTAGGTTACTGATTTCCCAACCCCAGAAAATGAAAAAAATCTCATGTTAAACTGAGGAATATAAAATTTCCTTTTGACATTTCAATTTTCAAAATATTAGCAATATCGATGTATATAAAAACATTCTGAAACCAAAGAGCGTCGAACTGGCGCTCTCTCCGGTTCTAGTGCCTTGCCAGGTTTCGCCACGCTCTTGGCTGTATTACTGAATTTTGAATGTACTCTTTGACACTTCAATTTCACCGGGGGCATACGGCCCTATGGTTGGGCAACCAGATACTGGCGCTGTCAGTCTCTGGGAATACTCATTGTCTCCGTCTCACTCACTCCAAAGTAGTTATATGAATTTCGATTGTTATTGAAAGTACACAAGTTCAGTCAATTATTAACGATATTCAATGCATTGTTTATATTTTGAGAATTTGATTTCATTTGATATTAGGTTTATTGATTCAAAACGCCATTTGATGAGTTGTGTGTAAGGTAGCCGTTCTGGATGGAAGTCCCGCGAAGCCAGTGTAGCTTCAGCTGGCAACAGTTAGCATTCTTTTGAATAAGAATGTTTGTCGAAGATGTCTCATTATTGCCAAATATTATAGGGTAGTAAGTTTTGAAATAAAATAATTTTATTTGTGTGACACGTGTCGAAGCTTGTTGCAATGTGCTGGGGTTGAACTTAAGTGCCCAGTGTAAAAAAGCCAGAACCACGTGCGCGGAGGTGAACATGCGCGGGCACGCATAAAAGTATGTAAGTAGTTTTAATAGACTTTTATTTCACTTTAAATTGATTTGATTTACTTACATTTTGTTATATATTTTGCATTTTGAATTTTGAAAATTACATTTCCGTCATTCGATGGAGTGCTACCTCCACTCTCTTGGAGCACCAGCAGTTACTGCGATTAAGCATGACTAAATGCAATTTGAAGCTCTTTCGCAGGAATCTATTGAGATTTCGAAGAAAAACAAACAAAAAACACCTCATTTAAAGCACTTCCCTCCCAAATGCAATGTTTACAAATCGATGGCACTGTGCATATTAATGGTGTATGACATTTGAAACAAATAATTTGTGTAATTCTTAAAGTTCATTTTGGTGTATTCTTTTATTTTTAAGAATTACACAAATTATTTTTCAAATGTCATACATAATTACACATTCCATGATTTGTAAACATCATTACATTGTGAGGAAGAATTAGCAACTGACTTTTAATGAGGTTTTTTCAGAAATCTCTATAGATTCCTGTGAAAAGAGCTTCAAATTGCATTTAGTCATTTTCAAAAAGTCTACAAAATCTAAAAAATCTAGTTTTCCCATATCGACCCTATGTGTGCTAAATGTAATGAAAAGTCACAGGCTTTCAAATACAAGGTATTACAGTGAAACCCCTATTTTATGCCACTCTAGGGACTGGTCAGAAAAAGTGTAAAATCATGAAAATTATATTTTGCACGATTTTTCTAAAACTATGTAATTCTAAAATAATAAATAATACATTAAAACTTCAGATTGAAAGAAATAAATAGCAACTAAACGGTGATAAAATGGCTAGTACTTTTCACCGCATTTTCTACATAATTTACGAAAAGTATTAAAATTTTGAAAAATTGTGCATGACCTTATTTCAAAATCTATTTTTAAGGAGTAGATTTCATTATGCTAAAAAAATTATATCTTCATAATTGTAGTTGTAAGAGACCTCAAAAAAGTTTGAACATTTGCAATTTCGAAAACTCCGAGTTTTCAACGATAATGAGACCTACACCATTCTCTTTGCGTCCTTCACACTATGAAAAACAAATTTTCGAAAACAATGGAGCCATATTTTGTACTGACTTATCACTGCGACAAACTAACTCAACAAACACATTGGAAACAAAACATGGGCTTAGTCCTGGAATATTACTCAACCAACCAATTCAGAACATTCACCAAAATAAACTCCCATTTGTAAATAGCAAATCACATAACATTTATAAGTATCCCCACTACCCTTCCCGAAACTGAGACTGTCATTGCTGCCTTTTGTTTCAGAATGTCCATCTAAATTAAGAGTACTGCTGTGCAAAAATCCATAATATCGGGGTTTTAATACACAGTAGGACTTCATAACTGGGACACAAAATCGAGAGCGTAAAATGGATAAAATTATACATATACTATTAAATGGATGTTTTGCGGGACTATTAATTTATGCGAAAATTCCAGGAAAAGCGTAAATCAGTTTCACTGTAATACTATGAAATAGTTAAACAAAATGCTTAGGAAATTAAAACACACATTGTATAATATATGACTTTATTACTGATTCTCACTAGCATACTTCCACAAGTGGAGCTACTATGGAGTTATATGAATGCAATGCCTTGATAATCTTCTTGTTGATTTCACTATATCACTGCACAGTGCTCAGATTGAATTTGATATAAACTTAAGATAATTTCTCTCTTTTAGTAATGTATGTATATATATAATATATATGTAATATATAAACCTCCTTCACCCATATTATGCAAAGGGCAGTTGTTCTTATATGAGAAAGGAACAAAAGAGATAAAGTATGCAATGTAAGTCCCATTTTTAAACTAAACATCTAATAAAGAGTTACAAATGGGAGGCTGCTCCTTTGCCTGCTTCTGCAAACAACAAAATAATCTTTAAAAATATTAACATCTCATGTAACAGCCCTTAGGCGGAGAAGCTGAAGACAACAAGAGCAAACACCAACATAAGTATCTAGTATAAATAGAGTATACTATAATGAAAATGGCGTAGCATTCTCATGGCACATTCATTTAAAAGATTTGTTTCGTTTTAAAACACTTTACAACTGAGCAGCATAAGTCAGTGTGCTGTTTCCTGTTACCTAAAATTCCTCTGCCCAGGGTACCAGACACAAAGTCAGGACTTGGACCAGAGATGAGTCCAGTAGTAGCGATGCAGTAGAGGAAGACCTGCAGGTGACATCCAATCAGCCAGTACCAATTGTCGCAGTCCAGAGATCGCAGGCCGGTCGTTAATGCAGCAGGCAGTGAGGATGGGGAGCCACCTTACGGAACAGGACTCACACAGGACTGGCGCAGGTACCCAAGGCACAGGATAGCGCCAGTCCTAGGTCCAAGCTCACATCAGTGATTGCATGCAATGTAGCTATTTATTGAAATAAACAGTGATTTCTTGGAAAAGTAACTTTGGCATCCCCTGATGCAATTCACTATCAGATGCAATAGATCTTCGATAATTATCTTTTTAATGTTACCTACAATGCAATTCCCACCACAAATATTGACAAAATAGAAGTCAGAAGAGCTATGTGCGTCGCGAACCCATGCTCCTGCTGGAGGGGCAGCTGGAGGGCTTAGCCAGCGCCAGCGAGGAAGGAATTCCTGGGTGCTGGCAGTGTCTGGAGTGCGCTGCTCCCAGGGCCCCCCTTCACCAGAAGCCTGCAGCAGCTGCTCATTGTTGCCAGAGGACCATCTCATCACACGCCAAATGCCACAAGCTGGGCGATAACTTTCACGAATTTCAGCTTCTGTTCATCCTGCATCTGTATTGGAAAACAAATTCACCAATGTAGAAAACAAGTAGTTGATACATAGAAACACAGTAAATTTCAATAGTTATCAGTTGGTAATTACAATAAATGGTTTTACAATTCCATTAATAAGGGATTTGAAGTTTTTAAAAATTCTTGCTCATTTACTAGACCCCCTGCACTATTAGACTAACAGCTGTATTGCAATCACAACAAATCCATACGTCTTTACAAAATTGCTTGGAAAATTTTGCCTTTTCTTTTTGTGATGAATTATTTATTTATAATAGATAAAGCCAACTATGGCCAGATACCCCAATTAGAAGCTTGTAAATACAAAATAAATAACTAGTTCATATCTCATTGCTTATCTCATCACAGAGCGACAAATCAAACAAACGAACTCAAATAAATCTATATCATTAGTGTAACTGCTGTGACATTATTAACTTTATCGATCATTTTATATAAAGGAGAATTACAATAAACTTATCTGTAGAAGTGTAGTTATACAGAGCTTGTCAGAATGTGGTGCATGCCATGGAACCAACAGAGATCTGATCCTGCCCATATGGACAACTAATAAAGTTTGAAGAAATTTAATAAAAAAAAGATCATGATCAGCTTCACTTCTGTCACCCAGGCTCTTAATATTGAATTTATCAAAGATAATGCTGTTCAAATCTCTCAATCTGGAACACACTAGTGGTCCTGAAGTAAAAATACTTCAAAAATCTCGATGACATTTTTCTAAAACTTTAGTACTCAATCCCATCTAGACCAGACCACAGATGCATGCTTGGAGTTATCTAACCAAAGGGAAAAATACTACTTTCAATACATCTAAATTATAAATTTTCCTCCCAGAATTCTTTTGCATAATTTACAAGGTTCTCAATTATTTATTACAGAAACTCAATCTTTCATTATAGAAAGTGATTGCAATTCTCTATCAGAAAACTCATAACTAAAACTACTTTAGAGATCTACTGAACAATATGACCTTACACTTATCCGGATGTAAGTTAATTTTATGAAAATGCAATAATCATCAAAGGTAATCAAATTACAGGGTGAGGGCTTTGAGGGCTCAAGCCCTCAAGTAGATCCATCAACCATATATAGTTAAGAGGATATCTAACAGCTTCAGTTTATTTAAAACAACATCAAGATTTAAGGCATCAAATATCAGAGATGTCTAGTACATATCCAAATACCAGTGCCTTCGTAGGATGTGGATTACATGGGCATGAGAAACAAGAAGTACAGCATGAAGACATACTATGTCGGCCAAGGAACTTTGTAATATAAAACAACAAACAAATAAATTAATAGTTATTTCTTTATCTGTTACTCACAAATTCTTCTTCCAAGTTCAGCAAGTGATCACGGGCATCCTGTACATTATCTTCTTGCCCAATTATTGTAACTAAATTTGGATTGCCATCTGGCCGAGGAAATTTAATATCCACTTTATACTGTTCCATGATACAGTCGATATTACGACCACGAGACAATCAATCGAATGTACCCGTGCATCCAGCTCCACTTCTTCTTTGACATTAGCATTCTGAAATTTCAGGATTATTTACTCATATCAGAATATGCAAAAATGCAAAGCCTGAAACTCTTAATTATTCAAAATACACAATAGTACATCAAATTAAAAATGTAACAACATATATTCTTACCAGTTCATTAACAATTTTCATTATGCTCTCTTTGCAGCATTAACATTTTCTCATAACCAGTAATAGTAATAACATTTTCATCTGTACTGCCTTTCTTTCCAAGTTTATTGCCACGTCATGATCAGTGCGAATCTTTGTAATAACAGCCCCTTGCGTCCAATGATCTTTGGATGATATTCAGGATCAACATCAATCTGCAAATATCCAAATTTTGTCACACATTTCATTCCAATGAATGCAAAAAATTGACAAAGTCACAATTATACATCTCGTTTTAAAATACTTCCTCTATTACGGTGTAAAAACACTATCTTGTTTACATATCTAACTTTATCAACACTTTCATAGCTCTATTGTAATATCACTATAATTAATAATAAATGTATATATCATGTAATTTGCAACTGGAAAAAAATCATAAAGAACACAAAGCCAACCTTTTGTTCATGAAGCGTAAGAATCTGATCTTGGCATATTTCCTCTACAGCTGTCTTGGCTGCTGTACACTTGCTGGAGCTCCAGTAATCTTAATTACATCCAGCTTTTGATCCAGGGAGAAAGAACAATATGTACATCATACATATCCATCAACTCACGTGCGCCTTGACCTTGCTGCCGATGATGGGCGATGCAGGTTGAAAGAGCGTTAACCTACAGGCAAAGGTCAATACAATTGATTCCACACCCAATGTGGCGAGTTATCATTACAGTCAAAAATATGACCAAATGTTACAAAAATAAGCCTAAATATAACTGAAAGAGTGGCCATCAAACTTCAAATTCTAGGTTTTATGCAGGTTTTCCAGACCAAAAAATAAATATTAGAAGGTTGTTTTAGTATATTTCTGAGTTGCGATTGTTATATTATTCTGGATCAATAAACTCATTTAATTCCAAATAATAATATAATTAAGATTGTCTATACTCTCTCTTCAAAGAGAATATATACAATAAAATGTGTTTGATATTGTAACAAACATATTAATGAACTCAACATATGACAAAATGCATAAACAATCATTTTCAAGTGCATCGTTCTTATTTACTTTTAATTTTTGTAAAATTTGGTCCCTCAGCAAGAGAGGGAGGGGGGAAAAAGAGTGGCGAAAGAGCAAGAAACAAAGTACCTACACTGTTATGTGAAAGAGCAGAAAATATTAAACTGAGACCATTACTTCTTTGAAAATTGATTTTAAGATGGGATAATCCTTTCATTCTGCCCAAGTTCAATAAATCGTGTTTAGGTTGTATGAGCAACATTAAATTGTAGAAAAATTGATAATTTAGTATTTCTGTTATAAAAATTAGAAAGTAAATATTTTCCACACCTGACAAAACAATTCATGGAATATTGTACCCAAAAATAAAAAAAGATTAGAAATTGACATGGAATTTACATTAAACAAGGCTTGTGAATTATCATCTTTATGTCTTACTTCAAAGTAACAGGCACCAAGTCTAACAGTGCTTGCACCTCACAATTCTCTTGTTTGCCTGTGATAAGAATAATATCACAGGGGACGAGGTTCCTCACTTCTCCGTTTGCTGACCCTCAGCTGGCGCAGCGTTCTCTCCTCTGAAACACAGAGCACCAATCTCACCCACCAGAACAAATAACATGACCAGGAATGTTACTCTGCACCGACCAAGTCCGGGGCTGCCACACGCTCCACTTCTGCCCTCAGATTCGCCCCCCTAGAGGGGACCAGTGTCCATGCATGTCCCCTTTCCCTGCTGCTTCTCCACCAGTCACTCGAGGGTGGTGGGGTGGAACTGCCAGGTGCTTGTGATACCAACATCATTTGTGTGGATCCACTCTCATCAGCATTGAGCCACGGTGGAGAACTTTCCTGGCACACTGTAGAATTCATGCATTTCTTCCCACAATGCATTAATGATTAATGTTCCAACTTAGAAGTTCAAATTCTTTGACTACCTTTGTTTCTAATCCCTTATGGGAACTAACACAAAAAATCTAAAACAAAGACTTTTTGGTTTTTTGTTCAAATGAAATATTAGTTATTCTGAACAATTTGATTCATAAATTTGGGGTGTGGTGTAAAGGAATTTTTTAATTTCTATTTATTTCGGCTTCCCTCTGATCACTATACAATACTGGATCCCAATGAGCACTAAGCCATGATGCCAAAAAAAGCGGTTTAGGGCATCTAATAAGGTTTTTCCCCTTTTTTCTTGGTCATGATCGCCAATGTTCCCCTGCAGAACAGACCACAAGTTTCATAGAAAAAAAAATTTCCCAACCACTCTGACCCGATTGTTTTAATACCATCCAGTGTTGTATAGAATTTAGTGGTCACACCTTTTAAAAATGGCTGCTGATTTTTGACACAAACAAAACTAGCAAAACAAAGAAAAAACACATCTAAAACTCTGTTTTTGTTAAAAATTTTATTTATCGGAAGTTTCATTTCATATGTAGCAAGCACTGTCAGTTCTGTTTTTGTTGTGTGTATTTTTGCAAGTTTGCCTTAAATTAGTGTTTCTGGTTGTTTTTGAAATTTTTTAATTTTTAAAGCTTGTTTGAAAAAAATTTTTTTTTAAAATAAATTTCCATCTTTCTCTAAACCCTCTTCAGCAATTTTAGAAATAAACACAGAAGGTTTAACGAGCATTAAATATACTGTGCAGATTTATTAATGTACATTTCAAACTAAAAATTTATATCAGAAAAATTTCCCAATTGTTAATTAAATTTTGACATGCCCCTAATTTTTAAAAAATATTTATTGAACCAAAGAGGAAAATATAAACCTCTTAAAATAAACCCGTGATAAACAATGTGGAATAAAAAGGACTACCGGAAAGTGAACCCCTCTGTAAACACAGGAGAAGATAAGAAAATTTGTTAAAAGGCGTGACCAGCAATCGGTTTTTTGGAATTAAAGTTTCTTTCCGGGTTTTTCGGGTCTGAAATATAAATTTTACAGGTTTTTTTACAAAATTAAAACCCACTTTTTTCCCTTTTTTGCAAGCTTATGCAGTAAAGAAATTTATCTAATTTTGGGGGAAAAAAACGGGAATATTCATCAAAAAATTCTGGCCCCTATCAAAAAAGTGAATAAATCTAGTCACTAAATTAAGAAACTAGGTGTGCTATAAATGGCACTGACTTTCTCGTAGTATATTTTTCTTTTTCTTGGGTGGTCTGGTTTACGGTTTTTGGCTCCATTCTCTGGCCAGCTGCCATTTTAAAATTAAAGCACTTCTCTTTTTTTTTTATTTTTTTAATTTTTTTATTATTATTTTATTTTCCCATTTTCTCAACCTTTCCTTCTTTAAAAAAATTATTACTTCAAAAATAAAGAGTAAATTGTCATAAATGAAATTTTCATTGAAAAATTTGAAAAGTTTTAAAAAAAGGCAATTAAGCATTACTGTAAATGTGAAATTGACTCTTTTCACAGGGAAACTATTGAGTTTTGAAGAACTTCATTTGAACTCATTTGAGCGCTTCTGCTCACAAATATAATGATGCATACAAATTGATAGAAACCATCAATTGAGAGGTTTTAAAAAAAATTACATTTGTGTAATTTTTAAAAACAAATAAAACATTTTAAAATAATTTTTGTGATATTAAACAACATAACTATCTATTAGAAAAATTTGGACCATTTTGGCATCTGAGTGTTTCTAAAAATGCAAAGTTTGTCTCATTTGTACGAAAATGGTTGATTTTAGAAACTTTTTGACATTTTTTAAAAGAAATGTGCTCATAAACATGTACTCTGATGTCATCAAAGTGGGTGACAATAATCAAAACTCGTGATTGATTTCCCTGGCAAAAGTTTTTTCCCCAAAATATCAAAATCTGTGCATGTCACCCACAAAACAATATAGATGCTCTGGGGTGCTTGTTCCCCCAAGCATCAGTTTTAAGTTGTTTGGCGTGGGAAAAGAACCCCAATCCTAAAATATATATTTTTTTAATATAGTTAAATTTTTTCCTCCATCACATATGGTTAATTTTGCATTAACTAAATCATTCCATATGGAATTTTTGAAATTTTGGGGGATAAATCTAAAATAAAAAAAAAATCCTGGTTTTCAAATCAAATTCCCTTTTTTTGCGGTTTTTCCCCAGGCTTTTAAAATTTCCTTTTTCCCCAGTTTCAAGGTTTTTCAGATACCTAGCCACCTTGAAGCTTAAAGAGATGTCTCATGCCTTCGAATGGATTCAAAGTTTTGAAACTGTGAACAAAACTCTGAAAGATAAAAAACAGACTAGATGATATCCAGAAAAAAAAGGATAAAAAATCTCCCCCCTGTGGGAAAAATCCCAAATCTCAGATCCCAAAGGCTAGAAGGGAAAAAGCCACTTTACGTGATGAACTGGACACTCCCTTTTAATACAGAAGAACTTGAGACAGTAATAAGAAAAAAAAAGAAAAAAAGGGGACAAATGAAGTCAATATAGAACTCATAAGAAAGGAGGACGGATCTTTTTTTTTATTTATACCTAATCAATTAATTTTTCAGGAATTGAAATTTGTACATTAATTATGTATTAAAACTGTCAGTAGGTAAATATATTCCCCTAATTTAAAGAATAACCCAAAAAATTTTGAATAAATAATTCTATTAAAAAAATGAATTGAAAGGGGAAAAAATTTTTAAAATTTGGAGGATGGAAAAAGTTCGGAAACATAATTCTTGGAACTTGGAAAAAAATTTGGGCTAAAGAAAATTTTTTGATGCAGATGAATAAGTAAATTATAAAATTTAAGTTCTCTAGTGTTTTTTTTTCATACAATTATTTTGGGTTTACTGACAATTTTTTTTTTGTCACAATTGTTTCTCAGATAAAAATAAAAAGGTAGAAATGCATTCCCAAGTGTTATTTATAAACATTGAAAACATTGTTTATTTATTTTACCCGTATTCACATCTTTTAATCATCATATTTGTCAGTTTTTTTAAAATTTTGCTCTTTTTTCAATCATTTATCTCTCTAACCTAACCCGCCCGTTTGGACATCAATTTAAATTTGACCAAAAGGACACCAGCATTCAATACATGTTTCAAAACAGTTCATACATCAATATGAATCCACTAACTACCACTGCAATCACACAATTTGGGAGAAATCAAAATACCCTGTAAACACAAAGAAAGTTACCTCTAAGCCTTTACAGAACCCAAAATAAAAAAAATCGTCAAGATGGTTAAAACAACATTGCCAAAAACTTATCCAATGTAACAAGGACTGGGTTAAATACGGTTTGCGGCCCAAATTTGGGAAAAATTAATCCCTCCTTATTCGAGCTTAGGGGGTAACTATTCCGGAATCCCTGATATAATGAAGTTACACCAAGCTTTTATTAGTAAGACTGTTGGGTTTAAGTTTTACATTGCTTCCGTACAAACTGTAAATTTGACATGGCATTAAAAAGGGGGCACAAAAATTGAAGATTGCGTATCTAAAATAAGTAATTATATTTGGATGTTTCTAAACCCCACGTTTTTCTACTGGCTTCAGATGGATTTTTTAAATGACCAGAAAAGTAATTCTCAAGCAGGGGCATATATCAAAAAAAAATTAAACTTAACAAATGCGAGATTTTGTTACATGATCCCGTTTTTGAGGCTGTTGAAATCTCTGTTGAACCTGAATATCTGCATTCATGTTAAAGAAACAGGGGCCCATAAACAAGTGCGGAGAGATAAAAATCTGGGGGGCAGAAGGAAATGCTCTTGGTGGTGTCTGATGAAAGACTCATCAAATTCATTCCCCAAAACTTTCAGAGGGGCAAAAAGTCAGATGATGTTGCAGCAGGAAGGAGGATCAAAAAAAAAGAAATATTGATACATCACACAAATCTCAACAACCAAAAAATTGATAGTGTAACTTAAACTTAATAGGAGAAAAACATACAGCTTCAAAAAAAGGTGTAGCTCAATGGATGCCATATTCACATCAAATGATAATGGCAGTGTAAAGAAGACCATTATTTATTTTATTCATAGACTATAAAAAGCATTACATTAAATTTAAAAAAAAAACCTGGAAAATTTTCAGAAAGCATCTCAAAAAATAATTTACAAATTAAAAGTTGGTATGAAAATGAAAGATACAGATAAGATATGGCAAATTCATGCCATTTAAAAACCCCCAATTTATCAATGATGCTGACTTTAACATTTCTCTTCAATTTCTATAATGCCCACTCAAAAAAAGAGGCAAAAATCAATCAACAATCATCAAATCATCAATCCCCAACACATCAATTCAAAATAACATTGTAACAGATGATCAACAATAACAATAGAAACCAAAAATGACCCAGAACCCATTCATAAATTAAATAAAATACGAAGAATAGGGAAAAAAGAAAATTCTTTGGGAAACCCCCAAAACTATGGCCTTTTGGGGAAAAGATTTAAGTAAATATATAATAAATGGAAAAATAATTGAACATAAAGAAAAATTACAAAAATAATTGAACATGAAAAGAGAATTGGAATAAAAAATCCAAAAATTAACAGTAAATAGGACAATTAAAATATTTTGGGAAAGGAGACATAGAAGCATGTTTTAGAAATTTTGAAAGAACTTCCCAGGAATGAAGACTTTAAAAAGGAACATTGAGAAGGTATATGGAATATCAAAAAATTGTTGAAAAAATGGAAAAAATGAAACGATAAAAGTTATGGTTAAAATATCAACCCATAGGCAGAAAAAAAGGAAAGATAAAAGGGGAGATAAGACTACAAAAATTTGGAGGAATAACCCCCAAGCCTTCGGGGAAAGGACAGGGCACACCCCCCTTAATAGTTCATATTCGTTTCTTCTATCTAAAATATCTTTAAAACATTTTCAAATATCAAATAATAATAATAATAATAAAAAAAAAAAAATTTTTTTTAAAAACCCAAACCCTTTTAGTACACCAGTCTACTTGATCAATAATTCTTCTAGGGGTGAAAAACAACATACTTTAAGACTTTTTTAAAAAAATATTGAAAAATTTTTAGCCCCGGGGCCCCTAATCAACTGCGCATTTGCTTGATAAATCAGCCCTGATTCTGGTTAAGGGGGAACAACAACCAACCCCCACCAAACACATTTCCCTTTTTCAAAACCTTTTTCCCAAACATTTTCCCTACAAGTATCAAAAGAAGCAGACAAAAGTTTAGTTGTATTTCCCCCCACAGCTCAGATAAAAAATTTTAGAAGTCCTACCCAAAACACAAAATACGAACTCTTCAACATAGGGTTTCTTTTCAAATATGATAAATTTTTTGTCAATAATACTTGTAAATTGATCAGAAAAAAAATTTTTGGGTGTATAATATCACTCCAGGAAGTTTTTTCAAAAAAAACACAATCTAGTAATATAAAGTCCAAACCTGAGCATCTCTTTCAAACTTTTTTTAACATCATGTTCAGAGGTGATATTTGGGTTGCAACCCTTGGCCCATCACGTCGGGTGTTTTGAGGGAAAAAACCTCCACAGTCACTCGGGGCTCCTACAAACAAACAAAAAGAAAAGTATATTAAATTGTATCCTTTAACTTGGGAAAAAATGACAAATACTGGAACCTTGGAACACATAATAAAATGCCCGTATCATTAAGTCATTTGACAACTCGGGAAATCATTGGAATCTCTAGATCCAAGTGCATTTTTTTAGCTCTCTAAAATAACAAAGAAACCATATGATCACCAATAAAAGCATACAGAAATGGAACATTTAAAATTTAAATTTTTAACATTTTTTTATAATTTGCAAAAACACTTTTTTTAAAAAAACATTTTTTTTTACTTTCTTACCAGTGTTTGCAAACCCCTTTTCCCTTTTTTTTATCAATATATCATCCCCAATTAAAAAACAATCCTTTAGTATTTAAAAAAAAAAACAACATATCAAGACAATTGTATTTCCTTAAATTAAAAATTAATTCATCTACTGAGTCAGCAAATAAGTATTTTGGGTTTTTTGGGTATGAAAAAAACAGAATCATTTGGTATACCCCCATTACTTCATTCAATTACATATAGCCGTTGCTATTATTAATCTTTGCTATCTTTCTCCCCTTCATAATCCCCGCTCACAGACGTCTGTCTGTTTATAGGTAAAAAAAATGTTCCCGGGGTATTTTTCAGCCTCCCCATTGGGTAAGTTTTTTCCCTTTTGAAATCTGCAACACAACAGGACTGAATGCCCGGTCCCGTAAATTAAGGGATGACCAAAAAATCCCAGCCAAGATATAAAAGTTTCTGCCAGGTGGTTAACAATCCTGGTGTCTCATTTTCCTTCTGGGGACAACACTTTTACATCAACCACTAAAATGGAACACTATACAGTTGAATCAATGGCCCTGCCCCGTGCCCTTGTGTTGCCCCCTTATAATTCCCCCATTTGGGAGCATAATATTCTTAAAATAACCCCCACCTTTCACTGTTTTTGCTCTTGCTACATTTACCCTACAATCTTGAAGCACTCAATTGAAACAATCAATTTTCCGTCTGCTTCAAAAGGCATAGTGTTTTACTCTGAGGGGTGCAAAGGGATATGTGTTTGGGGAATACCCGTTTTATGGGCCCAAACATGAACCTAAAAACAAACCCCGGGTGGTGAAAATTGTTTCACACTTTAGGGAAATGTTTAAGGGCAGCAATCACCTGTACTTTTTGGGGAAGGACTGGCATAAATGTGCCTTGACACCCCACTAGAATAAATTTTTGGGACGTGTGCACTGTATTCATTGACATCCTTTTGCCCGTTTTTGCTAATCACCTTTAAACATAATGATTCTATTACAGCATCCCGAAACTGGCAAATCTTTCTATTTCCTCTATTTTTTTGCCTTTTAAAAAAAAACAATAAAAATGGTATAATGAAAATTCATCACCACCTTCAAACTTTGCTCCAAAAACAAACCTGTAAAACAAAATTGGTTCCTTTTGACTGTCCCTCAAAATGTGGGGATTTCCTGGTAGTCCGCAAAAGGGTGTCGAAATGGTGGACTGCACCAAGAAAAAACGAACTTGTTGCCACCCCCTAACAACCCCATTCTTGATGAAGAAACAATATGAGCCCTAAAAAAAAAGGGAAAAACTTCTTAAACATTTTCCTTCATTACAATAATTTAATTATTTCAAATTTTATTATTTCCAGATTTTATTTTTTCCCGATTAAAAGGGCAATTCTAAATTTGTTTTCTCATAAGTAAATATCACCCAAAACTTACAATTTCCCGATTCTTTAAAACCCTTCTGATCTTCCTTTCGCTGGATCGATTCCCCTTGGTGAAAAATAAAACTTTCCCCCCTTCTGATTCGATGAAGGTTTTTCCCCGGGGATGACAAAAGCGATGATGTTTTTTGGGTTTAACTGTCATACTACTTTCCCCAATGTTATCAAGAAAAAAAAAAGAAAATTAATTTTTCCATATTTTGAAAATCCCCCAAATTTACTGATTTGTTGTTAAACATTATTAAGGCTTGGTTTCTTTCTATCAGTGTTTGGATTTGGCAAATAGGCAAAATAACTCTCATTTTTTGGGATGTGAAAAGGGGAAAATGAATTTTAAAATCAAGAAAAACAAATTAAAAAATTCCCAATTGTTTCCACATATAATAAACAATGATTTAAAAACATAAACCCTTTTACATCAAATATATTTTTAAAACCCCCAATTTCTTTAATAGTTGCCTCAGCTCGCTTTTGCTTTTTCCCCATCTTGTTTGCCTGATTGTAATCACATCCTTTTGTTCATCTTTTTCTGAAGGAAAAACTATCCCCCGGCCCCATCTGGGCCCCGATTTTTTTTAATGTTCCCCTTCTTGCCAATGGGAAATTTTTGATGTTAAACTTTTCCACTGTTGCAGTAAAGCTAAAGGGGAGAAGACGAGGTATCTCCAGTGCATTCATTGCACGTGATCTTCGGGTCGAAGATCGGTTTGGCGACAGGCCATGTAACTGGCAGGTTACGGACTCTATGCGTCCGACAGCTTCGCACCTCGCGTTGCTTTTTTGCTAAGCTGCTATGGTTCTGGCGAGGCCTAGGACGGTCGCGGGGTTTCGCGGCTAAGAGAACTGAAAGGTTTGCCAAGGGGTTAGTTTTGTATTGTAATCTTTGTACATTAACTGTAAATATACTCGTAAATATATTGTAAATATCAATCAGAGCAGTCGTCTGTGTTTTTTCATCCTAGTACGTCACACTACGGAATGGCACAGACTTTCTTGTAGCAAATTTCCAACATGCCAGTCCACACCAGTCCTTGGTGTGGACTGGCTTTAAGGTCTTGCTCCATTCTCTGGTCAGCTGCAATCTATCTCTGCATAAAGTACATTTTCACAACTTTTCGGTTTCTTAATAGTAGATACAAAATATGACTTCAAGAATATTAAAGGAGAGTAAACCTCGACCAAAATAGAAATTTTCGTTGAAAATTTTGAAGCTGTTTTTGAGAAAATCATATTTCTATTATTTTTTAAAATTGCAAATATTTCACGATCTATCACAAAAAATACAAACATTTTCAAAGAAGTCTACATGAACATAATGAAAGTACTATTTATGGGCAACAAATTTCATTTAAAGGAAAAATCTGTGTCTTGAATTTTATAATTGTAGGAAGATGCCGAAAAAATTCAAACTTTTGCACTTTTCAAAACTAGAGAGTTAACCGTGAACATGGGACCTATGCTACCTTTATAAGTAATTTTATTCTATTCTTACAAAAAATTTAAGGTTAAATTTTGGAGTCGTTTTTGAGAAAATTTTGAAAATGTCTGGGGCGCTTCAGGTAAAGTACCCCCAAATTTTAAAGAATGCTTTTCAAAACTTCAACTAAAGTCAGATTGTCAGGGATTTCTTCAATTGGGAAAAGATTGTATGTGTGGTTTAGGCGCGAGTAGTGTTCACAGACGGACGGACAGATCAGACAGACGAATAAACGGACGGACGGATTGGAATGATTGAAGGCGTTGTCATTGTCAACAATAGAACAATGACAACGCCTTCAATCATTCCAATTATGTAAATGTCAACTACACCTCACCACTGAATCAATGGACGGACGGATATTAAAAACAAAAAATACAACACTTTTTCGGTATCAGGGCTCAAAACGTGTATTTCCGATGAAATCTCGAAATCGATTTTCCGCAGCATTACATAACTTTCTCTATACTACGTATATTTTATTTATTTATTTATTTATTTATTTGTTTATTTGTTTATTTGTTTGTTTGTTTGTTTGTTTATTTATTTATTTATTTATTTATTTAGTCGAAAACAGTCAAGAACTGTATGTGACGTATGGGGGAGAAAATCATCTGCGCACACTTTCTTGAGTTTCTGAATCCCTTCCCAACAATTTAACTATTAATAGTTGAAAGATGAAAAAAATTAGTAGTAATAATAATAATAATAATAATAATAATAATAATAATAAATGAAAAAAGCGAAAGATTAACATTTCAAAAACTAGATGTTTTCGTTGCCGAATTATAGAAAACTTATTTGTAACGGTAAACGAACGAACGTATTTGATTTTTCTGTATTGCTAACAAAATAGAAACTCACCCTAAGCTCTACTACCACTACAAGCAAAAGGAAAGCTCAACAAAACGTGCGCGTAGTAAAGCTACATTTACGTTCAGAAGCAAATCAAGGGGTCATCTCAGCATTTGCTCAATGGATCAGGCAAACTGGACAAAAACCCGATCGAGATGGGGGTAATTGATCCGGAAGCTGAAGTACATTACTGTTACGGGCATTTAAGTATTTTTTTAAATTATACAATGCAAATGTAAACTAATTCATTATTCTATATCTTGGTTTTGTTAAAGTAAACATTATTTTTCTTTTTGACGGTCAGTACAGTCCCTAATTGTATAGAAACAGTTTTGCAGCAGAAAGGATTTTACTTTTAACATAAATTTGTGTACCATTTTTAATTGTTTAATTTTATCTGGCAATGCGTTGTAAAGTAACGAACATGTATTGTATGTGGATTTCTTGTAGTGAGCTGTTGATATTGACACTTGAACATTATTTATACGTCGAGTGCTGTAACTATAAATATCAGTATTACATGAAAATATTGTTTCACCGTTAAGTAAGTCAGTTTTGACTAATACTACAGATTCATAAATAGATAGGCAAGGCAATGGTGATTCCAAGCTCAACGAAAAAGAGTCGCAGAACATGTGGATGGCATTTTTTCATTATTCGGACAATTTTCTTTTGCAATCTAAATGTCTGGGCACTAAAGGATGAGCTTCCCCAGAATGTTATGCCATATCTCAGGCGAAAATGTATACTTGCAAAATACACGCAACGAACTGCATGAAGGCTGACAGAATTAGAAAGAATTCTGAATGCATAACATAATGAGCTTAATTTAGTGTTTAATTCTCTTATATGTACATTCCATTTGAGGTTTGACTGAATTGAGATACCCAGAAATTTTGTTACATTAACATCAGCAAATTCTAAATTGTTCATTTTCAATGACCATACGGATTGCCGGATTTGAAACACAAAATTGCATTGGAGACAGTTTTTCCTTCATTAATCATTAATTTGTTATTACGAGATAAATTTGAAACTTCTGAAATTGTACTATTTATTGTTTCTATTTTGCGAAGAACATTCGTGTTATCAGCAAACAGAATTGTTCTTTCATTTTTAATAGACGAGAGCATATCGTTTACGTACAACAGAAAGAGGATAGGACCTAAGATCGAACCTTGTGGGACCCCATGTTCAATTGGCAAAGAATTGGAGAGATAAGTAAATAATGTCCTTCCGTGCCAGTACGGTATTTTTACTCTTTGAGATCGATGTTTAAGGTACGAGGTTATCCAATCTAGGGCAATACCACAAATTCCATAAGAAGGTAATTTTGAGAGTAAGATGTTATGGTCAATAACGTCTGCTTTCGAAAGATCTAAAAATATCCCAATGGGTTCTGCATTTTGGTCTATTGATGAAGCAACATCTTTATGGAAAGAATAAATTGCAGTTTCCGTAATTTTGATTTACTGAAACCGTGTTGTGAGTCTGAAAATGGTTCGTTTTTCCTGAGAAAAGTTTCCATTCACGTATAGAAAAGCCTCTGTAATATTTTTGAGAAAACTGACAAAAGAGAAATTGACCGGTAATTTTGAATTTCATTTTTGTTCCCTTTTTTAAAAAGTGGCTTAATTTTTGCTGTTTTGAAAATATCTGTAAATATTCCTGTGCACAAGGAAGCATTGAAAATGTGAGTTAATGGGTGTATAATGGCAGGCACACGTTTTTAATAAACAATCCGGAAATTCATCTAAATCAGATTAATATTTATTTTTTAGTTTACTGACTATTCTGAGTATTTCGTTGGAAGAAGTTTCGTAAATAAACATCGTGCCGAAATTTGTTTGAGAAGCATATGATGTTGAATTTTGTGGCTTCGTCAGTCCCTTCGTGAGATCAACCGAAATTCTAGAAAAGTGTTTGTTGAAGATATTCACGACTTTTTCTTGATTACTTGTTTCTCTTTCATTATCCTTTAAAACAACATTCTCTACAAAATGTCGTGATGACGTGGTCGTATTTTATGCGATATTCCCACATTGCTTTAGTTTTGTGTCTATCGTTCAAAATATCCTCATTATGTTTCATTATTTTTGCCTGAACTATTATTTTCCTTAAAATTCTTTTATATTCTCGGAAGAAGACATGGAAACCGGGTGATATGTTATGATGTTTAGAAATAGAGTGTACGTTTGTTTTTACACGATGTTCTAATTCCTTGCATGATCCAAGTATTACTTTTTCGTGAAATGTTTAATTTTCTCTTTTTAATAGGAAAGCACGCGTTAAAGTGAAATGAAAGCTTTGAAAAAAATAAATTATATTTTTCATTTGTGTCACTAGCGTTATAAACTGCCTCCCTTGATTCCTTCAGCAAGTAGTCCGTAAATAATTTTGTGTTAACTTTAATAAATGCTCTGCACATGCGTGTTTTATTTATTGTGTCAGTATTCATGTTATTAGTAATTGTAAGAATTTCAGCATCGTAATACCGTAACCTAGATTATTCGTTATTATTTCAGTATATCTAGTTGTGTTTTACATTATAATTTGATCTACTGTTTGCATTTAAGTTATTTCATGGTACGTTCACTGTAATATCTAAATTAAAAGAATGAATTAAATTGAGAAACTGCTCTTTTCCGGGGGATTTTCTCAGAAAATCAATATTGAAATTCTAATAATATAGATTTCCTAAGAAATTGGAATAATCTAAAGCTCGCTTTGTTGGAGGTCTGTAGATGCAAAGTAAGATAATTTTGAGCGTAGTAAAATGTACAACTGTTATTTCAAAAACTTTTTCAACTGCATATAAATTGAATTCCGACAAGACGGTAGAATCAATATTATTTCTTACGTAAATACACGAACTCGTGTTGTGTGCCCTTATTTGAATCCCTCGCTCTACAATAAGATCCTGCAAGGTAAAAACTACGAATTTGGAGTGTGTTTAGATCATTATGAGATAATCAATGTTCTGTAAAGCAAAGAAAATCTCTTTGACTCAGATCACACTGTAATGCTGCCTCGATAAATTCAATTTTATTTGAAAGAGATTGCACATTATGATGCATTATTGAATCCTTTGCATGTATCTACTCGGATGTTTTTCTGCTGCATCTGACTGTAGTTGCTATTTATTTATCTCATTTACTCGAGGTGTGGTCGGAGGAAGTATCGTGTCCCAGCAGTGTTAGGAGGTGAGGAAGGAGGGATATGATGTAGGGGAATGAATAATGTAGTAGTACAAGGATTAGGTTCAGGGATAAGGTAATTGTCCAAAGGGGTCCTGGAGGATGGAAGAGAACTAGGCATGAAGGCACGAGTCTTGGGTGATAATGCTGAGGCGTAAGGATGTGTTTTGAACTTCGCTACCGAGTGTATGTTTTCCGACATGTTCAAGTGAAGACTATGCCGGGTAGCGGTTTTTTGAGAGAAAGTTAAGCTCAAATAATTTAATATGTATCTTCTCAGATGCAGTTTTAATTATTACTTGCGTATCTAATTTCTTTGCACAGTGTTGGTTTGTTGTACCAGAAGGGCAGAGTCGATTGCATAATGTTCGTGTTTTGGGCACGTTGTAGTTTGTCAACATGTTGCTCAGGTGCAAGTGACCACCAAATTGATGTCATTCTGCCCTCCTGTGATGATGACTGTATCCCATTTGGTGAGAATTTTAGGTGGGTGTCCAATTCACTGATCACGTCGGCAACCTCCCGTTAGGTTTAAACATATACATGACAGAGAAATTGATGGAGCTTTCCCACTGAGTTGGGAGGAGATTTGTCGCCCATGGCGATCTGCTGTAAAATTAGTAATTTTTTGGTGGGAAATGTCCTTGTTTACTTGTGGGCTAGGCTGCGCAACTCTACGTGTCTTTGCTCTCTTTGCGCTTGCTAGCCTGTTATGTCGGATTGTAGGTGGACGTCGATGATGGAGGGGGTAGTGAGGATTGGGAAGGCAAGGAAAATCATTGTCATAATCTAAATACAGCACCTGTTTTCTGTAATGATTGGTAGTGATGATTGTGTTCTTGCTTTGATGAATGGTTGCAAGTTTCTGCGGTGTTGCCTATTGCTGTCCAAACTGCTTGAACGACTAATTGACGAAGAGGTCGTTCCAACCAATTGTTTGAACGACCTCTTCAAGCCTTCGGGCATGTTCACTTAAATTACGTTTACGTGTAAAGGCTTTCAGAAGGTCGGCTTTGAGAGGTATAGAATAGAAAGTGTATAGCGAATAGTAGCCATGCGTCACGAATGCGTATCAAAATGCGTAGTGCCATGAGAATAAATAGATGAGAAATCAGATTATAATGTGTAAAAATAAGCTCTGTAAATTATCTTTTTTAATTTACGTGTATTAAATTATTTAATTTAAGTTCCGTATTTATTTAAAAAATGAAAGTAATGTGATTGTAATTAGTATTTATATGTTATTGGTTGATTGCGAGTAGAGTTCAATGTGTTTACTTTAATATATTCGTTAAAACTGAATAAATAAATACAATAAGAGTACTATACTTTACCTCTTTAAAGGCCACAAAATTCACCACTTTGATATTCGAGAATTTGAAAGCACAAAGTTCAAGATTTTCCGTTACTGTTATAGACGAAACTTTGAATTTTGATACTTTTCACAATTATCACAACACTTTCACTAGTTGTTAAAACCTTTATGCAAATCTAAATTTACTTGTGCAGCAAATATTTATTAGAAGTCTTTGAACTCGTTTAAATGCACGTTTAGTAAAATATTGGAGCACAGCCTGAGCACGTCAGTCACGTAAGCAAGCAACCAACCAAGGTTTTATATTACTCCCGTATATACATATGTATACGAGAAAGTAAAAATTGCACCTATTATAAACAAAAACAAGGATAAAATCCCTGTACACTAACTACCGTTGTAGTTTGTCTCCGTTCAAAAAACATTTTCAGTGTCAGACGAAGACAGAAATTTGGGATTCCCTTCAGGACACCGCGTAGTGCTCAGCGACCAACCCCCCCACCCCACCCATCGGTTGCCGCACCGAAGGCCCTGTGTTGAAAGGTGCTAAAGCGTTGAGCCGAAGAGAAAACGCAATATATGGGCAAAAAGAATGGTGCAATACCTGGGCCAGTGCAATACCAGTCGCCGGAGAGCAAGCCTAGGCGCTCTCGGTTTGTTTTTTCGTGTTTCCGGGCGCGTCAACTGCTTTGGTCATTAGTCCCGTTAGTGTAGTGCATGTTTTTCGGGAGATGGTGGCGGTGATCTTCCCCGCTGGATGGCGAGATCCGGCACCGACCTACCGTCGGCTAGTGGGGACCCCAACCAGGACTCTCCCACCAGCGGGGCACCGCCCCAATCGGGACAAGCTCTAAGCTCCCGACCGGTCTTCCGGAATATGTGGTAGTGTAGTGCATGCTAGTATGTGTGTCAGGGGAGGGGATAGGACAAGAAAAAGGAAGAAAAGATTGCATGCTGTCCGTGGTCAGGTTGTTACATTACTACTCCGGCATTCGACTGGTGTTGATCGGAGAAACCACGGAAAACTACCAATCAGAGCAGCCGGCCGCTATCTTTGGTTTCAAAATGATTTTCTTATCCATCGATATTGCTGCAATATCTTGAAGAATTGAATGCCATTAAAACGAGAATCTATATTCCTAACATATTATAAAATATTTTTCGATTATCAGGACATCGTGCTACCGTACGACCTAAGCACGAGCCGCCACTGGTGGCAATGCCCGTCTACCCATTGTCGCCATCGCACCATGGCCCACGTGGTCAGCAGTTCGCCAAAATGGCCATCCGCCTTTGCGCAGAGCGAATCAGACCTCGCTCAAACTCGTCCAATGGTAAAAGACGCACAAGTGCGACGACGTAGTTTCCCGACCTTTTCTCCCGATTCGTCTTTATCACAGAATTTACCGCTTTTTAAACCCAGTGGCGAATCCTCAACATTATTTTAAGTATACCACACTTTATGGTAGTTACCTCTACCTCTACTGTTGAATTTTTCTGAAATCCCAATGCTATGAAATTCCGTCCTTAATAATTTTTCTACAAGACAATTACACAAACCACTAACTTCTGGATCATTCACACACTCCATTTTCATAAAAACTTGAGAGAAGCTTTACTAATGAACGAGCAGAGGACTATTCATCGCAATATTTTACGGTGCCTACCGACCGCCCAGATGGTCATCCTCCCCTCTCCCCGCCCTTGAAACATAAGGAGTCATAGGTTATCGCGGCTTGCATGCGGTCCCTTCGCCTGCTCTAGCGAATTCTCTGGACAGTATTAAGAACTGTTTGAAACTTCTCACTCCACAGCGCTTATGGATGAGGAATACTGACTAGCTCTCGGTAGCAAAATAGAGTCATTTTTTCGTATATGTTTTAAAGATTTCAAAATCTCATTATCGTTTTAGTTGATTATCAGACATGAAATATTTATTATACACTAGAAATTACTAGGTATAGAGAACGATTTTCCTAAGGATGAGCCAAAGGACAGCTAGTGCAGGCAACATAACTTAAGGTTCTGTGGTCATTGTGCCCTTGAGCCCATTAGACTCCCTTCCTGCATTCGTTCGTGTGCAGTTGGCCAACTTGTAAATGGCATCGACGCTTCTTTTATGATGTCCTCGTCCGACAGAAATATAATGCGCCACGAGAAATAATTGAAATTAGGAAGTGCAGTGTTATGTGCTCTTCTGTAAAAATTATTTTTTCTATTAACATTACATTGAATTTACTTTTTGTGTGATAAATATTATGTTTATTTTAAAACCGATAATTGCGACGGATGCACGTGGTTCCGGCCTTTGTGCTGTGTGGCGAGCTCTGATTGAGAGCTTTCTATTTACATTCGTAGAATATTCTTTTACTGATTGTGAGAGCATGTTAAGAGATTTTCCACATTCGAAATTAAATTTAAATATTTTCTGGACTCGCGTACGTGCATATACCTCAGCGAAATTCTTAGACTTCTGCATAGGGATGTTTTCACAGGAGCCATTAGCACTTTACGAAGGGGCGTGGCTGAAGAGCGTGGCGGAGGGATACTTCTCTGAATTACATGTGATGTTCACTTGTTTTCGCGAACTGTCACTTTGGCTCATCCTTAGGAAAATCGTTCTATACCGGCGGAATACGCGGTGTATTGATTATTCGCTACTGTTTAAAGCTCACGGTGTGATGATACCAGGGCCACTCTTCTGGTCGCCGCCATTACGTCACCGGGCGCTGATATCCATGACGTGTTAATCAGTGTCTACCCTATCGCCCTTATCGCCAGCGTCGTTCGTGCCTCTTCCCGGTGCTGCAATACTTTTCCTCCCGCCAGTATTTAAATTTCATAACGGTCACTTCAGTGGGTAAAGTAAAAAGGCTGTATTTAAGTTTAAAATTACTGCATTACTGGTATCAAAATGTAGAAAATCTTAGGTAGTTCTGAGAAAAGTGTTAAGAGTTCAAGTTCAGATGTTCATGTTTCCTGAGTTCAGAACTCTTTATTTAAAAACAAATACAGATAAATGACATTATACTATGGAACTATCTGAATATTTGCAGAGCAGGAATCTTGGTCAATAAACAAAATAATTTCAACGTTCTGTGAAAAAATATACAGAATGAGGCATAAGACAATTAACCGCTGCACATTTTGTCTGTCATCCGTGTATTTGAGTAACTGTGTGTGTGTGTGTGTGTGTGTGTGTGTGTGTGTGTGTGTGTGTGTGTGTGTGAGTGTGCGTGCGTGCGTGCGGATCGGTCACTCACGGCTAGACATCGTCCCGCGCACCAATCGAGACATTTGAGGCGGCTCTGCCCCCTGGTGGGGAACTGATAATTTATTTTCGAATACGGCCAGCAGATTTTAAGAAATTTCCAAAAACCTGTTTTAGCGCTGCGACCTTAGTGGGTGGATCGCGATTTACAGCAACGCCACCTAAACAGATCTGTGTAGGTGGCGTTGATTGAACCCCAGTACCCAGAGTCAATTTTCTCTCCACGTCGGGAGAGGGAAGGAGAAAATGGGATATGGAAGGCAGGACAACGTCTGTAGGGGTCCGCTAGTAATCTACAAGACTTTATCATTATTTGTTGTCAGCATTACAGTGTTGTTAGTTAGTAGTTCATAATGTATATATTAAGAGAATTAAAATACATGTGACCAATATAATCCAGGCTGTAACCTTTTCCAACAAGTTTTCTTTTTTATAATTCTAACCAAAAAAATTCCAAAGTTAGCAATTATATCTTGAGGCATTCAGAAGGAGGGGTGAGGAATGGGGCAACATGCCCCCATTCCCCCCAATTTTTTATTTATTAAAATGCAATCAGAAATATATTTACCTCTAAACCAAATTTAAGGCAAAACTTTATTTCGGATGTATGGAGGAATGAATTCTGTTTATAAATTGGGGGAGGAGGGAACGTTTTGTTTGAAATAAGGGGCCGATGCGGATCAACTGCTCTAGGCCCCTGGTTTTCTCTGGGCGCCCCTGCAATTATCTATACGGAAATTTTCTACATTTCAAAGTAGGTTAAATTATGCGTAACAACTTTATTCAATATTGATATATTCTAAAACTTTTCTTACAAAAATAATGCTTATAAAAAATTCCATTTGATACATCATTTTTCTTTTCTCCCTTGAAATAGTATATTTCCAAGTCCATTTCAATTTTTTAAATTTAATTTATTAGTTCTTACCTTTTTCACAGTGTGT
This sequence comes from Teleogryllus oceanicus, assembly GCA_964035755.1. Classification (NCBI taxonomy): domain Eukaryota; kingdom Metazoa; phylum Arthropoda; class Insecta; order Orthoptera; family Gryllidae; genus Teleogryllus; species Teleogryllus oceanicus. Next base: position 70,918,731 of record CAXIVR010000007.1, on the reverse strand, counting down.
CCCTGTAAATCCTGCAGCACAATAACAATTCCAAAAATTATCACAAAATATAATGTTCTTGCAACCATCTTGAAACGATGAACATACGCCGCTACAATTCTGGCCAAAATGATTCGGTCCAAAGCTTATAGAACAAAAAAGGATTTTTTCTACGACTGTGAAATAATTTAAGGCTTTTTTTAAATACTATAACTAGTGGTGCTAGTTCGGCACAAAAGTTCTCGCATTATTTCCAGAACATCATTTCCAGCCAAACAAGGGTAATTTCACATATAAATTGAACATCCAGAACTATCAACAATATATGGCATTATGAATGCATTCCAAACGACGATATCATTACCTTATGTATATCTGTATATGAGTATGCGTACATTCTTCCAGACTTTAACAAACTTGTCCCTACTATTTTTAAATGTAGAAAACATTGTAACACTAACGTTAAGTAAATACCCCTCCCTTATTTTTCCCTTGTCGCCGTTCAACAGTGAACTTTTCAAATATCCATTGGGCATTGTTGCCCAAGGCAGCGTACGGAGGTAATATAAAATTTGTTAATAAAAGTCAAATAAATGTTCATTCAAATCTCTGGTGCTATATTTTTAAAATTTTCTTTCATATTATATTTAAATCGTATTTTTAAGAGGGAAAACCTAAATGGACTAATTTCAATTGAGGTTGTTTGAAAGAAAATAGTCAATAAATTGAGAATACAAATAGTAGAATAGAGTAAAAATACAATTAATATTGGGATTTTCATTAGTAACTTATAATAAAAATTAAATTATTTTTCTTATCCTTTTGATCCATTCCTGTTCTCCGAGGGTTTTTCTCGTGGCTCCTAGTTGGTGGGACAATTGTACATATTTAATTAATTTCAGGCAGACATTACGCGAAAAATATAAGTTTTTTTTAAAGAAATGTAAGCGAGATCTTGGACGAGAACATGGTCGCTTTAAGGGGGAAGATACAGCTTACAACAGTTAAATTTTAAATTATTTTTCCACTTATTTTTTCTCCATTAAAGTCGTACTCCACAGCAGTGAAAATGAACTGACACTTAGAAATATCTTTCTTCTGCAAGGAAAAAATTGTTTTTAACTTAATTTTTTTTTTTTGAAAAATCAAAATTCAACCGTTTTTTTTGCATTGACTTAGTGTTTCCCTGATAACACAAATAGTTTTGAAGATTATTACAAATTTCTTCTTTTAATTTGTTGAAAATAATTACAGGTACAAAACCATGCTTTTTCATTTAGATCTCTGGATAAATAATATTTTTAATTAGAATCCAAATTAATATGCTGATTATTAATAGTTTTTTCAGTTTTATAATTTTTATTACAAAATCTATAGATCAAAAGGGTATGATTAAGCATGGTTTTGTAGATAATATTTGGTTAAGTACATCCTAAAAATTTCATAGCTTTAAAATTATTAGTTTTTGAGTTACAAGGGAAACGGTTCTTAAAAACGGTAATTCTGAAAAACAAGGGGCAAAGTTAGATTCATGAGTTTTGCTTACTTTACTACTCTAATAGATGCGTGATGCAGCGACATACTTTTTAAATCATAACTCAGAAACTATTGCAGATATCGAAATATTTTTTTCATCAAAATATTCCTGAATAATTAATGCATAGACAAAAATGTTTTCAAAAATCGAATTTTTTAAGGTTTTAAGGTGTATCTTCCTCCTTAAAGTATCCGCAGAACGGCGCAGATAGCTAGGTTTGTTGACGAAGACGACAGGTACGGCTGTGTTGCCTACCTTTTGACATCACTAGCCGCCACTGATAGCCTATGCACAACACATTCCCTGTCCCTATGAAAACTATAAAATATATCCGCACGTCCAAACGATATTATAATAATTTTATTGTAAAATTCTCAAATTTAATATAATTTTCCGCACGTCTTGGTTTATTTCTAAATTCTATGACTGTTTCTAAATTCTATGACTATGCAAAAGTTGTGCAGCATCCAAAACAAAATTTGTGCAGCTACAGCAAGTCCCGTGGAAATATATGCCATAGAAATTGTAAACGTCTAGGACCCATATGTGGTTCACAGACGTATTATAATCACCTAGTGTTACGTTTTGTGAATCACATATGACTCACAGAGCAGTGAACGTAAAAATAGAGGTCCTTTTGATCTACATTTCTTCTTACTTTCTAGCATGTAGGTCCTGCAAACTAATAGACATTTGCAAGTCCTGCATTTTCATCATAAGCTCCTCCATGGCTACAGTTGTTCTCAGCTTCTCCAATTAGGGCGAGCCCTACAATATGGACAGTACTTCGGTTATCGTGGGTCAGACTAACAGCAGATAAAGCCATGGAGCATTAACAGAAATGATGGTAGCCTATTGTTAATTCCAATGTTAGTGTTGTTAATCCAAAATTGGGGTTGTGAATCTGGTGTTGATATTACTGGTACTTGGACACAAGGTGAAAAATCTATGTATTGGAATCAGAAGCAATTGTGTTCCACAAAGAACGCGTTATAAGAACTTTCATAAAAACACAACACTGAAGCCTGAAAAACAGTTCCAGATGCCCATTGATTGACATGTGTTGACATAGACAGAAATTGCGGTATAATATTACGTATCTGTTAGTAAGGGCGAGAAAATATGTGCTGTTTTAGTTTCACTAGTTCTACAAGATTTAAGGTTAAAGAATAATGGAAAGAGAAAAACGAAAAATGTCACAAAAAATTCGTTTTTTTCGAGCCATTTGGAGTTAGCACAGGGTCTGGGAAGTCGAACACTTCGGATTTTAACTATACAACGTGTGATGTATCAGTGCAAAGATCTTTGTACGACCTTATTCCAGGTAAAATGTACTCACCGATTGAACTACTACTTTTAAGATAACAACTTATGACAGACCACTGGCGCATACAAGGGGGGGGGCATGGCCTCCCCCAAAAGTCTAGAGTTTTCCCTTACCTTCCTTTATTAGGAAAAATTGATTTAAATATTTATTATGTTCGAATTAAGTAATTCTTTAAACATTAATATTGTATATAATCATATCTACAGTACTGCATAAACAATATACAATATAATAACAAAAATGTATATTATTTAACAAAAATCTACGATGACTTCAAATGTTACTTCGGAACATGAAATGTCATAATTCACAAGTCTAAACAATTGAGGTTGTTTCATTTGAATACGCATTGAAAGCACATATGTGCCTTTCTGACATATGACAAATCGACATGATCTCCGTTTTAAAATGCGCATTAGATCTAAAAGAACACCTTTTTTTGGCTTAACGGCTATAACGACTTTTGATCAGAATGATCTAAGGAACATCATACTAATTTTTCAGACAATTTGACATAAACCTCGTTTCCAAAATATATGTAATCTTTTTTAAAGCCGTTTTCGAGAAAATGGCATTTGAGCGTTTCTGCAGAAACGCTATATGTCCTATAGGACAAGTGAAGAAAACTTAAGAGACAAGTAAAGAAAATTACATTTTTGTAATTTTTGAATAATAAAATACAACCATATAATGTTTGTGTCATAGTATATACATTTGTTACAACCAGTACCAAAAGATTTAAAGAAAAAATGTGTACATTTTTAATATTGCAAATATTGTACTTACATAAATATTGGACCGAAGACTACTAAAATATTCAAAAAATGTACGTGACCGTAATTAAAGAACTATTATTCACAACAAATTCCATTTGAAGGAAAAATCTCTATCTTCAATTTTATAGTTGTAGGAAGACGCCGAAAAAATTAAAACTTTTGCAATTTTTGAAAATTCAGATTTAACCGTGTAAATCGGACCTATGCTATATTGATTAGTAGACTTTACTCTATTATTTCAAGAACTTTAAAGAAAAAAATTGGAGCCGTTTTTGAGAAAATTTTCAAAATGTCCGCGGAGCTTCGTGTAAAGTACCTCCAAATTTAAAAAAAGGGTTTTCAAAATTCCAAAGCTACAACTAGAGCCAGATGGACAGGGGTTTCTTCAATTTGGAAAAGATCGTAGGTGTGGTTTAGACACTAGTAGTGTTCATGAACGGACGGACGGACGTTTTGAAAAAAAACTTTTTCGGTATCAGGCGACCCCAAAACGTGTATTTCTTTTGAAATTCCGAAATCGATTTTCCACAGCATTACATAACTTTCTCTATACTACGTATATTACTCCGTATATACGTACAGCATTAGAATGTAACTATGAGGAAAATTTTTCTTTACGGTTTCAATATTTTTGTATTAGTTAAAAAAACATTTGATGCTGCCATCTATGCATGATGCATGCCATCTAACAACAACAAAGTTAAAAAATGATAAAAAATCAATAATTTGAAAATTTATTAAATGAAAGCAGTTGAGTGAAACTGTGTTAAATAAATTCAAATAATTTGAAGAGATCTTAATAAAAACTATGCCAGTTAAAAGTATGCTGAGGTTGCTTGCTGATATACTCTGAGTTCTACAGAAAATCAATCGAGTTGCAATTTCTTTTAAAAAACTCATTTTCTCAATAGTGGTTTCTAAAGACCAAGTGAATGTTTGCAAAATGGTTACTGTATATAAACAGAGTTGGGCAAAATACTTTAAATTTAGTATTTAAATACTTCGCCAAAATACTTCGTAAATAAGTATTTAAATACCTACTCAAAATACATTAAGTTTTGAATAGTTAAATACATACATATTTAAAAATACGTCAAATACTCAAAATACAATAATATTTTTATTGCTTTTTATTGCAACAATTCATTGTAATTATCAATTTTCTTATAATTTCATATATGTACAAGCAACCATTGAAAAGAACAAAGAAAACTATTCTTATGAACTTACTTGTTTTTGAATTGATGATTTGGGGAAGAATGTGTCTCCAATGCTTTTCCGGAAATACGTAAACATCATCTCCTAAAAAAATTAAAATTTCATTAAAAAGTATTTAGTATAATAATGTAAGTTTTTCAATTATTAAATATTTTCATAATGTATCACCTTCAGAGGTACATTCTGCTATGTTCAAAATTTTACTTTTCTTCCCTACCAGATGCACAGATAGTTTGGTAGAGTTATCTCTTATATCAAGAGAACTGTAAGACACATAACGGCTTATATGCCATCCGTTTATCTGTGAAAAAATATTAGGCTACTATTATTATTTTGCAATATTCAATGCAGGGTGCATACGTATTTTATAATGCGAAATTTAGTTACACAAATGTAGAGAATTGTGAAGATACAAAAGGAGATGATATATGGTTTCCTATGGAAGGTACATGCATCGTGTGAGGAAATACATACATGCACACTCTTGTATGCATGAAAAATACATACTCTTGAAATACTCCCATGCATACTCAATAATAATTTCTTTCAGAAAATGGATTATCATTAATTTGGAGGAATAAGACTAGGACATAGAGTAGAAGCCAGGGGGTGCAAAAATTGTTTTTTGAAAAATGTTTCAATTTTATATTAATTCAAATTTTGTATTTATTGATAAAAACTGCCGGATATACTGTTTAATTTTACTTAATAGTACACAAGTTAAAACGAGCTGTTAAAACGTTATTTTATATTTCTTTTCGTTCCTGGATTAAACTCCTACGTACTCGCACAGCCCATTGGACTGGTTGACATCCAACTGGACAGGTTACATCCTAAGGCTTCATATATTTTTTAAAATTATTTATTTAAGGTCGCCTTATAAACAGCTAGGTCATTGGCGACCACAGTTACAAAAATACAGCATTTACAAATTCACATACTATTGCTCTACCACTCTCAAAAAAACCTTCCACTGCGCATGCCCGAACGTGGCCTCCTCTCCAAAGTCTTGTATTTCCTGCCTGTTCAGCCTTCGTCACAACATAGCACTTCTCTTTGTCTTCTCCTCGTATCGCGCGGTATTCAACACTGCGAGTTTGGTGATAACAAACTGATGAGTGAGAAGCGATCAGACAGAAGGCATCTTACGTGTTTCTACAATAGGCTGGTCTCAAACGATCAACAGAAAATACGCCGTGTCTTAAAGAGTTTCGGTCTCCAGTCCCTGTTTAATCGTGGCTAGTGAGCAGTGACAGTACACAGTAGCTGCTGTTATTCACAAAAACCCAATTATTACAAATAATTCAAAGTATATCCACTGAAAAACAGGTTGTTGATCAAATAATCATTGAACATGAAACAATAATCATTCCTTCCGGTCTTCCACACTGCACAGATCTAAATCCAATAGAACTTGTTTGGGGATTTATAAAGGGCGTGAGACAGCAGCAACAATTGATGCATCCTAAAAGAAAAGGAAACGTTTTGCAGAGAAGCGTTTGTACAATATAGTGCTGAACAATGGAAGAAATCCTATGAGCATGTGTAGGAAGAAGTGACAATAATTCACAATGGGATGGACCAACAAACGATGATTCATTTCTTTGACACTCGTGGAGGCGAGTCTTCTTTGACGAAGAGGGCAGGATGATTGACGGTCAGCGCGATCGCTGCGTCTTGCAGTCGCCTCTCCTTGTCGCCTACGCGCTTCCTTATCGCCGAGAGGGGAAATCTCAGATGCCACAGGGTGGGGGCAGCCTCCGAGACTTTACCAAAGGTACGTCCGCCATGATGGTTTTTTTGCGAGCGGTTCAGCTATAGTTACACATTTTCGTGGGATAAACATACACAAATCCTAAATCTAGATGTTATACATAGGGCAGACAATGTGTAGTCACTAGCTAAATACTATTTAGCATATTAAATTTGGTGAGGAGTTCTATAATTTTCTTTTGACCGGGATAAGAATTGAATATACAGTAGATTATCATTGATGTTAAGGTTTGTTCTCACAGTCGCCATCACGTGGCAATCAACTATAATATGCTTCGTGGAAACTGGGAGTCCTCAATTTGGGGAAAGGATCAGGAGTAGCCTTTTTAATTAGGTATCTGTGACTGAGTTTAAAATGTCCTATACGGAGTCTGGTTATAACCACTTGATGTCTTCTGCTAAGTCTAATGGAAGTGATGGGAGATTCCTCGATATTCTTCCTAACTGCTTGTAATTTGGAAGGCAACATTTTCCAGTTCCGGTCCCAAAGCTTCTTTACTGCAAGTAATAGGTTTTAAAGTCGGGGAGTGTGCCGCCAGCTTCAGTATCAATTTCTGAAGTAGATTATTGCTGCTCTGCAGCTGCATCCGCATTTCTTCATTTCGATGTCTATATGAGAAGGAAGCCGTTTATTATAACGTGATATCCTTTTAAGGAAGGAGGATAAAGCTTTCTGGATCTCTTCTTGGACCAGTGAATTTAAGGAATGTCGGTTTCAATGGAGGATAGAACTGCGCTATGAGTCAGAAAATAATGAATATCTGGCTTCATATTTATTCAGCATATTTTAGAACATAATACTCTTAGTTTGGATCTCTATAATTTTCTAAGAACTTATGAACTTCTTTGAAGCGAATCCAAACGTCCCTTTCCGGAGGTGTCAACCATGCTTCAAAATATTCATCTTTAGATAGTTCTCTGATCTGTGGCTCTGCAAAGATATCTTCTTTGACTTTTTCTTCTGAGGGGGTGGTAAATTTGTTGGTTAAGTATTAAAACAACTTCCATTCTTATCCAGTGCCTTAGTAAATTGTTTCATTAATCCCAATTTATTGTGTAAGGGAGGTAACAGAATTTTGTCAGGATATATTAAACAGTTTTCTAAAATGTTCTTGGAACCTGGAATCAATGAGATTCTAGGTCATTCTCGTGTTGTCCAATGTTGTCTATCTATCTCGGCTGTCCCATTCACAAATGTGATATGGGTATTTGGTGAAATCCTTTTGTTGTTCTAACAACATCCACAAAACCTTTAAATCAACGGAAATCATCCATTTATATTCCTCATAATTTAACTTTTCGAGTAGCAATTTAAGATTGCCATTTGTCTCCTTAAGATGGACGAAATGTTCGACTGGTACAGAGTGTTACCAATGTGTAGCAACGCACCTTTTAAACGTCTTTTGCTTCAATCAATGAAAAGCCTCCATTCGTCTGTTTTATACTCTCCTCCTAACTTATTTAGGAGGTTTGGAATGTGAGTACAGTAAAGTAAGGACTTTCCCTGATTAAAAAACCGTTCTACGTCATTCTCTCCATGTCGGTCAAACGTAACATACGTTCTTGGTGCTAGAAGAGTTTTTGTTTCAGACGTGAAACTTGAATCAGAATGCAATACTTCGAGGTTTGAAGGTGGATCTGGTATAGGAACGTCAATCATGTGGTACAGGCCATCTAGCAGCCTCTCAACCAGGATTACGGATCATTCCGGTCTGTTCTTTGTATTGAATTCTTTTACTTTGCGAATACAAAAATAACAATCGTCTTAGATGGTTCTTTGGTTCGCGCCACACCATAGGAACTCGAAAACTCAGTGCCTTCCTCTTCCCCTTCGACCAGTTTTTACTTTGTCGTATACATACGTATATACGGAATAATATACGTAGTATAGAGAATGTTATGTAATTCTGCGGAAAATCGATTTCGAGATTTCAACGGAAATATATGTTTTTGGGTCTCCAGATACCGAAAAAGTATTTTTTTCAAAACGTCCGTCCGTCCGTCCGTCCGTCTGAGCGTCTGTCCGTCTGTCCGTCTGCCTGTCTGTCCGTCTGTCCGTATGTCCGTCTGTCCGTCTGTCCGTCTGTCCATCTGTCCGTCTGTCCGTCTGTCCGTCCGTCCGTCCGTCGGTCCGTCTCTCTGAACACTACTAGCGTCTAAACCACACGTACGATCTTTTCCAAATTGAAGAAACCCCAGTCCATCTGGCTCTAATTGAAGCTTTGAGATTTTGAAAAACAGTCTTTAAAATTTAGGGGTACTTTACATGAAGCCCTAGGAACATTTTCAAAATTTTCTCAAAAACTGCTCCAAATTTTCTCTTTTGCTGTGACGTAATATAGGCCTACTACATGAAACGTTATGACTTAATTCATCCGATTCGTGAGAATTCAACCTAATTTTTGAAATGAAACAAAATGAGGTAAATATTTTAATTGACACTTTTCACGTGACTATTCAGTCTGAAATGATCTAGTCATGCAACTGGAAATAGTTCAAAATTCATTTATGATGAACTTCAAATGCAAATAAATAAAACTTTTAATCAAGGCATCAACTGATGTCAATAATTCCGTCTAACCGGGAGGTCCCAGAGTTCGGAGTTCCGACAGTGGTAGGATTTCGCACTAGCAAGATAGGTAGGGTGAATCTAAACCGCTTTCTATGGGAGAATCCTAATGTACGGCTGCTCTGATCGGCAGCCTTCCGCGGCTTCTCCTATTAATACCATGTGAATTTTGGAGTAGTACCTCAACGAACGGCCAAGGACCGCGCGCGATATTTCCCATCTCTGCATGTGCTATCCTCTCTCCTCCACACATACTTACGTGCATTCCATTATCGCATGTACTGGGAGCGGTAGCTCAGTGCATCAAGTGATGTCACTTCAGCGCCTCTAACCGGGAGGTCCTAGGTTCGAGTCCTGACGGCGGCAGGATTTTCGAACGAAACAGAGAATTTTTAGAACATTTTAGAACAAAACGAAATTTTTAGAATGTTATTGAATTTTCAAAGCAGATTAATTGAAACAAAGTTTGAGTGTTGCAAAACAAATAAATTTGGGGCAGTTAATACAAAGATATTTGGTCTTTCTTTCAGCGCATCGTGGACAATTTTCTTGGGAACTACTGATTGTAGTATAACCACGGATTGATCCTTGCAACTACAGTCCAACAACACATAACAACAATCGCAGCATTTCTTTGTCGGTGATAAAAGACATTTCAAATGTAAAATTGCAATTGAAATAAAATATGAACTCTTGGTAATATGCACAATGTATTTACTATCCATATTCTAATAAACGACGTTGCTAAATAATCGATTACATAAGAGGTCATGTATTTAAAAAACTTGCGTAACTATGCTGGTGGGGTCTAGGATACCCGGAAACGTTCAAATCGACTATAATTCGTCACTGCACAAACGTAACAAGACGGTGGCTCGTTAGCTCGCAAGCCCCACAATTTGAAAGGAATACACCAGTCACTGAGAAATTAGTTATAAAACTGTTTAAATTATTTAAAAAATGTAATAGTGTGGGTATCACAGACCCCACCAGCAGAGTTAAAGGCTGCTGCGAGGCTGGGACGCTGCTGGTAGTCCATGGCCCTTCGCGGACTGTCGCGCCAAGTACAGACAGACTGCCTCACAAGATCTGAATCAACGATCTTCATTGGTATTTCAAATTTTGGCTGTTAGCAGGGTTCTTCCATATTGTCAACTATTTAATTTTTATTTCCCCCGTTTTTCATGTTATTTTTATTTCAAATCAAGCATTGCGTTTGACTTCCCGACCAAGATGTCAGTTAAATTTTTTATTTCCATACAGCATCAATACTCAAAACAAAATTCTCAGCGTTGAAACCCTCGAATACGATTTAACTGTGTATAAAACTATTTTGTAATATCACATAATATTACATAAAGTAAGAACCATTTTTTATACTACAAAAGAGAGTCCGTAAATAACTGTGATATCGATGTGTGTGATACGACCAAAAACAGGAACTGAGTAAATGCTCACCTAAAAATGCATACTCTAATTGTGGGGTAAATTTTTGAATAAATTAAATGAAGAGTATAGAATATAAATTATTTAAATAAATATATTTTCTGTCTTCAACGCGCTTTTTTACAGTTCCATTGAACCAATTCCACAGATAAACAAAATGATCCGTAGGACCGTTTCGCTCTCCACTTTACGTTCAAGGTGTCCGGCAGTTGGAATTCCGCCCCCGGAAGTAACGTAAAGGTCCAATTTTCTCGTTAACTAGAATCTTCGCAGGAAACAAATCTGTCATTCATCGTGCAATTCAACAGAGAACATCTGTGGCATATTTACACACACACACGCGCTCGCACACACAAACACATGTAGAGCGGAATATAGTGAGAGAGAGGGAGGGCGAGAGAGAGAGAGAGAATGAGTGAGTGACAGGGAGCGGTAACTCTGTACATCAACTGATGTCACTGCAGCGCCTCTGACCGGGAGGTCAGGTTCGAGTCCTGACGGCGGCAGATTTTCGACACTAGCCTTTCAGCTAGGTTGAATTCAGTCGCTGTCTGGAGGAGAATTCTAGCGGCCGGCTGCTCTGATCGGTAGTTTTCCGTGGTTTCTCCGATCAACACCAGGCGAATGCCGGAGCAGTACTCTAACACACGGGCCACGGACCGCGCGCCATCTTTCCTTCGCCTTCCTAGTCATATCGTCTCCCTTTACACACACACTTACACTAACATGCACTACACTACCACATATTCCGGGAGACCGGTCGGGAGCTTAGAGTTTGTCCCGGCTGGGGCAGTGCCTCCTGGTGGGAGAGTCCTGGTTAGGGGAAAACCCCACTAGCCGACGGTAGGTCGGCGCCTGATCTCGCCGTCCAGGGGGGGAAGATCGCCGTCGTCTCTCGAGAAAAGAACATGCACTACACTAACGGGACTAATGACCAAAGCAGTTGACGCGCCCGGAAACAAAAAAAAAACAACAATAAATCAATGAGTGAGTGGGAGCGAGAGAATGAGTGAGTGGGAGCGAGAGAATGGGTGAGTGGGAGCGAGAGAGAGAGAGAATGAGTGAGAGAAAGAAAGGGATTTTACCTCTTTTGTTTGAATTTGTCTAAATAATATTGTGTCACCATTTGACTGATTAGCATAGACGTTCAATGATCCAGACGGAGGTAGTGAATAAACAAGTGATACGCAAAGATCAGGCTGTGAAATGCGCAGAGTCATGTTAATTCCGCTTTCTACCTGTAGCGTTCTGAGGTCTTGTCCAGTTACAGATGGGTTCAATTCTGGAAAAGTAAATCAATGTGATAATTCAGCACTCACTAATTATTCAGAAACGAATCAAAACAGTATTAACGACACACACTAATGAACATATTTTTACTTTCTCATATCAGTAGAAGAAAATTATGTAATTCTGCAAAAACCTCAACCTCACGAGTTTCATGGAAATACACTAATTTTATCTAATTAATTACACAGGCACCCAAAATAAAAAAGTCAGGTCCAAACTCATGACGACTCACGTTTTTCTACGAATGTCGACGCTCTGAATCCGAACGCTTCCTCAACCTTTCGTATTGCTAGGCGACTTCAACAGCCGTAATTCCTTATAGGGTTCATCTAAAACTAATAGAAGGGGCAGAGAAATTGAAGAATGTTAAACCAACTACGACAAATTAATATTACGTAATAAAGGACTGGCTACTATCTTTAATACAAGAAATGCACCAGAAAGTGCAGTAGATTTGAGCCTGGCATCCAAAAACACGTTCCTATTCCTTTGCTCTATCTGAGGAGAAAATTAAAAGAAAATTTTGAAGCGGATTTTGAGAAAAAAATTTAATTCGCCTTTAAATCAATATTTCTTCTTGATTGTCAATATATGTTTGCAAATAAAAGTAAAAATATCCAAAGTTTTTTATGACAATCATTTATTTTATTTTATTTATTAATTCGCCTTTACTTCAGGTATTACTTCAAGCACTTTGAAGCAGGGAAAGCAATACGTAATTACTATAGTCTAACTACAAGTTATGCAAAACTGACAAAAGCAAAGTCACTTCTATTACTAGTCAAATCCCAACCTCAATTCTCTGGCCAATAAGAGGTGCTTCAACTGCACATTCTTCCTTGCATTATGGTAAGCAGCTATAATATTGAAATATTGCAATTTCTGCCCTACTAACAATTCAGTTAATTGAAAACGTCCAGTTCAACCAATTCAAACAAAGTGCATATCTGCATTCATTTTGATAGTCAGAAGCAGCAATCATTTCTTAGTTTTACAAATGAAACAAAGAGAAATTAATTTGACTGTTACAGTATTCGCAGCAAACTATACAGAAGTGAACAACACCTATTGCCAGCGCAACGTTGACAAAACTATGTGCAATTCGTTTGGCATATAAGCGAATATTTTGTTATCAATTCTTGGCAAAAACGCTTTTTTCTATCTGTATTCAGATTTCAACTTATTTATGAGTTAGTCACACACAGGTGATAACTAACTCTAATACTAATATACTAATTAAATTTCATTTTGAAAAACTCCTACAATTAGTTTAGGCGCCAGAATTGTTCACTGACGGGTACACAGAAGGACCGACGGACAGACAAACGGACGTTTCGGACAAAACATAATTTCAGTATAATGAGTCACTTTTCGTTACAGAAAATATGTATTTTCGTTGAAATCGTGGAATTGATTTTCCGCAGCATACATAACTTTCTCTGTACTATGTAAACAACTCCATTTCCTCGTATACGTACGTAGACTAGAAAGTAAATACACGTAAATAGACGAGTTGATGGAAGTTCAATACAATAAACAATATCTGTAATTACTATATTAATGTTCACTTACAAACTGAAATAAGTATTTGTACATATTTTTAATATGTAAAAACTAATTTATTTACTATAGTAAGGCATGACAATCGCCCAATGGTTTAACCTCGCCCCCCCGACCCCTAGTCAGTGCTGCTACTAATAGTCTGATAATGCTAATGCTACTGTTTCTGTTACCTCTGTCATTTATACTGTTACTGATACTTCTAATATTACTGTTACTTCAACTTACTTCTACTCCTATTGTGCCTATTATTTACCTTTCCGTCACTGATACTCTAATATTACCGTTACTCAACTTACTTCTACTCCTATTGTGCCTATTACTTACCTTTCTGTCACTGATACTCTACTGTTACTCGACGATTACCGTTACTGGTACTGAAACTTTTACCCTCTGTTACCACGATGATCATTTCAGAAGTCATGGCAGCTATTTTTTATCATTCAATAAAACCGCAGGAAACAAAAAATCAAGGTAATACGATTGAAAGTCGCTGGAATGTTCTTGTCCTATCCTGAATGATGCTGGTACTAAATCAGGATCCGGTTACAAGGTAAGGGAATTGAAAATTGCATAAATAGAGATCATTGAATTATTCGTATTACATATGAACAAAACAAACCAAAACGTAATGCTCGTACGCCTTGGAGCTAACAACCTCCAAAATAATCCCCCAAGGTGTCCACACATCTTTCCCAAGGATGAGAAAGGCGCTGAATACCATCAGCTGACTGAAGCATCTATGCGCGCCACTTCTCGTTGATGCGCTGTTCGGTTGTCTTCACTGTTTGCAAACCTCTTCCCACGCAGCGGCGTCTTCGTTTTGAATTGGGATCCAAGTTGCGATCAGGGGAGTGCGGAGGGTGCTCCAAGATCTCCCACCCCCACCGCCGCACAAGGTTCTGAACACAGGTTGCAGAGTAGAATGTCAGCATTATCGGCGGAGTATTGCGAATTCGGTGGTATAAGCGTTTCGGTGGTCAGCGAACCGGACTGTCGTACCCGAGTTTGCGGGTTCAAACCTGATCGAAGTCGTGGATTTTTGAGGCCGAAAAAATCCTTCGTACGCCTTCCTTTGGAGGGGAAGTAAAGCCGGTTGTCCGATATTGTAGAATTACAGCATGTAAAAGATACTCGCTTCCAAACGAAGCTCTGAGCGTTGAGATCCACCTGTTTATCGTTCAGATAATAATTTTCTCCGCTAGGTGGAGAAAAAGGAGCGTAGCGGAATTTGCGGTTATGAAGAGCGGTCGATGGCCTGAGTAAAATAAGGTATTAACTAAGCTGCGCTGGCTATAAATCTGCAGTGGCCTTCCCCTTGGGGAGGCCAGAAGCACCGCAAGGCCTTGTGCTACCAGAGCGCTCGTTATGCCGGACACCATCATTAAATTCTCCTTTATCCCATATAAATGTGTTGAGAGCAGTATAACGTGGATACTGTAACGGGTCCAAAAGCATCAACAATTTATACTGATGCTGCTTACAAATAATTTCTTTGGAATTCATTTGTTTAATGGTTTTTTATTAGTAATTCTTATCTACCATGGCTCTGTCGTCTGGATACTTACAGTCATAAGTGTTGTAGTTGAGTAGAGAAAAATGACTTTTGCTGGTAAAATGTTTTAGAAATCAACATTATATCTATGTCTAGGTTGTTAAGAATATTTCTAATTTTCGGATGTGTCTAATGTTCTGCTTGTTTACTTAAAATTAGTTCAAGTTTATTACATTAAGAATTAGTTTATTTTCAACTTAATGGGTTGGCGCGTGCTTCGGAGAATGTACGTGATGTCAGAAATGTTGCTACTGAAGGATGGCCTAGTGTTGGAAATTCAGATTCGAGAGTTACATTTGGCATGCTGTTTAAATTTCTTCTTTCGTTATTTTTCAGCTGTGTAGAACTCGATGTAATATTTTGTATCATTTTACGATTTCGGAGTCTCTGATAGACTTCGCAGCCCTTGTAGTTAGTTGGGGGTTGGCCTTCACAAAGAGCACATTTTGGAGGGGCGTCTCTGACCTTGTCGCAGTCACTAGTGGGGGATTCTTTACCGCATTTAACACAACAATATGGATGACCACAGTATCGTTGGGTGTGGTTGTAGGCTTGACATCTTTTTCACTGAACTAGCTCACATTTTTTTCGTGAAGCTTCAAATTTTACTCAACATTTAAAAGATGTTCAAATTCATAAATGTTTTATTATTATCGTTGTGTTCTAAATATGTGAAGAGAATTGTTTATTCTATGTTTAATTTTGTAGAACTGTCATATTTTGTGACCTCTCTCTTCAATAGAGTCTATTAGTTAGATGTCTGTAGAACTGTGCATGCGTCTTCGTACTACTAGAAACGGCTTTTCAGCCTTCACTCAATAGTACGAAACATGATTTTCTTTTCTCTAAAATATGCCACTAACTTTCAATACGCATCTAAATTTTCTGGCATTATTCTGCAGCCATTGTTATTTGCGAGTTTGAAACAATAATCAGACGTGTAAATGAAATTTTCAATAGAGAAAATCATATTTTGTACATTTGTAATGCCATGTACAATTACAGGTATAGGTTTGGGTTCAGAATCATTTTATAATTTTCCATAATTAACAAGGTTAGTTACTTGCCCAATTTCCTCGCCGTGACTGTGAGTGCTATTCAACGTGAAGTTTGGTTTTTGTTTTGCCTGACGTTCGACCTCACCTTCACTTTTCCTCTTGGGCCTCCGTTTCACTTCCTATCAAACGTCTTCTTGGTCATCTTTAAGTTCGTCCATGTTCAAATTACTAGATAAATTATCCGTATTTACAGAAGCTTCATGTACAGGAAAATTTAGAAATACACCCGAAACTTGTGAATTGGCAGGCTCGTTACTAGAAGGCCTCTGAAACAATTGGGGGTATATTTGCTGTAGCATATGAAGTTGATGTAGTAGTTGCAGTTGGGTTTGCTGTTGAATTCATTGCCTTGTTGCTGCTGAATGATGATTTTCTGCTGCCAGCAATCGGCATATCACTATTTGATTCTTCGCTCGATTCTTCCATTGTCGGACACCATGTCTTGGCCAAGGCCAGAGCATAAACGATCGGACTCGCTTATTTCAGTTTATTAAACACTGTTTTAAAAATAGTTTTAAATGAAGTCATAATTAAGTTAAACGCAGTAATTAGACGAATCAAATTTCACCTCAACACCTTATACCACACGGGCCTGCGCTTTCGCCACAAGTCAATAGAGCGGAGTTCAGAGCGATGCCCACTGGTCAGACGCTGACGCGAGACATTCCATAAAATGCGTAACACTGTCGAGCAGTGGCGGCTCGTGGGTATACGCACGTTCGCTTGTGCACACCCAAATTAATTCGGTGCCATTTCTCTTAAACATCTATTTATTTATTTATTTATTTATTTATTTTACGTCAAAAAAATAGTTAAAAACTGCGTATGACGTGCTATGGGGAAAAGTGAATTGTGTGCACATTTTCAAAATTCTGTGGTCCCTACACTAAGTCATATACTACTTGAATTTTGAATTTTGAAAGGGAGAAAAAAAAGAAAAAAAACTCCCATGTAGTAAAATCTATTTTCAAAAATAAATAAGCAATACATTTTGAATTTTGAATCTCTTAACAAGAGGAGAATACAAGTCCTCTCAGAGCATTCCTGAAACATGTTATTTCAAACACGCGCCATTCGGAAGCTGCGATTGCCGGTCCGTCCGCCTTTCGCAGGCTGCGGAGCACACTCGGAGTATGCGACCGAGGAAACGGCGTCCTAGGCTGCCGCGGGGCTCCAGGGAAGGAGGGGAAACAACGGTGGCTTATGAAGGACTGGAGCCAATCCCCCCGCGGTGCTCCTTCTGCGGCGCCGGCGCAGTGGCGATCTCGGGAAGTGTCTTGACGTGTCTTGAAGATATAACACTCGAGTAGCAAAAAGTTTTTAACAAGCGCGACATTGAACGAAGAAAGTGTGAGATATCTCTCCACTTAAATGAGCTTTCGCACTAGCGCACGAAACGCGAACGTACGCTTGCACTGTTGTACCATAAAAATGTTAATAGTATATAATATGTGCATTCTCTTGTGTTTTAAAAGTGAATTGCAATTACAGAAACCATTCTGAAGTATTCAAAACCCAAGTATATTTTGTATACGTATGTACTACGTTTCAATGAATTTTGAGAAACCGAAATCAGAAAATTCTTTTTTCTGTCCAGGGTGTTTTTGCAAATAACAATGAATAACGTTGAAAATATTGAACGCAAGAAATCAATGACTTCAATAGAAAAAATTGCTGAAAAGAAACAGCGGAACGGAACTGTTCCATAAGATGATTTGTTTAATTGTCATTGTTAATATTAATGAGTGTAAATGTATGCATGTAATATATGCCTCTGTGTGTGTGAGAGAGAGAGAGAGAGAGAGAGAGAGAGAGAGAGAGAGAGAGAGACAGGAGGGAGAGAGAGTGTGGGAAAAAGAAGAAAAACGTTGCACACCCTAATGGCATGACCACGAGCCGCCACTGCTGTCGAGGCAGACGTACCAGTAAATGCGGCTAATTCAGTCCAATGCCTTTCATCTGCTAAACAGCGTTCGATAACAGCCACTTGCACCTCAGTGTGAGCAGACGCTGAACGTCCACTGCGCGGCAGGACAACAGCTGCTAGGCGTCACGTTTGAAGGCCTCCACCCAACGTGCAACAGTTCGATCAACAAATGCTTATCGTAGCTCGACATGACACCTCGAGCATTTACCACGTGCAGAAAACGTACCTTTGCATACTCGCTGTTCAACTTAAGTGACGTCCATCTCGAAACACTGTCTCTAGAACACTGATTGCTGCGTATTATGGTTATTCTGAATATATGAAATAGCTATGACGTCTGAAATGACCTGCATTACTCTGTCGTCCCCACTTATACCGGGTACGATTACTCCACCGCCACTGTGCACCATCTCCACCACCACCACCACTACCATCACCACTACCACTACTAATACCCCCACCACCACCAATTTGACCACCACCATAACTACCATTACCACTACTACCACTACCATACCACTTCTACTATCACTACTACCATTACCACTACCATCACCACTACCACTACCACCACTACTCACCACTACCACTACCACTACTACTACCATTACCATTACCATTACCATTACTACCATTACTATTACCATTACTACTATTACTACTACTAGTACTACTTCTACTACTAGTACGACGACGACGACCACCACCACACCGACCACTACTACCACTACCACTACTACCACTACTACTGATGCTACTACCACTTTTAGTTATATTATTTACCTACCTGTTTCGTACGTTGCTGTAAAACCGTAGTCTACATTTGAGCCATCACTCACGAATTTAATGATCATAATATTTTCAGGAGATACTACATGTAAAGTACTTAGCAACACTTTTCATAAATCATTTACTGAAATACGTAATGCTATACACTTCATAAAACTCAGTAATCAATTTGATAATGTTGCACTATGTGTTAGAAAAGTTCTTTCATATTTATTAGTTGAAAATATATCTTGCTAGAGGAACTAATTTGGCATTCTTGTTTTCACTGTACCACTACTCAGTTTGTAGTTAAAAACGTTTCTGAACATAACATTTTCATCAATACGTTTTTAATTCATTCTCAGAATATATCGATGACTTAGAACACACATCTTGTATGTCCAAAATTGCTAGTTTTGAGAAAACTAAGCTTGAAAGTTTGTAAAGATGCAGTTACTTATCAAATGACAATATTTTCTTTCTGGAAAAAAGTGTGATCCCTCAAATAACAACATTCAATCTTTATACACTAGGTAGTTATGAACGAGAGGTCTTCAAAAATTATATGAAGTTTTTCAATTTTAATGTTATAAATTGATTACTTGCAAAGTACTGAACCAAAGTTTCATGTTATGCTTTCAGATTTAAATACATACGTTTTCTTAATTTTACACGCTTTGTGTCTAAGTCCTCTTCAAAATGGAAAGAACAGAGGCAGCCTTTCATAGCAGAATACTTCATTTGGATCAACTACTCTTTTTCAATTATGCCCAATGGCATTTTCTGCATAAATGCAACTCAACTGGCCATCGAACTTCAAAGGTTGTGCAACAGAGCTCATTTGACAATGATGTTACTGCTGATGCTGGAAATATATTTAATTTACAAAGAAATAATTTGCTTCATAAACTTAAGCTTAAGTGAACATTTGCCATATTATATCTCTGCCTTCAATTTGATGACCATTTCCAAAAAAATTGTTTCATTGAAGTAAAAATTTGCACCTTTAAATAATATTCTTCAAAGTTTGATGATTAATTTGATACTGTTTGATGGGTATTTTCTTTCGTTTTGAAGTATTATTGGCAATAGGACATTGTTAGAGAGGTATACTTTGATAGTGAAGCAATCTTTGACTATTGTTGGCTCATGCAGAATTGAATGGAGTATTCTTTTTAATTTCTTTTGTTTGCACTTGAAACCTGGTGAAAAGGTGACAATTATGATGATGATGATGATGATGATGATATTGAAGATAAATATAACAAGAAGGAACAAGCAATAGAAAGTAATTTAACAAATTGCTTATCTCTGTAGTATTCCAAAACCACCACTAAACTTGTCTCTTCCAACGTTTTAGAAATTTTTGCTTTGGAGAAAGCAAACAAATTCATGAGGTTCTTGTCTGAAAATAATGAAATGTTAAAGTCTTAAAAAGTTAAACATAATCTGTAAATGAGCTTATTTTAAAGCACTGTTTCAACTATTCATAGACTATATTTTAATGTTCTTCATGCCCTTTCTGACTGACTGTTTTAAAAATTTCTAATAATATTTTTAAAGTTTGTAGAAGATATTGAAACAAATTTCAAAATGATGCTTTAACAATAAAAATATATGAACAGGTAATTTTAAAAATATTTTGGATCATTTCTTCTTACCTAAGTAAGAGTACTTTTTAAACTGCTTGTTTTCATTTGATTTTGTGCCCTAAATATAATTAATGCAGTTCATGATCTTGTAACTGTGTTACCAAACATTTGGAATTCTAAGTATCAAATTTTGAAATTAATTTTTCATGAAAATTAACTTTGATGATAAATGTAGTTTGTGTGTTTTTTTATTCATCAAAATGTTTTCATATAGAAACAAAATGGGTTTGATCTTTGCAGAAAACAACTAGTCAAAGAAACCAGGAAGGTGCAATTTAAAATGTATCCAAATGTTGAAATTTGTGGTTGATGTAGAACTCTGACTGCATCCATAAATATGAATTCCTTTCCTGTTTCTATTTGATGTAATTTAAAGCTAACTTTGCTGATGGAACAAAATTTACAAGTAAGATTCACAACTTTTAATTAAATTACAATTTGTTGACAGTGTGGTTGTCATGAACTACAGAGAATAAATGTATTGAAATAAAATAAAATACCGAGTGTAATTGGAAAGCACCTCAGAGTATTGTAATTTCATATCAAATATTCACTGGCAAATCTGAATAATGAAGTTAACTTCAGAAGGAACAGAAACAGAAAAAAGAGTTGTCCTTATGAGATCCTTAATTGGCCAAACCAGATTTGTTAACTGTCATCTCATCACAGTAAAGATCACAGTGGTTTGTTCTACAACCATTCCCATGTATTATAATAAGAATGTATAGATTGTGGTGTAATGGTAAAGGTTTGTATACAAACAACTACAAAGGATTTGAGTCATGGGTGATGGTTCAAAAAGAAACAAAAATATTAATCATTGGGGAGGAAGAGAGAGTGGTGCTGAAATAACCTGTTTTGTAAGTGAAGGATACAAGAGAATAAGAGATAATCCATATAGATTGTAGTAATGTTCTCCATTATAAATTTTAGAATTTACATATGATACATAATGCATTATTTACCATTTGAGCTGAATAAATGTGTATAAACAACCTGTAACAAGTATTGTATTGCAGCCTCCGGGTCTATGACCCCATCTCGATTAGGTTTTTCTTCAGTTTCTGATCCATTGAGCAAATGCTGGATGGTCCCTTGTTTTGCTTCTGGACATGAATGAAACTTCATTTCTTGTGCACATCTTCTAGAATTCAGTGGGAAATACAATTATTCAAATTATCGTTTCCATGTTGTCGCAGCAGGAAGTATTATTCCGAAGGCAGGATTTTGAAAATGTGCACACAATTCACTTTTCCCCATAGCACGTCGTATGCAGTTTTTAACTGTGTGTTTTTTGTTTTTTTTTTACATAAATAAATAAATAAATAAATAAATAGAATACATTTATAAATTTATTTGAATTTTTGTATGAAGAAAATGTACAAATTATTATTTTAACCCTAATTAACATATGAAAACTTGAATTAATTTTGGATTGTTAGATGTATTCTATTAAAAGTAACTTATGTCATTACTTGATAAGTTAAACAAGTTGGCAATTTCTTTAGTTAACCTGGTTACTAGATGGCAAGTCACTTACAATACAGAGTATTTTAACTACAAACATGCATAATGTTTTGGCTAAAGCTTTGCCATTAAGGAAGACATCTTTATTATGAATATTAATATTCTTCGATAAAAACAATATGACATTACGATAAAAATATTCTTATAAATTACTATAAATAGAATTTTAGTTAACTGTAATTTTGTCATGATTGTGCAATTGAATATGAATATTATTTCAGTAACAGTCTCACTTAAATACTCTTCAAAAATATTAAATCTTGTTATAAATGTTAGAAAATGGGCAAGAAATCTTAATAACCATGTAAGCACATGAATATTTGACATGAGCCTGTATTAATGATCATGATTTAAAATAATAAGTTAGCAAAAATATGTTTAGTAGAAACCATAGGAACAAGGTAAAAGTTTTGAAATAGATAGGTTTAGCTAAGAACTTTCACAACCACAAAATTATCTGGTATACAAAATTCTAAATAATAGTTTACGATAAGATCTTTTCTTAAGATCATTTTTCATCCAACTTGTAACCCTGAGATGGAACATAACCTTGTCTTAGATTTTTCAGGCCATCCATAAATTACATAATGCAAATTTGGAGTATTTTGAATACCTCTGCCCACGGAAACGCACTCCATAACGCACATTTGAATCTCCCTAAAATTACGTAACACTTGTGACAACTCCATTGTAAATGCAAAAGTGAAAATAATTACAGCACAGTAAATACAATTTGTATTTACTTTATTTGTATTGTATATTAAAATTTATGATAAAGTCGGATTTAGTTGTTGCTGCTGACAGCACAAAACAATAATATGGGAGCAAGTTGTGAGAAAAGGAGAACGATAGGTAAGAAAATTTTGATCATAAATCTTGCACTTGCTTCGTTGATGTCCCTTTGAATGAGAATCTACTGCACCAATTTAAATAGATTCTAGAATATACTACATATCAGTTTAGAATATTTTCTTCAGAATCTTACAGATTCAATAAAAAATTGAACCAAAAATATTTTCATTTATTATAACAATTTACTTCTAATAGCTAAAAAAAAAGGAATTATGTCAGCAAATGTTGAAAAAAAAAATATCAATGTTATGTTATTAAATACTTATACCCTTATAGGGAGTAGTATAAATAATATACTATATAAACATTTTCCTAACTTTGTAAATTTAGTTTTGAAAGTTTTCTATGTTTCATACTTTAGGATCTATTATTCCATTATTCTTATTTTTGTAATTAAAAATTGCTCTGGCTATCCATTATAACAGTTTTGTGTACTCCAATCTTCTCTTTCCATGTCTTAATAGTAATGAATGTAAATAAAAATATTTTACTATAACTTTTGTATTTTCTACAGGGGTGTAGCTAGATTCTTGGGAGACCTAATGTAGAAAGTGCAAATGGGAGCTATCATTGCCATTGCCCTCATTATTGGGTTCAGTGGGCATCCTCATCAGGGTTCTTGACTTCAGGACCCAGTGCCCAGCACTGGCTGCACAAGCCCAACTACACTATGAATTTCATTAGTTTTCTAAGTAAAATTTAATAAAATGTTGGTTTCCACTCAAGATTCCTGTGGTTCAGCATAATAATCACATAGAATAAGATTCCTCTGGCATCTACTAAGGTATGTTTTCATAATATTCTCAACCAATGGGAAGCAAATAAGAACAGTTCTCCCTGATTTCTCCAAAGACTTTGATACTGATACAAGAGCTGTAATGAAACTGAAACATCTTGGAACAATGACCTAAGTAAGCAAATTAAATTTAATGTAACAAATTGTTACAGTGTGTGGTTATCTGGGAAGTTACAAATAGTCAGTACCCAATTTCAGGAATCTAATAGCAGCAGTGCTCCTTGTATTTTTGAAGAAAGGAAAATTTAAATATAAGTATTTTGATTGTATTAACTTTTGCACAAAATAGATGCTTTATATCATGTCTTACAATGTAAGCTATTATGAATCATTATGCAAACAATTTGAGAAAATAGAAGTCAAACTAATTAGTAATTTGAACTCAGAGCTCCTTTGTTTTCATACAAATTAAGAACTGTGTATATGATTAAAGTATCATTATAATAGCCTCTAGGCTGGCTCATGAGCTGGCTAGACTGGCTTCCCATGGTGTGGTCCTGGTTTGATTCCCAGTCAAGGCAAAATAGAGTTGTAGCTTCCCTTTAAAACTGTCTCAGTTTCTGTAGGTGTGTGATGAAGACAAGCTCAGGCAGGCGTGAGTTTGCTAGTTACAGTGAAGGGAACACACATGTTTGCACATGTTTCTTTACTCCTCAAGCAGGAGAATTCAAATAGGCCAAGATGTCAGGCCTAGGCCACTTAGCTATCCTGCAAAGTCAGACAATCGACTCAAAATGCCAAACACATACATAATTATAACATGGATCTCTAGGTGTGTTCTGGGAATATTGTTATTCTTATATGTGAACAATCTTTGTACTGCTCCAACAAAATAATACATTTTTTAGATTTTAATCTTTCTTGAAAGTTTATTTTGAGCTTTGGGGAAGACATTATGAATTCAGGAAAATAGTTATCATTCTAATTTATCTTTAAGAATTTAAGGAGCTGTGAGCAAATTTGCCCTTCTTAGAACAGAATGTGATTATTTAATATTAACCTTTAACTGTGCTGGTGAAAGCAGTATCTCACAAGAAATAAATATATTCTCAATATTGTGTGTGTGGTAAACATTAGTTCATTAAGAAATGAGTGGCACATTTCCCATGACATAATACTCTACTCAATCTTCTCCACTATTATGCCAGATGAATTTTAAAAATCGGTATAATTTTCGGGAATAAATGTCGGGAAAAATCGGGAATAAATGTCTATGTAAATTTACTGAAGCAGTATCTAAATAAATTCAATGAGGTGTCAAACATATATTTTACCAAAGGACGGCTATTTGCTTAATAATCACATCTATAAAGACCTAATGTACAATATAATGGTATAATCATATGCCTACATCAAACATATTTACAAGTTTAACAAATTTAGAAATTTAATAGATTTTCACAAATTTTAGATTTGTTTATAATTTAGAAATTGATATGGTTTCCAGAGAGTTACTAACTTCTATGTGATTAGTATCACAACTTTCTGAAGATTGATGATACCAGCCATTTCAAAATTTAATTTTTCAAGACAACGCTCAGAGTTTTTAGGATTACACTGTTTCTGAGAATATAAATAATTGGTTTGGTCCCCTAGGCACACCTCTGTTCTTTCACCAGTCCTGCAAGTGTTCTAAATTTCTGTTCTTTGATAAACTGCCATGAAGTTACCAGTGACAGTAACTGCTGTGTCAGCAACCATATTTTCTTCATACACTTATTCCAAAGCATTACATTGGCCTTATTATAATGATATGTCTCATCAGTTGGTATGGTGCAATGACATTATAGCTTACTTTTATTATTCACAACATTTTGAGGTGAGAAACAATAATGGAGAACCTAATGCTAAATTCTTGTTGGTTTTGTGTGCATTTTATTATATTTATTATCATGAAAACAGATTTTCATGCGGTAAAACTCTCTCAACGAGCAATAAAAACCGAAACGTGCAAAAACATGCAATAAAAGCTGTAGACTTTGCAAAACGGTGTTATATAGCGTAAAAACTCCAGATAATCCACTTATCAACTTAGTTTTGTGTAGGGGTGGCTCCTCGATACTGGGGTGGTATCGATACTTTCGGTAAATGATTCGAAACTTTTCGATACTTTCAATTATTTATGCCATTCTCATCTCTTCTGATTTTACGGAAGAATTGTCGTCTTTACATTCCACTTTCTCCTATTTTTCTCTGTTAACAACAAGCAAGTGTCCATCAGTTCAGATTCACTAACAGTCGTTGAAATTACCCAACGCTGCAACGTCCGAGTGCCGTGCCCCGCTCTTTATCCCACTCGCGCCTGTCACCATCTCTGAAATAGCAGGCAATTTGCAACCAATTCAGCTTTGGGAAACCTTCCTGTGAGCTCCCAGCAATCTAGTGACGACAGGCATGATAAGCAA
The DNA here is from genome assembly GCA_964035755.1 of Teleogryllus oceanicus. NCBI lineage: Eukaryota > Metazoa > Arthropoda > Insecta > Orthoptera > Gryllidae > Teleogryllus > Teleogryllus oceanicus. The sequence continues at coordinate 70,892,716 of CAXIVR010000007.1, read as the reverse complement.
TGCTCGATGGCAGCGTTTCTTCTCGGGATACTCCTCCTCAGCCCACTGCGAAGGCATCTGATCGGAGCTGTTGAGTTCAGTTCGGCATTTTAAAATTACCGAAAGATGACTAGATTAGGGACCATAAACAAAAAGAGTGAACATTTTAATACTTTGTAATGTGTCGTTTGCCTTCTTTTTTTATCTTTCTTCCCCCTTCATTTATTATTATTATTTGTTTTTTCCCTCATTTTCATTGTTGTCTTTTTCAAATTATGCTAAAATATTTTTTAAAAAAACAAAGTTTTCAGAAGAGCATGGGCAAAATCATTCTTAATTAATCATGATGTACTTGTTTCAAAATGAATCAAATTCGTTGTTTCAAAATACATACAATTATGATGATCATTGTAAAAATATATAAAATAAATATTTGATTATTCATTTTAATTTCTGATATTTAATTTTTAGCAATGTCTTCAACAAATAATCATTTTGCACAGAACTTCCAGACCTCTGATGGTCCTCTTCAATTTTATTTCAAAAAACAAAAACCGTTGCTAAAGACTTGAGATGAAGATGAAGGTAGTAAAAAGGAAAGTTAGGAACAAATGAAAGATATAGGCTGTTACTCTTCTTAGTAAAACATAACCTTAAAATGAGTATGAATAATATTCGATATATATTTACGAAAATAGCAAACAAAATTTCATTACAAAACTGTTATATTTCACATACTTACATATTACAAATTAACTAATGTCTATCATTTCATATTAATAAAAGTTATTAATTTAATTAAAATTAATTATAACATCTGTATCATCATCCTTGTTGACTGGGGACAGGAGAGGTCATCTTTGGATGACAAACACCTTTTCTCCTCTGGGAAGGTCTTTGAATTAGTTGAAAATTAGAAAAATGAACCCTATGGTTTAGCAAACCAAAAGGTCAGTTTAATTTTTCATCCCTATGGATGAAATTATTTAACATCCCTATGGATGTTATTTCTGTTCAACTCCATCAATTTAGGAATTAGATTTAAATTCAAAAGTAGCTCTGGATTTTCTATGTGACTAAAAACACTAACAGCTTTCTTTAGAAGCAGTCCCTTTTCTATCATATATCATGCTGGTATCAACTAAATTAATTTGTTACAGACATTGATAATTGAATTTTAAATTACAATGTAATTAGGAAGTGTAGGCCAGATAGCATGATTGACAATTAAACACAAAATACTTGATCTGCCCTGTTTCTAGTCTCCAAGATCAAATGAAGAACAGTTGAACAGAATTACATTAATTAATGTTATTTTACCATTTTGATACAACTGAAGACCAATTATATATACAGTATATTTCAACTTAGCAGTGATATCATAAAATCAGCATTAAATTACAAAATACTGTTACTGAATAGCACTTCTAAAAGATTTGATGGGAATGTCCTAGCTATAAACACAGATTTCAAATAATGTAAATCTTCACCATACGTAATGTTTTGAATGCCACTTTATTGTCATTATGTAGTCTCACTTTTTTTTATGAATCTCCTGGTTCACTTTTGTCCTGATCTTTTTCACCATCATAAAATTCATTGTCAGGTTCAATACGACGATCTTCTTCTGCTGCAGGAAGGCGAGTATCTGGGTCAGGTTCTGGCTCATTACTTCCATCCAACAATGATGGAAAAGCATCATCCGGTATATCCTGCATCTGAACACTAGGCGAGTGCTGACACATCTTCAAGTTATCATACACTTGTTTTTGTGATTGCTTCAGGTACTGTTTTGAATTAGCATTTTCTTGACGCGTTACCACATCTGGATGCAGGGTAAAATCAGGAGCAAAATACTCCAAATATTCTGTGTATGGAAGTTCATTGCTAATATTTTCATCAACTAGCAGTGAAGTTTCATATGTCCAACATCGGGCAACATTACGCAAAGTGTACCCACCACCTCCAACAGTCAATAAAGGCACCCCCAAATCTCGAACAAATCTAAAAAGAGAAAATACTTTTGAATTTTGCACACTGAAATTTTGTTACAAGAGAAAAATATCATTAGAAATTAATTATCAAGGCCAAGAATGTCACTAGAAAAGAATATCATTAGGTGTAAAATCGCAATCTCTAATAAACAGTAAAATTATCTAAAACTTGAAAAACATACAAGAGGTTTGAAATAAACAAATAACAAAAATGAGACAAGAAAATGTATGCATTCTATTCACAGGTTTCTATGCACTATTACTATTTTTTTCTTCAAAGGACTCCGTGGTGACATGGTCTAAAAGTTACAGACAATTTCACAATAATTGTAATGCCTGAATCAATAAGCGAGTAGACTCAGCAGCACTAATATTATTCTGATTTGAATGTGCTTAAATTACAATTTATTAAATATTTGACTTTCTTAGTTGACAAATATTCATGACCAACTAATATCTGTGATTAACCTACAATGCCAATAGACAAGAAAAAAAAAAGAAGAGAAAGAGAGATCCTCTGTACAATATCATTTCTTTGCTCTCTTCAACTAACGAAACTACAGCATAATTTTTTTTCCTGCTCTAATTCAGCTCAACTGATTTTGGAATTAACAAGTGAACCTCCACTTCCTCATGATTTGCAGAATTTATACACAAAGCTCACTTATTTGTAATAGTAAATTGGGCTACCTATAAAGTTTTCACATAGAGAATGAGAATTACAATAAAGCCAAATATTACAATTTATAATAATTACAGCTACTTCATTTAAGTTAGAAATAGCAAGATTTCCTGCCTTCTTCACACACATTTATTGAACTCAAACACATAAGAAAAGTATTCATTAATTAGCCACTAACGGCAAGAGCAATTGATGGGATTTTATATAAATGCATAAATAAAAGTACGTAACTTCCTTTTCCTTTCCTATGATCATCAATAAACTCTGGTAAATTTCTTGAAATTGTGATTCAACAATTTACATTTATGGCTTCACAATTTAAAAAAATAAAGAAAAAATATGATTTCATTAAATTTCAATTAATTTAATTAAAATTGTTCAAAGTAATATCCTAGGGGTTGAACCTGGACTTCCTGGTTTAAGCCTAGTTGTTCTGACCTCAAGCTACTGGTGATGACAAAAGATTAATTTAATTTATTTACATTTTATTACTTAAAATAATTATCTTGTTTCAATTTCTACTGAAATAACTGAAAAAAGCATTTTTTTTATAGCAATGTCCACTTTATGTAATGGACCTATAACACAAGATAAATATGTAGTTTATATTTATAATATAAATTGATAATTGTAAATTGTATGATTGCATTCTGTATGTTTGTATACTGTTTTATTTTATTTGTACTCCATTTACATGACAATTCTTTTTGATTTTATTGTATTAGGAATGCATGGATCCTTGATTTACAATTATGTATAGTATACACAAATATCTGTTGTTTTTCATATTTGTATTGAAGATGATTCTGCATCAACATGACAGTATTTGCTTTATATTTTATATCTGTAATGTATACTTATTTGTTGTGTTCACAGTTTTAAAAGAGTTTACTTAAAGCCTTCTCCCGTATATTATGTTATCATTGGTTGTCAGAAATAAATAATATAATGCAATCTAATATTGAGCAAACATCTTGTTGGGACAATATTATTTTGTGTGTTCAGACTGTGCCACTTAATAGCGCGTAAGCCTTTTCTTACTACGTGTACTTTTGTCTCATTTCTGCTCACGCTTCCATGTAGTGAACATGCTCTATGTGTGTAATGATTAAATACCTCTTTCAAGAATCAATGTGTTATTCTGTGCTTCTCACAAATTCCAAACCTTCAACATATCATTTTCAATTTAATCTTGATTAGAATATCCAAAAATGCAAATAAAAATTAAACTGAACAAGTTTCGTATACAAACAAACCTATATCAACACAGAAAAACTCAAAATGACTTACTTTACGCATTCTCCATGGCCCTTTGTTGAGAGAGAGAAACATCCTAATCGGTCATTGGCTAATGAATCAGCTCCACACTGAAGTACAATAGCTGTTGGTCTATAAAATTCCATTACACTTGATATAACTGGCTTAAATACACTTAAATAGCTATTATCATCTATGCCCTCTTTAAGTGGAACATTCACAGAGTAATATCTTCCACTCTCAGCACCCACTTCATACATATCACCAGTTCCAGGAAAAAAATAATTTCCATATTTATGAAAAGACACTGTCATCACACGATCAGTCAAATAAAATGCTTCTTGCACACCATCACCATGATGTACATCAATATCAATATACAATACTCTTGCATGATATTTTAAAAGTTCTAATATACCAATAACAATATCATTTACATAGCAGAACCCTGATGCTTCAAATTTTTTAGCATGATGAAGGCCTCCTGACCAATTAATTGCTATGTCACAACAGCCATTATTTAATTTCATTGCACCTTCAAGTGAAGCTCCAGTGTACATAGAACAGAAATCAAAGAGGCCTTCGAACACAGGACAATCATCACCAACATTGAAATGACTCAAATATTTGGTGAATCCTTGAAGATTCTGTGGAGTGACTCGTTGGAGAAATTCTATATATTCATCAGAATGAAAACGACACATATCGTGAGCACTGGCTCTGTATGGTCTGTATATTTGCATTTTTTTATACAAGCCATAATTGAGAACTAGACTATGAATCACTGACAGTCGATGAGGTTTCATTGGATGCCCTGGTCCATAGTGGAAATTGCCCACATCTGGATTGTAAAAATATGCTACCACTTTCTTTGACATAATGCATAGATAATCTCCGTTCTTAATTCGTCTTGGTTCGGTTCTTCAAAGTTGTCATAAAAAAATAACCAAAATACAATTCATCCCAAAACTTGGAATGGAGTCAATAAATTGGGTTGACGTATATTTTTAAAATGATCAGATATTATTAAAGTACGTCAAACACTTAATAACAATACAAACTATTTCATTCCTCTTCCCTACTTTTACTCACGATTACACACAATAATAGCAGCCAAGGTACTTCAAACAAAAGCAATTTATACAAGTGTAAACATTCAACACAAAATGATAATACAAATTTTCACTGACGGTCTTAACCTCTAGCTCAGTTCCTTGTTTACTATTATTTCCTTGCCCTGTCCTTGACAACGCGAGATAACTTGTTTACTCCATCCCTTCGAGCATAGAATACACAAGGCCCACTACTCCTATAGTGAGAGGCGAGCACTAACGTAACAAATTGAATTTTGCGCACTCCACCATATTGTAGGGAAATGTGGGAGCGGTCATTTAAAATTGTGTATCTTAACACCACGGGATATTACGGATTCAAAATTTTGAAAATCACATTGTTATTGTTCCTATACACTATGGTAAATAAATTACGAAAATTTAAATGTGTTTTAAAAATAACGGAAATAGCTCGAATCGTTTGACTTTCAATTCAGCGAAAATAATTTCATCACTCTTGCGTTGTTTTGTTGCCCTCCGTAGCTAATGCATAGTTTCTTTTTCTGAAGGAGAGATTCAAATTATTCTTTAAAGTGAAAATCATTGATAAAGTTATTTAAAATCTTCACTCCTCAAGAGTATGCTATGAAATGGCCAAAACACATGTAATCTGACTTCTAATTTTTACTTTCTCGTATACGTACGTATATACGGAGTAATATACATAGTATAGAGAAAGTTATGTAATGATGCGGCAAAAAACGGTGATTTTTTAACTCGTACTGTGGGGCCCGCAGAAAAGGTGGATAAATTCTGTTCTAAACTCTAGTAAATTACTCCATTTAACACGTTGCCGACCAGATGATATCGAATATCGATATCGAATCAGATATACACGAACACATATATATGAACAAGTTTGCAAAGTAATATAATACTTTGGGTAAATAACAAATATATTTTCTTACTCCTTATGCAGGTATGCTAGGACCAAATTAAAGTATACGTTTCAATTAGATGAAAAATGCTCATATTACTAAATGAAACGTTTTGGTACTACATGTTTGGAAACATGTTTTGGTAATACTATTCAATATCTTTGAGAATACATAGAGGCGCCCTGGGCGTAGAATTTTGAAACTAACATAATTCTGCTCCGTGACGTCACAGGTTGGCAAAAACAGCGCAGCTGGCTGGATTGCAGCGCTCGGATATTGAGTTTCCCGACTTCCTTTGAGCTGTATTTTGTGTCTTGTGCGTCGTGAGGGCTACTTTCTGTCGAGTTAAGATGGTTATTTCTTGCTGTGCTTATAAATGCTAAAAGAAAGGAGTTGACATATCATGAGATAGCTTGTGAAAGCCATATTTTGCACTTATGAAACTGGTAGTTAGCAAGTACTTAGATGTAAGATTACATTATGAGGCTAAGGAATATAATGAATTCAACCAAGCGGGTAAGAAGCTTGTACACAAAAAGTGTGTTATTTACAAATTAATAATATAATATGAAGGGGTACATGTAATGAAATTAACTGTTCTTGATTGTAGTTTGAGTTATTGAGATGTCATTATTTACCTGTAATTTTTGTAATAATTTGGACAAATTGTTAAATTGAAAATAAAATAACAAATATAAATAATACATGTTTTTTAGAATAAAATATTACTATCTGACTTGCATTCTTTTAAATTTTAATCTATAAATACTTTAATGTTCAGATACTCAAGCCTTAGAAAAAAGTTTTAATTATTTTCATACTATATAATATCCAAAACGATCTATTATTTTTAGTAAGTAAAATATCTTAAACCTGGAGATTACTGTCATTACGGTCCAAGATGTTTTCAATTATGCGGGAGGGGATTGTGAATATCTTGGAGAAAAATAAGAACAAAAGAAACTTATTGCAAATATTATATTATTGGTCGGCAAGTAAAATTTGCAACTCCAAAACCTATATTTTTAGATAAATCAAGTTAAAATTCATTCAGTTTAATTTGTCTTCTCAGTATCTTTTGCTAAGGGGGAGATAAACCCTGTTGTTTTTAATTAGTAAAATCGCTTTAGTCCTGGAATTAGATGTACTAAATTATATATTATTGCCTTGTTTCTGAAACGATTAACAGTGAAAATGTACTCGGAAAATCCATCAATGAACGTTATTTTTCGTTTCTTAAAAGGTATAGAAACGTTTTATTGATAAATGTAAATCCCGCTAGCTCGGTCGACGGGTTCTTATCAAATAATTGTGGCTACTTGCTCCACAACCTATTACTCAATCTGTCATCCATACGGAGTGGCGAGGAATCAGAAAATAATTCTGAAATGTCTAATCCAAGACTGCATAAAATGGCAAAAGAGAATCAGCTTTCTTTCAAACTATGAATTATAATTTCAGTGGGGTCAGTGACCCCATCTCGATCGGGTTTTTGTCCAGTTTCCCTGATCCATTGAGCAAATGCTGAGATGGCCCCTTGATTTGCTTCTGGACGTAAATGTAGCTTCACTATGCGCACGTTTTGTTGAACTTTCCTTTTGCTTGTAGTGGTAGTAGAGCTTAGGGTGAGTTTCTATTTGTAAACAATACAGAAAATTCAAATCTGTTTGTTCCTTTACCGTTAAAAATAAGTTTTCTATAATTTGGCATCGAAAATATCTAGTTTTTGAAATGTTAATCCCTCGCTTTTTTAAATTTGTTTATTATTATTATTATTATTATTATTATTATTATTATTATTATTATTATTATTATTATCATCATCATCATCATCATCATCTTTCATCTTTCAACTATTAATAGTTAAATTGTTGGGAAGGGACTCTGAAACTCAAGAAAGCGTGCGCAGATGATTTTCTCCCCCATACTCACATACAGTTTTTGACTAAATAAATAAATAAATTTAAAAAATTTATTACGCATGCCAAAGTTATCAACTATCAATTCATCATTAGGTCATGACCATTTTCCCCGTTATTGCAATAATAGTGTTATACAACTTTGTATGCTTTCTTGCCTCTTCGCGCGCACGTCGCTCGTATAGTAGACCAATCTTCCTTCTTGTTGAAGTCCACGATGATCAGCGACCAAGTCGAAACTTCCTCCAACCACTTCACAAGCACGGTCTATATTATTTGTCTTGCGCCTCAGGTGGGCACTTATTTCAAACTTTACTTTTCCCAGGCGATCCGCTCACCACCAGGACTCGAGACGGAATACCATAATTTCCAATCTGGCCCACCGTTCAATGCTCGCTGTATTTTTCTCTCTATTTTTTTTTTTTTTTGCGTTACTATGGTGCACCCTGCACCTGCCTCCAAACGAACTCGTTATTTCGCGTTGCTACGGTGCCTCCTGTGTGTTTACAGCTCTCCTGGTTATGAAGGTGACCTCCCCCCGCACCTGTCTCAGGATGAACTCGCGTTGCTACGGTGTCATCTGCGTATCTGTACCATAGAAACCCACGTCTTTTGCAATATCTACAACATTTCGACCTTTATTTGTCTAAGTAAAATGTCCGTCATTTTTGGTATGTCACAGTATGTTGCGTTGAAAATTATTCAAAAGTATCAAAAGAAGACTATTGGGTTTCACTTGTTTACCGACAGTGTAGAAATAATTAGCTTATGTACACAAAATCGTTTAAAATTGAAACGGAAATATAGTCTCTAATGACCAACATAACATAGATTTCGGTCTTCTGCCGACCTGTGGCGTCACCAGAGTCGTTTAATGTTTGCCTTAACTTTCTGGGGGTAGGAAGCGACGATGGCGCCTCTTTGTATTCTATGCTCGAAGCTCCATCAAAATCCCTTTCTATTTTTTCTGTGACACGAATCTTCAAAGACTAAATATAACTTGGCCTCATACAATTTCTATGGATCAAATTACAAGAGCGATGTGTTAATTTCGAATAATATTCTTCAGAATATTACTTCTTCTTTATTTTAAGTATTGCTATGGACACAATGAGATCCATAGATTCTAGTTAAACTGAATATTTCAAAGAAGAGGGTCGGCTCTAGGTAATTTTGCGCCTCAGGCAAAATTGATTGTTTGTGCCCCCCCCCCCAATACAATATCATCATAACCTATCTAATAACAGTCTATAATCACGATTATTAGACTGTGATATAACTAGGGTGCTACAGCAGCACGTGCTTTCTCGCGATATTGTTAATGGTTATGAACGAGATAGAAATTCAAGCTCGTTGATGACTATGTAATATTTACATACATATCAAAATGTTGAGTGTTTTTAGGAACTGGCTATAACAGTTCTCAGTGCGTTTTGAGGATAGTAGTTTCTTGCGTAATAGAATATCTTTGTCAACGCATAGTTATAATTTCTTGAGTTTTCTAAACATCCTTAATTCCTTGATTCCAAGCATGAACGACAGATACGAAAGAAGGGAGCATTTATAATTTATCAGTATACGATATTTTTCTTTATATCAGAAAACAGTTCATTAAGTTCATTAATATTTTTGTAACCAATGATATCTTGATTATTCCGATAAAGCGCCGGTTCATAATCCGACTATTGACCCCAATCGACCCCTTGATCATCATCGACCCCCTTCAAAACTTCATCGATGCCCAGGAGGCTATACCGCTGGAGACCCTGTTGGAGACCCCTGTGTAGAACGTTCCTCAAGATGTACTATAACCGTGTTTATTTTTTTGCCCGAAGAAAGATGTATCCCATCCTGCTTCAAACACGAAGCGACCTGGCAACAAGCGCCCGATGAGTTCGCGGGTCCTCGACCCTTCCTTTCAAGGACAGCGATCCGAGAGGCGCGCGCCGCATCTGCTTGCGCCAGGTCGCCTACTTCGACGCCACCGCCCGATGCCTTCACAACAATCCGGTTCTGCTATTGCTGTTTGGGCACCCGTAACAAATAATACTATACTGCTCTATTTCAGAAACTATCGTCTCTTATATTATTTCAGTAGTATACATACCTTTTGGGACTCTCACACGCAAACAATCTTTATAAATGATATCTCTAAAGAAATATAATTTCACGGAGACGTGACACTTTGACTTTAAAATGAAGGATTTGTTTTAAAAAACGCATCTAAATATTTGTGCCAAATGCAACCCGCATCACTCTGAATCGTTTTTGTTTTTTATCTATATAAATAACTCCTAAACGAAGCGCACTGGGGCCTTAAAAACGAAAATTTTAAGGCCAAAGGCCTCCAAGAAACGTTTCTCACACTGTAACCTACAGGATGAGATTTTGAACATTCTATTACATTTTTGCTGGTTCGACGCTTCTCGATTCTCCTCCTCCTTCAGAGCCTGTAGATAATGCAACTTTATGTGAAATGAAACTAATTGTTTGATATTCTACGCGACTGAATTACCCAGGAGTACCTCTCTGCTTGATAATAAAGTTAAATAAGAATAGTTTGTATTGTTATTAATTACAAGGAGACATATAGAACAAGTGACGGAGGTTAAGAGGGTCTTGAAGAAAGATATATTTTCCAGGCTTAAAAGAAAAATGGAAAAATAGGGAAGAGGGTGGGGTTCAACATGAGAGAGTTCCCGCACGGGTATGCTAGTGTTTAGAATTACTTAACAGTCGCATATCAATCCAGCCACCCCACAGCCGACCCCAGAACAACATAATGATATATTGTGGGAATTCTGATGTGGTGTTGTTGACGTTCTTATGATATGACCTCTTTTATTGATTCTCATAATGATATATGTATTTAACAACATATTTCAATAATTTTCCGCATTTTCGTGCTAAGGGGAGCCGGGGGAAATACAGACTTCAAATTTCGATTTTTTTCATGAAAAAATCTATGTAATTTCATCGAAACGAAACCAATTTCATTAATCTACGACCATTTTAAGTTGTTGATTTTTCTTCTTCTTCTTCTTCTTCTTGATATGAAGGAAACCCTCCTTGGAGAGGTGGCGTGAATGTCAGTTCGCGGCTCGCATTCTGCTTAGATGCGATTTGATCACAATGTCACAATTTTGAAATCGCATTTTTATGAAGAGAAAGTTTAATCGAAAGAGTGAACAAAGCAATTAAGTAAACAATGCAATAACAAAGAAAGAAGCTTACGGAATAGAAATGTTTTAGGAATCTTTGTAGGTCCATATCCTTAAGTTCAATATTTTGAAATATAAGGAACATTTTCTCCCAAACAAAGAAATATTTGTTGCTGAAACTTTTAAGAGATAGTAATTATGTCGTTTTGTTCACACTGAATCCACTGTTTTTCCTTTCCTTTCTTTTTATTTTCATGACTCGGTTAGTTTTGGATGCCTTTGCATTTTTACGGAATGTGGAGGGACTCTCTCCATTACGGGGCCCGCTTAATCCGGCGCTTAATATGGCCGCTCCGTGCTTAATCTTGGCCCTTTTCAGTGAAAAACAGCAGATTCTGTCAATGAAAAGAGTCTTCATTGGTTAACGCTGCTTTCCTCTCCTTAAAGAATGAGAACTAGCTCATTGTGTCTGCTAAGATTTGAGTGAGTATTTTGTAATGTGGCTACTAAGCATTTCAGGTTCCCTTTCTGACTCCAAATTAATTTCGTACTTCGTCACACTATGTTTCCTTGATTGGACTCATGTCTAACACTAAGCAGTAAAGAAACAGCGTGATGCGAAATACTGCGTTTTCTTGCGAAGTACCTGCGCACGAAAAACTTTTTCAATAATTATATTGCTGGCATTCAGGAAATAATACATTTAGAATCTCGTGTCCCAGCGTGAGGATAATTCTCTTTTAAACATCCAGATCCGAGAACGTGGAACAGCGAAACTGTAATTTTCTCACATAATTTCTTGTACGGGAGAAGCTGCTAGCCAATTAACATTTTCCCCCAGTCCCTTTGTCGAAGCCTGGGCACGGAAGGTTAAGACTGTCCTATCGTATATTTCTCCTAAAAATCGCACCACTCCTTATTGGCATTTTTTTCAAGCCCTTTAAATCCACAGGGTGATTCAGTAAATGACATTTTAAAAAAATCTTCTTGACTTCATATTTTTACGATCAAACTTTCAGGTAGTATCTTTTAAAACAGATTTTTTGACACCACGAGACACTGTTTTTTGTCAGGTGGTTAGTGTTGCGAATAGTAAGCAAGTAATGCTTGCATACTACTCCCCTCTCTCTTGTCAATCGAGATCGAATGCAGCCAATCGTGAATATTCACTTCAAATTCCTTTTGTAGACAATACGTTATAATACATATTATAATATGTAATAGTTTATTTCAACACGAGAAAACAAAAAAATTGAGAGATAAAGAGATGAGCATACTTATGTATACTTATGAAAACTAACAATTTTTACGGCCCTGACTCTGCGAACGTATGAGGCAACACTGAGAGACTGCAACGAGCGGCGGAATTTAATTCGATGGATGTCAATTTTGAGACAAAGAGACCAAGATCCAACAGGATGAGTTTTCACGTCGATGCTTAGCTGTCAATTTTAAGATGATAAAAGATAGGTATACAGATAGCAGAAGTAGGTGGTACGTATACAATAAAGCAATAAAATATCGTCTGTTCTCCAAATGATGTGATGTCCTTCAGCAATCCCTATATTTGAGTTAATTTGGTTTCATATATTTTGTTTCACACACACACACACACACACACACACACACACACACACATATATATATATATATATATATATATATATATATATATATATATATATATATTTTCTAACACACCCACCTACTACCTTATAGTATGGATGTATGGATATGTAGTATGATAGTATGAATGCTCGTGAAGCGGAAAGCAAGTCTCAGTAAGCAGGATCTTTTGGGTATGAGAAGGTCTGAACCCTTGACACAATGAATCCTTATAAAATACGAATAAAATGACATGATAGAAAAAATTACAGTGACACAATTATATAACAGGATAATGCACTTTATTAGTTGGTCACTGAAAAAACAGAAAACAAGGCAAAACAAAAAATTGGCGTCACCTCGACTGCCTGAACACACTTTTACCAATTATAATTTACAATTTGTTCATTCCTCTTTCTGAATTTTCATCTACCAAATTACTTTACTCTTTCTACTCTATTTTTTCCGTGCACGGCTTTTAAAATGAATTTTACACTTGTTTTAAGGTATCCCGGTCACAGGTGCTAGCCTTGGTCTTCGCACTCACTATAACACTGAGATTTAAAGAGAAAAAACAATAAAACGTAACATACACGTTACTTAAATCTGACCCCTTTACATATCACAAAAAACAATAACTTTTAACACAATACAATAAACTATGACTTTCCAGATAACATCAACTGTACAACATAAGAAAATTATGAATTATTTAAGTAAAATTGTACAAGGTATGGCCTCTTTGAATGAATTTAATGACACGTGCAGTAAATGAACTTGAAACTGCCACTCACATCGTTCGATTTTTCTCCCACCTATTCTGGACTTTTCACGCACTTTTAACACGGTGTCGTGTATTTACTGCTATTCTCTACAACGATCTCGCCGCATAAAGTTGCCAGTTCTTTTACCTCAAAAGCTCCGCATCGCTCGCCTGTAGGTAACCTTGGGGATTTTCTGCCGCTCGCAGCCCCGCGTCGCCAATCTTCTCCGCTTGCTGTCCCACGACGTTACCAGTTTCCTTCCCTCGAACACTGGACTCCGCTACGCCTCCAATTTCCACACCCTTCTCCCGTTCTCCGTACTTGTACGATTCTCGTTCCAGTCCAAATCTTTTTCATCTACGCTTCGCTCCTCCTGGGGTCGTTGTTAGATAATTCAGCTCGTATTAGAAGCATAATTGAGACCTGAAATGTTATTGCCAGCACCTGTTCTTTTTTAAGTTATAAGCTTGAATGGATGGCCCAGTTACCCCCAAAATATTTTTAAAATGGGGTAACTGGGCTAGGTGCTTGGAGTAACTGGGTCCGAGGCGGGTCGAGTTACACCATGCACATTAATTACCATAATTATTATAAGAAATTTTAAAGAAATATAGGAAATCTTAAACAGCTGGTAAAAAGCGTAAAAGATTTGTGACAAACACTGAGATTATTACGTCATAAGAATATTTATTAATGAACGAAAATAAAAACAGGAGAGATCTAACAGGAAGAATGTCAAACAGGAAAGAAAGAAAAGAATGAAAAAAGGGAAAGGAGAACATTTCCAAGCTTGATGATAGAAACATAGGTCTGCTAGATTTAAATATATGATCAGCTCCTCTAATGATTTTAGTAACTTACCAAACTTTTATTATGATTTTGTTACCTATTTATTAGATTATATTGTATTAGTACTTACTAACTTAAAACTATTTTTTTCTTCTTATTTCACAACTTGTATCTCAATACATTTTGTGATTATTCACAAAATTCACTTTAATTTCAGTCCCAATAGTTATGATGGAGTTCTTATATCGTCGATAACTCAACTAAGGTGTGGTTCAAATGACTTGATGCATTTTTTTGCGGTTTACATGTTACTCAACTGACTCACATACTCCAATTCAAATATCAATAGATTGTATGAATCTATGGTCCAGTTGCCCCGATTTCTAGGGTAACTGCGCCCATCATGCTGTTTTATTTTCTTCAATTTTTAAATACAATGAAAATTACATGCAACTTTGGATCTGACTATAGATATTGGAAGACTGTACATTGAATTATAAATAAAAAATACTTTGAATATTGATATTTTATATTGCAGGTTCCCAGGTCAGTACAAAGTTGTAACTTACATGCTGACGTAAAATCATGGCCCAGTTACCCCAACTTACCTTACATCACTCCGTGTATACATACGTATACGAGACTGTGAAATTCATATTTTTCTTAACATACGCTAGTGAAATGACATTACATAACCTCAGCATTACATAACTTTCTCTATCTCACTCTAGATTATATATATATATATATATATATATATATATATATATATATATAAATAAGTCTTTCTAGAATGGCACATGCTTTCTCGTATTAGTTTTCTATTTTCTTCGGTCTTGAAAAGAGAGAGAAGGAAGAAGAGAGGGAGGAAAAGTGAGAGAGAGAGAGAGAGAGAGAGAGAGAGAGGGAAATAGGGAGAAAAGAGAAAAAGAGAATGGGGAAAGTGAGAGCAGGACCTCTGCTAGGTTATGCTAGTACTCCGTATTGAAACGTGATTAATAATAATTAATGTCAGTCCTGCCAGCTCGGTCGACGGGTTCTTATGAAATAATTGTTGCTACTTACTCCGCTACATAACTCCACTACAACTCCGCAACTCAATTTGCTATCCATACGGAGTGGAGAGGAATCTAAAAATATTTCTGAAATATCTACTTAACAATTGCATGTAGTGGCAAATAATAATCAGCTTTCTTACAAACTATGAATTATAATTTATTATGCATGCCAAAGTTATTAACTATTATCAATTATTACAATTTATCGTTAGGCCATGACCATTTTTCTCGTTATTACAATAACAACGTTATAGAACCTTTTATGCTTTCTTTTGCCTCTTCGTGCGCACGTCGCTCGATGTTTGCGCACATACAGTAGACCGACCTTCCTTCTTGTTAAGTCCACGATGATCTGCGACCAAGTCGAGCTTCCTCAACCACTTCCACAAAAGCACGGTCTATATTATTTGTCTTGCGCCTCAGGTGGGCACTTATTTCAAACTTTACTTTTCCCAGGTCGGAATAATATCCCTCTAATATTATTTTCTATCACCTAACCTGGTAATTCCGAATTCACTGGTAAAATTGCTAAGTTAAGTCTTGTAAAATTGCTAAGTTAAGCTTGCCACAGAAGTTTCTTGTCGAATTGAATACCTAAATATTTGATTTGGTTATTCCAGGGGAGGCGAACACCATTGATGGCTATTGGAGTGGTAGTGATTCTTTTCTCCAACTAAACAAAATTGCTTGGCATTTGTTGGCATTTATTGTAATTCCGTTTAAACGGCACCAGTTTACGAGGTTGTCTGAGGCATCTTGCAGTCTTCGGACGACGTGTTTTTCTGGAATTTAATTACAAGGCCACGTCGTCGGCAAAAAAGATATTCAGTGACGTGAGAGTGTTTGTGAAGGTCATGGATATATAATGTAGAAAGTAGAGGAGAGGAAATTTGTCCTTGTGGGACACTCCAAAGCTGGGATCGGATTTAACAGATGATTTGTGGGATTGAAATTTAACATAGAAGGTTCTTTTTTTAAGGTAGCTGAATAGAACGGCATAGATAATTTGGAAGGAATTTGCGGCATTTTTGAAGGAGAATGCGGTGATTGACTTTGTCAAGCATAGGAAAAGTCCGAAGAATATTGCAGGAATGGCATAGTGAGAGAGCGATTTCCATTGCAAGGCGGAAAGTTTGCATTGCCGACGAGTGACCCTTACGAAAACCAAATTGAGTGGCTCTGATGGCTTGTTCTGCATCCAATTTAGAAGTAATGGAGGGGAGGAGAAGACGTTCAAATACTTTAGAAATTTGCGATAATAGACTAATAGGTCGGTAGTTTTCCGGATCGGTAGAATTTTTATTAGGCTTTTGGATTAAAATGATTTCCGCTTTTTCCAGTTGGATGGAAAGTAACCGGTTGCTATTACTGCGTTCGTAATCTGAACAAGAGCAAGGACGGCACTCTTAGGAAGGTTCTTTAGCATTTTACCGCTTATTAGATCAGGGCCGCACGCTTTCCCATTAGCATAGTTGTTTAATTATTTATTCTTAGCTGCTCTCGGTAATTTGGGTCTCGTTTCTTTAATTGCCGTCTGTCAGCATTTTCGTTTTCGAATAAGCATTCTTCATATGTATCTGGGAGAACGTCCGGTACGGGGATATATTGATTATTGAAGAAGCGATAAGAATTTATTACGGTTGGTCTAAATCTTTTTTCCAGGGTTGATGCAAATATTTCTGTTTTCCGCAGTGGGTCGTACGTGGTAGTGTTGCCATCTTTTAGGGCTGAAATGGGTGTTGGCGGGTTAATTAACGTTTTTTGCAGTTTCCATATATCACCTCTGTCTTTAACGTCTGCGAATAGAAGAAATTTTTCCCACTGAGTCTCTCTGTGTGCTTGTAACAGTTTCAAGACTGCCCTTCGTGTAACATGAAAGATTGATTTGTCAACCGGGTCCCGCGTAGCGTAGTAGCGTCTTTGTGCTCGTCTGCGCTCTTGAATAAGTGAGATAATATTAGCCGGAGTAGCGTCGCGTTGATTATTTAATTTGGTTTTTGATGTGTTAATGAAAAAGGCATGACGGAGTTTTTCTTCAAATTTTTCGACCGCTTCGTCTATTTCTTCGGGCGTTTCGGGCGCGCGAGCGGAAGCGTGAACTTTATGGGCCACAAGGTCGCGATATTTCCTCCAGTCGGTGTTAATTTTGAATTTTGATTTGAGAGAGTAGGGATAAGCTCCGAGAAATATTGCTGAGATAATTGGAAGGTGGTCAGATTGGAGTTCGTTAAGTGGACGTAGTGTATTGGAGTTGGAGTTGGAAGAATGGATAATGAGATCAAGAATATCATGAGGGAGGTGATTGATGAGATGGGTGGGGCCGCTGGGTGGGTGGAGAATTAGCGATGGGTGAGAGTCGATAAAGATTTTTAGTGCGTTTCCGGCTGGATTATTTTTCATGCAGCCCCATTCTATCCTTTTAGCGTTTAAGTCGCCACCGATTACAGCTGTGGTGCCTGCAGAATTGATTAAGTCCAGATCGGATGATAAAAGTGGCAGCGCTGGGCTGTTATACACGGAGATGAAGTTAATCGGACCGGTGGCCGTTCCTATTTCTACAATAGTTGCTTCGAGACTTGTGAGTTGTGGTGTAGCGATTCTTGTATGCGGTAAAGTTTTCCTAAGAGCTATTGCCGTCCCGCCTCCTTGCCTATTAGTTCTATCATCGCGGTAAATGTGGTAACCACGTAACTGAAAATTTTTGGAAGGGTTGAGGTGGGTTTCTTGAATGAGAAGGATTGCTATTGCGTAGTCATCACAGAATTTTTCAATTAAAGTTTTTGTTTTTCTAAGCGTGCCATTCGCGTTCCAAGACGCTATGTTGTACAGGCGATTTATTATGTGCGCCATTTAAAAGAATTGAGCTACTGCTTCAAGTGCACGAAGTGCTTTGCTCATTGGGTCGCCTTCGCCTTTAAAAATTTTGAGTGCTGTTTTAGTAGCAGATATTATTTTTGCTAGGTTAAATTCTTTGAGCAAGTTGATAAGTTCTTTTAAGTCTGAAAAAGTGCCCGTGGTTTGCTGCGTCCCTATTTGCTGAGCGTTTGGAGCGGCCTGCGATTGGTTGTTCTGTCCCCACCACGCAGGAGGGCTAGCGCTAGGAGCTGCGAGCAATGGGAAGCGGTGCGCATCTGCGCGTTGTCAGGAGTGGCCGCGTTGCCGGAGCGCTGGTCGCGGGCGGCGCGTAGCCTTTCAAGTTGATGCTGGTGGAACTCAGGAGGCTTTCTACATGGAAGCTACACTCCTTGTAGTTCGCCGGGTGCGCTCCTGCGCAGTTCGCGCACTTCGGCTGGGTGTTGAGTCTGTCCTGGACGGGGCAGAGCGATGAGTTGTGCATGACCGCACAGCCCATGCATCGTGCTTGTCGGCGGCACCCGTTTTTCGTGTGTCCCCATGCGCAGCAGTTTAAGCATAGTGGGATTCTATTGTTGTCTTTTGGTTCCTCAAGGTTTATTTTGATAAAATTAAGATGTTTAATCTTTTTCACCTCAGTCAGTTGTGAATGGTTAAATTCGATGGAGTACAGTTCGATTCCTACGAATGTGTTGGGACCTAACTTCTTTTTAATATCACCAATGTGGTGGACAACAATGCCGTGTTGTTGGAATGCTGACTTAAGTTCTTCACAGGACATGTTGGCTTCAAGTCCGCGGATAATAAGTCGTTTGCGCCTTTCGGCCGTGGCACGGTGAAAATAGTAATTAAGTTCCGTGTCATGCTTTGCTTCCTTGAGGAGGCGATCAATGGTTTCATGATCCTCCACACTGCCAGGGCGAAGGATCAATGATTGGGCATTGATTTGTGCATAAAGCGTTTTTGCAATATGCGCGTAGGTGGTTGGTTAGGCCTATAGGGTCGCTCAGTGCGGCCTTTTCGATAAAAAAGCTCCCAATTGAGGAGATCTTCGTAGGCCGTGGCGCATTTGCACTTGATTTGGTTTAGTATTACCCTGTGAGGAAGTGGAGTTACTTGCAATATTTTTTGCAGGTGGGGCAACTTTTTCTTTTTCTTTGGCTGCTGGGTCTACAGGGAGAGCTTCGAACCTATTAGCGAGCGTGATGTTATCTACCACCGCCGGCTGTTTGGGGGCACGAAGGAATTTTTTTGGTAGCCTAAATGGTTCCTCGTTTGATACTGGGTTAGTAATCTGGCTTGTGGCATTCTTTGCCTTGGAGGTTGACTCGTCATCAGATGCCATCTCGTCTAACCGTTCTATTACGGTGACATTAGCCATTACATGGTCGGAATTTGAGGTTAGTTTCTTTATAGCGGGCTTATTGCTACTTGCATCTGTGATTTCGGCCATTCGGGCATAGATTCGGGGGGATTTAAGGCATAAGAGGGGATAGAATTCCTAGCTTGCACCGCTATAGAGCGCATCCGCCGGCGTATCTCACCAATGATGGGCGATTCTGCTGGTGGTGTTTCTCCGCAAGAGGCGGTGATGTCCTCCTGGATGATGGGATGTTGAAAGAGGTGCGGCTCGCGCCGTACCACTGGTGTGTTGCTTCTAGCTGGGTCGGCAGCAAGGCGCCTTCGGGTCGCACATCCGCGTGGGCGGCCGACGGCAACGAGAGCTGCCGTCGGGTCGCAGCGGTGTGGGCCGCTGTGCTGATTCTCGTGCACTGTTGAGAACCCGTCGATTCTCAGCACCGCCAAGCCAGTATACGGGAATTTTTGCATCTTATTTGCTCGTTTGAATAGAATTGCACTGACGAGCAGGAGTCTCTCTGGGAGTAGGTGAATTCGGGTAAATCACGCTACAGTTAAGCAGAGGGAGCTACCGATGTGCCGAACTCGCCGATGCTCGATCGAATAAGACTGTGGAAGCTCTTCTCTCCCTATTTATGGCACGCGCCATTCCCTCTCCCGTCACGATGACGCGGTGGCTCTCCGCCAATCACGCATCGGGTTGTGCGTCACGTGACTTGTCTCATCTTGGCGTACGAACCGTCAAGTAGCGCCATCTGCCTAATCTATTACCCGCCCTGTGACGTAGGCCTTCGCGCCCTTTCCGTGACGTCAGGGTTTTTTTCTTGGCGTGGGTTTGACAAGCCCTTGCGGCATTCCGTCGTTCGATTTCCTGTGGCTGAAAGGGATTATGGCCGAAATACCTCGTGGTGGTCTGTGCCGCTACACTATTGAATGATTGTAATTTTTCTAGCAATTGAATGGTTTTCCCGTGATCAGCACGGTTTCCGGGTTTTAGCGTTAGGAGAGCAGGGGTGGTAGTTCCGCGCAGGGGTGTGGTGAGGTGAGGCGTTAGGATAGCTAATATTTCCTTTACATTTACTGGCTGCTGCACACATCTCACCAATGGCTTCCCGTGGGCGCGAGTGGGTGGGTTAGTGGCACCAGCGTTTCGCTGCGCCGGTGCGGTGGTGCCTGAGGGGCGGGGGAGGGGCGATTAGCCGGCGTCAGTAATTGGTACCTGTTTCTAACTGGCACGGAATACAAAGGAAGGTGGTTTTGGCGGCGTAGAAAAGCTCGAGACGCCACCAGTTGCCAGTTTCCTTCATCATCTTCTTCTCCTGTTGTGGTTTGATCCACGGCAATTTCATTGATGATTTTCGGAGCGCTAGCAGTGTCAACAATTTCGTCGGTTTGGGCGGGGGAGTTTGGGGCGCTGGTGGGGTTTTCACTGAGGGGGAGCTCTCGGCGGCACTCATGTTGGGGGCGTCTGACTGACTTTGTGCAGTGGTTAATGTTAATTGAGAGGGTGGATTTGGCACGCACGCCTCAGCGGTATTTTCCGCAGACTAACCAGTTGATGATGTTTAGATGTTGGTAGCCCCACTATCAGCGTCAGATTCAGTAGAGATGTCTCCGGTAGGCTGGGTTTCTGCGGCGGCGGCGGCAGTACCAGCAAATGGACACTCTCTGCGCAGGCGATGTGTCTCCCTGGCGATTTTCTCGTCCAATACGCGTGGCACCGAACACGAGTGAAAGATGTTTATTTCTTTGTATCTACATGCTCAGCAGCAGCTTCGGTTTCTAAATTGAATATTTTGTCCTAAAGAATTTTTCCGCTTTTGTCGCGTTTGTATAGGTGAAATAGTAGCTTCGGCTTGGAGGATGTGATCCTCGGACATTTATTTACTGCATATCTGCTAAAATTAGCGCCGTACTTTACTCCTACATACCCTATCATTTACTGCACTTGAGGGAGCCGAGCTCAACCTCCTCCTGAAATACTATCACTTTAGTTCGCGGTACAAAGGAGCCGAGCTCAACCTTTGCACCCACAGTAAATCGCGATAAACTTCGTGAGCCTACGTGAGTTAGAAGAAGCCGTTCTCGACTTCTACTCACTTCCAAAACTATACGCTATTTACTAAGCTACTCTTCACGAGAAGTGAGGTAGAAGAAGCCGTTCTCGACTTCTACTCACTTCCAAAACTATACGCTATTTACTAAGCTACTCTTCACGAGAAGTGAGGTAGAAGGAGCCGTGCTCGACTTCTACTCACTTCGAACTATACACTATTTGCTAAGCTTCCCACACGCGATGCTAACACAATGCTCACACAATACTAACACTTGGCGCTGAACCCATCTGGGCCCGGTTCTTTGCACACACTAACGCTTGCGCCTATCGTGAAGATTACAGTATTTTCGGCCTGCTCCGGCGTGGAGCTCTTCCGTTTTGTTTTGTGATGGTTTTGCTTTTCCAATTTTTTTCTCGTGGGCGCCCTATGATTGTCTCATGTTAGTCACCCGCGGTGTTTTGATTGGCAAACTATTTGCAGTTGTTTGCTTGGTTGCTCCCTTTATGTGATGTTTTTTTAGTCATTTCCCGTTTCGCACACGCTAACGGTCTCTTTTTTCATGTGTTTATATTTGATTGGTTCAGTATTTATTCTTATTTTATACATAAATATTTTAAGAGTTCCTAATATCTAGTTATTTACACAATTATTTACACTAGATGTTTATACCTAATCAGTTCCTAATACCTAGTTATTTACATAGTTATTTACACTAGTTGTTTATACATTTATATGATTTACAGATACACTATGAACATTAATAATATAGAATGGAAATACAGAAGTAGGTACTAATTTATAAAGAAAACATTGAAAGTTATAAATATCAGTTACTAAATTAAATGAACGGTGTACCATTGACTGAAGTTAAGGCAACAAAATTTTTAGGTCTCTCAATTCAGTCAAACCTTAAATGGAACGTCCATTTAAATGAATTGAACACAAATACTAAATTGACAAATAGAGAAGGACAGTATACATAGTAGCACATAACAGCATAGGAAAACAGAACACAAAAGCACAAAAGTAGTCAGACGAGGTAGGAAGATAGCGCATAGAGTGCAGCACAGCACAGAATACAGCACAGAGTATTAAAATTTAATTTTGGTGGAATTTCTGGAATCTGTTCCTCGCCCCCGGCGCAGCTGACGTGGGAGGAATGAGGGTTTTGAAGAAATTAGGGAGGTTTGAGGAAGATGACGTCGGAGGGAAGTTTTTTGGTTTTGAGGCGTGATTTTTTGTTGAAGTATTGGATGTAGGGGCGAAAGAGGGTGTGTGTGTCGACGTTTGAAAAGATAGAAGTTATTCTATGCGTGGCGAGCGTGTGAGTGGTGGAGGAAATAGTGTTAATGTTTTGTGAGCGGAGAACACCGTAGGTGTAGGTGTAGGTGTATGTGTGTTGAATGCAAGTGAATGTTTCTACGGTGGTTTTTGGAAGATGATGTCTGTGGGGAGTTTCTTAAGTTTGTGGCGTGACTTTTTGTTGTAATACTGTGTGAATGGTTCGAAGTGGGGGTGGAGGTGAATATTGGTGAAGATGTTTGTGATTCTCTCCGTGGCAAGTGTGTGTGTGGCGGAGGTGATGGTGCTAGTGTTTCTGTTTGTAAGTTCTGTGTCTAAGTCTGTTCGTCTAAGTCTGTGCCTACGTCTGTACCGTCCGACCTCGGACTGCACCATGCCCTCCGACCTCGGACTGCACCATGCCGTCCGACCCCGGATCGGCCTATGACGTCTGACCGTGGACCGCTCCTTCCCGCCCGACCACTCTGTGCCGTCCAATCAACCGGACACCCGACTTTTTTTTTTACACTTTCCCCCCTCCAGTTACCCTGGAGAGGCGAGAATTTATTCAAGATCTTAGAATACATTTTCTCTCCGTGCTTGTGGAGATCTGGGAGGGCTATATCTTAAAAAGACTAACTAATTAAATCTAAACTTAATTCTAACTTAAAACTAACTAATTAAGCCTCCTTGGGCGATAAGTTTTAAGATAATAGGTATTTTTAAGTTTGGTAAATGGTGAGTTCTTAACGATTGGTCTTTCATCTTTTATTTTCTTAATAATTAGCATTCACGCTTTCATTCATATTTAATCTATATTTACAAACACATTCACTCACACATTCATATCACTACACGTCACTTCACTATTTTCATTATGTACACTTGATTTTTCGCCACGGCGCCGACTTTACTCAAGCGTCCATGGCGCCGCGACGCTTAGAACTGATGCTATCACATCTATTTAAATGCTATGAAAACAAATTAAAACAACGGAGTATTTTTATAAGCAACGGCATCAATTTCCGCACAACGCTACGGGTCGGTTTTCGGTAGCGAGTTGTTTATTTACAGTAGATTACAAACTAGCCAGTACATAAAAAAGATAATAGTGATTAGTCATTCGCCAACGCGAGAAGTGACTTTACAATTAACAAAAAAATTAAAAGAGAGAGATAGTAAATTAATGAGTGAAAAGTAACGAAATCTAGAAGTGCTGAAACAACGCCTACTTTCTGGCCCGTACATTCAGGCAAAATTACGCGAAAAGTACTCAAATTTTCGAAAAATTGTACATGAGCATTTCAAAATCTATCTTGAAGGAATAGAGAAAGAAAAAATGTCTAATTTATTATTTCAGTTGTAGAAAGGCTCCAAAAAAATTTTAAACTTCTGTAATTTTCCAAATATCCGGGGTTTCAACGAACATGAGACCTACCATATTCTCTTAAAAGTTCTTCCAACATCAAAATTTAATTCCACTATCCAACATCAAAATTTAATCAAACACGATGTAATCATTTTTTTTTTGAAAATTTGAAAAATGTCCCAGGGTCTCCGTGTAAAGTACCCACCTCCCCAAATTAAAATATCGGTTTCAAATTCAAGGGGCCACAACACCAGCCAGATCGATTGGGGAATATCAAGCTTGGAGAAAATCGGCTGAGTGATTTATCCGCTAGCGGTGTTCACAGATGGACAGACAGACGGACGGGCTGACAGACGTTTTGCTGTCATTCGATTTTTGGATGTCAAGGAATCACTAATCATGGATTCTGGCTACATCATATGTTAGAAGAATTTTTTTTAATTTAGCAAGTGGATTTATTAACTTTTTCGGTACGAGGGCCCTACAATAAGTTATTCTGCCGAAAATTCGTCGTTTTTTCGTGAAGCATTATACAACTTTGTCTCTAGTCCGTAGTGAGATAAATGTAGTAGAATAATATGAATAGTAAAATAAGATGAATGTAACGACTTTCACATTCTCGGCGATATTTCGTCAGAAAAAAACCGTACTGTAGGTTCCTGATTCCGAAAAAAAGGATAATTTATGTTCCTACATGCAGCAAATTACTTCCTCTAGCACGCTCTGTACTCAGAATGCAAGTTTTGTGGGTCCTTAATACCGAAAAATTGGTTGACGGTATCACGTTGTCTATGAACAACGCAAGCAGCATTGCCAACGTAAGGAGGATTTTCACCAAAATTAATATTCCTCAATCGATCAGGCTGATATCGCAGACACTTGAATTTGAGGAAACAGATAATTCAATTTTTGAGGATACTTTACATGAAGTCTCAAAAACATTTTCAAATTTTTATCAAAAATAGCCCCATTTTTTTAATAAGGATTCTCCGCGGATAGCGTAAACACTAATTAAATGGCGTAAGGCTCTCCTTGAAAAATATCTAAATTTTCGAAGTTGTAACGGTTCAAAATTTAGAGGTCTTCCTACATTTATGGTATTAAAGTTAAAGATTTTTTCCGACATTTTACTGTATGCGTTTGTTTTTTCCAAAATTACACAAATGTATTTTTTTTAAATATCTCTCACGTCATTATTATTTGTATTCGACGTATTCGACGATTTGCCTTCATTGTTTCATTTGTGAGTACAAGTGTTTCAAAGATGTCTTAAAACATTTCTCGAAAACTAAATACATTTCAGTGAAAATGAGCTCAGAATTCCGCATTTTCAGAAACGCTTGTTTGCTTAAAAATGGCTCCATTTTTTTCTTTAAACCTTTGTGCGGACAGTGCTAAATGCACTGAATAAAATGACATTAACGCCATTTTGATTTATTCTTTTCATTTTTAAAATTACCCAAATGGGATTTTTTTTCAAAATTTCACTCGCGTTGTTAATATTTATATTAATGTCATTTACTTAACATTATTACTTTTGTAAAGACAAGTGCTTCATCTCTGATGAAATTTCTCCAAAATTCAAAACTTCTCTGTGAAAATAAGATTGATTATTTTTTAGAGACGTTCAAACGACGTTTTCTCAAGATCGGTTCCAAATTTTTCAATGAAAATTTGCATATTACTGTTATCCTCTTCTGTAATATAATAAAGAGATATTTCGATTCTACTATTAGTGGGCCGAAAAACTGAGAAAATGCGACACATTTCGTGTTTTCA
Source organism: Teleogryllus oceanicus (assembly GCA_964035755.1). Taxonomy (NCBI): domain Eukaryota; kingdom Metazoa; phylum Arthropoda; class Insecta; order Orthoptera; family Gryllidae; genus Teleogryllus; species Teleogryllus oceanicus. The sequence continues at coordinate 70,866,820 of CAXIVR010000007.1, read as the reverse complement.
GCAGCTGGACTGGGCTGGAGCAATCCCGCAATGCTAGTCTAGACTAAAAGATTATCACAAACTAACTGGGACCGGGAGCGGTAGCTCAGTGCAACTGATGTCACTGCAGCGCCTCTGACCGGGAGATCCTAGGGCCTAGGTTCGAGTCCTGACGGCGGCAGGATTTTCGACACTAGCTTTTCAGCTAAGTCAGATTAAGTCGCTGTCTGGAGGAGAATTATAGCGGCCGGCTGCTCTGATTGGTAGTTTTGCATGGTTTCTCCGATCAACACCAGACGAATGCCGGAGAGTACCCTACCAAACGGGCCACGGACCGCGCGCGATTTTTCCTTTCTCTTCCTTGTTGAAAGAAAACTACGCTCCCTCCGGCCTTGTGGAAGAGGTATGTGGTTTCATTAGTACCCAGATACTCGCGAAAAAAATCCAAGTCAGTGAAACAGTTTCTTTTTAACTAAAAAATGCAAACATTTGGTTGTGTTTTTCGCCTAATCTCAAACTGCGAGAACCGACTAAATTCTCGAACTCAGTGAATCACTACGTACGACACAAATGACATCATGGGACTGCAAGGCTCGAAGAAAGAGGCCACTTGCCGTTAAATATTTGCTATTCATGCGTTGCGTTATAGAACAGCAACTTTTTTAAACTCTTAGTATGTTGTACTGCATACATACTATGTTATTAAAGTATTCGTGAAGACTGTTTTTGTTAAAATAGTTGATATATCGTTATACGATTATATTTCGTTCGTTTTCTTCAGCAGTGTTTGTGTTACTTTTTGGTAATCAGTTTGTGTAGTTTTGTTAAGCTCTAATTTTGCCGTTACAAGGAAACAGTATTTCCTACATTCCTGGTCTAATATCGTTATGTTTTTAAAATCAGTATTGTGATTGTAATTAAATCTATGTTTTGCCAATTAATTTGGTCTGTATGGATGAACAAAGATATTTTTTGTACATTCAATTACATGTAGTTTTAATTTCCATTTAGTAAATGTAATATAATAGAAGAAGCATTGCACGCATGTAATATTATGAACATTTTCAAGTTTAATTTTTAATTTTTTGTTACTTTTAAACTTTTTTGCTGGAAAATCTATATCTTATATAAAATTTTATATTATTAATAGCACAACCTTGCTTAATTTATTTGTAATGTCATGTGCAAATAGGAATATTACAGCAGATAGGTTTCATTGTGTCTTATTTACCGTAATGTTTTGTTTAATAAATTTTACAGAACGGCAAATATATTTTCAATAAATTTATTTTGATAATTAATATAATTTCTAAGAATTAATCGACCCAAAACCTAATACGTTTGCTACTGATGGGCAATGAATAATCTCTCAGTATTCATCAAACATATCTGAGGCGAAAATCATACATTCCCCGATTATGGCATACCTGGGAAATCAGGCGTTCATGCCACCCGCAACGCAAACTACTCTGCAACGTACTTTACCATCGTCCATACATTGGAGATGATGCCACCTATTGCTCTACCACTCTCAAAAAAAACCTTCCACTGCGCATGCCCGAACGTGGCCTCTCCCTCCAAAGCTACTAATATTTCCCCGCCTGCCTGCGCTCTTTGTCACAACATAGCTCTCCCTCTGTCTTTCTCTCGTGGGTCGCGCGGTAATTTAACACTGTGAGTTTGGTGATAACAAACTGATGGGTGAGGATCAGACGGGCGGCTTTCGTGTTTCTAGTAGGGGTTGTCAATCAGTCAACAGAAAATTAGCCGTGTAGGTTTCAGTGTCTCTCAGTCCTGATTTACCGTGGCTAGTGAGCAGTGACAGTGTGCTTTACACAGAAAGCTGCTGTTATTACATAAACCTGAAGTATTACAAATAATTCAGTATATCCACTGAAAACAATAGATCGTTGATCAAATAATCATTAGACATAATACATTCCTCTCCGTCTTCCACCGTACCATCGGTCTAAATCCAATAGAACTTGTTTGAGGATTTACTCAAAGAACCACGCAGGCAGCAACAAACAATTGGTATCCTTAAAAGAAAGAAACGTTTGCAGAGAAGCGTTTGCACAATACGATGTATTCATTTCTTTGGACACTCCTGGGATGCGGAATTCCTCTTTGACAGAGTGGGTAGTGATGACGGTGGCGGTCAGCGCGATCGCTGAAATCTCATGATCGCCTCTCCTTCTCGCCTACGCGCTTCCTTATCGCCGAGAGAAATCTCCAGATGCCGCAGGGTGGGGGCAGCTTCCGAGACTTTACCAAAGGTACGTCCGCCATGATGGTTTTTTTGCGAGCGGTTCAGCTATAGATCCTTAATACAAGACCTAATATCCTCTAAAGGGACACGAGTTATGTTTTCTATGCCGTAAGTGAGGCCTTTTTAAATGTTCTATCATACTTTTGAAAGATTCTTTGACCCCGTAGCACGGGTTGACAGAAATGTTGAAAGTTGGGATCCAGGGCAAAACTACGTTTACTTTAATAACAATTATTTAAAAAGTACTGTGTTTTGAAAGATGACACATTCTTCGGGAACGTTTTGAAACCTTCGGATTATATAATTAATCGGAACTTCCACTCGTCTGGGGAACCAATGCATTATCCCTCGCTGTCACGTGAATTTCGAAATTAAAAAAAAATTTAAATTAAAATTTGGAATTTCCATTTTAATTTCCAGATTAACATGTCGGGATCATGTGGAAAACATTCAGAAAAATATTGTAATGATTTACGATAATCCCGGTAGTTTAAAGTTCCCAAAAATAAAAGATTTTCCAATACAATATTAACATTTATATTTTGAAAAGACAGAAGACGACAGCGCCGCGCGCAGACATTTTTCCAAATTGACTGAATGCGCGAAAAAGGATGAAATTCAGTGTAAAAATTAAATAAAGCAAAATTTTTATAAGTCTTAGTTTAGAAATTTTTAGTTTTTAGTACGTGGAATTGTCAAAATCGGATCAGGGATTCATTATATTTCGGAAATTATCGTAATCATGCATTTGCATTCACAAGCTGAAATATGGAGGTGATTGTTGACATAAGAAAGTTAACAGAAGGATAGTTTGTTAATATTGAGAAAATGCTTGAAGGGATCGGGTTAAAACTTTATGGAACAATGGGGCGGAATAACAAATTTCAAGATTAGTCACGTTTCGGAAAACAATTGAAGATCTATTAAAATAATAAAAGTACGACACGTGGCTTGTTTGCTGCTGAATCCTCCTCGGTGGCGAGGCAGAATAACTTATAAAACGTGAGAATAAGAAATGTTTTCGCAGTGTTATTCATGGCGATGAACAAGCGATCGGCGTATATTCGTGGTAAATCTTTTAACTTTCTTGACAACAATGCCCAAGAGGAGGAGTCAGTTGGCGTTTGGCGCTCGTGGGAGACGCTAGGTCCGCGATCGTATGTTACAAATTTTAGAAATTTTGCTCAAGAAATGTGTTTAGGAGCAGTTATAAATATTTTGTTGTGTAGATAAAGTGTAATGACAATAGGCAGATAAGTTTTCGAATAGTAGCGAATTACTAATTGGTAAAACGACGCGAACATTAATTTTCGAGTAATTGCTAGCCAGAACAATAGTCGGACATTTTGTGTTACCGCGTTAAGATACGAAACTTCAACGTGGTTAGCGCGATGTGATGAAATTTACTATAATATTTTAATTTATTCGTGGATGAACAATATTTATATGTCGCGGGAAGTTTAAACATTTTTTTTTATTTACATTCACGCGGCAAACGCGCCATTTCGCGGCGGAACTTGGAATAATTGTGAGAACTTTGCGATTCGTTGTGAAACGTTTTGCGGTGTGTGAAGTGGGTGAGCTGGCGGTATAAATGCGCGATCCTGGAAACTGGTGACAGCTGCGACTACATTATAATCGTGCACTGGGAGTGTACGAATTGGCGGACAACGACGCGTAATGTGTGCCGCATGTCGCAGTGCGCAGCCATCACCAGGGAAGTTATGCATGGGTATTTTATTTGAAAATTTAAAAGAAGGCATCTGTCGAACACCAAGTTTTGTATAGGCGCATTCGGTAAATGAATGCATTTTTTATGTGATTTTCAGTGTGAATGGTATTGTATTGTGTTTTGTAATTGAATGTTAAGGATATGATTTATGTGTTATGTATTGTTTTGCATACCGTCAGAGGGCGCTTTTAATCGAATTTGGTTGTTTTGTTTGTTAATTTGAATATTGAAAACCAGAAAATAACTAGAGGAATGGTAATAAACCGAGGTGAACATATTTGGGCTCATCAGTAGCCATGAATAAATGTGTTGTGATTTGAGTAGATGCTGACCCACGCGCGCGCGCACAGGTATCTCGTTTAAAGCCCTGTATAGGTCAGTCATTGTAAGATTGTATGATATATAAAGCAGCTAGTGGGCGGGCAAATACGAGAGAAGATATTACAATTAGGCAGAATAGGAATAAGTAAGACAAGTGAAGAAGGAACCTATTACATTGGCAGCCCAACGCAGGAATAGGATAAAGGTGAATAGAATAGGCAGAATAGCATACAATATTAGGTAGATATATTTCAATGACGCCTAACGCGGGGCGAGAATAGGTAGATATATTGCAATATGCGTAACTATTTTCTGGATCGCGGAGTTATGTTTCTTAAGCGGTATTTTAGAAAATGAGTCTTATCAGAGCAGGCGGCAGCTAGAATTCTCTTCCAGGCAGTGGTTAAATTCGATCGAGCTATCTAGCAAGTGTCGAAAGCCGCCACCGTCGGTACTCGAACCCTGGGACCTCCCGACCCCTGCAGAGGCAACAGTAGTTGCCCTGAGCCATCTAAGCCGGTGTATGGTAAAATCAAAGCCACTCACTTAACAATGCGAAATGAAAACACTCTTGCCTACGCGGTGTCGAATCCAAAACCTTCGACTCCGCAAACTTCGGTGCCAAGCCCCTGAACCACCGAGGTCGAGGTTGTTCTGTCTACTCGTACATAAAACATATTCTTTGTCTTGTTTTCACTCATATTTTGACATTATAATTTTAAATCTCTATGAAAAATACATTTCAAATAAAAATAGTAGAAGGGATACCTTGTCTCCCGTGATTCAGCTGTGTGTTGATGGTTTAACACTGAACGGCTAAGATGGCTCAGAGAAAATAAATATTGCCACTCATACGTCCCTGTTCGGGAGGTCCTAAGGTTCAAGTCCCGATGGTGGTGGATGTTCGACCGCACATAGATAGCTAGTTCCGATGAAGTCGCAGTCTGGGGGGTTTAGGTGGCTGGCTGTTTTAATTGGTAGTTTTCCGTTCTTTCTTCGATTAATACCAGGTGAATGGTAAAGCAAAATCTTAAACAATGGGCCACGGACCGCGCGCGATCTTTCCTTTCTCATCCTTGCCCCTTTCTTTTTCCTCACACACATACCCACACACACACACACACACACACTTATAAGCACTGCAGCACCACACATGTCGGGAGATCATTCGGGATCTTAGAAATTTTCCCGACTGGGGTGATGTCGCCGCTGGTGGGGATACTAGCAGGGGGGAGGGATCTCGCTAGCCATCCTGTAGATCGGCGCCAGATATTACGTTTACAGCTGGATACAAGCCACCTCCCGGGATAAAACCACTCAGGGCACCGTTTCTCCAATATCAACCACTCATACTACCGTTTATCCCTTTTGAACATCATCATATTATTTTATAATCATTTGTCTGTCATTATCATCATCACAATTGTGCAATCCCACTTTAACCTTACAATCTGGATAGCGAATCGAACTATCACTGTGGTCTCTTCTCTGGGAAAACGAACGTCATGAAGACGTAATCTACCTCCTTCGATAAGCAGAGATATGAATATATCATTCATCGCATTGCAGAATGCAATAATATAGCGAGCACGCACTCTTGGCAGAACTCAGGTGCACTGCAAAGATCACCCACCGTCTACATATCATTCATGATGAGATGTTGGCGAACATATATCAAAGAAAATGTTTGCCTCTGCCGGGAACTTGTTAATGAACAATAATTAAGATGATGTGGAATGTGTGGTTGCTTACATTCGACTTCCACAAGGTGAATATGAACCTTTATTTCAACACAAACTGAATTCATTCATGTTTTATTGGGAATTCAAATTCATAAACTTACCACAGAGCTGAGGCGGATACAGCAGGTCGTTTTCGAGGGGGCCATCAAAGATTTTTTAAATAATAAACATTTCTTATTATATTGTATATTATTTTTGTAGTGTATATATGATACTATACAATACTAGTTTTTAAATAAGTACACAATTCTAACATAAACAAATGTTTAAATCAATGTTGCCAAATGAAGGAAGGTAACAAACGAAACGGCGTTTGGGGGAGGGCATGGCCTCTCCCCTGGATCCGTGTCTGCCATTGACCAATACTTGCTGATGTAGACGCCTGTGCTACACAAGCGCGGCCTGCATGACGTCAGGCGCCGAGGCGCGGGCGGCGGCGCGCGGGGCGGCAGGGCCAAGGAGGGGAAGAGCGGGCCGTCTCCCTGGAAGCTCCCTCCGTGGGCGCTCTGGAGAACCGCCTTCGCAGCCGAGGCGTAACCCTGCGCTCAGACGAGAGGCGTGGCGCAGCGCTAAGGCCTCCAGGGCTTTCACCCGCTCGGGGTCGGATTTCAAATCATTGCTGATGGACAAGGCGGTTCCCTCAAGTGGAAACGGAAATATTTAGGCACTAAAAAATCGTATTTTAAGCGCCTAAAAAGACACTGAAAATGAGGATAAAAAGGACAATAAGGATAAAAAAGGCACTGTCATACGCAATAAAATGAAAAATTGTTTGTAATTTTTTAAATATTATTTTGTAAATTTAAATGCACAAAACAAGTTCGTACATTGTAATGAAAAACTAAGTTTACATACTTACAAATTTTTACATTTTATTCTTACTATAGTTTGCATTGCAATATATTACCAGTAACTTTTCAAGGATCGATTGGGATAGCGAGGATTGGGAGAAAAAAATCAGTGTGAATGCGGAAAAGTATCTCCCAAAATCTACTGATGTGACTGGCATATATTTTAGAAGTTCAACATTAGCAACACTGAAATATTCTGGAAATTTACATTTATTTCCACTTAAAATTTAGATCCCGTCGGTTTATGGACCTTGGTCTCAGAACATGGTTGGTATTTATGAAACAGTGAAATGGAGAAAAAGCTATAGGTTTGGAACTCTATCGTATTTTAAAACATAAAGACGTGAATTGAAAGTTTCCTAATAAATGTTGGGTCATACCCGATTTCCTGATATCTTAAAATTGTGTATAAAAATTATACCCAAAAGGCAACAAATCCCAATAATTCTAAAAAAGCAATTTATTCTGAAAAAGCAAACAAAAATAAGCATTATAAAATTTCGTCATAAGTCATTTGTCATGATTCGTGCACATATGCACATATTTTAGCAGCTTTTAAATAAGTTCGCTAGAATAAAATAGACATTTCCCTAAACGTCCTATGTCTAATTACGACAAAAGGAAAAGACCCATTTTTTATAACATTTTTGCATTTTTTGTCTATTTCCACTAATAAGTCATTTTAAAATCATTTTTCGCTGCTTTCAACGATTTTAATATTACTTTAATGGTACTTGCTTCAAATACGAGGGTTGGGGAATAAGTCATGGCAACTATTTTTGTGAGAATACGAGCACAGGTGGAAAATGTGAAATATACACATGAAAAAACAAGGTATGAAGTGCAGGGACATTTAACGACACTCCAAAATTGTCTTTCTAGTATTTATGAAGGTTTTTGAAATGACATTATTGGTTTAATGTTTCAAAGCACTCTAGCGTTTACGAGTTCACAACATTCCAAAAGCATTACATACCCGTTCTAAAGGTCGAAAACGCAGATGCTCGATTACCGCACGTGCCACATCGCACACTGAGCCAGGAAGCGCAGAACCCTGGCCAAAATGTTTCGATTGAAGTGTGTGTGTATGTATCTGTTATGAATGTATGTATGTGATGTGTTCTGTTATACAATAGAAATAAATTTGTATATTTTACTAACACAGAGGGATTTTTTTGCGATTTATTCCTGCTTATTCATCTTCTTTGCTTGAAGTACTTTCACTTTCTTTTTTTATAGACAAGGAGAGTAAATATATTCTAATCAATAATTTATCTAAAACATTCATTTCTTTTAAAGGTGCAGTACAAATATAACATTTCTGCATTGAAGTTGTTGACAAAGTGCTTCATTTCTTTCCGTCCATCATAATGAGAAGTATCGTCGAAACAATATTACACAGAATGCCGTCAATCGAAACAAGAGTGGACCTAAGTTGTTTAATTTGATTTTGCATAAATTCTTCTTCATTTTTAATTAGCTGAGCTGTTTCTATTTCTGAAATGTTTCTGTCTATATTTCGGAAATGAAGCTTAATCGGTCTGCAGTAGTGAATTATTAGAGGAGTTGAGGATATTTCGTTTCTTATGAAGTGACAAAGTTAAATCGATACAAAACAGGCAACAAGCAAACTTTGTCCCTTCGGGGCGCACACATTTTGGTGGTGTAGATCAGCATAGGTGAAGAATGGGTCTCAAAAAGAGTTTTTTTTTTATTTTCTTTCTTTTGCTCCTTTCACTATTTGCTTCATATGAACTCAATGGACGTCATAGGTTTGAAGAATCTTCGGGACCTTGTGGTGTAGTAATTTCAGATGGCAAAATATCTTTCATTCAACCAAGTAAAATTTTCTTTAAAAAATTATCACATTTTCTATTGCAGTTGTCCCAACTGGCAAACACTTTATTCACGAAACTGTATAGTGTGCCGTTGTCTGGCAAATAGCTCATGTTATATTTTTGTCATCAGTAAATTGACATAGACGACTCATTGTGAGTATTTTGATGTCGCATGACGACAAGGAACTTCAACAGCATTTCACACTCATTTTAGTATTTTGTAAATTCGTCTGAAAAGTAGACATGTTTGTTTTTATACTTCAAATCGCCCTTATATATTTTAAAATCTTATTTACTCTTTTAACATACGCAGGAAGTGACTTATGCGAGGAAAACGCAATACGCAGTACCTAATGCAAGATACGCAGAAAAAATCAAACGCGTGTATGTCACAAAACGCTGTAATATGCTGTAATCTTTTAACACAATCATTTTCCTCACACTTTCCTTTTCGAAAAACAATTTGTCCCAAACCGGAAGTAAGCGAAAATAACTACTAAAAGTCTAGAAGAAAATTACGATATCTCTATTTTACGATACAAATGCGCAAATTTATATATAAAACAATAACTTAAAAAATTATTCACAAAAATGGAAATAGTCTTTACTAGAAAATAAGAAAATCTCCCTCTACAAAATGAGATATTGAGCAGATCGATATCTTGCAAAGTCGCTGAGTACTGATGTACAAATATGGGCTTTCTGCATCACATTCGTCACGACGGAAATCAGAATCGAACTGAACCCTACATTGCAGCTCAGTTTCGAAGGTTTAGAATGGTGCATTGAATTTCTGTTTATGTTTATGTAAATGGTAGACATTTGTCTCACGATGGGCGACATCTGAACGCCAGGGCCGTCATTTGAGTTTTTGAACTTTTGGCCAGCTTTGAGGCATTTCTGGCCCACGGTCTGAACACTCAAAGGTGGTCACGTGCGTTGCTGATGACTGGTTGCTAAGCGTCTTTGAGCACTCTCCCGCATCATGACTGTCCGGCACGAAGGGCATTATTTCTAAGGGCATACCAATTCTCTGTGACATGTACAGGGAATTTCCTCCCATACCAAAATGAGTTCGGATTATGAACGCTGCTCGAAACGGGTTGTTCATCTCACGCATGGTAGTAGTCGGATAACTAATTCCACATTGCTCTCTGTGTTCATAGAGACTCACAGAGCCATCACTTGATGACAGCACACCCTACTTCAGCATTTCTTTCTGCGACAAATGAAATTGTGCGATTCGGCGACATTTCTGTAAATAGAAAAAGTTACCTTGGCTTTAGCCCCAACCCCCGTAATATTTACGACATGAAACAAATGTTCCCTACAGAAATCCTGAGAATTTGATTTCTTCACTCAGAAATTGTAATGTCACCTGTTGTACATACTCCAGGGTTCTTATGACACCATGCCAAAGATCACTTTACACCATGCCTCGGCCGATTGATCGTTAGTGATTCCGAAAGTCAACTACTGTGGTCCGTAAGTGTAGTGCGTGTTTTTTCTCGGGAGGGGCGGTGGTCTTCTCCCCTGTATGGTGAGATTCGGCACCGACCTACCGTAGGTTTTCCCTAATCAGGTATGGGGGAAACCACGGAAAACTACCGACCAGAGCAGCCGGCCGCTAGAATTCTCCTCCAGAAAGCGACTGAATTCGACCTATACGACAAGCTAGTGTCGAAAATCCTGCCACCGTCGGGATTCGAACCTAGGATCTCCCGGTTAGAATGACTGCAGTGATATCAGTTGATGTCCTGAGCCATTTCTCCCGGTATAGTTCGGTCGATTTTGAGATAACTAAAGACAGATTTTCCGGTAAAGGACAGTGCAAACCAAATTTGCAAGCTGAGTTCACTTGAACGAAAGGAAGAAGCCTCAATTAAATTAGTAACATATCCAATAGCTTGAGTTGTTCATCTTAATTGGTTTTGATCAATTCTTTTACGTATTTTTTTTCTATTGGGGGATTTTAAAAACATTTTAAGTGCATTTTTGTTGATTATTTTTGGCGATGTTTTAGGTCATCAAGATCCGCCCTCTAATTACTTGTCACTAACCACTGCCTTAGGTGGCTGAGGCTAGATAGCTAGATCGAATTCGGTCGCTATATGGAAGAGAATTCTAACCGTCGGCAATATCGAAGAAAAAGCTAGAAACTATGGTGGAAATATCTTTTCATTCAAATTTTTTCTTTAAATCTTTGGAAGAGCTAGTACCAAATGCGCCCTATTTGATGACAAAAACGCCATATTTGTGTATTAATTTGTTTTTCCAAAAATTACAAAAATGTAATTTTCTTGACCTGTCTCTCATGTCTGTAATATTTACATTAGGGGAAATTTCTTCACGTTATTTTATTTATGAGTACATTCTCTTTAAATAATGTCAAATAAAGTTTCTTGAAAACGCAACAGTGTTCTATAAAAATGAGCTCAAATTTCCGCATTTTCAGAACCACATAAACTTCATTTTGCAAAAATGGCTCCAAATTGTTTCTTCAAAATGTTCTAGTAGATAGTCCTAATTGCACTGTTTTATATGACGTAAAGTTCATTTTGGGGTATTCTTTTGTTGTATCAAAAATTACACAAATGTATTTTTTTTAAATACTTCTCACGCCGTTAATATTATTTCCCTCAATTTGCATGCATTATTACATTTGTGAGTAGAAGTGCTTCAAATGACTTCAAATTAACTTTTTCGAAAACTCAATAGCATTCCGAGAAAAAGAGCATCAAACTTCGCATTTTCAGTAAAACTTAATCTTAATTTTGTCAAAAATAGCTACGAATTTCTCAATAAAAACTTCTATTTAGGACGAGTTTCTACTTTTCTTTAATATTCTTGAAGTAATAATTCGGTTGTACTACTAGGAAAACAAAAAGTTGAGAAATTGTCAAAACAAATGTACTTTGGGCGACGATAGATGGCAGCTGGTCACAGATGCTGCAAGACAAAGCCAGGCTACTCCAAGGAAATTTGAAAAATTTGGTACGAGAAAGTCTATGCCATTCTGTAGCATCTCTAATTTAATTTGGAAACTTTCCAGAATTGGAAGACATGTGTCAAGGCGGCGCAAAGTTAAATTCCCCGATATGTCCAAAAATGTGCTAACTAAGTTCAAAAATCAAAAGCTAGGCCATATTTGGATATTTTCTTCTACTATTTCTTCTATTATTATTATTATTATTATTATTATTATTATTATTATTAATATTATTACTATTAAAAAATCGTATATATATGTGATGTGATAGTGATCAAATAGGCACATGTCACCCAAGCATTTCTAGGAATTAATTGCGCCCGAGTAGATACAAAGATTAGGTAGCAGCCTAATCCTTCCATAAAATCATCTGACACGCTACTGTTTGTGAGATGCATGTAATTGAGAAACTGGATCTCTACACCAGAAAATGGTAAAAGCACCGAGATGGAACCAAGGGATACCATAGCCAAATATATAAATTGTGGGAATGTTGACATGATTGAGATATCATATTGCTGATGTGGTGTGTGAAATATGTAAATGTGCGAGACCGAGATATATGTTTACGATGTTACGTGCTCTTCACTTCGCGGTTGGCACCGCCGAGGCTCTGGAAGACCTTTAAGCGCTGATAGTGGCTGGGAAGAGAAAGGGCCAGTACCGAAAAGCTAGCCCAGACTGAAGAGAATAGGAAACCACTAGGTACTATATTGTGTTTCTGTGCGCCGTTTTGTCGCACCAGTAATTACTTACGTTACGGAGTAGAGAAAAGTAATGCTGCGCGAAATTATGGGAAATTTTCGGCAGAAAAACAAGGCCATGGTGTCGAAAAAGTGGATAAATCCAGTTGCTAAATTTAGAGAAAAATCCTCTACACATGGTATAGCTAGAATCCATGTTTTGTGGGTCCTTGATAGCGAAAAAACGAATGACGACAAAAAAAGAATATCCTTCTGCCTGTCCGTCCGTCCGTATGTGGACAAAGCTAGCGGTTAAACCGTTCAGCGGATTTTGTCCAAAATTGATATTCTCCAATCGATCTGGCTGATGTCGCGGCCCCTTGAATTAGAAATCGATATTTTAACTGCAATAGAGGAAATACAAGGAAGATCTATAGAGGCATTACCTTACTAAATTCGTCATACATCTAAAATTATTAACAGCAGATTTTACACTCTTCTAGACAATAAATTGTTAGAAGAACAAAGTGGATTTAGACAGGAAAGTGTATAGATAATGTATTCTCCATTAACTTGCTTCCAGAAGAGGGTAGAATTTAATCAGGAAACACACATCGCTTTTAAAGATTATGAGAAAGCATTGGACATGGTGCATCGATATACGATATGGAAAATAATGAATATAAAAGAAGCATTCCATCCATTTAATTGAAGTAATCAAATCTTTATACCACAGAACTATAAATGTGTTGGATTTAAATGGGAAATTATTCGAGGTATTCAAAATCAATCGAGGTGTTAGACAAGGTTGTAGCCTATGACCTTCTTCTTCTTTCTAGGGTTTTTATCCAGCCGACAGCCGATTACCCTTTGCGTCCCGATGGGACGCATATTCGACCATACACTAGACACCAACACACTTGCGGGCTCCTCTGATCTGGGGTTAGCAGAACGAGAGGCCCTCCTCGACAACACATACATGAAAGACAAGGGACAAACAACCATGCCCAAGGCGGGACTCGAACCCGCGACCCTTCGGACCGAAGCGTTGAGTCGGTACTCGCTCTTAGCCACCTCGGCCATCCAGGTCGGCAGCCTAACACCAAGTTTGTTTAATATTATATATTAACGACGTTCTGAGAGAATGGAATCAGTGTATTACAGATGGCATCGAAATAAACTACGAAACATCTCTAAGTACACTATTCTTTGCAGACGATCGGATAATTCTCCAAGAAAGTGAGGATCAGTTGCAGAGGGCTCTCTATAAAATGAATAACATGTAAACGTTATAACTTGAGAATCTCAACTCATGAAACCAAAGTAATGGCGTTTATAGGAAAACTTCCTATACGAAGTAAAACAATAAATAATAAAATTTTATTATTTATTATTCTATAATTATAGATCAAGTTAGCCATTTTAGATATTTAGAATGTGATATTACCATCAAAGGCTGCACTTTATTAGACAAAATAAAAAGTGAGGTAATCAGAGAAGAATTAGAAGTAATCCCATTAATAAATAAAGTACAAGAATACGGGACCCGATGCTCCCAACTTTTACACAGAATGAGTAGTAATATTCCAAAAGAAATATATCACTACAGACCTCATGGTAAAGGGGATGTCGGTCGTCCAAGATTCAGATGGTATGCTGAAGACGGAACAGGAATCTCTCCTAAACCTTGATGATATTTTAATTTTGTAGGGTACTTTACATGACGCTCCTGGAACATTTTCTAATTTTTTAAAAAATGGCCCCATTGTTTTTAAATTTTGTTGTTGGATAGTGTGAAGGACGTTTAAGAGAATGATGCAAGTTTATGTTCGTTGAAAACCCTGTTTTTTCAAAATTACAAAAGTTCAAAACTTTTTAGGAGTCTTCCTTCAACTAAAATATTAAAGATAGAGATTTTTCCATTAATGAAATCTGTTATTTAAAGATAGATTTTGAAATAAGGTCATGTACAATTTTTCGAAACTTTGAGAACTTTTCTCGTACTTTGCGTAAAAATACAGGCGGGAAAGTACGAGCTATTTTAGCACCTCTAGTTTTGAATTGTGTGTTATATGGTTATACTTTTAAAATAACTTACAAAGTATCACTCTGTTAACAGATAAATAGAAGGTGGCTAATTTATGACTTTAGTAGAATGGGAAAAGCGAGTTCCATTACTCCTTTAGTACGTATGTATAGAATTTGTTGCATTTGCGCATCTTGAACTCGCTATTGGGTATTAATTAAGAACACAAGAAAGAACAGAGAGCAAATGAAATCTTAAAATTGTAGCCACATTTTTCGCGAGAATAAATGTTTAAATTTTAAGTTTTAAATTTAAGATCGCATCAACATCTAGGTCATTAGTGACCACTATTGGAGTTAACGTTATGGTAACTGTGAAGATGAAACGAAATGGTGATGATAAGGGGTGCAAGGACAAACACAAATACAACCATGCCCGAGGCGGGACTCGAACCCGCGACCCTTCGGTCAGAGATCACTACGACACTACTGCCTAAGCGATCTCAAACACCGGGTCGGCGAGAATAAATGTTTACAATGCACACTTACCTTCTTCTGTAATGTTTGTAGAGATTTGGATGGGTTTTCGCAGAATATAATATCATAACTCAGTCGGAAATGTATAATCGCAAGATACGTGGAACGGACTGTGAGTTAGTCGATGACGAAAGTATGAGTAGTACTAAGTTATTCCCTGTGATTTCAATTATCTCATGTGATGTCTCTTCTTCTATATTTCAAATTTATCTCTTTTTAACGTTTCAAATATTTTGTACACGGTACTGTGTTTGCATGGGTGTTGTGGACGGCATGTACTTGGCAGTGTTTTCCGTTGTTCTGAATGAAATATGTAATTCTGATATTTTTTATACAACTAACCTTCTTATTGAGAAGTACCTCAGCTTTCGCGAGGAAGATCTGCAAAAACGATTCCTGATTATAATTACATGCTTGTCAACTGCATCATTGGGTAGAACATTTAACATATATTTGCTGAGTTCTACCTTGATACGCTTGCATCGAGTATCAAGCGATCAAGCGATACGCTTGCATCGAGTTCTATAACTGAAAATGTACCGTGAATGGTCAATATTTATCTAAAGTTATACATATCGTAATAATAATAATAATAATAATAATAATAATAATAATAATAATAATAATAATAATGTAATTAGATCTTTTTGACCGTTTAGATAATAATGTGTAGGCAGAAAAGAATGGTAACCCAATTTAAATATTGATTCGTGCATAAATTGAGAATTAAACTTTAAAAATACAATTATTACATGTAGAAAATGCAGGTTACATAATAAATATAATATTAGAATTCGTTAGTCGAGTTTCGTTGAAGGGAAATCCCCCGGGAAGCAAGAAACAAGAATGCGTGACTTGTAAATGTAGATGCTAAGCTTCCGCCGTTACGCTGCCTAAGCACAGCTCGCCCCGATGTCTTAGCCATCTTGATAAACCTTGAAACGAATGTTTTGCAGCTGAATCGCTTTGTAAGATGGTGATGTGACCCGATCTAGTTCCGCACGTGTATTAAATAACAATTCGTCCAATTGCCTTGTTTTGAAACACAGTAGATAAGTACCGTTTGAAACTTCGAGCTGACAGAATATTTTCAGTGCACAACTCATCACTTTCCTCCTTCCCATGTTATGTTCCGCCTGTACTTTCTACTTGAGAAACACCTGCTAGACGGTCTGTTGTGTTTGCTGCATACATGAAACTACAGTTGACTCCAGTTATAGTGAACTTCAGGGGACTAACATTTTAGGTTCACTTTATCCGATGTCAAAATTAAATAATTTTTTCCATAACGATTGATTTTATTATTTAACAGATAAAGCAAAATATATTAAGAGCACAAACTGAAAATTTCAATATCTTTATTTGTTCTTAAAATATCAATTATTTTCAATTGTTTGCTTCGTACTTTTCAGTAATTTCTCTAAATCCTTCTCCAGAGTTCCTGCTCTCTCCTTACATGATTCTGCACTGTTGGAACACAGTCTCACTCTCCGAAGGCCCTTTTTAGTCTAATAACATACGAGACGCTTTTGTTAGCGGGATGGCGCAAGTGGCTATTGAAACCGATAACTTTTCTGCTCGGCACAGCCGATATCGCCAGGCTATGGCAGTCGCGTACTTCCTGTCGCCTACGTAGAACTCAACGCGTTTTATCTCGTGGAATATCAAGTAACACTAATATTGAAACTGAAGCAAGCAATGACCCGTCGCCACCTTCAGTTGTAGCACATGCAGGACCCGACCTTTGATTCTTCAGTGAAACTGAGTGGCATAAGGTCATCGGTAAGGTGCACATTTGGGCCTGCTACATTCACCTCAGAGGAGACTTCATCGATTATGACCTTTGACCGATATTTTTTTCAAGCTGCCTAGTGTTGGAATTTGTGGTACTGAGGCGATGTATTCTTTCCCAAGAGGGAATTAATTTCCAGGTCGTTGTATTTCCTATAACCGAGATTCACTATAACCGACGTTCAGAGTTCACTATAACCGAATCTTCTTATGCTTATTTGTATTGTAAGTGAAAGGACCAGTGACTTAAGTTTACGGAGGGTTCACTATATCCAAGTTCACTATAATCGGAGTCGACTGTACCTACCTACACGGGAAAGAATCGTGTCCTTTCCTTTGAATGTGAGCGGCAAGATATTCCTTTTTTAAATATCTTAAATAAAAATTATGTCGGGTGAAAATCCACTTTCCAAAGTCTAAAGAACTGTCCAAAAAGCAAACAAAATATTATGGATTATTAATTAAAATTACTTTTAGTCTAACTAGTCTAGTACGTACTTTTAGTCTTACTACTTAGTAAGTACTTAAGTAATCTTCTGAAGACTCCACCATGCGCTGTGAATGATGTGGAATAAACCGTCAGGACCCTCATAATGAGAAAATTCTTTGATTCCGTTTCATTGCTGATGCAGTCTTCACGTTATCGTACGCATATCCCACGGTGTAAGGCGATCATCCACCCATTTTGCTCATTAGGACTGAAGATCGAAACGTTTGCGCGTGTGATTACAGAGAAGGCTCGCGAACAATAAAATTCAGGGTAGGCAACACGAATTGCAGAACAGTGGCGGATCCAGGAGGCAATACTCTCCTCGTTCCAATATTCTTTGTACCTTTACTGAATTTATGTAAAAAAAAATTCTCACTGACATGTTTCTGTCATAGGTCACAACAGTTACCTTATAATGACACGGGCTAATTGACTGTTAACTCAGGAAAGGGGGTTGAGCAACTCCCTGAGAGCGATTGGGACTTCTACAACCTAAGATCTTGACATCCAAGTGAAACTCACTCACTAACACTTAACCTAATTTATTATGATTCATTACATGTGCACACATGATGACTCGATGGGCGTGCCGTATGCAGACTCTTGTGGGAAACAAGACGCCATCCTCGATCGCAGGGATCGGCCTACCCGCAGCGACCATCCTGTTGAGCTGGGCCAGCCATGGGCGCAATCCGCAGGCGGCAGAGTGTCACACTGCAGATATCCGGTCTTACAAGTCCTGCACTTGTTTGCGCACTTCGCATAACGTAACCCAATTCTCAAATACTTTTGCACAATCAATAATTGAGTACTGTAGCAACACATTGATTGCAACAATTTTCACAGATTCTTAAGAATGATTCCTATTCAACCCGCGCAGATATCTTTCCAAGAAAACGAATTTATTTTACAAATTAAGAGATCAAAGGTCACTTTTTCTTGAAGAAATGTATGTGGTAAAGGGCGAACTGTGAGTCCCCCTCCCCCTGAAGTACTGAAGGTAATTCGCATTAAAAGGAAAATATGTAGGATCAGTGGATGCAATAATCTTGAAATTTGACTGATTTGCTGGATTTAAGAGAAATGTTCTGGCTGGTTGATTTATCCCCAAAAGTCTGTTTTGTTTTTAGATCGCCAAATAAGATAAAAGACATATTTAACTTGAAAATGTATTGAAAACGTGTTGCAGTCATTTGTTTATTAGGCGGCTTATGTGCTGAAATTATTATTACATTATTATCACTTTCAAAATTAATTGTTACTGCTATTATTTCTAGCCTTAGTGTTAATGCAAAAGATGATGTCCAGTCACCTTGAACTGTGAAAGATTCGGAAGACATTAAATGAGTTTCGGTTAAGCATGCTATGTCAATCTCGTGTGAAACCAGAAAATATTTTAATTCAGAATGTTTATTGAGAAGATCTCGACAGTTAGTTTTAAAAATGTTAGATTCTTAAAACATGGTGCTTTACACACGATTCCGGAAAATAGAGATAATAATTGAGGTTTTGATAGTTTCAATTAAAGTAGAGAAAAACGATTTAATTAAATGATTAAAGATGTTAACCATGTGGATAGTTGGGAACTCACTTAGGTTAAAATTCCCATTAGAATTGTTAGCTGAACTATTTGATGGAGCATTATTAACATTGAGGTAGGAGGGGAATTTTGTGGATGAGTTGAGAGATGAAAATTAGGAATAATAATAATAATAATAATTATTATTATTATTATTATTATTATTATTATTATTATTATTATTGGCTGAAGATGGATTTTTTGTTCCCTTACCGTTTTGGTTTAGTTTAGATTTTACATTTTTGTCATAGTATGAACAAACACAATCTAAATTTGCTCTGTGACCATTTGTTTTGCAATTAATGCATACTGGTATAAAGTTACTGGGGTTCTTACAGTCTTTAATGAAATGATTGTCAGTACAAATAGCACAGTGATTTTTTTCTATTGCAATAGTTTTTGGTGTTATTATAGTCTTGGCATCTTGAACATCGAACTGGCCGTGGGTGACGTTTTCGCTGTTCGACACGAACAACTGCATGGCACAATCTAATTTTATTATACATTGCCACCTATTTTCTTTCACAATTACCACAGAAATTACAGGCTTTGGCTGATCTTCTTTATTATGAAGTCTCTTCACTTTCACCACTTGAAAGTTTTTCGATATAAGTTATGCGAGAATTTGAATAAAGGATTGATGAATAGGATTTATTAGAAAAAATATATTTTTGGATAATGGGTCTGCATAAGTATGGAAGAATTTGTTGTGAGTATTTAGTACATTCACTAACAGTCCGTAGTATTCATTGTATTCGGTTTGAATTTTATCCTTGCCAAATTTTAACTCGGTAGAAAATTAACTTTTTAGGGTTTTTAAGAAATCGTAACTTCCGATGAGATTGTCAATGTTATACACAAAAACTGGGGGAGGGATCGTATTGATTTTCTCACAGTCTTTGAGATTTTGTAAGGGGCTACAACTATTGCTAGTGGGAATTGAATATTCAGAGCTGGCTCATTTGAGTCACTGTTACTGCGCTGTCTCTAGGACGAATGAACTACAGGTGAAGGAATATTCGTGAATGTACTTGACTGAGAAGTTAATATACCGTCACTAACTGTTCAAGCAGAGTTAATATTTCCGTTGGAGGACGTTCCACTTTGTAGATACAATTCTGCACCAGTTGAGACGTGATATTGGCCATTTGCATGGGGATCCATGTTCTGTGACTCCATGCACTGGCCCAAGCCAGTCTTCAAGTTTTAATAACTAGAGACCCGACTTCATGCACTGGCCCACGCCAGCGCATGAAGTCGGGTCTGTAGTTATTTTAACTTCAAGACTTATGACACTTTGCTACACATTGACACTTATCACACACACACACATACACACACACAACACTGAATAGTTTGAAAATATAGTTTACACAATCACAGACAAAAGGCAGAACGACACTTTGCACTTTGAAGACCGAGCCTTGACTGGTTTGGTCTCTCCGGTGTTAACGAAAACCACTGCTGAAAACGAAGTAAAAGAAAGAGCTTTAAAGCGCACATAGGCCATTCAAAACGAAAATCACTAAAAACTGACATTCGCCCTTCTTACACCAAGCCACAAAATTATTTGTTTGCATATTTCTCGACAGTACGATGTACAGTCGTACTCAAAGCAGGAGCATTTTATCTATTGTCCAAAAATTGCCGTCTATTAATATCGTTAAGCCAGAAAAATGTGTAGGGTCTACGTAATATTACGTACAGTCCAAGTATTAACATAAATACAGATTTAAATTTGAAAATATAAAGAACAAATAATCCTCGAAGTATTAATTTAAATATGAAATGAAAAAATACATTTACAGAGAAAAAACTGTTTGGCAGCCTAGTGTAGCGTCATAGACTTGACTCCTGCTCCGAGAGACAAGTTGCAAGGTATAGAATGAGGAGCCAAAAATAGGCTCCCGAACAAACCAACCCTTCAGGGAAAGTCCAAAGGAGAGGGCTTGGGTGCCGGGTGCAAATTGCAACGGAAAAGCAGGCGCCTCAAGACGAGTGCGTGGGAAAGATGACGCAGGAAGTCATGTGACTCGGCATATATAAGGGAGTGACAAAAGCCTGGGTTGGGTAACATTTCTGGTTTCCTCGCGGCACAACACCGCAAAACTTGTCCGGCCAAGTCTGGCGCGGAAGTGCTGTAGGCACGTGTAGGTGTTCGAGTCTCGAGCACTGTGAAGTATGCTTGATACTTCGGGGCAGATTGTCTGCCGAGGCACACCAGGTGCCATTTGCGATTGCCGAGTTGGCTAAACGCAGGCGCGGCCGCAAGGCGCGTGTTGGGAGAGGGGGGCTGCTGCAGGTAGCTCCGACAAACACCTTAGAGTGAGGTCTGTAAATAGTGTACATAATTTATTGTAAATAAATTGTAAATACCCACTCGTGTCTGTTCCTTTGTGGTGTAGATCCCTACTCACGACGTTACACTAGTAATTACGGCCGATTATGTTTGGCTCACTTCCAGGAACACGATTTTGTTAGAACTTCTTTATTGTGGGTACATTTGCAGAAATTCGCAGTTCCATCGAAATTTCCAGCTTTTTCACGGCACCTAAGGAAAGGAAGTTGTTGAAGAATACTTATTTATTGGTTTCACAGACATGTTTTGGACCCACCAATTTGGCGGACTGGTTTCACTTGCTGAACACGGAAGAGGTTGGTAACGGCACCTCCATGTATTCATAGCTCCTTGATTGGTAACACTTCCTGTTCGTCTTCAGGCAAGTTGCGACACATTCGTGCTGGGGCGCAAGTACGGATTTGTTTGTTAGCGGATAGTTTGGTTTCCTCTTAGTGTATGGTTTTGTAATTATTTTTCATCGTAGCAAAAAGTATTCGGACATAAAGATAACCAAAACATAGAATATGAACGTTAATAATGGGTGTAATTGCTCATAGAATTTTCTAAATAATTAAAAGAACTAAATAAATGAAAATAAGGTTCAGAGATGATCATAAATTGAGATCAAAATCAACATTTTCTTTAAAAAATGTTGCATAAGAACAGAGTTGGAAAGAAATAGATGAAAGTTATTTTTTCCATATTATTCTGCAACTAAATAATTAAATATACAGATTTACTATACAATACCTATACAATATCATGAAAATCGCAATTTCTTTCATGTTTGTTTTTATCAAAATTGTAGTTTTTTCTTAATTTTGAATCGTATAGTTTGAGAGACGGCTGAAATGTGCGCAGGATAATAAATTGCAAAATTACGTAACAAGTCGGAGAAAATAAGAAGTGTTGTATCACCTACTTTTAAAGAATTCTTTTGGTTACTGCTTGGCTTCTAACGAATACATGTGCATAATACGAATACATACGTGCTCGGGAGGCAGAAGATAATCATTTGAAACTAACATCTTCGGGTTGTCGAGATTATGAAAGCGAGTTGGTAGATCCTGGCACAAACATTGATTGTTTTGAGATGGCAATGTATGATGTGAACATTTCAAATCATTTCCTTGGAATGAGTTGAAAAAGGTCTACACATAAGAACTTTATTTCGAAAGTATGATTACTTTTGGAATAAAGTACAATTTACAATGCACTTTTCAAACATCTTTATAAGAAAACGCCGTTTGTAGTCTTAGAGATTTGTGGACTGCTACTGTCTTCATTTATATATTACTACTGTTACCGTTTGTAGACAATTCATACCTTAAGAAAATACACCTTGTGTATATTGTGAAACCAATCATTTATAGTTTGCAATTCCCTCATAATTATTTTCAGAAATGTCGACATTTGTAAACTGTTGGAAATCGCATACCCGCTAAAATGCTGCGAAATCTTACCAAACTGTTCGTCGTGCGTAAACAAAATAATATTTGGCTTTTATAACATGGCAAGTGAGGTTCTTGCCTTCACGCTGTAATATGGCACGCCTTTTCGCGTCTCTCTCTCCCGTGTCGCTAGTCGCTTGATCAGCGGCATTGCTTGATATGGTCGCCATCCTGCATCATGTAGTTGCACGACCGAGGAAGAAATGACATTTCATGATGAAGACAGGTCCTCACGTGCCATGTTATAAAAATCGAAGTATACGTCACTGAATACACTGAGATTGTCCAGGTTGGGGTGAATCCACGTCGAGATGAGATATTTGAATATGGAAACGCGGTAACTGAGATGTAAAGCCCTGAAAATGTTTCAGCGGCAGATAGGAACTGCAACCTGCCGAGATACAGCACACATTACACTTTGACATCATTTAACATGGTGGACAATTATCCGACAAAAAAGGGTTTATTCGTTATAACATTTATGTTCGTCCACGCCAGTTGAATGACTGTTTTCCTCACAATACAAAATTATTATACATTAACAGTATTTTGAGTATTTGATGTATTTTAAATATTTATGTATTTAGCACATCAATTCCGAATGTTTTGTATATGCATTTAAATACTTATAAAGCATTTTTGTGAAGTATTTAAATACTAAATTTAAAGTACTGTCCCTTACTCTGACGGGACTAATAATCTCAGTAGTAAATGATGCGTCCGAAATCACGCCAAGCCTATTATCGACAAATTTCTATGAAAAAATTTCGTGATAACGAATAGTGTCGGCAAAGATTGTCCGCCAGAAAATATTATTAAACAGGAACACTGTTACTTTACCAAATTGCTAATATTGAATTCTACTTACACGTGGTAGTAAATGGTGCGGCGTTAACATATACATCATGTAAAGGACTTTGAAGCGTTGTTTCGTCGTATGTATTTATTTTGGCATAATGCTTCTTCGGCCGCATTGCGACCATCTAAAGTGCTACAAAATAATGATAATAATATTATATTACATATATTACATTTTATTACGTACTTTTTGTAGTTGGAAATTCAATTCAAAATATACAATAAATTTAAAATTGCATTTGATTTCTTACTCCACTGAGTCATTGTCTTGTTAACAGAAGTACATCTCTGTTACTGAAAGGAACGTGATTATAACACATTTCATTGTCACTGAGTCACAGTGTCTTCAGATCATAATTCTCAATAAAATTAAGTTGATTGACTTACGAGTACAACAATGATTTGATGTGCATATAGTAGACCTACTAACTGAGAAAAGAAAAATCTAACTTCAATGTGTTTATGTTACGAGATATCAAGGGGTGAGCACAACTGCTCATCAGTAAAAAATTAAATTAAAGATCTATTTATCACACAAAACGTTCAGAAATGTACCTGGCGTGGTGCTTTATTATTATGTCAGTAACAAGGGAAAAAAAAGTTACACCATTCATTATTTTATTTACGGAAGTACGAAAATAATTTTAAAAAAGAGATAGAGGGCAAAAATGGACTATACTTTGTATGTATGTATATGTGTGTGTGTGTGTATATATATATATATATATATATATATATATATATATTGAAACGCACCGCGTTTCCACCCAAAGAAACGGTGACATCAAGCAAGAACGCGGCAGAACGGTTGCAAGAGGGCGCTCGTTAGCCACGAAAAAACGGTTACGGGCGGCGAGGTGTCGTCGGTTGGCCGACCGTGGGAACGAGGCCGCGAGGAGTGAGTGTCTGGCTGGCCGCCGGCGAGGAAGGACGTATCTGGGGCTGCTCCGCGATCGAAAAGCAAACTAGTATCGCGAACGAACGAGTGCAGAAAGATTAATTGACGGACAATTTGTGCGTGATAACAATCAATAGTCGATCGGACATATTGCCAAAGTGATAGCTGCTATTTGGAGTAACACAGATCAAAAGACGTCGAGTGGATCGGAGAATTGGAAAGGAGACGTACTTCGGAAGCGCAGCGCCTCACCTCGGCTGGTCCCAAGTGAAACGACCCCGGCAAGCAGCGAAGGAACGCGAGGCAACCCGAGGGTCCCCGAAGCCGCCGACGCTCGTAGTGGAAGAAGTAACGGTAAATATTTCTTCGATCGATAAGATCGAGAGACTAACAGTGATTCTGGGTTACATGAAAGAAAATGGTAGAGACCACCATAGATATTGTATCATTAGTGATTTGTATAGAATTAATAAATAGTTCAGTTTATTTTGTTCACGGAACAGTGGTGTTTGATTAATAACCCCGAGCCCATTCACGAGAAAGAACACCTGTCCCTTTACAAATAAATTTACTGAGAACAAGCCGGCCTACCCGGTACGTCACAATATATATATATATATATATATATATATATATATATATATATATATATATCTGTGTGTGTATATATATCTCTCTCTCTCTCTCTCTCTCTCTCTCTCTCTCTCTCTCTCTCTCTCTCACGCACACACACACACACGTATAAACACACACACTCTCTAGTCTTGCTTCTAATATACACACACACACGCACACGCAAGCACATGATCATATACTGCCCAGATTACCTCCGTGTGCGTGCTTGTGCATGCGAAATCGACCGAATGGGCCATCGCCCGAGTTCGTCTGTCGGTGCAAACCCTTTCGTGCGTCCTTCTATCGTAAAGACACAGTGGAGCGTGGGGTGAATGCCACCCTAGGCAGGGGCACTGGAAACGAGGGCAGAGGGAAGTATCCGCAGCAGCAGTCGATTGATAGATTGGTGATTCTGCTCGCGGCAACTGCTGTCATTAGTACCGTACGTGTAGAGTATGTTTTATCTCCGGCGGTGATCCTACCCCGCTGGATGGTGAGATCCGACCCGGATCGGCTACCAGGCATATCCCCAACCACGTATCTCTCACCAGCGAGGCACTGCCTCGGCCGAGACAAGCTCTAAGCTTCCGATCTGTCTCCCGGCATGTGAGGTAGTGTGTGTGTGAAAGAAGTGTTAGAATAGGGCAAGGAAGAGGAAGGAATGTTCACGCGCGGTCCGTGGCCTATTGTTAGGGTACTGCTACGGCATTCGCTCCGCGTTGAATGGAGAAACTACGGGAGTGGTTATAGAAGGATTTGCTTAAGAATGAGCCAAAGTGACAGTTCGCTAAACTAGTGAACATCATGTAATTCAGAGAGGAATCCCTCTGCCGCGACAGCTGTTCGGCCATATCTCTTCACAAGTGTTTATGGCTCCTGTGAAAGCATCCCTATGCAGACGTTTTTAAGAATTTCGCTTAAGTATATGCACGTTCGCGATTCCGGGAAATATTTAAATTTAATTACATATATGCAAATCTCATAACACGCACTCACAATCAATAAAAGAAAACTGCTACGAATGTAAGTGCTCTCAATAACAGTTCAACATACATTAGCATAATAGTCGGAAACAAGTGATCAGTACTCATTTCACATTCAAGCCTTGGATTTAAAATACTTGTATACATACTATTTATACATAAAAAGTAAATTAAATGTAATGTTTATAGAAAAAAAATTACAGAAGAGCACTTAAACACTGCACTTCCTAAATTCAGCTATTTCTCGTGGCGCACTATATTTTTGTCGGACGAGGACATCCTAAAAGGAAGCGTCGAAGCCATTCACAAGTTAGCCAACTGCAAACGAACGAATGCAGGAAGGAAATCTACGGACACAACAACCCCAGAACCTTCAGTTATGTTGCCAGCACGAGCTGTCACTTTGGTTCATTCTTAGGAAAATCCTTGTGTATTAAGTGAGCTACAAAAGCATTTAGGGCGGTGAATGTAAAGAGGAGAAGGGACTACTTTGTCAAGACCAAGAACAAGTGAACGTCATGCAGGGCGATCACATCGCAAAAGATAGTGATGAACCCTTCTACAAATGAGCGAACAGGAAGCGAACGCACTGACAAAATGAGTGCATGCACGTAACCTGCACCGGTAGCTCAGTGCATCAACTGATGCCGCTGCAGCGCCTCTGATATATTGATTCTATCTGGGATTAGGCCCTTAATACGACTTACTATCGCCGTTTATGAGTAGACATAGTTCTCCGCTCCAGAGGAGGTTCGAACCGGGCGCAGATTGGAGAGCGCGGTTGTAGCGTCGTGTCGCTAAAAACCAGCGTGGACACGCGGCGTGATGTGCACCGGATGCGTAGACAGAGGCAGAAGCGATGATGCACGTGGTTTTTATGACTGGGTGTGCGCATCTCTAAGGCGGAGGCAATGGAGGCGGCGGGCAGCGTCGTGAGGGCTATTTAAGGGCCGTGAGAACAATAGCTCTTTCTTCTTTAAGATCCTGGCAGCGGCAGCGTAGGCCGTCCGTGAGAGGTGCCAGCGTGCACACGGCGAAGGAGCCGGCAGTTATTGTCGTGACTAGTGAGACATGTAGTCGATCTCAGGGCAGGCGGTACTACGCACGGCGAAACATTATGTAGTATGTTGCGGTGTGGTAGCCGTTGTATTTAGATATCTTTTCGACGATCTTTCGTCGGTATTCGCCTGCGTTGAGAGACACAGAGTTAAATACTCGTGCTAGGTAGTACGCGGGAATAGTGCGTCGTTCATTCCTGTTGTCGATCCAGTCTTGAGGAATGTGTTGTCCAATGGGCGGGGTGACACAAGCCCATGTCGTGTGGATGTTGTTGGTTGGCTCTTTAATGAGTTGGTATGAGAATACTATGGATTGACCGAATAGGCCGAGAGCTTCGTTGGTGAGAGACTCAGATCGTAGTTCCGAATTCACGGTTCTAACAAGCGGGTCGTCGTTGTCGATGAGACGGGAGATGATCGCTTGGGCCGGCGAACCTGCTTCAGCTAGTTCAGCAAAGTTTGTGGCCGTGACTTTGAAAGTCTCAGTGTTTGCAATCACAGCGGAGACAGCTTTAAGGAGCTGCATGTTGAATCCCGTGTTTGCCGGATAATATAGAAACTCGTCCGGGGTGATGCCAGCAGAGTCCGTGATGGCGGTAGCCTCTTGTCTGGGGGCACGTACTGCTCTGAATCCTAGTAGATTCGGGTTGGCGGTGAAGCCTTCGGTACGAAGGGTGGTAGCCACTGAGGTAATGGCCGAGCTGGGTTGATGCTAGCTCTTATCATTCCAACTGACACGCCGATGGCTGGTATCTCTTCGTAGAGATTGTGAGTGTCAGCGTTGATTGGGCCGTGAAGGCCGGGAATGGTGTCGATTACCTGAGTCGGTAGTGGTGGGAACGTCGAATATAGGTGTTGGCCTGTTTCGGTCATTGTGTTACCAATGCCAGAGATGAACAGGCGGAGAGATTCCGGTAGGTTAAATGACATTGAAGATGTCATTGAAAGGAGCGTTTCCTCAACTTGGGTAAGGGCTTGCTGATTCTTCGCTTTGAGGTGGATGATCCTTAGCCAGAGCATGCTGGTGGAGTAGTAAAGACTTCCGGTGTCCACTGCTTGTTCAGGTTAGCATCATCGATGAGTAAGTTTTGGAACGTATTCCTACTTATCTCATTGGTGGCAGCCAGTGTAGGCGCCTGTGTGGTTTGCAGGTTGACCTCGCGGACGGACATGTCCTCTTGGAACTCGTTGTAAGCAAAAGGAGACTTATCTGGTATGTCTTCCCTTTTGACAGGTGGTTGGGTGGCTCTTGAGCCAGGAGGCAACTTTGCGGTACAGGCATGCAGGTGGAGTAGTAGTCAAAGACTTCCGGTGTCCACTGCTTGTTCAGGTTAGCATCATCGATGAGTAAGTTTTGGAACGTATTCCTACTTATCTCATTGGTGGCAGCCAGTGTAGGCGCCTGTGTGGTTTGCAGGTTGACCTCGCGGACGGACATGTCCTCTTGGAACACGTTGTCAGCAAAAGGAGACTTATCTGGTATGTCTTCCCTTTTGACAGGTGGTTGGGTGGCTCTTGAGCCAGGAGGCAACTTTGCGGGTACAGGCATGCAGGTGGAGTAGTAGTCAAAGACTTCCGGTGTCCACTGCTTGTTCAGGTTAGCATCATCGATGAGTAAGTTTTGGAACGTATTCCTACTTATCTCATTGGTGGCAGCCAGTGTAGGCGCCTGTGTGGTTTGCAGGTTGACCTCGGACGGACATGTCCTCTTGGAACACGTTGTCAGCAAAAGGAGACTTATCTGGTATGTCTTCCCTTTTGACAGGTGGTTGGGTGGCTCTTGAGCCAGGAGGCAACTTTGCGGGTACAGGCATGCAGGTGGAGTAGTAGTCAAAGACTTCCGGTGTCCACTGCTTGTTCAGGTTAGCATCATCGATGAGTAAGTTTTGGAACGTATTCCTACTTATCTCATTGGTGGCAGCCAGTGTAGGCGCCTGTGTGGTTTGCAGGTTGACCTCGCGGACGGACATGTCCTCTTGGAACTCGTTGTAAGCAAAAGGAGACTTATCTGGTATGTCTTCCCTTTTGACAGGTGGTTGGGTGGCTCTTGAGCCAGGAGGCAACTTTGCGGGTACAGGCATGCAGGTGGAGTAGTAGTCAAAGACTTCCGGTGTCCACTGCTTGTTCAGGTTAGCATCATCGATGAGTAAGTTTTGGAACGTATTCCTACTTATCTCATTGGTGGCAGCCAGTGTAGGCGCCTGTGTGGTTTGCAGGTTGACCTCGCGGACGGACATGTCCTCTTGGAACCAGGGACCGAATACCGAAATAATAGCGGTAAAGGTATTTATACCGGTATTCTCTCATCAAAATACCGGTATTTTCATAAGAAAATACCGGTATTTCAGTAGAATCATACAGGTATTTGGGGGAAATTCATTGTGATATTTTCCGCTGAAATGACTCAGAGGAAACAACTACACACGGCTGAGTTTCTGACCGGAAGGTCCTAGGGTTCGAGTCGCGAGGGTGGCGGATTTTCGTCACTTATTATAGCTAGGTCGAGTTCTGCCGTTGACTGGGTAGTCGAGTTATGTCGTCAGACGGAGAGGCCAGCCAACGGTCTTTCGCAGACGTCAACACGAGCTCGTTCGCTGACCTTGGACCTCACGTCCGGGCGCAGAGCTTGGCGACACGTGATAGAGTGTTGAAAATTTATCGAATTTCTCCGTATAAATCTTGTCCTTTCTAGTAGCGATAAAAAATGGAGAAACATGTCTTCTTATCCATAAATGAGTCTTCCCACGCATACCAAACTTCCTTCTTGCATGACTGTGTTTATCACTAAATACGATTATTTGCTTAAATTTGATCGTATCACTAACATTCCCGAAAATAATTTTTTCAGTTGGCCCAGTTTCCTTATTCTGCACCATAATTATAACTAAAACAATATTAAAAATTGACATTGAACGCTAATAGACATATTAACTATTCTTACGCGAGGAAACAGATGCGTTATGTTTAATTCAAAATTAATGATTGAAGCATGTTTAATTAATTTTTTAAAAATTTTAAAATTAAAATTAAATTTTAAATGTTTGTTAAATTTAAATTAATTTATCATTTTGTTTGTTAATTTATAAATTTAATTCAATTAAATGTTAATTTTAATTGAAAAGTAAAAATGTTAATATTAATAAACTCTTTTTTATTAATTAATAATGTTAGTATATATTTCTTATTATTAAGGAAGAAACACTCTTCTCGAAGTGGCCTCCAAATGCATTTTACAATGTAAGCTACCCGCGTAGAAGGGAACCCTTGCCCACATGCAATGTTAATAGCTAATAATAATAGTAATAAAAGTAATAATAATAATAATAATAACATAATAATTTACTTTTATTACAAATTTCTCAATATTTGCAGTTAATGTCAAAATATATTAAACCCTTAATATAAACTAGGAAAATAACATTTTATTTTAGCCCTATTTATTAATGTATAATTAAGATTTAATTGTGAAATGAAGTAAAAGGAAATCATTTTTTGACAAAAACAAAACTGGGCCTGGCCTGAAAGCCTGAGCGTTCGTGATTATCTCAAGGTGTCAACGCTTCCTCAGTTCGCCGAAGGAGGGGCGGGGAGGGAAGAAACGGTCCTACGCCTACAGCACGGCGCATACGTTGACAGCCTCTCCATGTGCGAAATACAAAGACAGACTTAGGTCATCTCTCAGGTCAGATGGGAAATAGCTCGATGAAGGACACTAAGAAAAGTTTCTCTTCAATGGAACCAATAATTATTATTTCTTTTTTTATAAATGATATTTGATTAATAAACATTTTGTGAGATATTATTAACTAAAGCAACCTATTTTGTCAACATGTATGAATGGAAAGCTATATTTCTTCATTGAAAATACCGGTATAATACCGGTATAACCTTTATGGACGTCCATACCGGTATAGACGTCCTATAGAGGTATTTTACCGGTATAAATGAATAAAGGTATTTAAAAAAGGTATGGAAAAATACCGGTATTATACCGGTATTTTTTACCGGTATTCAATACCTTTTCGGTCCCTGCTTGGAACACGTTGTCAGCAAAAGGAGACTTATCTGGTATGTCTTCCCTTTTGACAGGTGGTTGGGTGGCTCTTGAGCCAGGAGGCAACTTTGGGTACAGGCATGCAGGTGGAGTAGTAGTCAAAGACTTCCGGTGTCCACTGCTTGTTCAGGTTAGCATCATCGATGAGTAAGTTTTGGAACGTATTCCTACTTATCTCATTGGTGGCAGCCAGTGTAGGCGCCTGTGTGGTTTGCAGGTTGACCTCGCGGACGGACATGTCCTCTTGGAACTCGTTGTAAGCAAAAGGAGACTTATCTGGTATGTCTTCCCTTTTGACAGGTGGTTGGGTGGCTCTTGAGCCAGGAGGCAACTTTGCGGGTACAGGCATGCAGGTGGAGTAGTAGTCAAAGACTTCCGGTGTCCACTGCTTGTTCAGGTTAGCATCATCGATGAGTAAGTTTTGGAACGTATTCCTACTTATCTCATTGGTGGCAGCCAGTGTAGGCGCCTGTGGTTTGCAGGTTGACCTCGCGGACGGACATGTCCTCTTGAACACGTTGTCAGCAAAGGAGACTTATCTGGTATGTCTTCCTTTGACAGGTGGTTGGTGGCTCTTGAGCCAGGAGGCAACTTTGCAGGTACAGGCATGCAGGTGGAGTAGTAGTCAAAGACTTCCGGTGTCCACTGCTTGTTCAGGTTAGCATCATCGATGAGTAAGTTTTGGAACGTATTCCTACTTATCTCATTGGTGGCAGCCAGTGTAGGCGCCTGTGTGGTTTGCAGGTTGACCTCGCGGACGGACATGTCCTCTTGGAACACGTTGTCAGCAAAAGGAGACTTATCTGGTATGTCTTCCCTTTTGACAGGTGGTTGGGTGGCTCTTGAGCCAGGAGGCAACTTTGCGGGTACAGGCATGCAGGTGGAGTAGTAGTCAAAGACTTCCGGTGTCCACTGCTTGTTCAGGTTAGCATCATCGATGAGTAAGTTTTGGAACGTATTCCACTTATCTCATTGGTGGCAGCCAGTGTAGGCGCCTGTGTGGTTTGCAGGTTGACCTCTGGACGGACATGTCCTCTTGGAACACGTTGTCAGCAAAGGAGACTTATCTGGTATAGTCTTCCTTTGACAGGTGGTTGGTGGCTCTTGAGCCAGGAGGCAACTTTGCGGGTACAGGCATGCAGGTGGAGTAGTAGTCAAAGACTTCCGGTGTCCACTGCTTGTTCAGGTTAGCATCATCGATGAGTAAGTTTTGGAACGTATTCCTACTTATCTCATTGGTGGCAGCCAGTGTAGGCGCCTGTGTGGTTTGCAGGTTGACCTCGCGGACGGACATGTCCTCTTGGAACACGTTGTCAGCAAAAGGAGACTTATCTGGTATGTCTTCCCTTTTGACAGGTGGTTGGGTGGCTCTTGAGCCAGGAGGCAACTTTGCGGGTACAGGCCCTGGTTTGCCTTTCTGCTGCTTGGGAGCCGCATTAGGCGGGGCGGCTTGGCCGGGGGGGATGCCATCTCGTTGTTTGCGCGGGTTGAATGCGCGGGGGTCCTTCTGATTCTCCGGTTATCCCAAATAAACACGCTGATTTTGGTCAGAGATGGTTAAATTGTCGGTTAGAGGACAGATAGGTTTGTGTAGAGAGGGAGTTGAATTAGTTTTAAGCACAAGGCGTAAAATTAATTTGCGGTTGTAAATATCTCTCCTAGCAGTGGGGTCTATTTAGTTAGTTAATTGTATATAGTGCATTGGTAATTTGTGACTACGGTCTAAATTGTGAATAAACCTGCTTTTATTACAACCCACTCTCGTCTCTGTTTTGATTACACCCGTATGACGCCACACGGTGAACTGTGGGATGGGTTGACAAGTGAAGCCCCCTCCGACTTGGACGGGAAGACTTCTTGGCACGTTTCAACTAGGGTGAATGCCACCCTAGGCAGGGCACTGGAAACGAGGGCCGAGGGAAGTATCCGCAGCAGCAGTCGATTGATAGATGAAATATAAAGAGCAAAAAGTACTGTTTTCCTATTGCATTTTATCATAATATAAAACGGTTAATAAAATTTATTTTAGACTGAGGTCTCAAAGCAGTATTTATCTCTATTGTATTTAAACGGAATAAAACCAATGACTAATAATCATAAATTTGTTCTGATGCATATTTATGTGTTTGTTTCGTATCCAACTCTCATACATATAAACATTGCCAGAGACTTGGAAATAAATAGAGGTGGTAATATTTGACCCCTGCAGGGTAACATTACCACTTTTTTTGCTTTAAAAAGAGGTTTAAATGCAACACGCTTTTGAAGCAACAAAGTAGAACTTCAAAAAGGAACAAAGATGTGGTAATGTTACCCTCCGTTTTCTTCAATTATCTTATGTTCAATTCAACGCAGAGTCTAACAATTTATATGTTATCAAATGCTACTTCTTAAGAGTTATTTATTAACGAATGAAATGAATGAAATACTTACGTTAACATTAGTACTTTTTTTCGATTTGTGGAGAAAACTCGAGATGACTTGATGCTGGAGCTTAAAACAACACATTTCCACAGCTCACTATAACCTCAGCACACTATAACCTTACATATAAATAGAGCCGAAATTAAGAAAACACGGTTTTACTACAGCTCATCACTATACACTGATCATCCCGTGTTTTCTGCACCAATGTTTAGGCGTCGAAATAGCACTTTCAGTCTGTTAGTATACACAGGATCGAATGTCGAAGTGATTGCATCTCGGAAACCTTCTCCAGAACTCATCATAGCTTAGAAATCACGGCTCTAAGAAGTTAGAATGACGCCTGTATCAATCACAAAATATATTTTTCTTTGCAACAATGAATACTGGTTTTCTAACGAATTGATATTTTACATACTACTCGCGCAACTTTTCTTGAACGATGGATTGCAGAAATGCGGTCGGAGTGGGGGTACTAGTTACAGTGACCACTAGAGTATTTACAGTAATACCTACCTCTGGAAAATCTAAGTCAAACCTGCTACGTGTGCGGCCCGGTCATCGCTCTGGGTAGGCAATAGCAGGTACACTAGATAGGAGTTTTAGGTGCCATCCTTGAAGGACCCAGACCTGCTTCAGCCATGTCTTTAGATAAAGCTGAACAGAAGTTCTACTATGAAAGCAACTAGCTTGACTAGCTTCTGCTTCGCGCCAACCTAGTTTTCATGCTAAGAATGTTGTCATCAGTGCTCGCTGCTAAGTTTTGCTTTCAACTGTTTATTGCTCAAGGGAAGGGGAAGCAAGGTCATCGTTCAAGAAAAGTTGCGCGAGTAGTATATCAATTTTGTTTCCACAATAATGTGACGAATCTTTTGAGATTATTTATTTTTATCATAATTCCTCAATTATTGGGTCTATGATATTGATAGGTAATAATTGCTAAAATTTAGTCAGTTCTTCAGAAATATCAATTTTCAACGCAGTGCTTTTTGTAGAAAGTTGCTTGCATCGTACAGGATAATGTGAATATAAAAGTTCAAATGCACAATTATTGTTTGAGATACGTTTGTGATTTGATGATAAATCAAATTTTAGAGTGTGTATTCTGTCAAAAAGGATTTTTATTTGTTTACTCTGTTATTTGCTATTCTCGTGGATTTTTGTGTCGCAAAGAACTAAACTTTCGAACTGAAGTATCAAAAACGCCTAACGTATTCACTTTTTCATATACATGAAAATAATGAATTGAAGTTTTACGTGAACGAACTTGAATAGAAGGAATATAAAAAATTGTCGTGACCGGCCGCACAGATTTGAATGTGCCGCCACAGTAGGGCGTTACCGCCCCTGGCGGCAGCGGCCAGCGACAAGCGCAGGCCAGCGAGGCTCGACGGTGTGCGGCCGCCACGCCTGAGCGAGCGGGGCGAGGCTCAACCCCCGGCCCCTATTACGCCTGCCAGTCAGCGGGCCTACGGCCCGGGGCAAATATAAGCCGGCCGTGGCCCGGAAGAGAGGACAGAGTGAGCGGCGGAGTAAGAGTGACGAGTTGGCGATACGAGATAGTACGGTGTGAAGATTGTGATTACGACGATAGTGCTTCGACAACGGACTTCCCTTTACGGAGATTTAGCGACTCGGCAATTTTGTGGTGCATCTTCTGGTTACGATAACTCGGCTACGTTTCACTGTACATTCTCCTGGATTTGCGGCACTAGCTCTGTACCTGTTTTCAACCAATAAATTGTTTATTGAATTTTGTTTGTGTTGAATTTGGACACATCAAAAATGACGCGAAGAAAGGCGTAGTTTAAAAAATTTCTTCAGTTTTTTACCTGGGACCAAAACTTTTCAATGGTTAATGCAGATTCCTTTTGTACGTCAAACATTTGGATTTTTTACTCGTTGAGAGTCTTGAAGACATTGTGTTCAATAAGTGTGTTTAATGAAATGTAACTACATACATCGTATATCGAATTTTTTAATTAAATGCTTAATATTATAGAGGATATTATCGCAATTGAAAAATTTTACTTAATGAATCATTAGAGCCTGCAGTGTTTTCGTAATACATTTCAGGCTATTGGTCTGCAGCAACAAAATGCTGCTAAACAATGCCACCCACAATGGTTTCCCAAAGCGTAAACAGCACCCACATTGTTCAAGAACTGAAAATATAATTTCGTATACAACTGCAAATTAAATGTTAAAACAAGTGATCACAAGTACACCAGGCGATTACCGGAGCAGTACCCTAACACATGGGCCAAGGACCGCGAGCGACATTTCCTTCCTCTTCCTTGTGCTATCCCCCCCCCCCCCACTCTACCATGCGCTACTCTATCACACACACCGAGCGACCAGTCGGGGATTTGGAAGTTGTCCTGGCTGAGGCGGTGTCCCTGTGGTGGGAGATTCCTAGTTGGGAAAAATTCACTAGTCGACGGTAGATCAACGCCGGATCACGCCATCCTAAACCTGGAATCACCAATCAATCATTCGACTCAATACTGTAATAAGTTTTTATTTATATTCCTATATTTCCTATAAAACAGTTCTCTACATACCAATAATATAATAAAATGTTGTTTGTCCGCAACGCAACACGTAATACTGAAGTATTGAAGTACGGGCTCTTCATTGAAGCATTGCTGTCGCAAAGTGAGTTTTGTAATCCGAGTACGATCATTCAGTCAGTACGCTTAGTGGCAGAATAAAAACCAAATAATTGCATTTTTCAGTCAAAACCAAAACTGTTTCTTTGATTTGGGACTTTTTAACAGAATTTCTTGGTATTCACAGACACTTTTTACGTGGCCATGACGTAATTTTCATTGCAATGATGCTCCATTATTACAATAATCGTAATACTTGCAATCATCGTCTCATCCTGCAGTATGCCCGGATTAAAAAAAATTCTTATCGTTCAATGTTCGTTTTTGCACAAGCAGAGGCAGCAGAGGCAGCTGTACGTGAAATTCACGAGATGATATACTGTGTTTTGCTTACAGTATTAGAAAAAGCTTCGTATAGTTACAACAAGTTAGGTAAATAACTCGTGTATCGTTTGTACACCACTGTTCACAGCACGACCTACTCGTACGGCGTCCAGACTCGAACTGGTCCTTCCGTTTTTGTGTCTGTCATTCCGTTATTGTGCGTATCTGTCTGTCCGCTTTTTTTTTGTGCGTAATAATGAGATACTGCGGAATTTTCATTGTTTCCTGATATTGCAAGGATGTCTGTTAACACTCTTCAGTTTTTAAATAAAAGATCTATTTCTGATTTGAAAAAACTCGTAACGTAGTTTTGCAACATCACGGTGGTGATGCGTTTTTGTAATATTGCGTGGGAAAACATTGTTTAACCGGTGAGGTTGTTTTTTATTACTAATGACCGTAAATGCAAAGAGGAGCGTTTTGAATGTTCGAGGTAGAATAAATGAAGGAGAACAATTGCAACGTTTGCTCTAACAAAATTTTCTGACTTGTCTGTTTCTGTTGAGTCTTGTTTTGCGTATGCACTTAGATAATCAGACCGTGTCGTTTTCTTTACAAGGTCTTGTAAGTCAAGAGATAGTGAAATGAGTATCATTTTTATTTTTCGTATGCTTTACGCATTTGTATACGTATTTTACATTACGTTTGTACCTGGTAATAACACGTATGGTAGAGAATGTTACGTAATGCTACTGATAATCGATTTCGAGATTTCCACGGAAATACACTTCTTGGTCCCCTGCTATCAAAAAAGTGTTTTTTCAATGCGTCTAAATAAATCGTGCATGTAATCGATTAATGAAATATATACTGTGAACTGTGACATGCAAATCTCTTTCCTTGTGACAGTTTAGTATTTAAATTCGGTGTAATATGAATGGAATTTAAAAAATGAAATGAGCCATTTCAAGATTTAAGAGCACGTAGCTCGGGCTCAAAAGCAACTTATTGAATCAACTTAAATATAAAATGCGAGAAGTTTCAATTTTTTCTATTGTGAAGGCTTTCTAATATGAATTATACACTATCATTTTCCTTCCCCAAGACAGGAGCATTTAATTTTATACACGCAATAAATTCGAATTGATTACACAAACTATTTTCAAAGCAAGAAGTATAAAAATATAAGAGATCATTCCAAATAATTTATATTGACGTTAACTGATTACAATTTTTAACAGACACAGTAAATATTTTGGCTTTAGCAGCAACTAACAAGAGTATTCAAACCCAGCAGGGGTATCTGAAATAAAACATTGTGGACCGTGCCACCGCAGAGATAGTTCGGTTGTAAGTCGTTTAAAAAAAAAAATATACAGTACAAATGTTAACCAATTCATTATACTATATCATTGTTTTGTTAGAGAAACCATTTTTCTTTTTGACGATCAATAAAATTCGACGATCAGTACACGAAATATCGTTTGATATATTACCAGTTCTAGTGCCTGTGCAAGCTGGATGCGGAGGGCAAGTACAGGCAGTGTAGCTGACTGGATTGCAGACAGTGTGTCTCCAAAAGCAGTCAGGGTAGATCCCAACTTCAACTCGGGTTCAGAAATAATCCAAGCCCAGAGGACCATGAAACAAACAGATCATGTAATTAATAAGTAAAATGTAGGCTGTACATTGTGACATTATAATCTTTCCTTCTAACAGCCCAGTATTTAAATTGGGTGGAATATGAAGGGGGTTAGATAATGATATAAGCCATTTCATAATTTCAAAATCAGTAAAATCTGATATGAAGCTTGATTGATAAACTAAATCTTATGCCAATGATATAGGAACAAATAAAGATTTGATCGAACTAATAGCATTATTGTAATTGGAATAAAAATGCATACAACGCTTAAATTGGTGAGAAATACTTTAGTAATGTAGATATACATTGCACCAAAGCAGTACACAATATGTACTACACATCACTTGTTTTACTGTTAGACTTAAACAAGCTTCATCAATCTTAATTCTATCTGCTATAGGAAATCAGAAAATATATATCAGCAAATAGTTAATATTCAATATTAAGTTATCTTACCACCCGATACCAAAAATTATGCACAATGGAAAATACAAATGTTTCCCATACTTGCACAGTACCAACAAGTTATACAAGATTTTAAAATTCAAATGTCAAGATTACACATTATATAATTCAAATACGCAATAATAACTTTCAACTATAAATAAGTTAGTTTCTTTTAAAAAGTAAAAATGAATTATGTAAAAACATACATCGTATATAAAAAACATAAGAAATTGTCTCTGTAAAATTGTGTAGCGATTTCTAAAATCTTTGCATACTCAAAGTGGAATTTACAAATTTATAAGTGCGTGTATGCCACGTTAACATCCAAGTACGAAGATTTACAATTATATGCATACATACACACATATGCATGTGTATGTACATGCATACTCGTATGTGATATACATAGATACATACACACAATTGCACAACGTTTGTGCGACTTGGAATTGGGAGTCCACTAACATCCGTTCGTCGTTTCTCTGTCTGGGGTCTGCGAACGGCACTAGCACCTAAACTATACGGATGCTTGTTTATTATACTGAATTATCCATGATTGCTCTGGCTTCACTGGAAGCTCTGTGTCTTTGAATAACATTCTTTAATTTTGCGTTGTACTTTACATAAAGCCCCTGCATTTTCAAAATATTCTCAAAAATGGTTTAATTTTTTTTCTTTAAATTTCTCGTAAGAATAGAGTGACACTTATAAAAGTGACACAGGTAATACATTTACTGTTAATGAAATTACGAAAATTGCAACAGTTTTGAATTTTCGGTGTCTTTCCACAACTACGAAATGAAGCTAGAATTTTTTTTTTTTTTTTTGCTTTAAACCAGATTTGTCTTCCATAATTAGTTGTTTCTATACGTCATGTAATTTTTTTAAAGTTTGTTTTCTCGCAATTGAGTGAAATATGGGCAAAATTAAAATAACATATCTGTACTGTACCATTTTTTCTTTAAACGTTTGGTAGGGATGGTACTGTATTTTCTGTATAAAATTACATAATACCAATGCACTCTACTCTTTGTTTTTTCTTCAAAAATAACTACTTGGAAGTATTTTGTCTTCTCTCTTATTTACATTAACGGCAATATTTATACATTGAGTTTGTTAAAGCGCGTGTTTCAAGTGATGTCATTTAAAGTTCTTCAAAAATGTTTTCTGTGAAAGTGACCTCAAAATTCAATGGAAATACTTTAATTAGTAAATTTAAAAAGTAGGAGTACTTTGGATATTTACAATGACGTTTACCAAAAATTTATAATATTCTATGAAAAAGCTTGAAATTTCGCATTTACCCTATAGCTTAAACAGCATTGGCATGGAGACGATTTTAACTCACATTTCTGCATACGAGTAGGTTTTTACTTTTAATAATCTCAAAGTAATAGCTTACGGTACTACCTTTAGGAAATCGAAAAATTGAGGATCTTTCTGAAACAATTACTTTGGGCGGCAAAAGATGACAACTGATAGGATGAGGCTGACCGAAAAGCTAGCAGTGTCCATAAAAAAACAGAAAACTAATTGGAATGAGAAATTCTGTGTAATTATGTAGAACCATTGGTTTTGAAGTGAAGGCCACCGTAATCGTTTTTTTATCATTGTTGTTTTCTTAAGAATTCAACACAAATTTAAGAATAGAGCTAGGAGCTACTTCGCTGGTTCGGATAGGTAACATGTTGAAACTTCAGAACAAGTAATTCAAATTTCGAATTTATAAACGATTTATTGACGTGGTTACAGGATGCGGATACATCTGCGCCGGAAATTGAGGGCCTGAACATTCCCGGACTACTATATGCTGATGATTTAGTTTTATGTTCGGAGACTATTGACGGCTTACAAAAAAGTTTAAATATCCTAGAAACGTATAGTGAAACATGGGGATTAAAAGTAAATATTCAAAAAACCAAAGTAGTTGTCTTCAAGAATGGATTTATCTGGGGTAACAAGGAGAAATGGTTTTACGCTCAGGAGGAGATTGACCGGGTAAAAACATTTACATATCTTGGGGCAAAATTTTCCATGAATGGTGGATGGAGTAATCACATAGTGGCGGCGCACAGTAAAGGAAGAATTGCGCTCAAAGAAATCGTTTGCGCAGTGCGCAGGGTTCCGGAATTGCCTTTAAAGGTGTGCGAGACGATGTTTAAATCGCTAGTTCTCCCAGCAATGAATTATGGGGCAGAAATTTGGGGAGTGGATAGGATAGATCGACTAGAAAGCGTCGAAACAGATTATTTCAAATTAATTCTCGAGTCTCTAGATTCGCAGCAAATCCCGGGAGTCCTAAGAGAGGTCGTAGTGTAGGAATTTGGAAAGATTTTAAATGAAACCCATTAAACTTTGGATTAAATTAGCAGGTGAACAGACTGACTCACTTATAAATAGATGTTTTCGGGTGCAGTTACAGGAAGCAACCAACGCTACTGGTCGTATAAAATTAAACTGCTACTGGAACGTTCAGGTCTGGAGACGTTTCTCCGGAAATGGTGGAGATAGGGAACACGTGACATAGAACGGTTAATTTCGGATAGACTTGCGGATATTAAAAGGCAAGAGATCCTGGCAGCAACGGCCGAAAACGTTCGTAGTTGCGCAAATTTCCCGCAGTCCGTTATGGGGTTGCGAACGTTACGTAAACACACTGCAAAAGGACGCAAGAGGGGATACGCTTGGTTCAGGGTCGGGGGTGGATGCAACGTAGATTAAAGGACTCGAATGGTAATGGCATCTGTGTGCTTTGCGGTGATAGGAAGACTGGATCCATATCCTTTTAATTTGCAGTGCGACCGAATTTTGGAGAGGAAAATGGATGGAATGGAAATTACTACTTCCAACATAGGAACGTAACGCTCGCCCAAAACATTCTAGGGATAAAAGAGCTAATTTCATGAAAGAAGTAGAAATTGTAGTCAAAAAAAAAAAAAAATTAAAATTAGTATTGTTAAGTATAAGTAGATAAATAAGTCAATAAAAAATATATATATATATATATATATATATATATATATATTAACTTAAAATAATTAAAATAAGTTAAATAAATTAAAATAAGTTATATAAATTAAAATTAAATTAATTAAAATAAGTTAAATAAATTAAAATAAGTTATATAAATTAAAATTAAATTAATTAAAATAAGTTAAATAAATTAAAATTAAATTAATCAAAATAAGTTAAATAAATTATAATTAAATTAATTAAAATAAGTTAAATAAATTAAATTAAAATAAAATAAAAGGAAACGGCTAAAATAAAGCACATTAGGGGCGAAGGAAGTGGAATCGGAAATGTTAGGCAGAGGGGTTGGTGCGGACGATTTTCTGTGGTGCTGTTTGTTTTCAGGTGCGGTGGAGGCCAAACACTGGAAGGAGAATGCCTGACGCCCGCGCCAAATAAATAAATAGTCTAAAAACCGGATAGAGTAGCATGTACTCGGCTTCTGACGGCAGGTTTTCCCCTTCAGGGTTTTTCCCCCAGCCGTACCTTATGGT
The DNA here is from genome assembly GCA_964035755.1 of Teleogryllus oceanicus. Lineage (NCBI taxonomy): Eukaryota > Metazoa > Arthropoda > Insecta > Orthoptera > Gryllidae > Teleogryllus > Teleogryllus oceanicus. The sequence continues at coordinate 70,824,778 of CAXIVR010000007.1, read as the reverse complement.
CTCGTTTCGCGGCTTTGAGGCGATGGAGAGACCATTGGGGTGAATACCAGAAGGCGAAAGGTTAGAACTCGGTAGAATGTAGGTATTGTAATGGCTTAAAGGCCTTCGGCCTAGCCACATTGGATCAAGTTTCTAATTTGGCTGTAATAATTACCTATTAAATAAAAAAAAAAAATTTCGAATACCACAAATTCCAAAATATATGAAAATATTGAAGTTAATCTTGAATAAGGAAATATTTATAGTTCACTCGTATCGAAGAACGTATAATTTGAATAAAAAAAGCAGTTATTGTTTCAGATCATTGATGGGCACATCATTTACATAAACACGAAAAGAGAATTGACACCAAAATCCACGTCAGACGTAGTCATTTGCCATGGACATAGATGGTTTGTAAATATTTTTGTATCAAAAAGTAATTCAATCTACAGGGACCTCTAAAAGTATGCCAATTATTTATTCTTGCCATGAATTTACTTATTTAATGTAAATCCAACTTTTTATCGTATTGTTAAATTTCTTCCACAGAACTATTTTACTGAGGTCGATGTTGTTAATCATTTAGTCATAGATTGTTCGAGAAAATACTTACATTGTTCTTGTAGAATTTTATCCGCTCTCGTAGCCGCGAGTCATTTCGCCGGAGCTAAACTTACGGAGCAACGCCGCACTCACGCAGTGGTGCGAGCACCACTCGCCGAGAGGGCCTACCACGATGGGAAGGAAGCTGACGTCCCTGTAAAAATAGTTTAATTTTAAGGTATTTTTGTCAAGTAATTCTAACGACATATTTAAATATAAAAAATAAACAAATTTTTGAAATGGATTTTTGACGTGACGTTGGAGTAGTCCCAGATTTTCCTCCTAGAATGTATTTTATAACTTGAGGGAAGTTCCTGGCTGCTAAGAAGGGGCGAATATGTTCGTATTTTGCTGCTTTCTCATCCTAGCGTTCGTTGAGGCACCGCGGATATGCTGCCCTGACCGAGGCGTCGACGACGATCGCTTGATGGTCCTTAACCAGCACCAGGTCCGGACGGTTCCGCCCTCCGATGGCTTGGTCTTCCAGGAGCATCGTCCACCCACTCGCAACTGCGGCTGCTTGAAGTGTTCCTGTATTCTATTTTGGCGGAGCCGCTAGGTCGCTGAGTGGATGCGGCACTCTGAGATAACATGGGCGAATGACGGGGGAGTTAAAAGTTATCGGGAAAATGTTATGGGGGGAAAAAGGGAAGATACATTGTGTAAGAACTAATGTTTTGAACTCTTATTCCCGAGTTTGTAAACACCTATATCTCCGTGTGATGGTTATTGGCTCTCTAAAAAAGGACGAGAAATAAGGAAATAATAAACAAATTATATATATTTTGTGAGTCATTGCTTGGTGATTTTACTTGTAACTCTCTGAAAACATCGTAAAAAAATCATACGTATAGATACGTATAGAAGTCATACGATAAGATGATTTTCTACAAATTGTCAACATAATATGTATTTTTACATATTTTTTTAAGGAACATGAAAAATACTTTTAAAATATTTATCTTACACAGCACTAAAACTGAATAATTTGTTTGTAGCATTATATGCAACACAATGCATTTTAATGTTTTAATGTTAGCGTTAATTAACACGTTCCCTAATTTGCAATAGAACGTAATTTTTAGGCCGGATATTTCTGGATTTAATTAAGTTACATTTTACTTTGTCGTACATAATACGTGACGAGAAAATATTGTATATTGAGCATTATAAAAGATTGTAGTTTTTTAAGGATATTAAGTGCACTTTCGTGTTTAAAGTTTATAGGGACAAGTAGTGCAGAGAGTAAAAAATGTTTTACAAAGTTTATTCAAAAATAAAATATATAAAATACTATGGGGGAAAATATATAAAATACTGGAGAAAGAAGAAAGAGCAAGTTAAAAGGAAGGGTTGAAATTATCTCATGACCCTAACGAAGAAAGAAGAAAAGGAGTATAGTATGTAGGATGTGTGTAATGTAAAATACTTATCGCCGGAGAAAACGCTACATTTTAACACTGATAAACATTCAGAGGTTCCTTGGTACCGAAATTGTTTTATTAAGATCCAGTTCGTGCCTAAACTATTCGTGCATTAGTACCTAAACTATTCGTATATTTTTGTATATCATCATCATTATTATTATTATTATTATTATTATTATTATTATTATTATTATTATTAGTATTATTACTTCCTATATTCGTAGATTTATATTCGATATTTTTCTGAAATAATTACCATTCACCAATCGATCTGCCCGATTTGAGGAAATACGATTTTCAGAAGAAAATACATTTTGATGCTACATTACTTTACCTAGGGAAATTTTTTCAATATTTTTTAATAGTGTAAATGTGAATGTGAAAATTATAATAATAATGTAATGGATCAAATTTTTACCTGTTACTGCCGAATTCTTCAAATTATAAAAGAAAATGTTTAAAAAGTTTGAATCACCTCGTATGATGTCTTCATGCGACATTTTTTCTCCGCAATTAATTATGCAATGTCTTGTAATAAGTTTCGAAAATACTTGTTTTCGTGCAATTTTGACAATTAAGTAATATTAAAAAATCAAGAGCCGTTGAATAACTGCTCCATTTTCTCCATTTTCGGATATTGTGAAATGATCACATAAAAATGACGCATGTTCGATTCGAGCAGCTTTCGAAATTCAGCAATAATGCAGGGAAGTGTGTACAGTTTTAGCCCCACTGTATTCTGTATAGGTAATTGTGAGTTCGCCTATCTGTACTAACTAACGAAAACCTACGATGAGAACTCTTAACATTACTACTCACAACAAATCAACACATTACAACACACACCAGGTCACGAAAAGAACAATTACTCTCTAAAGCAAGCCAGGGCACACTTTCTAAGCTCTCCATAACTGAACTTGACTCATAAAGCACACAATTACATCACAGAATCCCAGCACAGTGACAAATGTTCACTATATTGCTGATATTGCAAGATTGTTAACAATCATCAGCGCGTTGATAAAAGTTATTTCCCTATTCGACGTATTCGTTACATTTCCAACAGTTCAGTATGATCTAATTAAATAAATATTATTGCAAACAATTTTCTGGAATTTTTTTCTTGGTCGAAATCAATACTGCATTTCAACGCAGAATAGAGTTGGTAATTTTGAATGGTTTGAGGAAGAAGGTAAAGAAAGCGAAAAAGTTTAAGCGAAAAATTTTTAAATGATTTTAGACAGATTTTCATAGTTGATCAGATCATATCATTTCCTTTTCAGGATCTTGTCGGTCAACATACAGTGAAGCGATCACTTGAGCCTTTTATGCGTAGGTATTCGGGCGGAGCAATACAGAAAAAAAGTGTTTTAATACTGTTGAAAACATATTTCGAGATTTCACGGAAAGTATAGGTTTGGCGGTCTCCTGATGGAGAATCTTTTAAGAAAGTCAAAAACGTCCGTTCGTCAGCGAAAGCAAACGTTCAACTCTTCAAGGGACATTTTCTAAAACGAGTATAACCCTATCAAACTAGTCCGAATGAAGATCGTGGGAATTTGAAAGAAATTCTTTGAAGTTTAGGCGTCCAATCAGTTATTCGTGTTGAAAGATTGAATGTTACAAAGCACATTAATAAAGGCCTATTCATAAGCAATTTGACTTCGTTTTCGGTTTTATTAAACTATTCAATAAGTTATAGAAAGCCGTATAACTTTTATAATTAGCTCTGTCAATAAATTCGGTCTCGTTAGACGCGGGGTTTGTCAGGGGGCGATAAAATATATGTTGTACATTATGTTATACATGCAATATACATTATTCTGTGAACACGCACAGTCTACCGACTTTTGCCGAAAGCAGCAAGACTGATGACGGCAAAGCCGTCGAAATCCGGCTGTCTGAATAAAAATGCTATGTTGACAAAGATAACCTCTTTTATTTCTTCGCATAAGAACGTCAACTCCCAATCAGAATTCTCACAGTACATTGTTCAGTGTTAGAAACCTATGTAAAATATGAATATTTCCAATTGTGCTTGAATCTGGGGGAGGACGGTCGCATTCTGAGGGCCGTATTCTCGAACCGCTGCCAGGGGCCTGCCAAGAGTAGCAGGCTCCCAGAGTTCGAATTTGCGATTCACGAACTGCTTCCAGCGGCTGGCAGGCCCCTCGTATGCTCCCAGCAGCGGCTCTCAGCTGGCAGCGGTCGCAAGTGCTGCCAGCAGCCCCCCAGCGTGCTCCTAACCTAGTTTACATGTGTTTTTATCCTCAGTGCGTTGTTGTTGAAGTATATTTCTATTTTACACCGACTTTACTTGACTTTTTGTACACTCCTCTTGATTTACGGCAACCGAGCATACTTCATGGACTACTCTATCGAATACACGGCGAATTATTGCTTAATCTTTCGGAGTATTATTTTTTTATACACTGCAACATAACCTTTCGTGCATTTTTCCAATCAGTTCCGTTTGATATAATGGATAATGAATTGCTGAGAATTTTATGAATTCATGGAAGAAATGGAGGAGAGAAGAAGAGCAGCGTCGACAAATGCCTCGCCGTTATATCCGGGATGTACAGAATCCTATAGAGAGATTTCGGGACCGCGAATTTCAATGTCGCTACCGATTTTTGAAATCCACTGTTGTTAATGTGTTGTTTCCTCTGATGCGGAATGTATTTGTTGGGGACTTGCTGGGTTTGCCAATATCCCCAATGTTCAAGTTATTGACAGCATTAAGATTTTATGCCACAGTCCTGTACCAGGTGAGTTTGTGTAATAATTTTTTTTATAAAGTCTGCTCTTGGAGTGGAAATTAATTAATTTATAAGTATGGTTTGAGTGTTTCCTACTGCAAAGGTAATATGATTCAAAATAAATATTTCAGAGAGATAATGGTGACATTCATGGTCTCAGCCAGTCAAGTGTTTGCAAAGTGGTTCAAGAAGTGACAGCTATCTTCGGAAGTCAAGTGAGAAATTACATGCTTCTGCCAAGAACTTCACAGCAGCAACAAGATGTTAAAAGAAAGTTCTATGCCATGAGGCAATTTCCTGGTGTTATCGGGTGCATAGATGGAACACACATAAAGATTACTTCCCCTGAGGTATTATGGCAGAAGTGTATTAACAGAAAAACATTTTTCCTTAAATGTTCAGGTAATTTTTTAAATTTAAAAATGTAGTTTAGAATTCTTTATAAACTTATAGTGAAATCTATTTTATATCTTATCACACTCTTTATGAATGAAATAAGAGTAGTACTTCAAACCTAAGCTTTTATATGTTTGAATGCATAATTTTATAGTTCCTTTTTTTTATTTTTGGCAATACTACTATGAAAGAAATACATGTTAGTTTCTGGTAAAGTTATGGCTTATAAAGTGGTCAACTTCATTTGAAATGGGCAGTAATTTGTTATGTACATTTTCTTTACAATTAAATTAGCAATTTACTATTGCTTTTATTGGATTTTACCTGACAGTCTCCTGTTTAAATTTAAAAAATTGAGTTGACTATAATTATTAGTAATATAAAAATAAAAAAAATTTAAAATGTATGTTAAAGGAAAACCCATCCAAAACTTAATTTAGAGAATTTGATCAGTTTTTTAATATCACAATGTAATGTGAGGTTTTAGAAATTATCTTGATGAATTAAATATTCTGAAATTTTAATATTGTTTCTTTGGACCTCAAATGGTTAAACAGTAGTATTAATTGTGCATTGGAGTTATTTAATTCATTCATTTAAAAGAATAAATAAGCAATTAAAAACAAGTATGGTAACAATAATTATTATAGTGCATCATAAATTAGTATAAAACAAAGATATAAAAACTGAAGTGTGTAAAATGTATTTGTATACTCCGTTTTTAACCATTTTAAGTGCTATTTAATATTTAGTTGAAGTCCTCAACTTTATGATGCCTCCAATCCAGCCCAATCTTTTCCCATTCTTCCAAAATAGCAGCTTTTAGAAATTGCTTTGAAGTGATATTTCTTTTTGAGGCAACTCCATAAATGTTCAATTGGATTAATATTCAGAGACTGGAGGAGTTACCATGTATTTTGGTGTATTATACAATATCCACAACCTAGAATCAAGGCCATATAGGGTCATTATTTTGCATGAAAACATAACTGTTTGTTAGTCCCAATTTTTCAATGCTGGTTGGTAAATTCTTATTAAGTAGGTTGATAAAACTTTCATGAACCACCTACTATCACCATGTTTGACTGAAGGAAGCATTTTTTCTTCCTGTTCAGAATTCTTTTCCCTCCACACTTTTTTGGCATGTTCTAGAAGAACAATGAATTTACTTTCATCAGTAAATAAAACCTTTTCCAGTACTCTATTGAACAATTCTTGTAATAGTTTGCATACTCTATCCCTTTCCTTACCAGATTAATAAATGGTTTGCTCTTGGCATTTCTACAATAACATTCACTATAACACATTTTTGACCAGTAGATGCACTAATATTAAGAAAATCAGTTTGCAGTTCAACACTAAATTTTGCTGCACTTATCCTAGGGTTTCTCTTAACGTTTGTGAAGACTTGCCATTTTACATGCTTGGTCAATTTAACAGGACTTCCACATCTCTTCAAATTTTTATAAATTAATGGGGGTTATAATGGGGGGAAATTCTAATCAAAATAAAACATTATTCGAAAATAGAGAAAGTACCAAGGGAAGTAGATGCACTAATATTAAGAAAATCAGTTTGCAGTTCAACACTAAATTTTGCTGCACTTATCCTAGGGTTTCTCTTAACGTTTGTGAAGACTTGCCATTTTACATGCTTGGTCAATTTAACAGGACTTCCACATCTCTTCAAATTTTTATAATTTAATGGGGGTTATAATGGGGGAAATTCTAATCAAAATAGAACATTATTCGAAAATAGAGGAAGTACCAAGGGAGAATAGCCGTGTCGCTATAAGAAAGAAATACAAAGGAAACCACTACGAACACTATCATTAACCAAACACACACCAGCAACACCAGAACTCGAAAGCACGTGGATCAGTTGGAACACGGAAGCAATCTGCAAACGCAGATGTCATACCAACGATTACACAAAATACATTTGTGGATGTGTTATTGGTTTCAGGCTACAATTCACTGGGAATGTGCACAAATTAACTGGGTAGTATAAAATGTGTGTCAAGGTTTGTATATTCACTTTCATGATAAAATACAGTTGAAAGTAGAAAGAAAAATAATTTCACTTAGATTTATTGTGTTGGTACACTACTTCATCTGGCGTGCGAGTCTCGCTTAAGTCGTTCCACCAATCAGAGCAAGCACCCATTCTGGGACAAAGCTGGAAGTGATTTCAGAATACCATCGGCCATATTGCCGGTGGCAGCCCCCGGCCTGGCAGCAAGGGATCCCCAGGTAGCAGGCTACCAGGAGATTGCTCGGCAGCGGTTCGAGAATACGGCCTTAAGTCCCTGGAAATAGAGATTTGTAAATAGAAGAGAAGAATTATTAAATAGCTGATCTAGAGAAACAATGTTTACTAACAACTTAGGTCTCTCGCATAAGTTTTCATTTTAATGAGTTGGCAATTCCTAATATCGTTTAGGTGGTGTTCGGCGCTCGTACTATTCGTGCTTTCTTTGTTGAATATTAGTCAATGTTATTTACACTTACAGTAAATTATCGTCAATTAGTTTGGGGATGGGTATGATGAAAAAGTGTAAGTTGAGGTTTTCTCTCGTACTCGCAGCAATTTTTTATCAATTCTCATAATGCCCGGTGAGTATGTTACATTTAATATTTCCTGATTCCACACTCAAAAATTCTACGCGTTGAATAATATAAAAACTGTAACTGTAACTTCACTTACGTAACTGTACTTTCACTGTAAAATTTTCAATACGTTATACAAAAATTTATGCCCGCGAAAGTTTTTGTTGAAAAGCCTGTTCTAATTTAAAATACTTTTGTTCAAAAATTAGTCCGGTAAGGGACAAATTTTTTCTTTTCATCTTAAAAACCAGGTTTTTGAGTTTCATTTGAAGTTTCTTGATTCCCTAGAGGGCGATATAACTGGCTCTGCCATGGTTAACCTTCACATCTTTCGCAAAGTTAGGAGTGTGTTCCAACACAATTGACCAATTCAAGAGTGCTACCAGATACCATATCAGCCATAGTCAGAAAAAAGAGATAACAATTAATATGAACATAAAATAACAGTATACAGCAATTTTTGAAACAAAACAAAAGAGAAAACGTAAAATACAGAAACAAATTAGAAGCAAATCATTCATTAACACACAGTTATGAACAATGCCAAGATTGTGATGTAGGAGGTGTTTGATGGCAGCATTATAAATTTGTACTTGCCGTTTGGACCTAAAAACCGAGTGGGACACAAAAATCTCAACGGGCCATGCTATTCAGCGCTGGGAAAGGTGTAGTGAGCTGGTGTATCAAGAAAGCTCTCTTCAGCAGTACTATCATCTTACCTGTTGAAGGCGACTTTCTTTGTATCAACTAAAAGGAAGTTGGATTTTGCACTTGCCAATCAGGAAATTTCATTTGATTGGGATCAAACGTCATAGAAGAGGACAGAGCTATTTAATTTAATATAATTTTATTTGGTTTACAATGCTGGAGACAATATTTTACTTGAAAGAAAGAAAAAATTACGTACAATACACGTACTGTTAGTACGTGTATACATTGCAACTAGATTGTAACTAGATTCTACTCACCTGAATTTGTGTGTCGTTGCTATATTGATCGGACGTTTTCGTAGAGTGAATGAAATAAAAAATTGTAGAGCGAGACATCACTTGTTGAGTAAGACAACGTTTAGAAAAAATTTGGTCATGACAAGAGTGGAACAGGAATTTATTCACGAGGAAAGGTAACGGAATTTGAAATACGAGTGGACAAAGAAAAAAGAGAGACGATACATGAGAGGAAGCACAACGAATTGTCCATGTTAAGCGAAAATGTAATTCACATAATTTCGATTAAAAATGGGTTATTACAGAGGATTGAAAAAAAAGAAAACTAAAAATCTAAAATTATGAGTTAACATTTGTCACAATTTTCAGAACGTGTAATTCAGTTTCTACTAGTGATTGTTCGATACCTGAATTTCTTGATGCCCGATACCCTCATCTGTCTGTGAATTTAGATACTCGATATCGTACTGCTTTTAAGAATCAACAACAAATAGTTCAATCAGAATTGGAAGGATATATTTTGTACTTTATACTTGCATGCATTTACAATTTTGTTATTTAAAAATGATTGAGGTGGACATACATGTTTGAAATATTTGAAGATTATTATTAGTAAAACAGCACTTTTTCTTAAATTGTGGCGAGTCATTTTGTTTTTCTAGTAATATTGCATCATTTGCTGAAGAATATTCATGTAAAGAGACCACATGCCTTCCATTTTCGGGGGTTCAGTAATTGAGGAAACCATAAAATAAATGAATTAAAATTTTGAACAATAAATGCTTGTCTTTAATTTGAAATTTCTGATACAGATACTGAAAATGAGTTATTTGGAATTATATATAGTGACTTTCAAAATTTTTAAACTTTTGGTATATCGGAGAATTGATTTCTGGCAGTTTCGAACACATCATGTGGAGAGTTGAGTTCCATCATCCAGGCTCGTCTTGAATCAGCTTTGAGGAATTTGGTGGATTTTGAGGAATGTTTGAAACTTTTCACAAGTTTTCGACACAATTTTATGAATTTTTGTATTGTTGAAGTCAGCCGATTTTCTCAAATATATTCAATTTTGTTATTGGATAGTTTGAAGGTCGTTTAAGATAATGATGCGGGTCTCATTTGTTGAAAACTCAGATTATTTTTTTAAATTGTAAATTTAATTTTTCCCCTGCGTTTCCGTACAACTACAATTATGAAGATAAGTGATTTTTCCTTCAAATGTTCCTCAAAGATAGATTTCAGAACCAGTTTGAAACATCTGATTAGTGGGAATGGGAGAAACGGGAGTAGGTTGAGAGGAAGAGGCAACAGGGTTCGAAATAATGGGGGGATGGAGAACGTAAGGAAGGTGAAAGGGATGGATTTTTGGCAGGAGACTGCGTAAGACCGGAGTTAATGATGTATTATGCAAGCTTGTTACAGATTGCAGGTTTTCCAGCAAGGTTCATGTGAAGACCATGCCGGGTGAAGTGTTTTGCTGAGAGGAAATTAAATTAAAAAAGTGTGACATTTGTTTCTCTTAGTTGCAGTTTTAGCTGTTGGTTTGCGCGCTTAATCTCGCTGCATAGTGTTGGTCTGTTGTACCAAAGGGGCGGAGTCGAGACGACAATAATAGTATTTTGGGCGGCACATTGTAATTGGTTTAAATAATGTTCAGGGATAAAGTTACCGCCGAAGTAAATGTCATTCTGCCCTCTTAGTGTAATGACTGTGTCCTGATTGGTCAGTGTCTTCGTGTGGGTGTCCAACTCTGCAGTCACATCCGCAAACCTCGAGTTAGGTTCAAAAATAGATGAGACTGAGAAATTGGAGGGTAACTTTCTACTGAGAATGGAGGAAAGATGGCGGCCATGACTGTCAGCTAAAATAAGTACCTGCTTTTTAGGATCAGTAGGAATGTCTTTGTTTTCAAGTGAGCTAGGATGCGCAGCTTTACGTGTTTTGGTTTTGAGGCGCTTCCTAGCCTGTTTGCGTTGGTTTGTGCATGAATTTGTCGATGGTAGGGAAGGGTGATGAGGATCAGGAAGGCGATGGAAATCTGTTACATAATCGAAAACACTAAATTTGTTTTGAGTTGTGACTGGATGCGGTGCCTGTGTCTTTTGTACAGCAGGGGTGTAGGGTTGGTATTATTTGCGATGTTGCCGACTTGTACCCAACCGTCTGTGTAGCGAACCACCTCTTCCAACCTTCGGATACCTTGATCTAAATTATTGTTTACGTGTGTGAAGGCTTTCAGAAGGCCGGCTTTGAGAGTGTAGAGAGTAAAAAGAGTAGATCGAGCAGTAGATCACGCTGCCGTCGCCGCCGCTGCTGCCGGTTGTGGAAATAAGCCGAGATGACCTTCATACTGTGGCTGGTGAACTTTCCTTCGGAGTGACATTCGCTTCGCTGGCATTGCTAATTTCTCTCTTCAATCCGCTGTATTGTTTGGCGTTTACAGCGTACCATGTATTCTGACTCCGATTCTTCACACCCTTGTATTAGAGTATTAGTGCATTAGTGGTTCACTGTGTTACTAGGTCTTCGTCCGCCTAGGTAAATTATCCACTCAACCCACCCCTGTTCGATGTCGTCTACGAAAATATTAGTTCATCATGCCACGTATACTATTTGAAGCAAGCATAATGAAAATATTAAAATCAATGAAATCAGAGAAAAATGTATTAAAAAGGTGAAAGAAAATATGTAAAGAAAACCTTGTAAAGTCGAAATCTACGCAAAAAATATATATTACATAAATGGGCAGGTTGTAACAAAAATGACTATACTAAAAGTCGTTCTTTTAAAGTAAAAGCACAATATGGCATTTCATTAGAATACCCTGCCTAATCATAACATAGAAGGCCGCGCATGCGCAGAGTTGCGCGATGCCCTTTGCTGCGCTGCATTAGTTGCCTTTTCGCTCGAAATGTTAAATTTATTGATTGATTGATTTTTTTCGTGTTTCCGGGCGCGTCTACTGCTTCGGTCATTAGTCCTCTTAGTGTAATGCCTGTCTTTTTTCTCGGGAGATAGCGGTGATTTTTCCCCCGCTGAATGGCGACATCCGGAACCGACCTACCGTCGGCTAATGGGGTTTCCCCCTCACCAGGACTCTCCCACTAGCGGGACACCGACTCAGCCGAGACAAGCTGTAAGCTCCCGACCGATCTCCCGGAATATGTGGTAGTGTAGTGCATGTTAGTGTAATTGTGTAAGGGGAGAAGATAGGACGAGGAAGAGGAAGGAAAGATCGCTCGCGGTCCGTGGCCCGTTTGGTGGGGTACTGCTTCGGCATTTGCCTAGTGTTGATCGGAGAAACCACGAACCAATCAGAGCAGCCGGCCCCTAGAATTCTCCTCCAGACAGCGACTGAATTCAACATAGCTTGAAAGCTAGTGTCGAAAATCCTGCCGCCGTGGGGAGTGGGAACCTAGGACCTCCCGGCCAGAGGTGCTGCAGGGACATCAGTTGATGCACTGAGCTACCGCTGCCGGTTCGAAATGTTAAAGAATTTGCGAGTATTGCCACAAAATCGGGATATGATAGAAACAGTTTATGAAATGAACTCTTACCGCTTATTTTTGTGTGGCCATTGCAGAACAAAACAAAATGAACGTGTAGCTCATTCTGTCAATCTTAACATGGAAGACCCTGCAAGCGCAGAGCAGGGCGATGTCCATCGCTGGGCTTCCTAAGTGGCGTTTTCGTTCGAAATGCTGAAGAGTAGTGTCACAAATCGAGGCATGATGGATACCGTTTATGACATCAATTCTTACCGCTTAATTCGTAGCGATCATTGCTGAACAAATGCATCAAAATGAATTGAATGAAAATGAATTGAATGCATTGCATCAAAATGAATTGAATGCATTGCATCAAAATGAATTGAATGCATTGCATCAAAATGAATTGAATGCATTGCATCAAAATGAATTGAATGCATTGCATCAAAATGAATTGAATGCATTGCATCAAAATGAATTGAATGCATTGCATCAAATGATTGATCATTGCATTCAAAATGAATTGAATGAATTGCATCAAAATGAATTGAATGCATTGCATCAAAGTGAATTGAATGCATTGCATCAAAATGAATTGAATGCATTGCATCAAAATTAACGCGTAGCTCATTTCTGGGATAATTAACCGCCAAAAAGCCCAGTCCACAGGGAGGAGCGGTGGCAGCGACGGTTGTAACTCGTGGAACAGCTCTAGGAAGTCACTTGGAGAGAAGTCTTCTACACACGGAATGCCGTCGTTGCACCCTTGATTGGGCAGAGATGGTGGAGGGGGGTAGCAGACGCCACTACCGAAAGGTGAGGCCCTCGTGAGGAGGTTCCGTCGAACTGGTTTCTTCTCTTGGTATTTGATTGCAGAGTTTGTGGACTCCTCTCCGATGAGTGGCGACGATGATGGCAAGACGGGATGTGTTATTACGGGAGAAGAGGCTTTTGTTAAAGGGTAACTGGGCGGCGGGATGTGGAGGAGGGCAGTGTTGGGAATTTTTGGTGAGGTTTGATGGCGAGACTGTGGAAGGGGAAAGGTGTGAGAATTGGTGCAAGCTATTGTTGACGGCGGTAGTGTTTTTATATCAGTCTTTTGATATGTGTTTTTCGTCCTCGCTACCGGTTTATAATTTTCGATTCTTCGTTCAGTTCACGTGTCTGTTTACCCTCTGGCTTAGGTAACGGGAGGAGGAAGTTGGAGAATATTTAACGAGTGTCTTTTGCGGGTGAGCGGATGTGGTGAGGTCGGCGTTAGTTGTCGGAACAGAGGGTTGTTTCTATGTTGTTTGAAGGGCAGACACTGTCGCAGCCCGGAGAGAGACTGTCTGGTGTAACGAGCCCTGGGCTGCAGCAGTTTGGTGGCCGTTGTAAACAGGTTGCTGTCGTCGGTGTTGGCCGTCACCAAACACCATTTCCGTTTAAAGGCGATTGCCAGTAGGTAGCTGTCTACCTGTGGATATAATATTCAGTATATTGTTTATAGTTTGTATTCCTTTTTTCATATAATTTTTATATTTTCTTAAAGATGAAATAATTTTTTTCTCGATTTGTTTATAATTAATTATACAAAATGTTTTACTTCAGACATCCTATCTTGACAACAAGGTGTATTTTGATAATTAGTTTTGTTGAGGCTTCGAATATAGCTAGAGTATTTTGGGATGGCTTCTCCACATGTTCGTGTCGAAACAAGACAGTTGTCGTCTTTTTATCCTTTGCCTCGTCGAAAAGTTCTAGTCGAAACGGAAATCGTTTACTCTTTTTTTCTCTCGTAATTCTTTGGTGTTAAATGTTATTACGCGAAGATCGCGCGTCAACGCTTTGTTTCAGTGTCTGGAATGATGTGAGCTAGACACACTACCAACGTTAAAATCTAACTCTCATTGCAGCCAACATGCATATTGCTTAGCTTTTTACACCAAGGAGACCAGTTGCCACGAAACTGCTCGGTTTCCTGATCTTCAAACGATGCGATCCCATCCCATCGCGGAAGCACTGTGCACTTCTAGAATTCAGTGGGAAATATTGTTATTCAAATTATCGTTCCCCATGATGTCGCAGGAAGTATTATTTCTTGAGGAAAGACATAATGAGAGATAAGAGCCCAAATTAATTGTTGATATACCCTTGAAAATACATTTTATTACATAGATTTTCTTACATTGGAGCGAATATTTTCGTTAACAATCCTGACAAAATATGTTAATTTTCTTTCTGTATTCAAAATTCAAGTGGTATATTGCGAGCCACAGTACCGTCCGGTACAAGCCGTAAGGCCAGCACCCGACCTGAGACGTCTTGGGGGGGTGGCGAACACAATTCACCAGATGGTCGACTAGCTCAGTATAGACGTCCCAGTGTGGACACAATAAATAAAAAAATAGGGGGCAGGGTCGTGAAGATCGTTTATGGATTGGATGCAAAAATTACAAATAACTCGGGTGAGAATCACTTTTCACTAAATTCAGAATATATTCTAAAAATATTTGCTGCTATGACAAATACATTCAATGGCACACAAGAAAAAAAATCAAATACAGAATATTCTTGACTGCAAAAAAAACACACACACTAATAACTCAATACACAATTTCCTACTTTCATCTACAACCCAATTGTTTAACAAACACACTTTCAGAAATTCGAAAGAATCGTTAAAATATTACTTTACAAAAATGTGAAAGAAACACACATTGAAAATCAAAATTAATACTTTTATTAACTTTTTTCTCTCTCTAAAATCCAGAAAATGACTATTATTATAATTATACTCTTACACAAACTCTTAATCACTATATTACAATATTAGATCTTCAAATCCTTTTTGAAAGAAAAGATTGATTCTGTTCTCACGTATTAGAAGTACGGAAACAAATGTACTTTTACTTTTCTTATCTTTTAAGCATGGTAAATCTGTTACCCTCCTTTTCTTTCTACGTGACGGATACAAAATAAGCTTTCTGATTAAACTGAATCACTCCTATCCCTACAAAACAGTTTATTTGGAACGACCTTACTGTGTTCTCGGCCGCGTAGAGCAGTCCACTTTGCTTCCTTCTACACCTTTTCACCGAGCTGCTTCGGCCTTGAAGCGTCGTGGCCTCGGGTTGAGAACGCAGTTGCTCCCCAGAAATCGCCTTCTTCTTCTCGTTCAAGTTTTATATTCTTGAATACTCTCATATGAATTTTACTTTATTTTCAATTACGGTTAATGACCAACTGGATATTCAGAGTGAAAATGAATCCAAAGATCACCCCTTCACAAATTTGAAAAAAAAAATTTTTTCCCCAAAAATTTGCAACGACGCGTTTTCAGAGCAACACCTGATTTTCATATTAAATGGTGAAGGAAAGTAGGAGAAATGCGCCAAGTATTGAACTGCGAAATCCAATTCTTCGCGGATTATGGAAAACTACATAATTCACTATCATACAAAAAAAAAGGGCCTGTAAAACTTTTAGAAATAGTCACAAACCATCTAGATGTTATTCTAGGTTTTACTATTTACGGTAGATTATACTTTCATTTATTAAATGCAATAATTATTTCATTTTTTTTTTTTAGTTTTGTCAAGATTACATGTTGTAAAAGAATGAGACATTTGGTCTTTTATCATAAATTTCACACCGTGAACTTTTCTGAACGAATTTATGTAAAAGCGTTTATGTAAAAATTCAACGTCCGGAGGGATATAAATTCAAAAATTTCGCGTCTCTTTTGCCACAAAAAAGTTATTTTACGAGAACGGAGACTTTCATCGGTTGGGAACAATGTTCATTGTTATCTGGTAAATCTTATAGATTTATCATTGACCAAAACTACATTTGAATATTGGAGTGGAGGAGAGATAGGCGCCTCTATTTAATATTGGGAGAATGAACCCCTCTCCACTAAGGGCAATGCTGAGGGTCATTGATACCTGGAAGCTATCAATCACAAAGTCTCAAATACTTTTACTATCTTCATTATTTTTTTCAATTGCGTTACCTTCCCTTAACCACCTAACTTACCTTCCTAACAACCTTCCTTCAATTGCGTTACCTTCCTTTACCTTCCTAACCCCAGAATCGCTTATTAAATGGGCTGGTAAATCTGAGATCGTTTCAGTAGAATGTCAGGCACATTTACTAAGGTTAAAACCCGATTTTGACATTTTTTTCAATTGAGAAATTGTTTGGTAACCCTTAAATCAAAATTAGAATTCAAAAATATTTACATAAAATATATTGTAATGATTTGTTATCCAATGGCAGAAAATCATCATTCGCCAGCTGCTGCTAGATGCGATCGGTAGAAACGAGAAAGGTTTTAAGCCATAGGTCACAGCAGTCAAACTTAATCTTGCACAGGTTAATTCTCTGACTCTCTATAAACCATGCTAATGAAACTGATCCGAATCATGCATCATTATTTGGCGAAATATCTTTTCTCATTCCGTCATTACCGCAACAGGATGGAGACGAAATATCCACAATATGTTCAATAAATCGTCCTGGATTGTACAATCATTCAATAAATAACATTTAGACTAACGCTAGAAATTGTTCTAGTGATAGCATAGAAAACAACTATTTCGCGACGTCCCTGAAATTCTTTTTATAATAGCATCATGGTGAGCTTCATAATGTGTTTTAAGTAATGTAAGTGCAAGCACCTGACCCAGTGAGATGAACTCCTGCATAAAGGCGGATAATCAAATTTCATTTCACACATCCTTCATACAAATGCGAGTTCTAGACGCGAGAATGGCTGTATCCCGTTTTGAAAATAATGAGTGATGAGTTTTTTTTTAAAAAAACATCGACGACATCCGGACTTTTCGAATAGAAATCTTCATCTGAGACCTTAATGTCTACTCAGTGTGTCAATTTTCAAAGGGGTGAAACTCCCTTGAATTATTCATGTGATTGTTTCATAATTTCGTAATTATCTTCAGTTCATATTACTGTACATGTGCATCGTAAATAAGTCTTTCCTTATAGAAACGAAAAGATGTAATCAAGAGTATACATGACAGATCAAAATTGTGCCTCCTCTGTCTACTAAAGTACTTAGTTTGGTTGTTGGAATAATAAAAGAAATGTAGCAATTAAATCGTTTATTTCAGAAATCCGTCAGACGCCAAAATGTAAAATGCACTTTAGCGGTGGAATATTGTTCCAAGGCGATATACACATCACTTATTCCATATTTACCTGAAAAATATTCATTTTTTTAACTGCTTTAATATTTTTAAAAAAATTGAAATCGGAAAAACTGAGACACTTTTTCTCAATTTTCTCGACATGACAAATTTGGCGTTTGACGGTTTTCTGAAATAAACGATTCAATTGAGGTACGTATTAATGGTTTGAAATGTGATAAATCGGGAATATTAATGGAATTAACATAGTCCAGTTTCATTTGGGCGGGTATGCTTGGTAACCCCTTCTCCCTACAAAACATTTATTACATCGTAAGAGCTATACTGTTTTGAAGTTGTTTTTTTTTTTTACTTACAATGTGTGACTCACAGCTTTAGATGTGGTATTTATTTCTCTATCACTTTCACCCATGTCTGTCGCAATGGCCTAGCGATGGATGGGACTGGACTGCGATGGACTAGGTAATGTGGGAACTTGGGTCTGAGGGTTAATGACGCATTATCCCAGCTCCCGTACTTAATGCCAGTCTGTGTTGTTTAAGATTGGTTTTTGTTGAAAGTGTTTTCTGGCTGCTCCTGCCTATATCTATCATCTTTAGAATGCCACGAAGAAACTTCATTCGTGATTTGTGTTCAGCAATTTGATTGAGTTATATGCAATGCTCACACACATTTATACGGACTCGGTGAAAAAGGCTTTATTGTTTCACGGATTTTTATTATTTATTTATTTATTTGTTTTACGGATATTTATTTATTTATTTATTTAACGTAAAAAAACAGTTAAAAAACTGCGTATGACGTGCTATGGGGAAAAGTGAATTGTGTGCACATTTTCAAAATTCTGTGATCCCTACACTAAGTCATATACTACTTAAATTTTGAATTTTAAAAGAGAGAAAAACAAACAAACAAAAAAACTACCATGTAATAAAATCTATTTTCAAGGATAAATAAGCAATAAATTTTGGCTCTTATTACTTCCTGCCGCGACAACATGGAAACGATAATTTGTATAATTGTATTTCCCACTGAATTCTAGAAGACGTGCACAGAAAATGAAGGTACATTTATGTCCAGAAGCAATTATGTCCATTTAAGCAAGCATTTATGTCCAGTCCGTTTTACATCAAGACAACTCACGCAAATAAATCTATAAAATTAAGTAGTTCTATTTTGCGATACAATTTTGCAGATGTTCTCCAAATCATTAGCATTGAACGATTATGCGTTAAACGAAATTTCTCGTAATCTTTTAAATGATTCCGTTACCTTAATCTTTCTTTTCGCACAGTGGGTTTTAGATGTGACCACATTAACGCAACTTCTTTCATTTTCTCAACTTATTTTCGTTACGTGCTATGTTGTTGAAGCACGTAGTATCTGATTTAACTTCCTCGGTTAAGAATTGTACATTTCTCCCTTCCTTACTGAATTGTAGCTCTGTTATAACGTACGGTTCTCAACATTTTTAAATGCCATTTACACAACTGCCCAACAGATTTCGTTAGTCAGGAAAGCTGGTCACGAGGTCGACCTGTAAATAATGGCTAGTTCTACGATAAGAAGAAATGCAACTACTTTTCAAAAGCTTCAAAAAATTCTTAGCAAAGTACATTACAACGAGTCAGGAAATTAGTAAGATTTATTTGTAGTGTGAAGAAATAAATTTACTATTTGCATGAATCATATCAAATAAAGAAATATGAAATCTCCCATCATTTGGAAATTTACATTGTTGAAGTATATCAATTTTAAATTCCATTTATTAGGGTTTAGATAATTTCGGGATACGTGATATTTTATATCAGTAATCCTCACAAAAGCAGAGGATGAACACAGTTGATTCATAAAGACTTAACATAAATGTGCGCAATGTGCATGAATTACGCAGTGCGTAATTTCTTATTCATCTGTAACTTGGAATTGCACGACAATCTATTATTATCATTGGTTCTTTCTGTGCTTACATTGGAACGATTAGGACAGTGTATAAAGATTAAATGGGCGGAATGTTTTTAGATCAAATCCGCTCATTGACACAAATGGTGTTGGGGGAATTCTTTTCGAGGACTGGTTAGGTAGAAGCAAATTATATTGTTACAGAGGCTTTTCAGATTCACTTAGATTCCTTTGAGTTATAAGATGTTCGAGTTGCAGCGATCTAACCCTTTCAAACTGAAAGGAAACTGATATTCTTAGAGAGTTTTTCGACTTATAAACATTGTCGTATCGAAATTCGACTGTGGGATATTGCTGATTTTGTGTCTGTTCCGGGACGCCGTATCTAATTTCTATTACATTATTAATTAATAGTATCATATTACTATTGCATGATGGTACAAAATGTAAGAATATTGCGAAGATAGTGCGCAAATTCTAGCAAAAGCTAACAAAGCTACGAAGAGTGAAATCTCCAGTAAAATCTCGAAAAATATATTAAAATGTTTATCTTGTACTTCAGAGTTATGTAACAGTGTCGATTGCGCTGATGAAACAATACTTTTAGGTTATTGTCTCTATTTCCAAACGTTAAGTAGAATATTCCATAACATCTATAAAAAATATTTTGAGGATATTAGCCTACGCGCCTAACATACCATATTATTGCTGAAAGTACTCCTACAATATATCAGTGACTTAAAGCAATTATAAAATCAACGGGAACAGTAAAAAAGTTTGCAAGTTTGGTATCAATTAAGCAATGTAAGGCATACAACGAGTTGTTTTACTTATTTGAGCATTATGCGATTTATTGATTGTATTTTCTTGTATCTTAACTTTAATAAATCGAATTCATAAAAATGTTGTAATTGTATTAGAGTTGGCATAGAATATTCAAAAGACCTCGGCGGTCATAAAGAATTACAAAATCCCGCAAGATTATTAACAATACCGTTACCTGTTTTGTTTTAGGTCTGTATATACAGCAATGAACTAGTAAACCATAACACATTTTAATTACGGTTTCAGAAGCATGTTCAACGCAGTGTTCACAGTGAATCATGATGTATTGTTCAAAAGTTGTGAATGGCGGCGATGGTGTAGCGGATAGCGTATGGGACTGCTGTACCCAAGTTAGCGGGTTCAAACCCGATCGAAGCCGTGGATTTTTAAGGACGAAAAAAATCCTTCGTACGCCTTCCTTCGGAGGGGAAGTAAAGCCGGCTGATCCATATTAGTACATTTACTACATGTAAAAGATTATCAAGCCTAAATGACGCCTCTGAGCTAAATTCAAATCGCCTGTTTCGTCGCCCAAATAATACCTTATTTCTCCCATGATTGGTGAAAGGAGTGTAACGAAATTTGCGTGCGTCAGACGGAAGAGCAGGCCTCGTGGCCTGAGTCTCGCCACGTAAAATAAGGCAAATTCAATTCAATTCGATTCAACGTTGTTCATTCCTTTAATCTTTAAAGTGCAATACTGAACGACTTGAAGCAATATTTTTGCGGTTCACTATTTTCCGTAATGTGAAGAGAGAAATTTTTTAAAAGTTTTCTCCAGACACATCCCTCACTAACATAGTTTGTGACATGCATCCTTGCTGCTAGAAATTTAAGAAAAATCTCAACTTTCCAGGTTTTCTGCACGTTCTTAAGAAGAGTTTTATTTGGTTTCAAACTAGTATAGTCGTTAATAGTATAAACATGAAAAGAGTTATTTAGACTCTGATAATTGACATTTTGCCGGTGCTGTCGTAGACGAAGGAGAATGTTTAGAGCTTGTTTACGAGGATGAATACAAACTTTTCTGGAGATGGAGAAATATCAAGAAAGTTGTCTTTCCGACGAAATTTTAGTCACGTCAATCATTCTAGAAGTCTTCATCACTTTGGAGTCGGAATTTCATGTTGAAATCAACTGTACACGTGAAGGAAAACGTTGATATCTCAAGTATCAACCTATTCATCTCGGAAACTTTTATTGAAGAAAAATATTTCACTATTGCATTAATATGTTCATTTGCAGATATTTTAAATTGCAGATTTGTAAGAACCAACCCAGGCTAAAAGCGAACAAATTTTAATTTAGTTCCAAAGTCGAAACACAAATTAATAAAAGAAGACTTTGACGAATTTTTATTCTTGATGGTTAGTGTCTATGCCCTTTTGTATAGAATTCTCTGAGATGGACCTTCAAACTCGGTTTCCTCCGCAGGTTGTAACGATAATGGGTTTGCCTGATGGATTAATTGTAGAAAATGATCGTTGGTGATGTGCGTTCTGCTTTCATAACTAAAATTCCAGTTGCCAAAACAACGAATGTTTAATATTGTTTAAAACAATTAAGTTGTGTTTCTGCAGATTATAAGAAAATACGTATATTTACTTATCTTTTTTACTTTTTATTTTGAGTTTGGAAAATGGAAGAAGTATGCAAGAAACTGTGTTTTTCACACACAAGTGTTATTGCGTAGTCGTTTCTGCCTTCCTTTGCTCTTCTGAGCTTAAAATGGATATTCTTTCCAAATAATAGTATCTCCATGCAGACTGTGAATAACGTGATCACGATTAATAAATTCGAACGTTTAAGTAGTGTTCATTTTCCAAAATGAGAATTTCCATCTCGGAGAACAATTTCAGAGTTTTCGGCGCCAGTGGGCACAATATTTTGTGTGTAAACTAACAATAATGAATTCGAAACTTAAATTACACTAAAAATATTATTCTTTGTAGTAGGAAATTCCAGAAATTCATTTTCGTCATATTTACGTATATTAAAATGCTATAATTAAATACATATATGATCTTTTATCATAGTTTTAATTTACATGTATAATGAAAACAGTTTTCACATATTTTATTAAGTTTAAAAAAAAAACGGTCGGATAATTTCCGTATATTTTGATCACCAGGCTCAGATATTTATGGCATTCTCAATTAAACTAGAACTCAACAAACAACCAGAGTCGTTTAACACTGAATTATGTACCTCTTACTAATCTTATTGTACAAAAACATTAACATTCAAAAAATCAATAGTCAATCAAAGTCAATTGCTGCTCCAAAAAGGCAAATACCAGAAAATTTTAATCTAGTTTTAATATTAGATTTCTAGTATATGACTTTTTTGGTCACTAGACACGAATACATGTTTGCCAACAAATATTTTCCCCGAAAACACGTTTTTTAAGAAAAGAAATTTGTGGTAATTGAAATATGTCGAACCGATTAAATAAAGAATTAAGATGAATAAAGACTATGATACTGATCTAGGAATTGAATGTTGAGCAATTTGTAGGTAGTCTGAAATAGTTAATATAATTATTGGTCATTATGTAAAAAAATCTTTTAATTGTTACTTTCTCTCTAACGCTTATGCAGTAGAGTGAAAGTTATGTAATATTGCCCGAACAATCGCCAAATTTTTGGCTGAAAAAACTTGTACCTTTGGTAACGAGAGAGGAGATAAATCCAGTTGCTTATTTTAGAAAATAAAATTCTCTATCTGATTTTATCTGCGTTATCTGATTTTCCATCCGTTTCTCTATCCGTCTGCCAGACCGTCATTCCATCCGTCATTCCATCCGTCATTCCATCCGTCGGTCCATCTATCCGTCTGCCAGACCGTCGGTCCATCTATCCGTCTGCCAGACCGTCGGTCCATCTATCCGTCTGCCAATCCGTCGGTCCATCTATCCGTCTGCCAATCCGTCGGTCCATCTATCCGTCTGCCAGACCGTCGGTCCATCTATCCGTCTGCCAATCCGTCGGTCCAGTTATCCGTCTGCCAATCCGTCGGTCCATCTATCCGTCTGCCAATCCGTCGGTCCATCTATCCGTCTGCCAATCCGTCGGTCCAGTTATCCGTCTGCCAATCCGTCGGTCCATCTATCCGTCTGCCAATCCGTCGGTCCATCTATCCGTCTGCCAATCCGTCTGTACATTCGTCCGTGCAGGTCTCATTCTCTGAAAATTATTTTTCGAAATTTGAAAGGAAAAAAAAGTCTTTCTCTAACTACAATTATGAAGATCAACAGTATATTTCTTTTATGAAATTTGTTCCTTAAGGACAGACTATTCAGAACTTTTGGTGTAATTCTGCATTCAAATACTAGCGAAATAGTACATGTTTTTTCAGCACTACTAGTTTTACTGTTCAGTGTATTACGTTCAGTCTGTAAGGGTGATTCATTTCACGAAATACACTCTCCAACTGTTTCGTACCTGAGTGAAAACTAAATACACGAGGTCGTTTTGCTCATAATGCATCCTGATCTCTGAATCCGAACTCTAACCTTCAAGAAGAAGATGTGAAAGTTGAAACCAGAACGTATTGAAATGGTTAAAACTGTTACCCACATTGGCCCGCACTCCTAACACCCTTAAAGAGATCAAGAGAATTTGCATGGCGAGCGGCGTATGCCTACCATCTAAGATGTAGTTAATAGTTAATTATGATATGTGTCGACTCGCAATATTCTTTTGAGGTCTAACTTAATAGCAAGAAATAATATCTCTTCTGAGGATCTCTTCAACTGGAAGTAAAGAATCCAATGCTCATTAATGTTCTATACCGAGGACAACGGTTCATGCCGATAATTTGAGGTTTCATTGTTCGTTGGAGGGGATAGAGGGAAGGGGGACTTTGGAGAGATCGGAATATAGTACTTGTACAAACGGCCTGTAATCCTGTAAATATTTTCTCTGATTTGGTACTCATCGTCTGCAATTTCTGTACTTATGCGGCACGGCATTCGGAGAGATTCGGAGCGCCTGATTCTGACCCGATGTTTCGTCAACGAATGTAAACGAGACCTAATTAATTGCCTCTTCGTCACAAAAAAAAATGTAATTGTAGATGTACTTTTGTTAGAACTGTCTGATTTGTATTTTCTTATTGGTTTTATTTGCCAGGTATTTTGTTTACTGTAACACAACCGAATTGCAGGCTTTCCGTTTTGGTGTAGTCGATATACAGTTGTAATCTAGGACTTCTGAATTTTTTTTATTTCTTAGCTCCTTAGGTACCCAATTAATGACACCATTCCTGACGAACAGAGAGAGACTGGATATTCAAAATTTACAAAGAACATTATAATCATAGTTTGTTTCAAGCGCAAGAAATATTTTTCTACAAATACTGTCACAGAAATAAATATATAGATTGTACGAAAACGTAACTTGGGTTGGTGTGGATTTTGCTCTACTACGAAAGTAATCTAATAATTTCATGATTCGGCTTCATTTAACTAACTCGTGTAGGAAGATTTTACAGATAAGATAAGATAGTAAGAAGCTTTTACAAGTAAGCAAGTTTTGATAATTCCTTACATAATTTTTGTTTCCTGGGACGCTAATCAAGAACACTTCTATGCATTCTTCTGAAACTCGCAGGTGCATTGGAACGTCTGCACTTCTTACTGTAGACAACGCATAAAGAAAGGGGCAAATCAATTTATTAAAAAAAAAATTACAAATAAGCTGCGTCGAAAGCGGTGCAGGAGCCTAGCAAACGCAAATAAAACACAGTGCAATTTAGTGCAGCAACGCGAAACCATACACATGGTTGATTACTAGTCACCTTACATTATTATAGGAAAATGTGCTAATGCAGCTGACATCTTGCTACCTACCTCTTCCCGCCTCAATTGGATGATTATTTCGTGTTTCTGGGCGCGTCAATTGTTATTCTCATTAGTTCTGTGAGAGAAGTGCGTAGTTTATCAGGGGAGGTGGTAGTGTTTAATCAGGGAGTTCCCGGCGCCGACCTACACGTCGGCTTGGGAAGTTTTCTCCTTCTTGTCACCATCTGGGCACCATCCCAGTCGGGAGAAGCTCTATTCTCTCAATGGTCGCCTAATATAAGAAGTAGTACATATAAGTGTAAGCGCGTGTAAATTGTGATGATAGGAGGAAAAGGAAGGAACGATCGCGCGCGGTCCATGGCCCGTTTCTGAGCTTCTGATCCAGCATTCACCTAATGTTCATCGAAGAAACCCTTGATAACTACTTGTCAAAATAGCCGCAAGCTAGAATTCTGGAGGCAGGGGATGTATTCGTTAGCGGCTGAACTCGAAAAGTCTATCACCGACGAAATTCGAGCCTTGTACTTCTCACTCAGAAACACCGCAGTTAATTCTCTGAACCATCTTACGGCTCACCTAATACCACATCAGTCGATCGGTAGGATGTCAATGAATAGCTGAAGAATGTGGAATGTTTTGAAGAAATATTTAATGACAACGAAGGAATAGAATAACTGGGAGAAATAAAGATCCTGATGGTATGACCCAAGTCAGTTCCTGATGGTATGACCCAAGTCAGTATCAGAGGGTAATGCCTTGGGTGATCGGCGTCACCTATTAGTGTCAAACATTACCAGAGGATTCTATGGTTTGCAGGTTCCCTGTTTGTTTGTTCATTCTAGAATAATTTAGCAAGCAAATATGTCGTACTCGGTATGTCGTAGCCAAATATGTCAGTTTTTGCTATTTCCCGATTACAACATCTCTTTAGCAGATAACAAGAAACTCGCAATTAAGACGGGTGGGTTCAATTCTTTTTGAAAGTGTAATTTTGTAATTCCATATTATGTTTTGCGTTTGGTGATGTGCATGCGGTTCGTGCTGAGGTGACATTTTCTTGGTAGATGCTATGAAATTTACGTGTCCCGAATCAAACAAAATTAAAACACAATTACTACTTTCTCGTTTCTAAAGAAAGATATTCATGGTTAGTTATGTAGCATTACAAGATATAAAGTGTTTGAAGAGGACACATATTCCCGATTTTCTTTTTCCGTGTGCACAAACAATTTTTCTTCGTAATTATAATCACTATGATTACGAAGAAACACACACTGACAATATTACTTCAAAACTGCTTCCATTTCGACGCTTTTTCTTTTGATATTCTATGTTATAGTCTATGTATTGTGCATTTCATATTTCTTTGAAGCATGCATAGTTCTGAATTTGGCATTGCCGTTTGAAGTAATTTTGTGATTGTTTTTCTTTCTTGCATTTCGTATGAAGATAGTGTTGTAATCGTGCCCCGTGAAACTGGGATTTTTCGACGGAAAAACTCTTTGTGCCGGACTCGCGAAGAAAATATTGTTGCTAAATGTAGTAAATTACTTACTTTAACACGTTATGTAGTCATAATCCATGTATTAGTGTATTTTCCAACTGGAACAAAATTTAATAGTAATTTTTGAGAAATATCTTCATTGAATTCCAAGGTATTAACTTCCATTCTATAATTAGTAGTTATTAATTTGAAACGAGTTTCGTTTTGATTCATTTACTTCGCTAATATTCTTCGAATCAATTCGGTGTTATATATACAAGATTTCGATGTTCGAACATTGGTGATGGAATACTTAAGCAAAATGCCTTCCGGTTTGGCGAGTTAAAACGTTGCTAAAATTTATGATTGAAATTAGAATTTTGTAATGAAATGTAAAGGGTAATTATTGTTTAACGATTACTAAATGATTTTCTCTCAATTTTGATTAAAAAGCATCTTATCTGAGAGATATTTCAGTTATTTTAGATTATTGGGATGAATGTTGTCGAACCGCTTCGTCCTTTCAATGCATTTACATTTTGATTTCACCTTCGTCGCAAAAAACCGTAGCTGCTCTGTCAAAGCTAATGAACGAATAAGAGTGTGCTTTATTACAACAAGATTTATTTGTGCTCTGTATATCTCGTGTACTGCAACGACGTCACTGAACTTTTTCGGAATTTCTTTGCCTTCAGAAGATCTCGCCCGAGATCGAAAGAGCGTATTCAGGAGTAGGAAGTCTTCTCTGCTTAGAAATATTGAGATTAGGTCGCGATGTATACACGTACAAAAATGTTCCGTTCCAAAAATGTTCCTCATTCTTTGATGCATTTTGTGCTGTTACTTTTAAGAGTTATTGTAATATATTTTTTTAAAAGAAGATAACAATTCAGATATAAAGTGTGAAATATTGAATTAAAATTGTTCCGTAGGAAGTTGTGAGATAATCCTTGTCGAGAGATGCATTATAACGGGTAGTCAGATCTTTACGAAAATGTCTTAAAATGCGGCAACAAAAGGATAAGGAAGTGTAAAAGGGTAATTAATGAAAGGGACAAGACAAATATTAATAAAAGGAAAATTTTCGAAAAGCATGTGCTGTCGGACTGTGAAAGTGAAAGAGAAGCGGATGACAATTTTTCAATTCACGTTTTGGCCGGACTCATTTTAAATTAATTTTATTTTTCTAGCTTCGCAAACGACCAAATTGAAGTAACCATGCGTAACTTTTAAACCTTGTGCATAGAGCGATCAGAGATGTCACTTCGTGTAAGGGTGTTGGTCTTTTCCTAATAAAGTAGGAAGAGCTACATGTTAGTTTGACAGGGGAAGGCTACTTGTTCGTTGCAGAAATGTATTATTGTTACCAAAATGGTAATGCGAGTAGTAACGCTGATAATAGACATTTTACCAACATTTTGTTTTGGGGAGCATTTCGACAATCATCGGGCGATAGCCGCATGCCGACGAGTCGGTGTTGGTTGCTTGGCTGTAATGTATCCGGATATTTCAGGAGTCTATTGCTCACGGATTGTGATATATGGATTTTATTTGCAATCATATATATGTATAGTTCATAGAGAAATGTGATCCGTAATCGTAATAAAATTGAATTCTTTATTTTTAATGCAAAATTTCATTATCGTTTTAGATACATTAGAAGAGTTGGTAGTTCATGAAGATATTTAGTAGAACATCGAGTACTACTTGCTTTCGCAGTGATCATGGCTTCCTGTAAATTGCAAGGTAGAAACATTAACTTAGTCGTTATCCTCTTTGCCGAAACAAAAGGTCTAGGTTCACGCTGGAGGTAGGTTTTGAACTTCCGTTAATAAGCAGGGGGGATTTTTCCATCAACGACCTAGAAGATTGGGGGTACCTGTGCCAATTTCGTTGGACTAAAAGTTACAAAATTTTCAACATGATGGGACTTTTCTCTCCGAAAACTTCATATATTTGCGACTTCGTAAAATAATGCATCGCAATTATTTAATCATCGCTATTACGTCAAAATTTATTCTCCAATTTAATTATAATGACTTATCAGTTGGAAAGCGGTTATACAATCTCGAACTTTAATTCCAAAATACAAGTCGTAACAACACTCGCGATTGGATAGCGTCGTTCCAAGTGTTTGAACGGCAGTAGCCACTACAATAAGTGTATTCTCCTATACTACTATCATATACTAGTATACTATCAGATATTGACAATAAATTCTGAAGCAATTATTAAAATTCCTTTTTCTCAGAATTGTAACGGATTATTCTTTGGTGTGATACTCCCAAAATGCCATGCACCCAGTAATGGGAGACTTGCTAATAATTACTAAAATATTTGTGTTTAAAGTTTCCGCAATCCAAATGCAATTTAGAACGAAGTAATAATTCGAAAGCTATAAGCCGAAATGCCGGCTATATTGCGGCACAGAATGAATGGTTCAAGCGTAAAGTTTTCATGTCAAATACATACACTTGCACTTTGATTTATTACATCAACTGTGCCTTTCGTTGTAAGACTAAATTTATGTTTTTGTACGTATGTGACAATGTTATAAAACGATTGAGTTGATGACTGAAGTTCTACATTTTTTCTTACGTTTAAAAATAGTTTAAAGCAGAGACTATGGTTGCACGTTTTGAAATTTTCTATTGCCTATGTGCCGTGTAGATTTTGGATAATTTTCCATTTGTGGCCAGAATTACCGTTTCTCTTATATTTGGAACTGTTGATGCTGATTTGGAACTGATGATACAGCAAGCGATAAGCGGATCTAAAATACGATCCAGTTACTTACCAAACCAAACAAAATATTAATGCTTTGGTTTTGTTCTTTCTTCGTTGCAGGAGGCAGAAGTAATAGTCTGTGTAAATTTGTCTAATTGTTTGCCATAATTAAAATTGTGGAGCCATTCGTACTATTTTGGACGATTCTTGATAGCGGAATCACAGGCTTTAAAGATACTAATCGCGCACTTTTTCTTGATACTCCACAGCGTGGGGTGCGAGGAGAGGCGGGTTCTGTCAACGTCACGGCAAGGGCTGTCAACTTTTATTGACAGAAAACTCGGCTTAATAACTCGTCTGAGGTCTATGAGAAAGAGCGGAAGATTTGTTTTTTAATTCTGAAGAAATAATTAATAGTTATAGAAATAATTCAGTAACAAGAAGGAACAGGTACTCACAGGTCGATAGAAAGAGAGACCGAAAACTAGAAATCTGCATCGGAAAGGAAGGAATTTGGACGATTCTTGATAGCGGAATCACAGGCTTTAAAGATACTAATCGCTCACTTTTTCTTGATACTCCACAGCGTGGGGTGCGAGGAGAGGCGGGTTCTGTCAACGTCACGGCAAGGGCTGTCAACTTTTATTGATAGAAAACTCGGCTTAATAACTCGTCTGAGGTCTATGAGAAAGAGCGGAAGAATTGTTTTTTAATTCTGAAGAAATAATTAATAGTTATAGAAATAATTCAGTAACAAGAAGGAACAGGTACTCACAGGTCGATAGAAAGAGAGACCGAAAACTAGAAATCTGCATCGGAAAGGAAGGAAGTGAGCAGCACTGCAAACTGAGCCGTGACGTTCCGAGTGGAGTTCATATTTTCTACCGGGCCGTGCTATGCCGGGGTGAGCGAGGACTAGGGAGCTCGAGGATCAAGAAAAAAATGCGAGCATAGTACATGACGTGACGTTGCTCTTCTCAATGGATGTTTCCCCGAATCAGCGCAATGCCCAGCCTCTCCTTTCCCAAACAGTCGCCAACTCAGCCTGAGCAGGCACTGCACCACTGGGGACAAGCGATTGAAAACGAATTCGGAATAGCCGCTAAAAGGAAAAACAGATCTGAAAGTGAGTATAGAACGATTTTTCTAAGGATGAGCCAAAGTGACAGTTCGCGAAAACAAGTGAACATCACATGTATTTCAGAGAAGTATCCCTCCGCCGTGACAGCTGTTTAGCCCCTTCGTAAAGTGTTTGGTTATGGCTTCTGAGAAGACATCACAATCCAGAAGTCTTAAGAGTTTCGCTGATGTATATGCACGTAAGCGAGTCCGGAAAATAATTAAATTTAATTACATATGTGGAAAATATCTTAACATGCTCTCACAACCAGTAAAAGAAAACTGTCACGAATGTAAATAGAAAGCTCTCAATCACAGCTCGCCACACAAAGGCCGAAATCACGTGCATCGGTATGCATCTCGCATTCAAGTCTCGGTTTTAAAATAAACATAATATTTATCACACAAAAAGTAAATTCAATGTAATATATAAAGGAAAAAATATTTTTTACAGAAGAGCACATAACACTGCACTTCGTAATTTCAATGATTTCTCGCGGCGCACTATATTTTTGTCAGACGAGGACGTACCGAAAGAAAGCGTTGAAGCCATTTACAAGTTAGCCAACTGCAATCGAATAAATGCAGGAAGGGAGTCCATTGGGCTCGAGGGCACAACGACCACAGAATCTTCAGTTACGTTGCCAGCACTAGCTGTCAATTTGGCTCATCCTTAGGAAAATCGCTCTGTGGAGCGTGGCGTCATGAGTACGCCTGCCGGAGTTATTTGCGTAAAAATATTATTTTATATAAAATATTCTAAATAAACATTCTGGCGTTGGCCCGAACCATAATTTTGTCTCACGTGAAGTGAGGTCATTGCCATTTATCCCCGTCGACCAGGGGTTTCGTTCCAAGATGGTCACTCATCCGGGGACCCGCGATTCTTAGTTAGTTTAGTTAATGCCTTATTTTACGTGGCGAGACTCGGGCCATCAGGCCCGCTCTTCCGTCTAACCACGCAAATTTCGTTACGCTCCTTTCACCACCTAGCGGAGAAAGGAGGTATTATCTTGGGCGACGAAACAGGCGGATCTCAATTTTGCTCAGAGGCTTCTTTTAGGCTTGAGGATCTTTTACATGCAGTAAATCTACTAACATGGGAGAGCCGGCTTTACTTCCCCTCCGAAGGAAGGCGTACGAAGGATTTTTTCGCCCTTAAAAATCCACGGCTTCGATCGGGTTTGAACCCGCAAACTCGGGTACAACAGTCCAGTACGCTAACCGTTATACCACCGAATTCTTCTATCTGCTTAACATCCGTGATTTCACAGATGTGGACAGGCTATTACGTACGAGGACATGAGTTTTCTTAGATTTTTTTGTTCCAAATGCAATGGTTTTGAGAGCAAAAAATAATACGTCAACATGAAATTAATTTTAAAAAGTGCACTTGTGTATGAGAAAAAGATGCACAACAAAAAGTCAAACAGTAAACTATTCATTTCATTTAAAGAATAAATCAACGACCTTGAGTCTTGCAATGACCTTTTTTGAACATTTCTAACACTTTATACTCATTAAAACTTACTTATGTTAGGGACTCTGAATTCGATATTAATTACCTTCTTAGTCCGATCGATAAAAATATTAAACACTACGAGGGTGGATGATCTCGTAGGGTCGATCGTCTAGAAGGGGCGAAGCCATGATTTTGACCAAGATTTGTTCTTATCTTTCAAAATTAAGTAGTTTTATATTAAAATATAATAATCTAACAAATAAAAATGTTATATTTTAAGCATCCGAGTTTTAGAATTTTTATTTTAGCCGAGAAAATATTTTTAAAAAATTGGACAGAGAAAGATGCTTTATTGCACGCTTTTTTATACTACAGACTTTGAGGAACAATTCATACACACGATGTTTATTTCTTCTTGGGAACACTTTTCGCAAGCAAGTTTTCAAGACATTCTGCAAAGGTTTGCTATTGATAGGTGTGGCTGTGTCAAAGTACGTGGGGCTTTGGCAAAGTAGCCGACTTCAGCCAATAAGCTTCAGACACCAGTTTGCGCAGTCTTGTACACCTTCATGCGTTTTCTTTTGTTGATTAACATTAAAGCTTGTCATTGTGTACCACTTACCAAATGTTTCTCAACACTACTCACTCTCCATGCAGCATGATGGCTAGCTTCTGGACTGTCTTTTTTTTCAAAAGTAGTGCCCGTGCTATGGTCACGTGGTTTGTGACACAAACTCGTACTACGCAGAACGAGCTCCGGAGGTACTCACCCATGTATTTCCAAAATGGATTGTGGTTAGTACGATATAGTTAGTATCGATAGTATTTGTAAAGACATAAGAAAACAGAATCAGTTGAGCTTTTATTTATTTTCATGTTATTAACACTAACGAATATATTATTTTGTACAGATGTAAGCTTTCCAGAGTAAATGATGCATATTTATTTGTTATTTTTGTGGAAGCATGTCCTTTTATCTTAGAAACTTAGTGTGCACTTCCTTTTTTGGGCCGTGTTTCGAGTCATGATGTTGGCGACTGCTAATGGCTAGATTTTAAACGGTGACGAAGCGACAGTAACAGTATGTTTTAAAAAATCTATGACAATATATTTCACTCGTTGAAATGTATTTAGATAAGAAAGAGTATCAAAGTATCAAATTTGTTATTTAAGCATGGTAACAACGGTTTATATAGACCGAACTGTACAGCAGTCTCAAATTCACATTAGTAATGATAGAATGATATAATGAATGATGTTTGATAATAACAATACAACAAATGGAATGGAGGTTACATTCTGCGACAATTTAAAGATTATGGTCTCTAAAAGTATATTTTTAGTTATACTGGAATCTTCGCACAGAATCTGCATCCATTTTGTAATGTTAGTAATTGTACTGGTTTAGTAAGATCAAAAGAATTCGCCAACTAGTCGAGTACAAAACTGAAGTATCTCATGATGTGAGATCTTAAGAGGACCTATCAGCTAAACGACAATTTAGAGAGCTTAGTATTTTTTTCTTTTATTGAATGATTAGACTTGCTCTGACTTATGCATTGGTTTACACAATTACTTTTCAAGTAATGTAATATCCGTTCAGAAATGCACATCAAAAACTGGATCAAATGCACATCAAATACCTGAATACACGACAATCTCACAAAAGCATTAATATTTCGGCACTGACAGCGAAAGTTTTACATCACATCACCACTCGCACGTTGTATATGTCTGAAGAAGCAGTTTTCCTTTTCTCAAAACTTGAATGAAGATATACACATGGTTAAAGGCAGGAGCAAACGAAATAAATGTGTAAAAACGTCGATATATTTCCGTTAGGAATTCACAATTGTCCCCCATCATAAGTTATCACTGTCATTTGACGCAATTTTCTTAGAGATCTTCACATTACTGATGTTTATAAACTAATAACTAGAACGTAAACAGAGGCCCGCGACCCATCGACCAGGAGTGACACTTGAAACTGTTGCCAGTTGGACGAAAGGGGGCGTGGCGCGCAGGTCCTGGTGGTCAGTAGACTGAAAGACAGAGTTTTACTCTCAGTGTCCGAAGGCGGACCACCGACTCGTACCTACCTACCTACTTAATGCCAGGGAGGAGTAAGTGCAGGGAAAGAAAGATTATTTAGGCAATATACGGTCATTTGGAAAAGTACTCATGGTAATAAAAAAGTATTCCCTGGATTTAATAGTAATATTTATAATGTAATACAGTTATGTGTATAAATTGAATTCGGCTTTGCACCTAGACAATTTTTCACGACTCAGAACTCTTTACGTTTATGTCGCTTTAGTTGTTAACGCTGCAAGATAGCTTCAGTAAAATTAATTGGGATAGCAATAGAATGATGAATGAGGTTGCTCGTAAAGCGTGGCTACCCACTTCCTAGCTTGCCACTAGAGAAAATGCTGAAAAACAATTACTCGAGAACTATTAGTTTATCTTATCGTGATAAATATTGATGATGGAAGAAGCTTGTCAATTTTACCTTCTCAATGTGTCCTTAGACGAACAGAAGATTGTTTTCTGTTATAATTAATGCGACATACCATTTCAGCTTGCTATTGTCTCTTACGCGCTCAAAGCTCCCACTGCTACCACTAGTCAAATTTAATTGCTGCAATGCCGCCTGGATGTGAATTACCACGCTTTTTTACTGACGAGGCGATCTTTTGTGTAGACGCACGGCGGCAAGATTCTTCATAAAGTTGTATTTCTTCGAAATATACAGGACTTTTAAAAGTGGATGCTCTTTGCTGTTAATTAGCGGCAAGGAATTATTAAAATCATTGGTTTCAAAGTACGGCGCCAAATTTTAATCAATTTTAGCCGGCGATGTGCTAACAGTTGTAAACTGGCTACAATTACAAATGTTAAGCTGTACCAAAGTGGAAAATGATCTGTCATCTGACTTTCATCGATAAAATGCCGACTTTTCATCGATAAAATGCCAATTGTTCCACATCACGTATTGGAGTTTTGTCTGCCCACTGCCTGCATTATTGCATTTTGAAAGTAACACGACCGTACTAAACACTTAAGCTAACCTGTGTGACTTCCCGAACAAAGTGACCAGCTAAAGCAAAGTGCAAAACATTATTACTCAACTGTTGTATGTAATTATGTATTTTTCGTTGTTATGTCATCGTAATATTTTTTTAGCCGTTGCTGGTAGTGAGTGTATTTTGATATTTTCATGTTCGCTGGAGTGTTCGAAACAGAATCCTTTGATTGATGTCAATACCCAATGAAGAAATTAGGATGTCAACTCATCCCAGTGTTAGAATTTGCTTTTTAACACTATTTGCAATTATTTCCACGTCTATTTACTAATTTTCGCGTGGCTTACGCCGGCTGGGGTCCATCGACGTTCTGGGGCGTGGTTGATCATGGAATACAATTCACGTCACCGCTAAATATTTTCGAAAATGTACGCAACAGCTGCCTCTAGCTAAATTCAAGATTCGCGGGTTTCTGAAGAAAACGTAAACTGTGATTAGTGCGCGATGTTTAAAATGAACGATTTTACCCCATTCACTTACGTTTTTCGAACTTGAATTGAATTTGCCTTATGTTACGTGGCGAGACTCAGGCCATGAGGCCTGCTCTTCCGTCTGATCACGCAAATTTCGTTACACTCCTTTCACCTATCATGGGCGAAAGAAGGGATTTCTTGAACGACGATACTGGCGATTTGAATTTAGCTCAGAGGTGTCATTTAGGCTTGAGGATCTTTCACATGCAGTAAATGTACTAACATGGGACAGCCGGCTTTACTTCCCCTCCGAAGGAAGGCGTACGAAGGATTTTTTCGCCCTTAAAAATCCACGGCTTCGATCGGGTTTGGCAGTCCGATACGCTAACCGCTACACCATCGCCGCCGTGGCGTCTCGTGGCGTGACGTCTCAAGGTCACGCGCAAAACAGTATGAAGGAAGGCATCCATGGGGAGCTGAAACGTCATGAGTCTACCTTTCCTGGCCCGCATTCGCGCGTGACCATGAGTCGCCACGTTAAAGAGGGAAAAAAATTTACACCAAGGAGAGACTATCGCGAGGTTCAAACCCGTCACTGATTTCAGGGACCGGCGCGCCACACCGACACACCAATATATAAATTCACCAAGTTATCATTGGGTTCCTATCATCGGAGACTAAGTTCGATTATTATTGTCCGCTTATTAAAATTTATAAGTCCCAATTTTGGCATTCACTGTACACTTCGTATAAAACAATTTCTGAGTTCACTCTTTTGAATACTAACAACGACAAATCAGTACGTCCGAACTTGTGTAAATTTTCTATGTTCAAGTAAACTGTTTTATATCTAGCACCGTGATCCGATCGATATAGTGTCGAGAGCTCGAATGAATCCTTCACCTACATTCATCCTTCAACATGCACACTCGTTTTATTCTTTACTCTCTTGTTTAAAACGAAAATTCTGTGATGTACCTTGCGGCTTCATCTACGTAATTATTTTTGACCAATAACTCACGGATGCTACTTATCGTCCGCTTTTGAACTAATGGGCATTGTTTATATGTTGTACTCCGGTATCATGACAACCACCGTCTGTTTGCTGATAACGTGTTATTTGTAATGAAATTCGCTGAATTTCGTATTGGTGACAATCTGGTATGTCGCAATATGCACTCGCCTCATGCATATTTAAAGGACTCAGGAGCGGAGTGCTATAAGCCTAATTTTATTAAAATAAATGGAGTTATTTTAACTCAAAGAATGGGAATAGAAACGGGGGAATGGTGACAGTGACGGATTGACAAGGGATAAAAAAAGTAGTGTGTAAAAGTGTGATTTGTAGTCTTGAATTAAGAGCCCTCGGAAGAAAAATATTGCTTGAGAGGGGGTGGCTCTGGTAGACATGTAACCCCGCGAACGCAAACTCCGTAGCACAGACGAATGAGGGGAAACTGCCCCCATGAGCCCCATGAGGGGAAACTGCATTAATGTCAGTTTCTTTGTAGAATACATAATTTTTATCGGTATTTGTATTGGTCTCATGGTCGCATCTGAAGAGGATTTGACCTGTACTGTTCGAAGAGTTGGAATAGTCTGAGGAATTACATCACATGGGTGCATACTAATCCTCAATTGAAATGACCAAATTAGCTATTTTCAGATCTGGAGAGATGGATTTCCATCTTATGCAAGCTTGGTTTACTGCACAATTCTTTAGGCAGAAGGGTACTCATTATTTGCGAGGCTGGCATTGCAAGCAATTTTATGCAAGGCAAGCAATAATGAGTTATATTATTTTCTACTCTTCGAATGGATCAGAAACGGCCTAGCCAGCGACACTATTAAATGACATCCATCGTGTAAATAAAATCTATAGAAAAAGGGCCTTTTGGGAAAGCATGTTCCCCGAGGAAAATAATTAGGCATTTTGTTAGTGAATGTCTAGCCCTGCCGCTTACTCGGAAAATGCCATCCTTATCCAGGAAAGAATGAGATACAGAATTTTTGAATTCTTAGCATTTTTTTATTTATTTATTGAATGTACGCTATATTAAGCAGAAATGGATTTTTTTCTGAATTGATGTCACAATTAATAGGACAGTTTGTAGCTTAGGCTTGGGAAGAGGACCGGATCTCTTCGACAATACTAGTCATAACAAGTACTGAATCTATCGCCAATGTCAAGAAACTGTTTCACAGTGTTGCCAGTGGCAGAACGACAATTTTCTCCAGCTGGATGTGCAATTTCAAATGCAGTTCATTCAGAGATTGATACAGGCACTTAGTAATTTCATCAGTGGCACCATTTCTTTCATCTTGTTCCCCAGAGTTCGATATTTTAGAATTTCTTCACTTCTGGATGTTGTGAGCTAACAGGACAGCGACTTCAGATGCAGCGTATTGTTTTTCTTGTCATACCATACAATATCCGGTTTATTAGACGATGCACACTACTCTGTTATGATTGACCTGTTGCAGTAGATTTTGCGATCATTTGTGACAATTGACTGGTTCGGAAATGAACTTACAAATATGAAGTATCTTGTCTTTCGAGTTGTTGATTTTGAATTATTATCACGCCTTTTTAATTTTTTTTCCAACCACTCTATAAAAGTCTACTTCTCCGAAATGTGAGATTGTTTAATTTATTTTGTTTTCAAAAAAGAACTGTGAGCGTGTTAACGGAGACTTGGACTTAAACCGGTAAGAGGGTGAGTCACGAAGCTTACGAGAAGCGACACTTAT
Organism: Teleogryllus oceanicus; assembly: GCA_964035755.1. Classification (NCBI taxonomy): domain Eukaryota; kingdom Metazoa; phylum Arthropoda; class Insecta; order Orthoptera; family Gryllidae; genus Teleogryllus; species Teleogryllus oceanicus. The sequence continues at coordinate 70,786,839 of CAXIVR010000007.1, read as the reverse complement.
TGAAGAGAACTCTCTTTTCTAATTAAGAGCTTTGGCGGCTCAGAGCTTCGCGGTAATTACAGAAGTTAATTGCATTTCTCTGCAATTTACTGCCTCTTTTTATCCGATTATTCCCATTTACATGTGTTGGCTTAGTCAGAAATTCCTTTAAGACAGATTTTTAGAAATTCTGGGTAAACTTGGTTAACTACTTAATACATGTGAATTTATATGAGACTTCTCTAAAGATATAAAGTACCCTATCCATTTTATGTTGTTTTGGTTCATAAAAGTTGCAAGAATAATTTCCAAACATGTTATGCAAAGGAATGATTGTTCAATATTTTGTATTGAAACACAGAAAGAATAAAGTCGTTTAATGTACTTTTCCATGTGGAATTACCACGGGTAGCTTATTTACAGAGATTTTACGTTCAAATGGAGTACATGAATTGTTTACTGCACAAAGGCAACTAATCCTTATTTGCCAATTTTAGAGGAAACGCCAATCACCTCATAAAACCAGATTTACGAATTTTTCTGCCTACAATTTTTTGATATCTAATAATAAATATACTTATTTAAACATATGAATTAAAATCTTTTATGACCGAAGATGGAAGTAAAAGGATCGATTTTCTGATTCGGACAGGTTTCTTTTTCACAGTAAACGGATTTTTTTAAAAAAAACTTGTTTAGATTGTCTAAATGTACAGTAATTTTCATCTTCACGAGATGTTATTATGTGCCATAATATGATTGAAGTGCATGATGTTGACATAGCATGATTGAACTGCATGCCATTATGTGACAACTGCATAATGCCCGCAGGGATGTAGATGTTTCCTTGATTCCATCTACTTGTGTTTATAAGCCGTACGAATATACAGTATGTCAGGCAGATCTAAAGCTTTTACAGAATATCTCAGCCTAAAGGAGTCCAGCATCAAGCCACCAACATCCAAGTTGTATAAACACTATGCAGTTTTTAGTTGAGACGTGCAATTGACGGTATTCTGAAAGTATAAAATACCGTTTTAGGGGTCTAAGAAATTCTTGACCACTGGAATTATTGCTGAGAAAGGATTCTTTGTAAAATGCACACCAAAATGAACGGCAATTGACGAATTCATAGGCTTCTCTAAACAACATTTTTTGCTTCCTTCATGCATTTTTCAGTGATGCCCGAAATTACGTTTTTGCTCTGCGCTTGTGCACAAGTTTTTGTTGCGCTTGTGCTCGGCGACAGCCAGTCGTTTCGCATTTTCATTGAGGGAAGGGCTTTCATTTGTTACACTTAGTTCCTCGCGTGTTACACAAGCATCTTTCATACCAAGTGAAAAATGTTCGTTAAAGTAGTGTCAGAAACATTTTTAGGAAAGCCTCTTCTCAGTTTCTAGAATTGTAATAAGAAAATCAAGCAAATTGTAATAAGAAAATGAATCATTAAAAATCGGCATTGTTTGGCAATTTTCCAATCGTGTATTGCAATCAGATGCTTGAAGACATATTATATATATCGAAAATAAAAAAATATAAAAAATACAAAAAATGGCATTTCTTATAATATAAACGGTGTAGATATATATTATGTACTCAGTAAGATAATTCCTGTGAAAAAAATAGTTAATAGTAACTGCTAAAATAATTCGGAATATTTAGCCGTGGTCTTGTTTCATTACCGACGTCACTGTACCGTATATATTAAACATCTTACTGCTTTTGGCATTAAGGTGTATCTTAAAAGAGACTATTTGATAATTGTTATTTTTGGTATATTTTACTTTTGGTTTCACCCAATAAAGTTTTGTCAACTTCCGGTGTTTATAAACCTCTATGTCATCGTCCAGTACTTCTTAGAACAATGTGATTTTTGTCCGAGTGAACCTGCAAGATGATTCGAACCTCCTGATGTGTTTTAAAGAATCCAGGCTGATTGTACCGACGTCAATATTGGATCTCGCTACGAATATCTAAATCTTAACAGTATCTCACGTTTAAATTACATTGCTAATATACAATTTTAAGCGCAATATATACATGTATAACGGATTAAATATTTAATGACGCTCTCCATTCAGACATATGTAAACGAAGGGTGTGATGATTGTTGGACCAATGCTGATAACGGCGTTTATTAAGAGATCACTAGTTTTTGCTATTAAGAATTTTCGGCTGTAAATTGTTTTGTCTTTCAGATCATTGTTATTTAGTTTGATTCTCGGTATGATAGCCCAAACGGAGGCGAATTTTATTGCTGCTATTACTTCTTAATGACGTACGAATGATTTCAGTGTAAATGTTTTAACTTTGAATGTGATGGGAACTTGTTTTTAACAAAATGGCTCTAATGAGTTTTCTAGAAAATACGGAGATGAATATACGAGACGTTTGTTCTCAATCCCGCACGCCTATCACGCAGAAACGTCAAGATAGTTCATTTATCCTTTGCAGTTTATTGCAAAATAATTATGTTGCACCCAAAGAATCACTCATTTGGAGAGGATTGGATTTACATCTCTGCCCTTTCCTATTGAAGATCGTGTTACTTACAGCATTTACTTTTTCATCAGACTTAAGAACATAGCTGGAGGCTTTGTAAATTATTAAGAAATGCACCGATTTTTATGGTTTAAAATTTCGAGTAATTTATCTGGATTCGATTATAAAAAATGGTTTCCGATGCGAAGGATTTTAAAATTTACAATTCATGTATTTATTTTACTAAAAGTTTTTACTGCAAGGGAGAGTGAAGCAAAAAGTGCGTCGTTTTATAGAAGAGGTGATGCCTCAATCATGAGGAGCAAAAGTACATCATAGAATGACGTGTGTACTCATATTGCGAAAGCTCAAACGAAACCTGCAGAAATGGAAAGCAATGTACGAGAAACCTTAACATTCGCGACGATTAGTCACACAGAAAAACGACAGCAGTTCCGTTAATATCCGTAAGTTATCAAAAGAATTCGGAATAGCAACTTACAATAGAACAAAGATACAGCCTCTGAGCAAATCTATCATTGTGTTTCTTTATTTTCACGCGGCAAGAAAGTCTATATAACCAACAGAAATGGCAGAAAAGTTAAATTCAACGATTTGTTGCGAACTAAAACACATTATTGTAAACAAAAACCTTTATTTTGTTACTTAATGGTATGCCAAAAGTACTTGATTTATATACAGATAGTTTTAACTTGATTTTCTTTATACGGCACAGATTCTCTCTATTTATTTTCACTACGTTTCTGTTGATTATTTATTTTACTCTTCACTTCTTTTCGCTCTGTCGCACAGTCCTTAAGCACTGACCACAGTCCTACACTGACCACCTCCCGACGCACGCTCACGGCACTGGCGACGATTCACGAAACTGAGAACTATCCACTGCACTGCTATTCACCGCGATGCACTTCACAGCTCAACTTCCACTTCAGACTGACTTTATACTCGAATTGCGCCCGCCTAGTATTTTCTGGAACATCGCGAACACCGGAACCATGTAGCTGGGGGGGGGGGAGATGTCGCAATCCGCGCTTACCCCGGAACCATCTAGTTCGGGGGACGGGCGCCGGCGGATGACGCAATATTCGTTATAGATCTATTATCCTATAATTTTAGCACAGAAAGTGTAACTTAGGGGTGGAAGGGACTCGGCGTGGCACCGGACCGTACAAGACACGTTGTGAAAAGGTGTGGACTGCTAGAAAGCTTGTTCTCGGTATCATGCTTTTTGTTGTGCACACAATCGTATGGAAGATTTTGAAGTGGTAGCGAATGAAGTAAATAAAGTATGTCCAAGGAGTCCTTGCGAATGATCTTGACTGAATTGGCGACCTAGCGTCCGATTCCTACGTTTCGACCAACTTTTCGCGTTCTTCCTCAGGCCAGAAGCGGGCTTCGGTACTGAGGATGATAAATACCAAGAAAAAAATAATCGTCAATGCCGGCCACGAACTCGTTTATTTGATATTTCTCGGTTTGTCCACTGTTGTACTGGGAGCGGTAGCTCAGTGCATCAACTGATGTCTCTGCAGCGCCTCTGACGGGGAGTTCCTCGGTTCGAGTCCTGGCGGTGGCAGGATTTTCGACACTAGTTTTCAAAGGTCGAATTCAGTCGCTGTGTGGAGGAGAATTCTAGCGGCCGGCTGCTCTGATCGGTAGTTTTCCGTGGTTTCTCCGATCAACACCAGTCGAATGCCGGAGCAGTACCCTACCACATGGGCCACGGACCGCGCGCGATCTATCCTTCCTCTTCCTTGTCCTATCCTCTCCCCCCCCACACACACTTACACTAACATGCACTACAGTACCACATATTTAGGGAGTCCTGTCGGGAGTTTAGAGTTTGTCCCGGCTGAGGCGGTGCACCGCTGGTGGCAGAGTCCTGGTTAGGGAGAAACCCCACAGGCCGACGGTAGGTCGGCGCCGGATCTCGCCATCCAGCGGGGGAAGATCACCGCCATCTCCCGCGAAAAAAACATGCACTACACTAACGGGACTAATGACCCAAGCAGTTGACGCGCGCGGAAACACGAAAAAATCAATCAATCCACGGTTGTAATGCGTCCGGTTGCACGATAATGCACGTTTTTATCCGTCGAAATGGCTGTTTCATTCCGAACAATGGGAGATTACGCAGTGACCTGCACTTTGAGTTGTGGGGTTTTTGTTCATCCCTTTATCTCCCCAGCCGGGAACCACCCCAGCCTGGAAAATTTGGAAGTTGTCCACATTTGTGTTCACTGCATGTAAGTGTAGAGACTGACGGTAGAAGAATTGAAAAAGAAGGAATGGTGGCGCGCAGCCCGTGGACTACTAATTAGAGTATTGTTTTGACATTCGTCTGGTACTCATCAGAGAAACCACAGAAAACTACACATCTGATAAGCTGGCCACTAGAATTCTCTTCCAGTCAGTGGCTGAATACGACCTATGTATAAGTCTAATAAGGAAAATCCTGTAACCTTTGAGACTTTGCCAGCATTGAAATGACGTAGATGATCTAAGCCACTAAGATTGGCTTAAGTCAGTAGTCGAATCACTCTGACGGCTTACAATATAGGGCTAGATCATTCCAGCATAGCTACGCATGATTTTGAACTTAGTGAGATTCTCCGCACAGAGCCTGGTCATCTGTTTCAATCGTCTCAACCGTCCTTCAATTGTCGTTTCAATCGTCCTTCAATAGTATACGTACCGTTTGCTGCTCACACGCTACCAATCTTTATAAATGAATTCTAGAGAATTTAATCAAGTGTAATTCGTCACAGAGGCGTGACTTGACCGCATTGTTAATGCATATCGTTAAATAACTCCCGAACGAAGTGTTTTAGAGTATTGAAAACTGTCAGAGTCTTAAAACCTATCTACTCTATCTGTTCAGAGCCGGTAGAATCTGCAACTGTATGTGTGATTAAACTCATTACTTGATATTCTATGCAATTCTATTCTATAATTACACTGCTGCACCACTCTGCACGGTAATAATATTAAATAAGAATAGTTTGTATTCACAAGGGTGTATTGTACTGTTATCAATTACAAGGAGGCGTAGAACAAGTGACAGGATAAAGTCATGAAAAAGGTATATTTCAGACTTAATATGGAAATGGAAAAATAAGGAAGAATGTGGAATTTAACATGCGAGAATTCTTTGCTCGGCATTGATAAGTATGCAATGTGCTGTTATCAATTACAAGGAGTCACAGAACTAGCGACGGAGGATAGGAATGCCTTGAAGAAAAAGATATATTTCAGGTTTAATTTGGAAATGTAAAAATAGAGAAGAGGGTGGGGTTTAACATGCAGAGTTCTCGCACGGATACCCTAATATATCACAAGAATTGCCCAAGCACAAAACCCGGGGCAACCGGATCGGACAGGAGGACAAGCATTGGCGCCAGACCTGCCGCCTTTTCTGGTGGCCACCTGCGCGGCCATTGTTCTCGCCCTGAATGCGCTGGAGCGCCCTCTAGCTCCCCAAGTGTGTCGCGCGCGTTGGAAGGTCGGGGGTCAAGCCCCTCGCAGGAGCCACGGGAGGAGCATCCGGAGGCGCACGCAGCACTGAGGTGCGGGAGAGCAAAACCCATTTCGTGATTTTTATCATCTGAAACGGCTCCCCGTCGTAGCGTTTGAGTCGTAGTCGTTTGGTCGTAGGGGTTTGATTCCAGTCTGTGAGGGTTTGTAGCTAGATAAATAGATGGAATTCAGCAACTGTAAGGAAGAGAATTGTGACGACCTTCTACTTTGATCTTTTTTTTTCGTGTTTCCGGCACGTCAACTGCTTTGGTCATTAGTCCCGTTAGTGTAGTGCATGTTCTTTCTCGGGAGATGGCGGTGATCATCCCCCGCTGGATGGTGAGTTCAGGCGCCGACCTACCGTCGGCTTGTGGGGTTTCTCCCTAACCAGGACTCCTAAACCGCCCCAACCGGGACAAGCTGTAAGCTCCCGACCGGTCTTCCGCAATATGTGGTAGTGTAGTGTATGTTAGTGTAGGTGTGTGTGTGTGTAAGGGGAGAGGTTAGGGCAAGGAAGAGGATGGACAGATCGCGCGCGGTTCGTGACCCGTTTGATAGGGTACTGCTCCGGCATTCGTGTAGTGTTGATTTTTTGATCTTTAATTCTACGAGGTTCCTTCGGTTAATACAAGGCGAACGACGGGTACCAAACGGGCTACGGATCGTGTGTGATATTTCCCCTTCCGCAACCTCATATACGTTTATACGCTATACCGCAAATTTCTTTTTGATCTATCACAATTTAGGATCCAGTTGTGGGCGTATCTTCACGGTTCTTGCGCAACAATGTGTCAAACGTTTTCACAGGAATTCTCCTTGATTCTAGTCAATTCGGCATGATGTCATTGACTTTTATCACAATCGGATGGGGTGCGACAGTGGTAGTCGGGGTTTCACAAGCAGTCGCCCATACAGGGACTTTCATTGCCTCGGAATGCTTAACCTCCGCGATGTCTCAGAACGATACGGAGCAGTTCGGATTCCGATTATCGGAGGGGGGGGGTCCTCTCCGGCGGAGATATCTGGAGTGGGAACGCAGGTAACCGAAATGTTGGTTGGCGCTAGGTCTCATGATCTGTTGTGGGAGCAAAACGGTGGCTTCTGGGATATAACAAATGATTGTTCAAGTATTTTTAAAAAGAGATTCACATAATTTAGGCTTATTGTTTGTTTGATGTTCCTTTCCCGCACGTAATGTCATATAATTACGACTTTTCCGTCAATAAAATTTAATGCAATAAGGTTTAAGAATTTCTTTCTGTTAACCAAACAGATAAGAATTCATAATCAATTATCTAATTGAATCGTTCGTTTTATTGCTGAATTATAATCGTTCTAATTTTGTTACATTGATTTGAAGTTGTTTCTTCTCAACGAAAATACGACCGCTATGAAACACGAGGGACGATGGTTTTCAATCGTCCTGTAGAAATTGTTATTCAATGAATTCTATTTACAACACTTTTTTCATATAATTATACTCAAGCTTTCATGCGTGAAATCCATTTGACAGGTACTACTCGTTCATTGAACATTTGAAGATAAAGTTTAAACGACAAATCTTGCATTGTAAGTAATAGGATCCTGCCGTGATGAAAAAAAAAAGAGAAAAAAACGAGAAAAGAAGCAGAAGGCACTGCATGTAAGAGAGGCATCTCAATTTCACTTTTTCTTTAGCGAAGATTTGGTCATATCGCGTAGGATTTCTCTTTGCAGCTGAAGTGCGCTGTGGTCGGGGTAGTCGGGCTTACTCCCGAGCGGGAATTTCCCCGGCGGACAGGGTTTCAGGGTCGTTCGTCCCCAGTCGATTCGTCCAGGGACCTTCCGTGTCTCGGGCTGCTTAACCTCCGTAATTTATCCCAGTTCAGCTACAGACTCCTGCGCATTTTATGAGTAAAATATAGAGTGCTATACTGCGGGACGGTCGGTGGCTGCCACGGGCTCACAAAGGCACATCATGTAAGGATGGCTTCTCAATTTCACTCTTTCTTTAGCGAAGGCTTGGTCATATCTCGTGGGATTTCCCTTCGCAGCTGAAGTACGCTGAGAACGGGGTCGTCGAACAGATTAATCGCGAGCGGGAATGTTGGTGGCTGTGGTGACAAGGTACCCCAACACCCCCGCAACCGGGAGCGGTAGCTCAGTGCATCAACTGATTTCACTGCAGCGCCTCTGACCGGGAAGTCCTAGGTTCCCACTCCCCACGGCGGCAGGATTTTCGACACTAGCTTTTGAGCTAGGTCGAATTCAGTCGCTGTCTGGAGGAGAATTCTAGCGGCCGGCTGCTCTGATCGGTAGTTTTCTGTAGTTTCTCCGATCAACACCAGGCGAATGCTCGAGCCCTACCAAACGGGCCACGGATCGCGGGCGATCTTTCCTTCCTCTTCCTTGTCCTATCCTCTTCCCTTACACACACGAACACACACACACACACACACACACACTCTTACACAAACATGTACTACACTACCACATATCCCGGGAGACCGGTCGCGAGCGTAGAGCTTGTTCCGGCTGGGGCGGTGCCCTGCTGGTGGGAGAGTCCTAGTTGGGGGGAAACCCCACTAGCCGCCGGTAGGTCGGCGCCGGATCTCTCCACCGAGCGGGTGAAGATCACCGCCATCTCCCGAGAAAAAATCATGCACTACACTAACGGGACTAATAACCGAAGCATTTGACGCGCCCGGAAACACGAAAAAATCAATCGTGGGATTTCTCTTCGCAGCTGAAGTACGCTGAGGTCGGGGTAGCTGAACAGCTTAATCGCGAGCGGAAATGATGGTGGCTGTGATGACAAGGTCCCCCAACACTCCCCCAACACTCCAACACTCCCGCAACGGTTGTGCGGAGTCGACGAGAGCGACGTGCGGTAGATTGGCAACTGCGGTGACGCTCGCTGTTTGGGGCTTGCATTTCAGATCAAAGCAAACGGTGAAATACTTGTATGAGCATACTTTAGTAGCACGAACACCTCCGTTAGGAAGTTCTTTTTTTTTATTCAAGTATTTTCTAATACAGCGTACATAGCCACTTTACAGAATTGTTTGCTTATACAATGTACACAATAATATACAGACAAAATAAGAATGAGGATGACCCCCACTAGGCTTCTCTACAAGAAATCAAGTTGGGGTGCCTGGCAATTATTGCGGTGGTTTGCGGAATGGGTGAGAGAACGGCGCTTATGATATGCAAAAAGCGTAGGAATTACGGAGGGCGGAATTTATCTTTGGAGAATCTAAACGGGATGCGGTTTAGATGAGGGTGAGTGGATTTTCCTAGTGTGAAAATCGGTTGGAAGGGAAGCTCGTTGTAGAGTCTGTAGGAGAGGAGGGCAATGTGCTGGGCAACTGTAGGGAATTTCAAATCATTGTGAATTTAATCTTTAGATATGTACCATGGGGCATTTAAGGCAGTGCGGAGGACTCAAGAGCTCGAAGAAGTAGGCCCTTATCTAGAGGAAATTTTCTTCTAATCTGTGGCGTCAGCCGATGTGCAAGTTCTTTGCTTGCGCTTGCAGAAAACTCCGGCGCATGATTTTTCAAATTTAGGCATGTACTGAGCCTGCGACTTCGCCGCTGGTTATGTCAACGGGCCGTGAGAAGCGAGAAGATCAACTCCGGTGGAGGAAATGCGAACTACGGATGGACACTGATAAAGTTGATGATTGATGATTGCCAACCACGGGGAAAGTGCGGTCGACGCCACGTGGGTGGCCCGGGATCTTATCAATAATTTTCAATGCACACGTGTTATCAGCTACAATAATACACGTCGCTAATGAAAAAAAGTAGTAGGCTACTTTCATGGGAACTACTTATGGATTTATTTCGTTAACCCTAAATTACCAAGCTACTTTTGGTAACGTGCTTTACCAACCATGAGCAAAAAGGGCCTATGTTTTAATTTCCTTATAATGATTATATTGTAATAAGATATTGTATTTAGAACGATTTTTATTAAGTACACAGTGTTACATAACAATTAATGTTTAATAAAATAAGTGTTGGATAATCTTGTGTTACCTCGTTAGGTTTTAATGTTCATCATCATTTGACATCACTTCTTTACTTACACCAGTATCAGTCATCCTAACCCTTTTCAACAATACTTACTGGTTAAATACAATGCACAAGTACAAACAAATGGATTGTATTGCTACGACAAAGCATAACGACCGCTAAAGTTGCCAAAGTAAATATATTAATATTTTGGCATAAGTTTTACCAACCACGGGCAAACATTTGCAATGCAAAAAGCATTGTAAAAAAATCTTTAGATTATTACGCAGATTTAAATGTCAACACGTAGAATTAGGTGTTATTATAAAAAAATATAAATAAAAATATCTGAATTTATTGAAAGCACTTTGTTTTAGAAACTAATCAGCAGTTTTGCCCTTGCTTTATAAATCTGGGGCAAATGAACTTAGCAATTCACGTTCCAGAAATCTGTAATCATTCAATCGTAGTAGCGAACCCTTATCATCCTGAAGATATTTGCCTCCACCGCACTCTGTTTCAGATCGCTGGAAACCCAAGGCGCGATCTACTTCGAATTTAGTTAGGCATGTACTGAGCCTGCGACTTCGCCGCTGGTTAACTCGAAGGCCAACAAGAATTGAGTAGAGAATCTCCTCCGACGGATGGTAGTCGCGATAAAGTTGATGATAGATGTTTGGAGTGCCCCGGGGAACGTGCGGGAGAGGTGGTCGGCAGCACGTGGCTGGCCTGAGATTTTATCAATAATTTTCAATGCACACGTGGTATCACTCGTAATGATACGCGTCGCTAATCAAAATAGTAAAGAAAGAAGAAGACTACTTTCAATGCAACCTCTAACGGATTTTTTGTTGTACATATATGTTAAATATCTCTTACGATTCTGATGGTTTCTGTTGTGTACAAAGTAAAACAACAGTTCTTTCACCATAAGTTTATTTCAGTAAAGCCAAATGAAGTCCGAAATACAAGCCAAGTTCCAGTCCGCCAGAAGAATACAATTACCGTAACACACGCACTTCAATGTCCTACTGACTACCGCCCTGGGCGAGGCCCTATAAGTACGCCCCGAGGCATCTGAGCGAGTCTCTTACTTCCCGCCTCCGTAGCGGGGCATCGAGGGGAACTGCCCCTCCTGTGGCCGCTTAGCCGACACGGCCCGGTGACCACGGAAAAGCGCCGCCGCTTGCCCTGCTCCTGGTGGCGTCTTCCCGTACTCCTCATTTCTCGACACGTCGCGCCCCCGGCGCAACTCTGCAGCGCCCCCAGTGGGCCGCAACTATGTTGGCCAGTACAGTGTGCCCACCACGTGGGCACAAATGCTGTTATACACAGCTGTTTCATTTGGAGTAGTTACAAAACCGAATCGTTGATGCAACTAATTTGTCAAATGGTGCATTATTATCTGATTCCTTTTTGTTATAATCCCATTGCTTTGCCATTCGTTTGCAGATGCCAAACTTTTGACTGTCATTCACTGCAACTATTGTTTCTGATAATTATAATTCCAAGGTATATTTGGCATGGTTTGTTTTCATTCACCGTTTTCAATTCTTCCCATTTCCTACGTTATGTGTAATCAAATATACGATTTTATTGATTACTGGACCGAAGGGTGATAGAATTTTCAACAAAACATGCCTTTATAAAAACGTTTATCAAATTACTTGGAATTAAAAAAATAAATAATTGTAGTTAAATGTATTGGCGATGTTTTAATTTCAAAAATCATATTCAAATGATTTTTTATCTCGCGATTTATTAAACGGACACACTACTTCATGTTGTGCTGCTTTTAATTCATTTGCATTGCATCTTATCAACCCACATTCTGAAGGATTTCGAATATTAAGCTTACATAACAACTTTCTTACGAGTGTATGATAATATATTTCAGTAATACTATTCTTCCCATATTTTGAAAACAAAAATAGTTTGAATTAATTTGGAGTAATTGTGTCGAAAAAATAATATTAACAATGTGAAATCGAGACAAATCGAGGCCACTACCGATGACAAAAAATATTTTAAACTGCTCTCCTTTTTTGCCATTTATTTCCGTGGTAGGTATTTATTGACACTGTGGGATTAATAAAGACGGTATATCAATTACACAATTCATGTATTTTATGTTACAATTCACGACCAATCGATGAATCACGTTCCTCAAATTTTCTGTATTCAGGATATATGCGTTTTCTTTGCAAATCGTTCTTCGACTTTGTGAATCCTCTTCTTTCTTTTTCCTTCTCTTTTTTCTGCTCAAGTAACTTCTATGATAATTAAATATTATTCATTTCTACAAATTACGGTACTCAATTAATTTGCGTCCGTTGCAATCATATGAATAAGAACATTTCTTGCTTTCATCGTACAAAACGTTGCACAAAACAATCTGTTATATCGAGTAAAATTCGCTTATAGTATATTCTCCATATTAGATATGCGGTTGAACATTGTGAATGTCTAAACGCTCGGTAGATGAGTATTAATGTCGTGAAAGGTTTCGGAAATAACTAGGTATTTGTAAATTGATAGTTACACATGTTAAATACAATTATTAAATATTATCAATAATTATTAATATAACCAGTTCCACTTTTTATTTTTGACATTCAAGAGTAATTTATTATAGTATATTTCGATTACATGATGTTTCGGCTACCCCTTATAGCCATCCTTTTATAAATGGAATTAGAATATTAAACTATACAAGAATATGAACATTCTCTGTCATATTAACATATGTAATAACATTATCCGTATAATCAAAATATTCTATAATAAATTACTCTTGAATGTCAAAAATAAAAAGTGAAACTAGTTGTGTTAATAATAATTTATAGGCATTCATGGAAGAAGAATGAAAAGTTTATTATCAATAATTTAATATACAATGAAATAGATTGTGTATTTGGGATGATTGGTGAGAAGGAAATGAACGATTCAATTACACAATTAGAACCATAAAATCAATACTGCGTTTAAAAGACTCGACATTATAATAGAGGAAAAGAGATTTCACGATGGATTGTTCAATTAAAGTCTGTTACAAGGCGGCAGTGTGTTTTCTTCGTATGTATTGTGAAATGGATTGCATAATTGAGTTGATATTATGATGTCCGTATGTCCTTACGTGGGGAGAAATGGCAACCTTACAAAAAAAAATTCACAAAACAAGTAGAGGCATTTTAAATTGTAGCAAGTGAATTTTGATTTCATATTTGCTTTGCTTTAGAACGTATATAGAAGTTCCAACGAACGTTAAAAATCTTCTGTTTACATGTAATGTGAACGCAAATAATTTGCAAAGCGTATTCAAATGTTTGAAGTTTTCTCTTAAAATTTTACTTGAAATAGTTAATCATAATGCATTACCTCAAATGATGTGTTTAGTTTTTGCTTATCACCGACGAGTCTTGGTGAGAACTGAACATTTATATCCCACATATCTGTGATCGCATGAGTATATTCATTATTTCATCAGAACTAAATTAATCAAATGTGTATAAACGATGTGTTATCGAAATGGAACGAATTGACTTTCTCTTTCGCTAACGTTCTGGAACTATAACAATTAGTGATTCTGGGGTAGCCCCTTAGAGACACAATCCCTTTTAGAGCAGATAATTCATTAGTGGTTAATATTTCCATTATATAAAGATGAACAGCTTTCGTTGCATGACACACGAATAATCCATGGTTTATAACGTGCCTTGCACCTACCACTAACTGGTTTTGTTAGAAATGGTCTACAGTATTCCACTGAGGTAAACTCCTTCGCTTTGACTGCGTAATTTTCGCAACGGAAAGTGCTATCATTATTTGGGAGGCTGGCGTTGCTTGCCGTCTAATGCAGGGCAAGCAATGATGAATTACACTATCCACTAGTCTTCGAATTGATGGAATCCAAAACCAAAACCGTCTAGAAAACGACACTATTAATTGACATCCAGCATGTAAAGAAATCGTACTAATGAGTTCTTGTAAAAGCATGTTCTCGAGGGATAATGATTCGATGTTTTGCTTCGTTGGGCATTAGTGAACGACTCAATCTGAAATGATGCCATCCTTGTCTAAAAAGGTTGAAGATTGAAAAGATTTGAATGTTTATCAATTTCTCTTTTATTGAACATTGCGCCATATTTGACCTAAAACGACTCTTTCTGAATTGCTATCGCAATGAATAGAACATTTCGTAGCTCATTTGTAGTAAGACTGGAGAGTCTCTTTGGCAATATTAAAGTTCTTTTAAGACCCTAATAAATCGAAAGCAATGCGGTGTTATCCTCAGCTAATTATGATAAGAGTTGAACTCTTTTGTAAGACACAAGATTCTTCCTCAGCACAAGGTGTAGTGAGAAAGGTTTGTGCACGAAGTAGTAAATGTACGTTACCTCCTTCAGCGACATTCGGCAGAGAGTTCCAGTGAGATATCGGCTGGATCATCCATTCAGTACCGTGAAACCTTCTGTCGTTAGTAGCCACGCTTCTGGAAGACGTTCGCCGGGATGTAAGATATCCTTGGTTGTCTTTAGAAGAAATATGTAACCAATCCCCCAATTGGTAACAACAATCCATTTACAGCAAGTCTATTACAAATGAAGACGTCTTATATATTTGGCCCACGTTATATCCATTGGTATACTATAGTACTATTTTAAAGGAAGAATACAGATTTGATGATACCAATTACAGACACAGCATCATAAATTTGGCTAATAAGACTGCGACACATCATTCAAGACAAGGAATAGTCGTCTGTAGACCCAAGAAATCAAGCGATGCGAATATGTAACACCTTTGTCTTTGTCTAGCAGCCGGAGTCGGCAGGAGGTGGAGTTCGAATATTGTGTTAGATGCTAAGTGTCATTTTCGGTATGCCAGAAAACGCTGAGTACTTTAGTAGAATCATGGCATTCCTCTGCATTTCCAAGCGAAATATATTCCCTCATAAAATAAACATAATCCCTTCTGATCTTCTTATCCCTTTGAACGCGCTGTTCCAAAGGCAACATAAATGGCCTCGCAATGTAGTATACTCTCCCCAATACTGAGATATCTGTTTTAAAGGGAAGAGATACAGAAAAAATGTTCACTACGTAGCCTTCGGGTTGTGGCTATAAAATAATCGTGCGGTGTGAATTGAATCAGAATTGAAAAGATGTGACGACTCGTTTGCCTTATCTTCCCAGCTTACCTCCCAGATTCTTTGTCTATTGAATAGTTTATTATTCGTTAATGTGGCTTCCGGGTCGATGAGGAAAAAGTATTTGGCATTACCCCTTCCTCGATATGGCTAGTCTAGTCTGAACTGCTTCTGCTATTTCAGTTTCTAGCAGTGTATCTGAACTGCTTCTGCTATTTCAGTTTCTGGCAGTGTATTTGAGATGTCAGAAATGTCAATAGGTAGTGAGAGTTTTGTTTTGAAATCTTTAAGGAGTTTAATAAGATATAAACTTTCAGATAAATAGAAAGTATCATCTGCTAGCTTATTATGCGTGGAAATTTTTAACTTTGATATATTCAATGAGGTTCAGTGTTAACTGGATGATAGTGCCGGCACTATTAAACATTGAACCCCAGTTTGCTAATCACTGACACAAGACTTGATAATGACATTCACATTTCTATTAGAACCTGTCTTTAGATTTTTAACTGAATGTATCGAATAGTTACATTTTGTTCTAGGAAGAGCAAGCAATTGCACAAGAGTTTATAAAATTTATTTCACTACCAGAACTACTACCTTTCCTTCCCGGAAGCTCTGACCAGCACTTCATTTTCAATGCTTTCTGTGACAAAACTATTACCGTGGGGCACTGTCTGAAATTGGCTTCATTCACTGAAAGCCATATGAGAGAGAACAGTTTCAGCTTCTGCTGCTTCTGTGTTGCCTATGGTACATTCTCCTCCATTTGGGTAAGGCTCTGATTGTATGTTTACATGAGATACTAAAATCGAATTAGGATTAACGTTAGAACTCAATGGCTTAGAGTTAGAGAGCTGTTTATTAAAATTTGAATCGTGCAAAAGAGAATGATGCTTACTATTGTTACGATTCTATGTGGCGAATAAAAACAGATATTTTAACAAAAATGTTTATTTTGTTTCTTAAAGGTACGCTAAAAATACTTGATTTATGGACAGATAGTCTTCACTGGATTATTTCTTGATACGGCACAGTTTACCTTTATTTATCTTCACTACACTTATCTTGATTATTTATTTTCACTGTTCTCTTCTTTTGCACTGCCGCACAGTCCTAAACACCGACTACCGTCTGACGCACTGACCACCGTCCGACGCACTGTCCACTGTCCGATGCACTGACGACAGACGTCGCTGGCCATAGTTAACGTCACTGAGCACTATCCACGGCACTGTTGTTCGCCGTGATGCACACACTTCACAGCTCAGCTTCCACTTCAGAGTAAATGGCGGCCGCCGCCGTGGCGTGTTTTTACTCGGCTGGTGTCCACCTAGAATTTTCTTGAACTTGCTATAAACATCGCGAACGATGGCATCCGGGACCATCTAGTTCGAAAGGGAGTGCCGGCAGATGTCGCAATCCGCGCATGCCCCGGAACCATCTAGTTCGGGAGACGCCGGCAGATGTCGCCATCCCTGCATACCCCGGAACCGACTATTTCGGGGTGGTGCCCGCAGATGATGTAATATTCGTTACATTATTATATATCTTCCATTTCGTTTTACCACAGACGTGATCTGGGACTCTTTGAATAACAATTCATGCACAGAGAGTTTTTTTCGACACACCTGTAATGAATCCTTCAGTCATTTGTAGAGTGTGTGCTTCTCCGTTCACAATGTGCACTGCGTATAACCAGTTACATTTATAGCAAACACCTCGATTAAGTCTAATGAACTTTTCTAATTAGAACAGAATTTAATTGTGTTTTTGAGAAATGTCGCCATTGAATTTTAAGGCATAGGCTCTGTAGATTAGAAAATTCAATAGATCTTGTAAGCCTCAAATCCGTTTTGAGATGTTATTGCTATGATACCATTATTCTGTAGTTTTGAAGTCTAGTTTAGACAGTATTAAAAGTTGTAAGATTATTTAATTTCTCTATTCGTCATTTCTTTTAACCCACAGCAAATTGTAGCCATTTCAGAAATCAATGGTTTAAGAGACGATGAATTATTTTTAACCTGTGGCCAATTGAGTAAAGCGGTGGTAATTGGTGTATATTATCTTTGTTTTATTCGAATATCAAGTACAAATCCCACGCTCTATCAAAGTTATCTCTTTACTCGTTTAAAGAGCTTCTTAAATTGTAAGGTTCCACTTTTAAATGGAAATGTAGGTGCACGTACTTTTCAATATAGCTAAGTGAATCCTTTTTGTCCAGTTCTATTAGGATATAAAAATTTTTTTGAGCAGATCGAACATTCCCGATGCGCAATTTCATATGTAGCAGGCATGGCGTTGAGTTTTCTTTATTAGTTTGTAGTTTTTCAGTTAAAATAGCCAATGCAGAGAGACATTGGCTTATATCATTCAAAATCGGCTTTCAATGTTTTCGAAAAATGAATTTAATTCATTTTAGCCTTCTTGTTTTTAAAGCATCTTCAACAGTTAATCTAATATTCTTCAGGATCTCATTAATTTTCTCAATTATATATTGTGTAGTGTTAAGATCAGAGATGGATTTTATATTTTCCACGATTCTAGTTAACCTAAGTCAAAAAATTGCCACTTGGTTTTTAAGAGGCATTGTTTTTTAAAAACATTATATATATATATATATATATATATATATATATATATATATATATATTTTTAGAGACGAAATTCACTAAATACTTTTGCTACTTATGTGAACACTGGTGTGAGGCCATGCCACATGCCACTGGTTAGTGGCATTTTGAGGAATAACGAGACAACACGTAAAAAATGATCTTAAACTTTTCAAATACTAATACACAACATATAAACTCACATTACCTGTCACATGTAAGCATAGCGAAAAAATATAAGACAAGAGTTTTACGAAACGTTAATTTAACTTAATAATTCCAGTTCTTTCGGCTTCATTGTTGAGGCTCCAAATATAGCTGGAGTAATTTGGGTGAGCTTCTGCAGATGTTCATTTCAAAACCAGACTGTTGTCGTGTTTCCTTTGACGCAAAGGAAAGTTATCTGGTCGAAAAGGAAATCGTTTACTCTTGGTTTTTCTCTGATAATTCGTGCGTGTTAATGTTATTACGTGGAGATCTCGTGCTAACGCAGGTTTTCACGGAGACTGCAATTTTGTGAGCTAGGCTCACTATTAACGGAAAAATATAACTTTCAATGCATCCGAAATACGTAATACTTAGCTTTTAGTTTTAGCATTTGTTTTCCTTAACATTTTTTAGAATATCTGTGAAATTTGTATTGCAATAATTTTAACCGTGAAAATCCGCAGGAAGTGCTAAAGTTACGAGATTCATCCTGTATATTAGCTGGTGGCTCCCTTTCGGTTTAGGCACTAAGAGACCAGGAAAGGCGTTTGGGACCCTCCATGTGGTTGCGCATTGGAGGATGCCTACTTGTGCCACCGTATCCAGTGTTTCCTTCGGGCGACAGGATGTGGCACACAATACGAAGTGGGCGCATGCCGGGTAGGGTCGACGAAATGTATAAATATCAGGTGTGTATTACCATGGGTCGGGGGTCATGCAATTTTTTATTGTATTTACGTTTTCTTGAAGAGAAACATGATACTGGTATAATGTGTATAGTTCGTTCAACGTTTTTAATTAATAATTTATAGGAACACATGAATATTTTACATCATATTTTTACTTGCAAACGACAGTAGGAATCGCTTTTACATTTTTTTTCCTTTCAATTTTTCAATTTCAAAGTTTTCATTTTTTCATTAGAATTTTTCGAGGTCAAATCTCATGTACTCGCACCGGGAGCGGTAGCTCAGTGCATCAACTGATGTCACTGCAGCAGCTCTGACCAGGCGGTTCTAGGTTCGAGTTCTGACTGTGGCGTGATTTTCGACACTAGCTATTCAGCTGGGTCGAATACAGTCGCTGTCTGGAGGAGAATTCTAGCGGCCGGCTGCTCTGATAGGTAGTTTTCCGTGATTTCTTCGGTCAACACCAGGCGAATGCTGGAGCAGTGCCCTAACAAACGGGCTAGGCGCGATCTGTCCTTCCTCTTCCTTCTCCTATCATCTCCCCTTTCACACACACACACACACACACACCCACACACACACACTTACACTAACATGCACTACACTACCACATACTCAGGGAGACCGGTCGGGAGCTTAGAGCTTGTCCCGGCTGGGGCGGTGCCCCGCTGGTGGGAGAGTCCTGGGTAGGGGGAAGCCCCACTAGCCGACGGTAGGTCGGCGCCGGATCTGGCCAACCAGCGGGGGAAGAACATCACCATTTCCCCGAGATAAAACATGCACTACACTAACGGGACTAGTGGCCAAAAGAGGTTGACACGCCCGGAAACACGAAAAAATCAATCGATCAATCGAACACATGTACTCGCCGGCTACTCTTGTGTTCCTCTTTTGCACTTGACTGAAAGACTGACTTGACATCAGTGTTGTAATTACCTCGTTTACTTCGGAACCATCTGACAATAAATTAGCTCATTGTCAGTTCCTTTGGATACAGTGGAACATATCCAACTTCAGCATATTGTGCATGGCACAACTGCGCATCGTGCGGGAGGTTTGAATATTGCACAATGAATTTGGTAGATTTCGAAAATAACATTTTTCCACCGGTTTAATGGGGGAAATAAATGTGTTAAATTTTTTTTCTTCAAATTTTCATCAATTTTTTTTGTGGGAAATCACCCAATTGGAATATTTTCGCGTACTACGCACCGGGTCCACCTCTTCCGTGGGCCCTGCCTCCGCGGACACATGGTGCACTCCGTCGGTGAATGGTGAGTGAGCGAGGAAGGGGTTGCGCCGCGTCAAAAACGGGCGTGGCGGCGCGTCCCTCGGGAGCGCATGTGGCACGGAGAACGAACGTACCGATAGGTCTTTGTCCGCATCGCGTCATGTCCTCTTCGGCGCCTCCATCTTGTCTGCTGTTGTCGTCCGTCTGGCCGCTGAGCTCTGTTGCAATCGGTCACCAGAAATTCCAATCGATGGTGGTTGTGGTTGTTGTGTGTGTGTGTGTTTTTGTGTGTGTGTGTTTTTGTGTGTGTGTGTTTTTGTGTGTGTGTGTTTTTGTGTGTGTGTGTTTTTGTGTGTGTGTGTTTTTGTGTGTGTGTGTTTGTGTGTGTGTGTGTTGTGTGTGTGTGTGTGTGTGTGTGTGTGTTTGTGTGTGTGGCGAGTGTGTGTGTGAGCGAGTGTGTGTGTGTGTGTGTGTGTGTGAGTGTAGGGGAGAGAGGAGGAGGATGCGACTCGGGGAAGATCTCCAAAAAGTTGTCGGAATCGATCGGGAAACCACGTTTATGCCCTTTTAAGCTAAGAGCACTGCGCACTCGAAATATTGTTCGTTCGCTGCCGGGTGACAAATTAGCAAAACCATCCGACCCATTTCTTCCGAGAGAAAAAAAAAAAAACAGCCGAAATCGTTCAAATGTTCTCATAATTCCGCTAATATCCATGATTGTTCTAAACATATGGCGAGAAGCACGCTCAAGACTATTTACTACATGGAAGTTATTGCCGATGGTATTACCGATGGCCTTAACTCTCCAGATAATTTTGGACGAATGAAACTGACAGAATCAATCGAAGAAGGTTTTCATCTAGCAGTAAATGTTCCCGGACGCCGTTGAGAGAGATCGTTTGCGTTTAGTATACCCATTTCCGTTGCACATGTTTGAACGAATAGGGCATATCGGGTGCCCACAATTTTGGTCAAAATAGGTTCAATTGTGATCGCAATCGTAGAGGTCAGGTGCTTCACCGCCTTCGCGGGCGCATGGCCACGCGAATCACATTTAGCTGATTGATTTGATTTATTTTGTCAAAAAATCTGTATGTGACGTATGGGGGAGAAGATGTGTGCACGTTTTCGTGAGCTCCAAAATCCCTTCCCAATGTTTTAACTATAAATATTTGAAATATCAATAAACGATTAACAAATAAAACGAAGAAAATAAATAATTATAAGTTTAAATGAGCACGAGATAAGCAACCCTTGAAAAATCACATTTTCGTTCCCGAGTTATAGAAAACTAATTAGCGTCGGTTAACGAACTGCAGTTTTGATTTTTCTGCATTGCTAACAAAATAGTAACTCACCTCAGCAGAACTCTACCACTACAAGCAATTGGAGGGCTCAACATGTGCTCAAAGGGACCTATTTCCCATTGATTGAGTATTGATTCATGGCGCGTACATTTGCAGTCAGTCCCGTTACTGTTGGGCGTGTTTTTATTACGAGAAGTGGTGGTCCATCCTCACCCTAGATGCAGAGATCTGGCACCAATCTTTTTCGGTTTGTGGGGATTCATCTCAACGAGGTATCTCCGATTAGTGGGCACCTGCCTAGCCGGGGCTGGTTGTAAGCCCGCCCCACTGGTCTCCCAATTTCTCTGGAAGTGCAGTACATGTATGTGTGTGTGTCTGTATGTGTGTCTGTATATGTGTGTGTCTATATGTGTGTGTCTGTCTGTATGTATGTGTGTGTCTGTCTGTATATGTGTGTGTCTGTCTGTATATGTGTGTGTCTGTCTGTATATGTGTGTGTGTCTGTATGTATGTGTGTGTGTCTGTATGTATGTGTGTGTGTGTGTGTGTGTAAGCAAGGGGTGAAGAACATAAAACAAGGAAGTGGAAGGAAATATCGCCCGCGATTTGTGACCCTTTGTAAGGGTACTGCTCTGGCATTTCTCTGGTGTTGTTGAAACCAAGGAAAATACCGATCACAGTAACCGGCCGCTAAAATCTCCTCCTGACAGCGGCTGAATTTGACCCGTGTTGCCGAGGAAGTTTGGAATGACTAGCGTGGGCTGGTGGTACTTTCTTACAGAGTTTTCATAGCAATCACCACCAGGCAAACGCGCTCACTACGCTGCTGGATGCTTCAGCAGTTATGGGACAGACTGGAAATGCTCCAGGCTTGTAGGAGGTACGTAAGATCTGAAGAAATGTTGATTCCCCCTACGAATATTCCAGCTTGCTTTTTAACACAAAAGTACGAAAAACATTTAGTCCTCCGTCTCCTTCACACAGACGAATGGTGAAACCCTGAGATGTCGGATGTCAGTCGTCCGTGGGAAGACAGCTCCCTTTTCGTGGGTCATCTGGTGTTGAAAGCGAGTGCTCCAAACATGGAGATGACGATTGCTTCTCTCATAGATGCTTCTGATGTATATGTACACGCGAAATCCATGATTGGAATTAATCAACTTAACAATTACATCACACTGTACATCCGTTGCACAGGAGTAGCGTCAGTACCACAGTGATGCATGGGTTAGTGGGTCGCAATAGGCGGCACACGTGATCTTCGCAGGACACAGGGGCTAAACCCAGAACACAGATATTAATGATGTGAATATAGTATTCAGCAGCAAGCAGACAAGGGCATTTCTCTTACAATAGCGGTGGCCCTACAGAATAAGTTCCATTAGAACGATGCAAATAAATGTCACAAGTAACACGAATTAAGTGAAAGCAGAACTAGATGTGTCCTGTTCAAGAGCAAGCCCTTGACTCGTTTCCGTTAGAACAATGAGAACAAATGGCACATTTACGAAGTAAAATGTTTTTTACACGCTCGTACCAAAGTTATGATGTAACAAGTAACATGAATTTGCCAAAGGCAGACGTAGATGCGCCCTTATCAAGAGCAAGGGGCCAACTGGATCACTTCCGTTTTGAAGATTGTAGGAGCGGAGAAAATTGGCGGTTGCCAGAGCTCTGAGACAATCATGGTTCTAGATTTAGCTACTGGAATTTACAATGGAATTTACAATTACAATCAAGCTTGTTTTTGATAAGGAAGGGTGTGAGAGTAGTTATTTAATTGAGAGATTTTAAAGGATGTTAAAGCTGAAATATATCAAATAATTAAGTAATGATGGTCTCGTAAATGTAAGGCGTTTGTTGCGGATACTGAGAAGCGGCATATCCAGATCGCACCATGCCACTAGCATAGACGATTAAATAGGTATATACAGAAAATAAATCAATTTTTTGTTCAGGCCTGGAATGCACTGTGACAAGTGCATGCATGAGATTAAATGGTCTAAAGTGAAACTTGCACCGACAGTTGTATACGAATTATTTTCGCGTGCATTCGACTTTCTCAACTTGCCTAGTAAAAACACTTTTTTTAACACCCTGCTTGATGGTCTGCGAAGCAACTGAGACCCTGACGATAGATAAACCGATAGCGGTGGTGCGGGAGATTTTCTGTGGTTGACTGGCAGACGACCATGAAATGTCGCAAAACCACGACTAGCAATGCCTCATAGCACATAACAAATCAGAATTTATGAATTTTGAAAGGTGCTGGTAAAATTTCATATGAATTAGAGTATCCAGCACAGCGATTGTTGTGTCTAAACGCTGGTTGAGAAGTGGCAAAGTGCTGTATTGCAATCAAATGCTTGGATCCAGCTTCTACAGTAATTCTGGGTAATTTGGGTGTATTGCGACGGTGGGTCTCCGGTCGGAGGTGCTTCCAACGAAAGGTTCATGGCCCCATGCAGTTCACTCCTTGCGACTTGTCGATACTTTGTTTTTTGCTATGCGAGTTCATGATAAAAGAAATGTTAAAACAATATCATTCTCAGTTTTCCTTGCGCACAGGATTTACGTTACAAAAATATTGTTAAACGTACTTTTTTTAGCATAATTGTTCCATTTCTTACTGTTTAACTTTCTTTAATCTTATGAATCCTAACTTACAGATTTACGTTGTGTCTGAATGAAAGAGTACTAGTTATTTACAGCGTTTCATAACTGTGGGTGTCATTAAACTTGCATAAAATGCTATTTCTAGAATTTCTCTAGTGTTCTGGAAGATTCCTGATAAAATCTGTTTCTTTTCGAGATACTTCCAGTGAGATTTTGAAGTTGTAGAAAAGCTCCCTCCAAGTTACCTTTTAGGATCTACACCCCGAACGTGTTTTGTCGATAATTCTCAATGTACTTGAAGAATACAGATAGATAATTCCTCTCTAGTTGAGCAAGACGCGTCGAATGATTCTTCATTTGTCAGTAATGTGGACCGGAAGAGGTCGTCTGTGAGCGCGGGTCCAGTGGAGAGGCGGGTCGCAGGTGTAATGTAGCGGCCAATCCTAATACGTCTGACGTACATCAGGTTCAATACATCTGGTCGGTACATTACGGTCCATTTCAGAGAATTCGAAACGACTTGCTCCAACTAATGCTAAATAAATGAAAAAATAAATACAATAAATGTTTGGCATTACTCAGTTGAATGGGCAGCTTGGTGAACGGACGGACAGACATACGCGATCACTATTTTTAGGTAGATACTCCTATAATTATTCGGGTCTTTATAATAATGTATTATAATATTCGTTTGTTTATCACCTTCTAAACAATCTGCGATATTTTGACATACAGCAGTGACTTTACGTTTACACGAATAACCCGGACGAGAACTACTTTGTCCTTGAAAAAGTCCATCCTTAATTATTCCAGAGAATTTGTAAGTACTCAGCAATTCACTGTTCAATTTCTTTCCATACAATGAACGTTAAGCGTAAAGGCCTGTAGTAAACCGCAATTACACTGTGTGCTCCCGTGTACATCGGTACTATCAAAGCTTCTTTCCAATCAGGGGGCATAATATTTTTGTCATATCATTAAACGCGGTAAGTTTGGATTATACAATTTTTATGTAGGAATTTAACATTCTTGTTCCATGATAATAATTTATTTAAAAATCTTATGCCTACGGCTTTAGTTGATTTTGTTTATACTTAGGATTCAATTTCATCACGTATTTTTTATTGGAAATCTGTATGTCACCCTAGAACAAATTTCTTTTCATAGGAATTACTTTTACGACATTGGTATTATTTTTCTTTCAAACACTCATTAAAAATATTCTTTAAGCGTGAGTGTGTGTGTATAAATAAATGAAGTGTGTGTATAAATAAATGAATGGTTTCGTGTCCTTACTCATACCTATTTAAGTCGTCGATATTTGCTTCATTGGTCTGCCCTAGTAACGACCCTCATGCATCTACTAGTCCCATTATTTAAAAACCTTTACCATTGTATTAACGAGCAATGGCCTTCAGTGAGCTTGGATGTTTTGTCAGAGGTAAAATACTATTTCACTTACAAACACAAACGTTTGTAGTTTTCTTGGGAGACATTCCTAAAATTTGTTAACATGGATTACCATAAGGGGAAAAAATGCATTTACATTAAGCGGTAAATTACTGATAATAAAAAACGAAGACTAGGAAACCGTAAAGGATCTTGTTAATGTTATGTGAATTCTTACTTCAAATTTTACGGCGAGAGTGTAAGCTTGATAAAGTCCGCGTTTTCCTTGGGAGGTAGTAAATGCGGTAATTATTTTCCAAAACAAAATAAAAGACTTTAGAGAAATATTTGATAGTGTGTCATTTGCACTGATATCTCAATCTCGTATTGGAATATGCAAAGAAGACTCATTGTTATAAAGAAAACTCTAACTTGCATTTTACGGCATTGACGTGGTGTAGCATTAGACGTTGATAGTATATGCACTGCATGTTCCCCAATGCCCATTTCGTTAGATGTGAAAGGAGGAGGTGGTTGGCTGTTTCGTCTCCAACACTTATCAAATTATACCTTTACCTCCGATTAAGAAGGAATGGGTTTCCATTAAAGTGAAAGAAAATGTCTTGTTATTGAATTGTAACAGCCCTCATTTTGTTTTAGAGATATTTCAATTTTTAGTCAGGAAAATTGTGTGGGAATTTCGGATATTAGGAAAGGCGGGTATGTAATAATTATCACGTTAATAATAATGTCGTTTAAAGAGTAAAACTTTCTAGGGTGTGATATATTATTATGTACTATGAATAGAGGCTACTACTTTTGATTTTCAAAGCGTCTAAATAATTCTTATTGTTAAAGAATTCGCAAAGTAAACGAAATCTTGGATGCGGCAAAGAAATTTAAATTCTCCGATAATTGGATCATTCATGTAATCCATTTTCAACAAGATCACGGTAGAATACTAGATCTCTATCACGATAACACGTGTATTTGCTTACTTATGTTCTGAAAGCAATATATGAAATGGGTAACAAGAATTAATTATAATCAAAACACAATACATTTATTTTCCAGCGTGGAAAGTATTTTGTTCCCTTTTCACTGGGTTCATAGTAGTAGAATTTCTCATTTTACAATAATTATTTAAAAATACATTTCTAGAGATCCACAACAATTTCTTGCACATATATTCTGCAGAGTGACCATTGTCACATGCTTTTGGCTCCCAAAGAAGCTCCATGGAATCTATCACGGTCATGGTATGTATGTTCGTTTGACTATTTCTCTCTGGTTTGAGACATTCTCCTGTTTGTTAGTAAATTTACTTACAACTAAATAATTATACAAAAAATAATTTCAGATACTACATGTTTGGTGCAAGAAGAACAGTTACGTCTTGTGATGAAAAACGGTGATTTTTCTGCCCTCAAAGACAGTTTTTTCTGACTATGAATTTAACATCGAACAGTTCAGAAAAATTATTAATTGTTCACTTTCAAAACAAAACAAAAAAACAACACTAAAAGTTCAGGAACAATAAAATTTGATTGTTCATGTTTTGGCCATTGTTACCCTGCAACGGGCGTATTTGGGTTTTTGATAGTGCAAATTTGCATGCATATTTTAGCATTTGATAGTGTATGAAAATCCCGTCTCTACTAATGAACATTGTTTTTGTCGAACGTACTTTGAGATTAAAGCTAATGCGTTTATATTCATTCGTAGTTCGGTGGAGGTCCAAAGTTCCTGCAAAAAATGTCCCGGAGTAATTAACAGTTTATATTATATTTATCCGTTTCATCTTAGTTTAAATTAGAAAACGTTTTTGATGAAAGATAATTGTGAAAAATGGAATGTGATGAGCGAGTAAAATGAAAATGAATATTTTTTATACTTGTGACGAAAAGCTTGTTGCTGAAAGAAACCGAAACCAGTTCTTTTCAGTGTTTTCTCAAATTAAATTGTAATTCTGAGAGATAAATCGTTATTTTCAAGTCTCGCCTTCAGTGTTGCTTTTAAATAAATAATATTTCGGTGAATGTAAATCCCAGCTTCGTTAGTTTAAGATATTTTAAATAATTCACTAGGTTTTGTAAATTGTTAATCCGAAATGTCAAACGTTACAATTTTTCATATGGAAATAATTATAACGCTAAAGTATCGTCTGTGAGTATATTGTTGAATTGTTCTACCCGCCAGTTCTTACATCGTAAGTCAATGTATTGTAATAGTGCGCTCGGAAGCTTCGGGTCCTGAAAACAAAAAAGTGCGTGGAGTGTGTTCAGTAGTTCTGTGTTGTGTAGCTTTTGATACCGAAAAATCGATTGACGGCAGTACGAGTGCCTCTCTCTGTGTCTGTCTGACGTTCACGCTAGCGCCAAAATCATTCTGCCAATTTTCAAACAAATTATGTTTGTCATTCGATGAAACGAACCAGAATCTCTCTGAATTTGAATCGCAAGGTTTGTTGTTTGGAGTTGCTCTATATAAAGTAACGATTTTTTTCCAAAAATATCTAAAAAATAGTTCTCAATTTTTTGGTTTAAATTTTGTTATGGAATTGTGTAAAGGATTAAAGCGTAAAGAGTTTTACTAGTGACCGAGGTAGAGATTTGTGCTAAATGTGGGAAAATTTGTACCTAACCAAAAATATAGTAGTTTCAGATTAACATAAATTGGGTCTACTTAGCAAATGAAACTTTAAATCTACTGAATAAATGTTGAAATAAAGTCAAAAACCGGAAAGATACACAAATTAGGAAATAAATACAGGAATAAACGGGCTGAATGCAGATAGGAAGAATTTTATTATGAAATAAAGGGATACAAGAAATTTGAGTGTCATTGGGGTAGCAACAAAGCATTTAATACGGAAGACCTCAGTATTATTAAAATAAGGTCGCGTATGAAATAACAGTTATGAGATTTCCAGAATTGAAAGAAAATACATCTTTACAGTATGAACACAGCATCATTATGAATTGAGAAGTGGGAACGGTATGAATAGAAATTCTAACCTAGTTGAAAACTTGGAATGAGAAACCAATCATTGTAATGATGGCTGCGTTGTGGATTTTGATTTTGGATTTTGGATTTTGATCGTCAAATAATTCAGGAAGGAAAACCTCACATACCGTCAGCTATAATACTTGCAAAATAAATTCCCTCCCGGGTGAACCTTCTTCCTTAAATAATAACTATACTGGCAGAAGTACTAGGATAGAAATTTCGGATATGCACGGTCTTGTGTTGAACCGTGTGGTGAACGCATCCCGTATTTATAGGGAAGGCTATGCCAAGATACAAATGCAAATTTCATTACCTAATTAGATTTGTCCAAAGAATATTGTCGGAAACCCCTAACGATCGATGCAAACGAAAAGGCTTAGATTATTACTTCGGATAGAACTTCTACCGTTATATAACACTAGCCTGCGAATTTAAACTTGCCTAAAATTAAATGCGTGACTTTTATAAAATATTGATGTACCGAATCCGAATGTTTAATCAGTTTACTTCTATCACGTACGGTTTTCTTGAGAAACCACTTTTCATATACTGTATAATTACGCGAATTTCATCACAAACGAATTCGTAATTCATTTTTACTTAAAAAAAAAATTAATTTGAACAACTTGCTGAAATTGTGTGTGGTTGTACAGGTCCCTAGTGTGTTTTTTTTGGTATATTTTGTCTTGTTTTCTTCACTATTAGAAACACAAACGTTCACCTGTTCATTCGCACTTGGGGAACATACACCTGTTCCTACACTACCTTGCAAAATGTACACCCGTTGCTTCTTATTGAGAAACAAAGAAGTTGTTCCTTCTTCTCTTATGTTTGTTTTAAGGTATTTTACGCTTTAATATCCCACAATAGTTTGCAAGCATACTGATGCTCCATCGCCCCTAGTACTTCCTTTCAATCTCCAGGAAATCCTTGTGAAATTGTTCGCCTTGTTTTTTTTTGCTCAAAACTCCTAGATTTTCAGGGAAATAATCATGATGAGAAAACAGAAAATGAATTTTCATACTCATGTTGCAACGAAGTTCCTAGGTATGCTTCAAGGATGTTACCTACAACCATACTTACTGTTACCTACTTACCTCCTACCACAAGAGTGATATCCCTATCTTATCGCTAGTTTGGCGACGGCAAGGCAGTTCCTGGGACCTTTGAACGCCGTCCGTATATAAATTAAGTCAAGAAGGAGAGAGGACAACGGACAGCCACGTTTGGTGAGTGCCAATTGTGTTGCAGCGGTGCAATAGCTCGCGGGCACTCATGTATGCATACGCTGTTGCAGTAATGTTGGGTTCTCAAGATGCGCGTTAGTATGATAAGCAACAAGGAAAATAACGCAGTCATGACCAACCAATGAATTCATTGAAGAGAGAAAAGAGAAGAAGAAGAAGAAGAAGAAGAAGAAGAAGAAGAAGACGAAGAAGAAGACGAAGAAGAAGACGAAGAAGAAGACGAAGAAGAAGACGAAGAAGAAGACGAAGAAGAAGACGAAGAAGAAGACGAAGAAGAAGGCGAAGAAGAAGGCGAAGAAGAAGACGAAGAAGAAGACGAAGAAGAAGACGAAGAAGAAGAAGACGAAGAAGACGAAGACGAAGAAGAAGAAGAAGACGAAGAAGAAGACGAAGAAGAAGACGAAGAAGAAGACGAAGAAGAAGACGAAGAAGAAGACGAAGAAGAAGACGAAGAAAAAGACGAAGAAAAAGACGAAGAAGAAGACGAAGAAGAAGACGAAGAAGAAGACGAAGAAGAAGACGAAGAAGAAGACGAAGAAGAAGACGAAGAAGAAGACGAAGAAGAAGACGAAGAAGAAGACGAAGAAGAAGACGAAGAAGAAGACGAAGAAGAAGACGAAGAAGAAGACGAAGAAGAAGACGAAGAAGACGAAGAAGAAGACGAAGAAGAGAGAAGAGAAAAAGGAAAAAAGCCAAACTTGTGTACATAATAAAGTTTTTACAACACTACGATATATGCCCGGTTCGCCTTTCAAATTCTTGCTGATTTAAAAAATCCACATTGAGCGCACGCCACCGTTAATACATACTGACCCTAACATTTAAGCTTCACAAACTAAGATTGTGAAGACCGTGAAACGATCGCAATTGATGGACCGGTTGCGTGGGCGACACAATCAACCTGACTTCCTTCCTGGTTTGTGTAGCCTGCCCGACTGCTCTGACGAGAGGGAAGTACTTGTATATGCGAGAAGGTTGCCTTAAGTGAAAGATGGCTTGTGGGCAAAGACACAATAAATGGTATATGATTAGGTATTAGCCATAAGAGATAGATGGGGGTGATTAATTGATGCAAAAATGGCACATCGGTAGATAGCGGCGGAATTGCCCTTAATGTCATGACAACTCGGCGGGAAAATACTGAACTACTCAATAATACAAGTCCAGTGCGGATCCTTACACCCAGATTTAAATGTGGTGACCCTTCAAGCTCACGAGCTGTAAGAAGAGGGTGACACTACCATCTAATCGGTAAATTGAATACCCAAAATTGAAGTACTAACGAAGTTGACGATTGGATGCTAGTGTTCCCTTTCCTTTCAGCTCGCGACCTTCAAGGGATCCTACATTTAAATGTGAGTACACTTGCACTCGGATTTACACTAGACTAGTCTATTCGTGTATTCGTCATTGTCATCAAGAACCTGTTGGAGGACGACGTGCTCTAATGCGTGCCCAGCGGCACCGTCCTGTCTGAACGGTTGACATCGGCTGCTAGGACGTAGGCTGTTAAGACTTTCCGACATAAGTTGAATTTCGAACATAGGCTACTATAGGCCGTATGAGCGAGCCCAGCCGGCCCCTAGCAGCCCATGTTCAACGACTTGGTTGATAACCAAAATATATGCGCAACCGAAAAATATATATAACCAAAATATGTTCGACTTGGTTAATAACCAAAATATATATGTAAAAAAAATATGTCCAACGACTTGGTTGATAACCAAAATATTAGTCGGGTGAGATGGGCGCAAGTTTGATCGGACTTGTCAGATTAAGAAGATTCTAGCTGCAGCCGAAAACGCTCTCTGGTTCCCACGGCCACATGAAGCCTGAAAAATTATTTTTTCAATTTTTGTTAATTTTCCTGTACCAATATATATATATATATATATATATATATATATATATATATATATATACACACACACACACACATACACATACATACACACACACACACACACACACATTTCTTAAACATCAGCAACTCGCTTCCAACGCCCAACGTTTAACAATTGCTTGTGAAATTCTGTGATGGAATTCATCAACTCCTCTTGATATTTCTATGTGCTTCGTTGCACGCCCATTTCTCCATTTCGTTCCCTGGATGTTCCATGGAATGAACGTCACAACCAGATTTATCAATAACGTCACAAGCAGATATTGCAAGGTTAGCCAAAATATATCCGAAACCAAAAAATATATATAATCAAAATATGTCCAACGACTTGGTTGATAACCAAATTATTAGTCGTGTGAGATGGGCGCAAGTTTGATCGGACTTGTCAGATCAAAAAGATTCTAGCTGCAGCCGAAAACGCTCTCTGGTTCCCACGGCCACATGAAGTCTGAAAAATTATTTTTTCAATTTTTCTTAATTTTCCTGTACCACCGAAAAAAATACATTTCTTAAACATCAGCAACTCGCTTCCAACGCCCAACGTTTAACAATTGCTTGTGAAATTCTGTGATGGTTATCATCAACTCCTCCTGATATTTCTATGTGCACACCCATCTCTCCATTTCGTTCCCTGGATGTTCCATGGAATTAACGTCAGAACCAGATTTGTCAATAACGTCACAAGCAGATATTGCAAGGTTAGTCAAACAACAAAATAAGCGTCTTTTGCGTTTGGGGTGTCTCCTGCTTCTCCAATCCGCACGATTTTGGGATATTTAACACACTTTTAAACGCGCGTGAGACAAAAGAACAAGAGTTTGGATTTGATTTGGCCCAAGACGAGCGTTCTGGCATCAAATTTGAATGCTAAATGCACTGGAAGAAGTAGGGTTGACACGAGATGAAGCTGTGCACTCAAAGGTCTCTAAAGCGCGGGCGAGACCCACAAGAAGAACAAAATCGCGTGCGCAGTTGAGCAATCTGCGCAGATTGTACCTTTTTAAAAAAAACTTAGGGTAACGTATTGCGAGCTTGGGATTTTAATAACCCTGAAATTTTGTTTTGCCTGCATTAGTAATTTGTTGCATTGGATTTCTTACGTGCTTTCCCTTTACGTGCTCTTGCTTGCGAATGCTGCTTGCTGTTATGCTCTTTACGTGCGAATGTATGTATGCCCAACGGATGCCTGACGGAAAGCAACGAAGTCGATGATTTTTTAAGCAGCGTTCAGCGTGGGTTTCCTTACTCTGCGATGCCAACCGTGTGCACTCCAGCGAAATCGAAGAGCGATCTTATATTACATATTGTCTATCCAGCAATTAAAAATAAGTGATTGCTTGGGAATTACACAAAAAGTGACGTTTTGTGTAGTGGGGAAATTAGGATGAAAAATGTTTTGTTTTGTAATCTTATATTAGTTAAAATAATTTTGTTCATTAAAATTTTTAGTCTCGGAAACAAACAATACAAATAATTCAATCTTGTGTTGCAAACCTTTCCTCTTTTTTTCAGAAAAAAATTTTAAAACCTATTTACAATTTTTACAATGTACACA
The DNA here is from genome assembly GCA_964035755.1 of Teleogryllus oceanicus. Classification (NCBI taxonomy): domain Eukaryota; kingdom Metazoa; phylum Arthropoda; class Insecta; order Orthoptera; family Gryllidae; genus Teleogryllus; species Teleogryllus oceanicus. The sequence goes on along the minus strand of CAXIVR010000007.1, from coordinate 70,753,924 downwards.
ATACGTATATCACATTGTGGTAACGGGACAACAAAAAATCTCTCTGTGCTCATATCGGCTCACGACTGACTGGCGGGAAGGAGCCCCAAGAGATAAAACACAAATCATGGTTTTTAGGATTGCGCGCGAAAAGGAAAAAGAAAAAAATTTAAAGCGAGGGCGAATTTCTTTAAAACACTGTTTTTAACAATGTCGTAATTCAATTTGGTTAACAAAAATTGTCGAGTCAATCGTTACAACTATTTTTATATGTCGACGTTTTCACTATTTCACCATTTTCATAATTAGAAAATTATATGAAATTTTAAAATTATAAATAACGCATTATCGATCTTACGAATCATGCCAAGAAAATCATTCCACTGACACAATCTTTAGTTTTGAACACATTTATTTACATATTGCCAAATTAGATGTTCCTTATGTAGACAACCTACATTGGTTCTGTTGACCGTCGCTTTTTGTGTTTCGTCACGAACACTTTTGTCAATGGTTCTTTACGCGAGACCAACGTTTCTCAAAGTATGAATATTATTTATAACCAGAACCCGAATACAGATTACAACGGCCAAAAAACATCGCGCGCAAAACAAAAATAAAGGGAAATTGAAAATTTTGAGGCGGTTAGCAAAATGCGTTTTTGCAGGTTTGTTTGTACGACATCTTTCGATCATTGTTTCATCGCAAAATTATCCCGAGTATGCAATTGTATTTTCTGAATTGGAAGGCACAGTAGCAGATATTGTATATATTAGGAATATATTGCATACTCGTATATTAGGAATGACGCAGTATGTGGCACGAACGTTTCAGAAGATAATTGTTTTTGTTTATTCTAAGCACTTGCAGTTTATTTTTACTGAGAAATACTCTTGATGTGTCGCTGAGGAATCTATCAAAAGTATGATATATGGGGGTCAGTCAAAAGAAAGCGAGGCAGATGATAATGAAGTAAGTAAGCTTTTATTATTTCCAAAAGTAATCCTCATAAGTATTTATAAATTTATCCCTCTGTGAGACAAGCTGATCAATGTCTTTACAGGCATTTGTTTGCAGTTGCCTACGGAACAACGGTGGTGCCCAGCAGGCTTGGATAGACGAGGCTATAGCGCCGCAGTTGCCTCAGCTCAAACGATCGCGGTATGGAATTCCGCTTTGGGCGTGAATGTTTGTGTGTACTTGTGTTGTCCTTACGTGTTGTGTACATATATAGTTATCTCAATGTAAAACAAAGCGGTCGCTACACGACCTAGTAATTAAGAATCTTTTAAAAAAAAAAGTACCCAGGTGTGCGGCTGTTCATCCGAAAACTAGACGGCCATAAATATCCTTCAGTCCTGATAAAAATTGAAAACCGCATGGGGGATATATCCGGATTCTATGAAGTATATTTGAGCTTCCCAACGCAAATTTTGTAACGTAGGCTAAATAACCTTGGCAGTATGTCCGAGGACATTATCGTTCTACTGAATGATGCCATCTGTCAACATTCTTGGGCATTCGGACTCGATGGTGCGATTCAAGTTTTCCTTCACGCTTCCAAACATTTGAACATTGCGCTGTTTGCAAAGTATCCACAACGTTCTTTACATACAACGGATATTCCGCAATGAATTTCACCTCCTGATAGTCTTCACACTGTCGGAAAACGCACTATACCTCGTTTTTCCTCTCTCCCAGCCACCATAGTGATGTCAGGCCCGTGCAGATTTGCTGAGCTCGCTTCAAGCAGTCTAAAAGACGAACAGCTGAGGGATAAACGTTCACGCTGCTGCTTCCAGATATAGGGCACTTCTAAACACACAACTATCAGCCTTCCCAACTTCGTGCCATGCTCATTATTCTACAGTCTGTCTCGTGTTTATTTAACTGATCCTCATAGAATGTGATAGCTCGATACAGAGTACTGGAGTTGCGCTTATGGACGTTTCTAATTGTATTAAATTCTGATTCCCTTAGTCATACCCAAACTCAGCAAGATTACTTACAGTTCATTTGTGGATTTGGCTGTTACAGTCACTAGGATTTTGTCTTGTAAAATAAATTGTTCATTGTGGATTTGGCTGTTGCAGTCACTAGGATTTTGTCTTGTAAAATAAATTTTCCGCGAATCATTGAGTATCGATGTCGAAGTAACAAAATAAAAGTGCGCTAAAGATAAAAGATAAAAATTCATATCTACCCAATTTTTATTGTGTGTAATTTTTAAGCGAAAAAGTTATTAAAACGTGCATTTATATTGTCAGGAGGCAGAACTGGTTTGATTCAAATCGCGTAGTTTTTTATACGTTCATTTATATTTTATTTCTACGTGCAAAACGTTTAAAAATTGATTGTGAAAAATATGAAGAATCCGCACATCAGTTTAAAGAAAAATGAGAAAAAATTTAGATAATGAAGCACGGTCGTTTCTAATAAAGTTATTTGATGGCACACATACCTACACATGAAAATCATTTGTATAATCTGATCATTTAATATTAATTAAGGAAGTGTTTGCTACGATAAAATCTTAAATCCAGTGAAAATTACGATATACTTGACAATAATCGGAAATAGATATTTTTTTCTCTTTTTGGTTTTATTTATATTTGTATTAAATGTTTGTGTGTAATGTAATTGAATTATATTAGCGGAAAATAGTCGGAAGTGTTGTCAGGAAACAGAAAATTCTATATTTGTCTTTCGTGTAGAAGGGTTTCTAATTATGAAATGATTTGTTGTTATTAAGCGGTGCTCTGTTACCCATTTAATTGCGGGCTCGTGCATTAGTAAGCTAACACAAATCTTTTCCTAAAATCTTTGAAAGTATTGTTTTAATTTTAAGAGTCATGATAATTCGATATACATTTTTCTATATCATAGCACACACGATATTGTCAGGAGGCAGAACTGGTTTGATTCAAATCGTGTAGGTTTTTATACGTTCATTCATATTTTATTTCTACGTGCAAAACGTTTAAAAATTGATTGTGAAAAATATGAAGTATCCGTACATCAGTTTAAAGAAAAATGAGAAAAAAATATTGATAATGAAGCACGGTCGTTTCTAATAAAGTTATTTGATGGCACACATACGTACACATTAAAATCATTTGTATCATCTGATCATTTAATATTAATTAAGGAAGTGTTTGCTACGATAAAATCTTAAATCCAGTGAAAATTACGATATACTTGACAATAATCGGAAATCGATATTATTTCCCTCTTTTTTTAGTTTTATTTATATTTGTAGAAAATGTTTGTGTGTAATGTAATTGATTTATATTAGCGGAAAATAATCGGAAGTGTTGTCAGGAAACAGAAAATTCTATATTTGTCTTTCGTGTAGAAGGGTTTCTAATTATGAAATGATTTGTTGTTATTAAGCGGTGCTCTGCTACCCATTCAATTGCGGGCTCGTGCATTAGTAAGCTAACACAAGATTTTTCCTAAAATCTTTGAAAGTATTGTTTTAATTATAAAAGGGCTATGATAATTCGATATAAATTTTTCGATATCATCGCACACACGATACAACGATGCAAAATAATATTTGTTCACGTGATTTTGGAGACTGGGTTAGCTGAAATGCATTTATGAACTCAAAAACATTTATTAAAAAGTTTAACGAAATTTGTAAGATGTTCAAGTTTAAGATATTTCAAACGGTATTTTCAATTAAGCTCGAACTTTTTTGCTAAAATGATTTTTAAATTCTGCCTGAATTCTACGGGCACACAAAGCGGCAAATCATTGAACTCATATTCTTCAAAATATTTGCTGTCTGGAGTATCTGATATAAAATATTGTTTAAGTATTAATTATAAGAGATGTAGCCGTGTAATTAAAGAGAAAATCTGAATTCACTGTTTAAACATCATTCGACTTTTGAGTGTCTTGTAGAAACCATCATAATGCCTTTTTCGGACATTTTCCAGTCGTGGTAATATTAGCATACAAATAGGGACTCGGGGCGAAAGCTTTTGTTTGTATTCATTGCTTCAATGTGAAATGATGAAATTGTTTAATTTTACGAAAAGAAAGAAAATATGGAATTGAGTTAAGCACCAATTGGGAAAATGATCACAGAGACACGATGGTGAGAAAGAATACCATTCTTGCCTCCAAAAATGTTAATTGATATTTATATATTTTCAGTTTTTTCATTATCCGCAGGAACGCAGTTTTATTATTCTTTCACAATCTTGCGGTTTTACAAGGTGAAAAACTTTAAAACCAGCAATTTGCCAACATTTTTGGGATGTACATTTCTGACATCCGTAAGTACATTTACATGTTTTGAACAGAGTTAAACATTTTAATATTATTAGTTGCTTCGTTTTCGTAGCGTTTTTTTCCCCTTCAGGAAATATTTTATCTTCTGTTAATTTACAACGCACCACATTTAGTAATTGTTACAAAGGCTGTTCGGGTAATGATTTCTATTCTGACACCTGCTACCAGCAGTTTCGCTTACGGATCATTGCTCAACCTGCCGCTATTTGTGATACCATTAGTCGCTTTGTTCGAGGACAGAGCGTCCCCAAAGCTATGGCACCGGGAGCGGTAGCTCAGTGCATCAACTGATGTCACTGCAGCGTCTCTGACCGGGAGGTCCTAGGTTCCCACTCCCCACGGCGGCAGGATTTCTGACAGTAGCCTTTCAGCTAGGTCGAATTAAGTCGCTGCCTGGAGGAGAATTCTAGCGGCCGGCTGCTCTGATCGGTAGTTTTCCGTGGGTTTCTCCGATCAACACCAGGCGAATTCCGGAGCAGTATCCTATCAAACGGGCCACAGTCCGCGAGCGATCTTTGTCCTATCCTCTCCTCTGTCCTATCCTCTCCCCTTCCTCCCCAAACTAACATGCACTTCACTACCACATATTCCGGGAGACCGGTCGGGAGCTTAGAGCTTGTCCCGGCTGGGGCGGTGCTCCGTTGGTGGGAGAGTCCTGGTTAGGGGGAAACACCACTAGCTGACGGTAGGTCGGCGCCGGAATTCGCCATCCAGCGGGGGAAGACCACCGCCATCTTCCGAGAAACAAACGTGCAGTACACTAACGGGACTAAAGACCAAAGCAGTTGACGCGCCCGGAAACAGGAAAAAACCAAACCAACAAAGCTATGGACTTCATTCCATTGTACTTGAACTATACTCAACTATACATCTATACTGAACTATACATCAACTGTTTCTTGCGTCACTCCGTTGCATAAACTTTAAAATACTTCTAGTTACAATTTATTGCGGATGTTCCGCAATTAAAGGTGTTTTCGTTTTAATCGAAGTGCATCCGGTGTAACCACATCTCCACGTGTTCTCAAACCGAGTTCTAACAGCAATTCTATTTTATAGCTGCTATCTGCCTAGAGCTAATTCTTTTAATGAGGTTGTCCGTCATTTGCTTATCCCAAGCAAGTGCATCCAGACCATTACTTCTTTTTTTGCGTTTGCCATGGTGCCTGAATCAGAGATTCAGATCAATTGAGTGATTTTTTTCGTGTTTGCGGGCGCGTCCACTGCTTTAGCCATCAGTCCCGTAAGTCTAGTGTATGTTTTTTCTCGGGAGATGGTGGTGATCTCCCGCTGGATGGTGAGATCCGGCGCCGACCGTCTAACTAGGACTCTTCCTAACTAGGATATCCTCTAACTAGGACTCTCCTAGCAGCGGGGCTTCGCCCCAGCCGGGACGAGCTCTAAGCTCCCGACCGGTCTTCCGCAATATGTGGTAGTGTAGTGCATGTTAGTGTAAGTGTGCGTGTGCAAGGGGGAGAGGATAGGACAAGGAAGGGGAAGGAAAGATCGCGCGCGGTTCATGGCCCGTTTGTTCTGCTACTGCTCCTGAAGTCGCCTGGTGTTGATCGGAGAAACCACGGAAAACTACCGAACAGAGCGGCCGGCCGCTAGAATTCTCCTCCAGACAGCGACTGAATTCAACCTAGCTGAAAAGCTAGTGTCGGAAATTCCGCCACAGTCTGGACTCGAACCTAGAACCTCCTGGTCGGAGGTGCTGCAGTGACATCAGTTGATGCTCTGCATTCAGTATTAGTGTCCATTACTTGTAATTTGTTTGTTTTAATCTATAAATATACGCAATAGATAGTCGTATCGCGAGGTTGAGCCGAATAATCGGTTGAAAAATCATTATGCTTATATTTACGGGTATTTGCAACTAAAAAGTTTGATTTTGATATAAGAAAATCAGTTTCTATTATTTCTGATTTGTTTGCTATTTGAATCAGCATATATACATACTGGATAGACATATCTCGCGGATGAAATGTAGAATCGTTTGGAAAATCGTCATTCTTGTATCTAGAAGTATGTGCGGCTTGAAAGTTTCGTTCCAAATTAATATTGGTGTTTATTATTAGTAATTTGTACGTATTGAATCGGCTGGTCCTATCTCGAAGGAACAATCATTTGAAAGTTACCAATAGTTGTATCAACGAGTATTTGTAACTTGGATATGTGGTTTTTATTGTAAACCACCCCTTCAAAATTATTTTCTATTATTTATAATGTGTGTTTATTGAAATAACTTAAAACGCGCTGAATAGTCGTATCTCAAAGATAGGCGAATAATCGTTGTAATACTCCCTATCTACGAGTATTTGCAACTTGAAACTTGGATTTAACCTGGCTATCTTTGTATTGGTATGAAAGAGAATTTACAGCCTCATTGTTTCTTGCGTTTGTTATGACCGATGTAACGTACGTTGTATTATAAATAGATTCTTCAAGCGCTGGTGATGTTCGAATTGAAAGCTCTTCTGTGTGATTACTAATTACAAAACTAGCTTACGGACTATTCTTATCATTACAAATATGGAATGCAGAACTGAAGTTCTTTTCTTACTGCGTTTCGTTTTTCGTGTTCAGATTTGAATTTAGTAAGATTTGTTACCAAATTTCAACTATTTAGAAGAGGAGATGTTACTGATATCGTATTAGATTGAAGTGATTTATACTACTACTACGTGTGTCCGATCAGTCAAATAACTCTCAACCCATCTTAATAGCATAGAATATAATTTAAATTTAATAATTGTAGCTTGTATATTAGTTTGTTAACTCCAGTTAATTTATTTATATATTTTACGTCAAAAACAACTAACAACTGTGTAACGTACTATGTGGGAAATGTGCAACCGGTATACTGCTTCTCTAGGACTTCTCTGTCCTAACTCATACGTTTTCAAGAGTCACCCTTCCTGTAGCAGCCGTAGCCTCCACCCATTGACAAAACTGAAGTTAGAGTACATAACGCGGTGATGTTTGCGCGGGCGGTCCTGTTTCACACGGATGCCGAAGCTATCACTACTTTTAACAAAGAACCGTACTCGAAAGAGCACTGTTCAATCTCACGACGTCACATACCTGTTGTACTGTCTCTGGAAGCCAATGCTCTGCTTCGCAAAAAGCATCATTGTTACTGGTTATAACTGCTGCCCTGCCCAAGACAATTTCTCTTTATAGGCTGTGGCTGGTTCGTTTTCTCTTTTCGCGTGCAACTGGCGATTCCTGATTTGCCAGAATCCGTATCTTGTGTGTTCATGGGTGGGGCGTCTTCGCGCCAGTCTTCAAGCTGAGGTTACACTCGTAAAACCGTTGATGCTGAACAGGAGCGTCTCTGCACTTTCCCTGGATGGCGCCCCTTGTGTCTTCGCGAGTTATCTGACGTATATCGTAAAACGTTTGCTGAACAGAAGCGTCTCTGCACTTTCCCCATGGATGGCGCCCCTTGTGTCTTCGCGCCAGTGTTCATACTGACGTCTTATTCGTAAAAGCGTTGGTGCTGAACAGGAGCGTCTCTGCACTCTCCCGTGGATGGCGCACCCATGTGTCTTCGCGGAAGTCTGACGCGGACGTTATACTCGTAAAACTGTTGCTGCTGGAGCGGAGCGTCCTTACGCTTTCCCATGGATAGCGTCCCCATTTGCGTTCGCCTGTGGGGCCGTGACAGCCCTCGTGGGCGATGGCGATTTCTCGTAGGCATTGGTCGCTTCAAAAAAAAGGCGACTGCGAGTGGTCCCCTAATGAAGATTTTTTTTAAATTGGTTATTTAAGGTTGCATCAACATCTTAGGTCATTAGCGACCACTATTACTGTTAACGGTATAGTAACTATGTGGATGAAACGATATGGTGATGATAAGGGGTGAAAGGACGAACACAAATACAGCCCGAGCCCCAGGCGGGACTCGAACCCGCAACCCTTTGGTCCGAGATCACTACGACACTACTGCCTTAGCGATCTCGGCCACCGGGCCGACCTTAATGAAGCTTGCCGACACTCCGCTCTGGCGTTTTCGTAGATGGCTGCCGTGTACTTTTAGGCCCGAACAAAATTTGAATCATTTCCGCGCGGTCAGTGAAACTCGCGTCAATTCCCTCGGCGGCCAACCCTTCCTCAACAGCGAACTGGCCACGGGCATTCGAAAGCACCGCGCCCACCCGTAATGCAATGAATAAACCCGCAATGCCCGAACGCGAATTTAACAATAGACCGCCTACTGTCACACTCCGAACTCCGTAATGTACGACGTAATGAACTCCGTAATGTCGGCGACACAAGCTTGCCGACACTTCGCTCTGGCGCTTTTCGTACATGGCTGCCGTGTACTTCGAGGCCCGAACAAAATTAGAATCATTTCCGCGCGGTCAGTGAAGCTCGCGTCAATTCCCTCGGCGGCCAACCCTTCCTCAACAGCGAACTGGCCACGGGCATTCGAAAGCACCGCGCCCACCCGTAATGCAATGAATAAACCCGCAATGCCCGAACGCGAATTTAACAATAGACCGCCTACTGTCACACTCCGAACTCCGTAATGTAGAACAACGTGCCCACGCGAACGTTGAATAGAATACTGTATCCGTTACTTTCTCGTTATCGTTTACGCAGTAGATAGAATGTTATGTAATGCTGCGCGACAAAATCTCTGAATTTTCGGCAGAAACACTACTGAATACTGGAATCGAAAAAGTGTATAAAACCAGTTTCTAAATTAAGAGGAAAAAAATCGTCTACTCAAAATTCATGTTTTGTGGGTCCTTGATACCGAAAATCCGAATGACGGTGGAACACCTGCCTGTCGTCTGAACAATGCAAGCAGCTAAACCGTTATGCCGATTTTCTCCTAAATTGATGTTCCTCAATCAATCTGGCTGATGTGGTGGCTCCTTGAATGTGAAACCAATATTTGAATTTTGGGGTACTTAACACGAAACACCTTGGACATTTTCAAAAAGTTTCAAACACAATGTCCCCATCGATTCGGATTAATTTTTTTTTAATAGTGTGAAGGACTTTTAAAAGAATGGCTCAGTTCTCTGATTTCTTGAAAATTGCAAAAATTCCACGCAAACGCTGGGCGAAATTTATAGCAGACATCGTACTGCTACATTCTTAACTAATGCGGATGATAGTACATATGCAGAAACTTGAAAAGGTTAGTCATGTCTATTTCATTCCTAGTAGAGCCGTTTACAATGTTAGTTTTCTTAAAAAGTTGTGAATCTACACGGCCAATACGTGCTGCCGCTAAAGCCGACAGCAGGTCGCCTCGCGCCAACGGCGGTTCATCATCGAGGTTTTCCAACGGTTCGTGCCAACGGCACCATCACGGGGTTCAAGCACTGCGCTTACCCGTGACGCATTGAAATTACCCGCAATGCTCGAACGCGGGGAGAATTTAGAGATAACATAATACCACATTACAATAATGAGGATGATCGTAATCATGCGAAAGCTCGTAAATGTCTATACGAAACCTCGTAAGTGATAGCTCCTAGTAGAGACGTCAGGAATATTGCTATTTTCTTAAAGTTGTGGTTCCACGCGGCCAATGCGTGCACGCGCCAACGCCGACAGCCTAACGCTTCGCGCCAACGGCCACCTGCTCGAACCATTCGAGGCTCGCGAAAGCGCTGCGTTTACCCGTCACGCGTTGAATTTACCCACAATGCTCGAACGCAGGGAGACTTCAAATACCGCATAATGTTAAATAATAATAACCATAATAGTCATAATAAACATAATAGTCATAATGGTCATAATGGTCACAACTAGCGCCACAAGGAGCCACTGCCACAACTAGCGCCAGAGAAATTAATATGGGTCTTTTGCGGTACTTCGAGGCAGATAGTGCTGTGTTGAGTGATAGTGTATAACGGTTCCCGATAATTGACTTCTGTATATTCCTAATTCTTCTCTGTCCGCTACAAATAATTTTGCAGTTTGTCTTTGCAGTTTTAACGATAAATTCAATGGAAGATACCGGAGGAGAAGAGAGGCTGCAAAGTCTAATCTATTTCGTAAGCTGCTTTGTGCCTAGCTTCACGTGTGTTTAGTGGTCAATTTAACACGCAGGAAAGTGTTCATATCAAATTTTGTTGCATGGATTGATTGCAGTCTTTTGTGAACGGTTTGTTCCTAGTTTTACACTAAACAATAAATGTTTTGTAGCACCGTAGACCAGAAACAAAGGTGCTGTGAATAATGGAGGTTCAATGTGTCGAAGTTAAATGTTGTATTTTGAATGTTTTACGCAAAAATAGTTGTAAAGAGACACATGAATATTTGAAGTTGTTGACAGATATTCAAATTATAAATGAAACCAATCGTGGGCAATTAAAGAATAGCGATATTATAGACGAAAAATTGTATCTGTGATAAATTTGCAGATTTTATCTCCTTTCTTAAAGGAGACGAGTGATTTATGAAATGTACTTTGGTAAGCGTAGCATAAATCTCAGACTGCAGTAGCATTCATCTCACATGGCAAATGAATCAGTAAACAATTTCAGTAGTAACTGTATTAACAATCGTATGAACAACTGGCTTTAAGAAAATAATTTTTAATGCCTAGGTGATGTGAAACCTACGAGTTCTAAAAACATAAAATCTCTCCGGCGCCAAATATAAAAAGTATCATAGGTATATCCACGAGTGCTTCCGAAATTGTCGATAAATTACCGATCCGCGAAGCGAGGAGATTTATCTGAGAACTTCCAAAGCACACGAGTGGTATTTAATAAGACCATTTCACGTATGATATTATTTTCAGCAGAGTTCCAAACAGTGCCAAATATTGAAAATAACTGAAAGCTATGATAAAATCAAAGAGGTTATGTTTTAAGTACACCTGTACATTGGACATCGACATATCGATCGATGTACACCACCTCCTAAGATAGATGAGTCACTCTTTAACATTGGCCAGTAGGGATAAACGATAAGGAAATCGGATAGAAAAATGATAAATTTTGTGAGAAACGCCTCCCTTATTGGAGCATTTTGTATATATAGTGAAACTATTGGTTTTAATTTCAGTGGAATAGTGAAATAAAATTGGGTTACCTTCCGATAAATTTTTTACGACAACCAAATCGGGCGGTGGTATTGACGAGCTCTTAACGATTTGCAGCGTCAATGGTATACGCTACAGCGTCAGTTTCTTTTGTTTAGCGCTCGTATCATAATTTACTATATAAGTGAAACCGAAGAAAATATTGTGGCCGGGTTTTCTGCAGTAGCTGTCCGTAGGTCCGTATGTAGCCCACTCATTTCTCAACGTGCGACAATGAAAAAATTCCACGAAGATTTCATTTGTTTCTTCTTTCTTTTTCTTCTTTTTTTTCTTAATTTTTTCTCTCTTCTTCCCTTATCTCTTTCTTCATTACCTGAGACGAGACAAAAATTAACGTCAACTTCCCCCAAATTCGATACATTTCCGTGTCTCTCGAATACTATTTTGATATTAATTTTCATTGGTGGCGTGAATTGTTTTTGCTACTGATTTTCAGATATTGCAGAAGTTGAAGTGTGTGGTATGGTATCTTTTGCTTTTGTAATTGTGTAAAGTAAACGAGATTAATAAATCGGTTACAATTTTGAATTTTCTTAATTAAACATACTAAGATATTATGCATTTGATATCTTCATTTCGCTTAGGATTTGATATACTCATCAGAAGTGCACAATAAGAGATGTTTGGTTCTCGTGGTTCAAGAATATTAAAGCGGCATCTTGACTCAAGAATATTAAAGGCAGCATCTTTAAAAGTACAATAGTTTGAATATCGATTATTTATTTCTGGCTTTACTATATATGCGTTTTCTACATTCCCTGACGTTTCCTTTCTTTACTTAAGATCAAAGAAGGACGAGGAAAGTGTTATGAAGTAATGTGCTGTTGAAAAAGCTAGCGTAATAATGTCTTTATATTGCAAGATATAATTCTGTTATCAAAGAGAAATTGATAAATTGTCGACATGGTGAGATATCATGCCATCATGTTAGTCGTCGATGTATTGTGAAAGCTACATAATTGGCCATTTTTATTTGCTATTTAATTTTGAGATTTTCAGAATCACACAAAATTGTTTTCCAAAATATAGCACGCACACATCCCGAGAATATAAAATACCCTCTAATGACACTGTAATAAACGAAATATTTTAACGAAAGGAATTTTCACAAATGCTGGTATACCATTGTACAATAACAATATAATAATCGTAATAAATATAATAATCATAGCACTCACGACAACACAAATTGACATTACTGGCAGTGAGTAGCAAGTCACAGACCACCAGGTCTGCTTTTTCGTCGGACACATCTCTACATTACATATTCCCCAACTTAAAAATAGATCTGACTAATGTTAACATGCTTATACATTAATAAATTGAATTATATATTTAGTTTACTGAGCATTGACACACTAAAACCAGCACGGTAAGATTGAAATACATTGTCATATAAGATTTTGATACCAGCATTAAACTAACATTCACTTGCTGTAATTGATCGAATTATATTGACAAACTAAAATTTACACTAACATCAACATGCTAACACCAAATGAGATAGGAGTTTGTATATGGTTTTTAGTCGCATGGTACTCTTGGAGACAGCACAATCTTTCTTTACTTTAATGTATATAAAAAAGTTGATATTCCAACATGCAACACATGAATAGCAATTATATATTAAAGAAATTTTTTTATCGGGTACTTTGTATCGCACGACGAGAACTGAATAAGCAGTGACACCCCGAATGTTTGAAAATAATGGCAACACGTAGAACAAGAATTGGCAGAATAACGCAAATACATGCCAGGGGCACCAAAATGTTCCTGGTATGACCTGGTATGATAATTTGATTGTGTTTGAGTTTATGTTAAAACTAGAACCCGAACTATGCCCTATTTGCTTACTTTATTTCTTTGGATGTATGTTTAAGCAAATTTATCCCATTATCCATATTTACCTAGGAAATGGGATTTACGGGGATTTGATAATGACTATTTTAAAGATGATACCTTTTTTACCAAACCAGCAACAACACAGTAACATCTGCCAGGGCGTCCTCTTATCCAGAAGCTGTATGATCTGTGATGCGACGAGCAGGGTCATCACTTATGCGAATTTGAAATCGTGTAGAATACGCTTATTGTAGCGTCGTGTCGCTAAAACAGTGTGGGCACGTGGTGCGTGGTGGGCACCGGATGCGTAGACAAAGGCAGAAGCGATGACGCACGGGGTTTTTCTGATAGGGTTTGCGCATCGCTAGGACGGAGGCAATGGAGGTGGCGGGCAGCGTCGCGAGGGCAATTTAAGGGCCGTGAGAACAATAGCTTTTCCTTCTTTGTGATCCTGGAGACAGCAGCGTAGGTATTTCGTGAGAGGTGCGAACGTGCAGGCGGCGCAAGGAGCCGGCAGTTATTGTCGTGACTAGTGAGACATGTAGTCGGTCTCAGGGCAGGCGGTACTTCGCACGGCGAAACATTAGGTAGTATGTTGCGGTGTGGTAGCCGTTGTAAATGTCTCTCCTAGCAGTGGGGTCTATTTAGCTAGTTAATTCTATACAGTGCATTGGTTATTTGTGACGACAGTCTAAATTGTGAATAAACCTTCTGTTATGACAACCCACTCTCGTCTGTGTACTGATTACACCCGTATGACGCCACATTATCTACTTCGCTGAAGCCCATCAGTGCTCCAGAGAAAATTCCTTACACATTTCCGATCTTCGTAATCATTAGTGATCTGTTCCCGCTATCTGTGTCTACTGTGCCCGTATCTGTTAGACTTTTTGGTGCCTACATGTCCGAGCTCTAGTTATAACTTACGGCAGTGTTCCCTTAGTCACCTTCCAAGTAAGAATCTTGTGCATCTATACACTGGATTCATCGTGTCTTCCATTGTTGGAAGAACCAGAAGAATGCTACTTTCAGAACCGGTCGGAGCTGAGCAGTTCCATTTAATTTTATGTTCTTCGCAGTTGCAACTCATCGTCCTTTGAGGCCTCATTTTCAAAGTAGGGAAGAGCCAATAGACACAAGGAGTGAGACCCGTGGTTGAGGGAAGACATTAATCTTCTCTTTGAGAAATTTCTGCCCAACAAGCGATTTGTGGATTGGCGCGTTCCTTTGACGTACAGACACTATTTTCCTTGGCCATTTGGCCTATCACGTCCATCGAACCCCATCGCAAAAACTGCAAAACGTGCACCCAGAAAATTTCAGTAGCCGACTCCAGGATGTACGAACTCATTATGCTGCCGAACTGTCGATATTAAATGAACTCGTGCCTTATTGCAAAGTCACTGGCCTTTCACCACTGAAATCCGGGTTCGATTCCCGTCGAATCTCATGTGAAATTTGTTCCAACAAAACGAGTTTCGCTGCTTCACAAGGGCTAGTCCTACCCCTGTGAAGTGTCCTAAATCCTACCCCTATTCTTATTCCTTCCTAATTCAGGCCACTGGGTAGTGACGCAGGAGCGCGTGGTGGGAGGCGCGTACGTGGAGATGCTACCTGGCGGTCCTCTTGACAACCGACTGCGACGAGACGCGACAGACATAAAATAAACGGAGGATTACACCAAAAAAAGCGCTGTTAGTAATGGAGTATTACTCCGAGAAGCGCAAAGCGCTCAACGTCCCCGAAGGGACTTGGAGACGCGTTGCGTCAAAGTAGACCCAACAAATTAAAAAAAAAGTAATCATTAATTTTGGATCTGGCGATGCGCGGTTTTTTTTTTCATTGGCGTGTGCCGCTCCGATGACAGTTTCGTCCCCGGGTCGTTGGCGAACACCCGAGACTCATCAGTCGTAAACTGCGGATATT
Source organism: Teleogryllus oceanicus (assembly GCA_964035755.1). Taxonomy (NCBI): domain Eukaryota; kingdom Metazoa; phylum Arthropoda; class Insecta; order Orthoptera; family Gryllidae; genus Teleogryllus; species Teleogryllus oceanicus. Next base: position 70,738,800 of record CAXIVR010000007.1, on the reverse strand, counting down.
TGAGTGCTTTATCACCGTAAACTTGCCGCATATCTGATAGCGTCTCTGAAGCCGATTTATACAGTTTACGCATGAACTTGATGGTGACACCTCCTTCCAATTGCAAAGCCGGACCACCACTCTCCTCCATTGGACACGAAGCAGTGACACCACTGCGCACTAAAACGTGTCTCGAGCAATTTCGTTCGCGCGCGAATATGCCAGCACCCTACTACAAAAATGTGAATGCGGTCTTATCACTAATGTGGCGACGGCAAGGAGTTTTGGAAACTTGTGAATGCCGTTCGTAGATTACTTAAATGAAAAATTGAAAAATCAGTTACTAAAACTCACATTTCGCGCCACAACGGGAGAAACGTTTCAAGAGTAGACCACTGATTGAGACTGTGTTCCGTGTTTGGCCTGCCTATACTCCGAATAAAATTAGAATGTGATTGACATTTGATTGTGGAGGGGGGCGGTTCTGCCGCACACTGCACACTCTACCACGTTCTCTCAACACTAATTTGACAAACAGAAGAAAGGAATGTTGAGAAACTCGTAATAGGTTTGTTCCTAACATGTTACTTTTTTGAAATATTTATAATATTCGTTTGCTTGTAACGTTTGTTCCCTAATTTTAGGTGACAACTATGTGCAAATGCCGAAGCTTCTGATTCGCTGTTGCCTAGGTTACTGCGCTAGCGTCGTCACGTGACCACGGAAGGCCAATCACATTCTAATTTTATTCGGACCTTAATGCCTATTGAGTGACGCGTGTGACAAGGTATATTAGGTGTTCAAGCAACGGGAGCATCCGAGTACACTCGGAGTTGTGCGATGCTGTTTCTAGTCGTGAAGGAAGTTGCACGAATAAGATTCACCGTAGTTTGACGATTCCACACGATAGTAGGCAGTGGAATTTAATCAAGAGCAATCGTAAACGGAGGATCCACACTGTGGGCAATGAAAAGTCACATCATCAATGAAGAAGATGGTACAGCAGACGTGAGTCGGTGGTGGATGGTACAGTTATTGAAGTGGGGCAAAATCGTTGCTGAATCTGTACAATCTATTATTTATGACAGGTTTCAATACACCAAAAAGTGCAAGTTCTAAATTTAATTGTTGGAGTCAAATGCCTCCAGTAGTTATCTATATATCTTACATGAAACTGAAAAAGAAATTTGTCGTTCTTTTTTTTATTGTTATCTCTGTTTACAGAGTAAATGAATGGCATAATTTAGGTTGTAGTTCTGGTAGTCATTATTACAAGGGTCGAGAATGAGTTAGTATGAAAATACGTTGTGTTCAGTGAATACTTAGACTGGCGCGTGATAAGTTTTAGCGGAATAATTCAATTTTTCTTATAATTTATAATTCACTGTATTGAAGCTTGACGCCAAATATTAATGCTAAAGTTGCAAGTTGGATATTAAATACGAGTATGTCATTAGTGTATGGGAATATTCAAAAGATATTAATTGTATACCATCAATAGACCCAAAAGTTTAATTTATATTTATATTGTACTTATTATTTCATTTTAAATTGTGTTCTTGGTGTCAAATGTGAAAACTTATAGATTTCGCCTTGGTTAATCAGATGTAGGAATGAAAAGTAATGCATGCAAAACCGATTAATCTTGATGAATATAAAAATATATTTAATTATTATATTTTTCTATCCATTTTTATTTTCTTGCTAGCATTATCAACAATGTTATGAAGGCGAAATGTCCCATAGGACTTTTTTTTATCTATTTGCATTTGTTTGCCAACGCTGTCAGTTTCGTAATATTTATTAACTTTAATTTTCTTTACTTTCTCGCATACTTCTTACGCAGAATATTGTAAGGCTGAACGTCTCATTACTCAAGTCAAGAAATTACATGCTGTTTTAGCACCTAGTTAAATTTTTATTCATGGTTGAAATTAGTTAATTTTATAATTTAGTGTGATAATGGAACAAATTTTTCAGCAAATTGCCGCATTTTTGAAATGACAATAAATGTTTATTAACAGTGATATCTTAATTCATGAATATGGAAAACCAAAGACTTTTTATTTGATATCGAGGTTGGATTGTTAGACTTTTCTCATTTATATGCAAACTAATAAAGCCTTCTCACCCAAGACTGGCGCTACGAACTGGTTGGTACGTTCCCTGCAAAACACGACTGCAATCGCGATCATAAATACTTCTTTGTGTATGTTCTTCTGTGCCGTGTGCTCGAGTATTGGTAGGTCAGGAATGGCGCAAAGAGGTTTAGTTTTTGTGCCAAACACCAATGCATGACAATAGCCTGTCAGTCAGAGGCATATTGCACATGTGTAATCCCATTAGACGCAATTTCCAGTTACAAATTCTTAAAATTCGCAAAATTATCTTTTTCTTTTCCTATGAATGTGGTACAAGGTAAACATTTCCATTAACAGAAGAAATAATATTACGCAACCTTCAATGGTAATGCGAGAAGTATGTGCTGTTTCAGCAGATCTGGTGCTGACACACTTTCTGAAAATATACGAAGTGAGATCTCCGTTTGACACAGCGGCACACTAACCGGGCACCTAACGCTCAGTTGTGCTCTTAGCTTACATCCTAACTTCTACAGATTCATTCCATTCCTGTCCTTGTATTTGAATATGTAGATGCGAGAGAAATAATCAATCGATATTGATCCCATTCAGCGTGACAATGATGATCAGTACATATTGTAGTTGAAAATCAGCATCCCAGAGAACAATTTCTATATGTTTAATTTATGAAAATTTCGCTCGGTGCATCGTATTTTGACTTTACCGTAGAGATTTGATTGCTGGAATGCTAATGGTGTGACTTCATACAAATCAAGAACCAAAAAAGTATTAATCTTGTGTGGTGGGAACCATGTTGAAGAAATCTTGTATTTAACTTTGCTCCTGCCATAGGCATGATACAAATATTAGAAAAAAGTTTTTGAGAAAAAAGTTGCCCTTTCGAAAATATTGGTGTGATATTTCCTCCTATATAAGTAGGCTCCAACATATATTCACATATTTTGTGTCTTTCTTTACTACTTTTGAGATTTTGATATTTAGCACATAGTCATATTTACCCTTTATGTGTTGACATGTATTAACACACTGCAATACTGTGAATAATCGATTTCGAAATTTCAGCCAAAGTACACTTTTGAGTTTCGTTTCTACCCATATTTCACACTACGTCTCTTCAGAGTTCAGGGTCTTTTTGACAATTTGTAAATGCAGTAATTGGGAATTCCTTTTTAACCTCATTTTTTAAGCTAATTTAATGAGAGTTGGATCATTAAAAATTAAAATTTTTTGATGCTTAAATGCGGATTTTATTATTTTTTGCTATAAAGAACAAACGTTTCTGTTGATTTATTTAAATCAGAGGCGATAGATCGTTTAATCTTAGTTTTATCATGTTTTGTCATGATTTTGTTATGATTTTCAATAGTCTACTTCAGTTTTCTTGTTTTTATCCGCAAATTTAGCCGCTTTTTTGCACTCTCTTAAGCGTTTTAATCTAACCTTTCCTGTGAGAATTCCATCTAGCTGCTTCGTATTCCATTACGGGACAAACCAAAGATGTGCAAGTCTGCATTTTCGTATTACAGTTTTCGTAACACAGGCATAAGAAAATGAAATTTTCACGCCTTCTGCGTAGTATATCTTGCATGATCAGCCCAGGTGAGACCGATTAGAGTTACTATGTCCAGATATTTACAACTCCATGCCTCAGAAATCAAATTTCTACTTATTCTATTGTGGTGTCAAATTAAAATTGTCAATATTACATTGTATAGGAGCATGTGTGGTTGTATAGTGGTGTCAAAATATTACATAATTTGTAACGTTTTACTGATTACGTGCAACAAAAAAAGTATAATCGAAGTGCAAACAATTAAAATCCAAATTACGATTGCCAAAATACGTGACGGAAAATCAAAACAAGGTTTTTTTTTAAAAAAATTTCTATTATTCTATTTTGCGGTTACAGGAAAACTCAACGTAAATTGTTCATTTTGTGTTCCATTCCCAGAAATATTTTCTAATAAATTGAACGTGTTATTTTTTTAATATTAAAAGCGTCTTCTGTTTAAATCCGTTTCCCTCCACAAGATTCGTGCAGACGTTGTGACGTTCGCATATTTCTCTGTTCAAGGGACCCATGAGCCATAGATCCAGATTCCGCAGTATTCATTGCTATCAGAAAAAAGTTGTGAATGATCTTCGCTGATGGTCCCTCAGATGGTCAAATCGTCGGCAACACAGCGTTCGTTGCGGCGTCACCCGGACAGCGAAGATCATTCACATGACTCTGGCCGCGGAAGCCTACGACTCCAGAATAAGGTACCCTCTTTCTGTGGAATCAAGGACCTATAATATAAATTTTCCTACCAAAAAAATAGCTATTTTTCCCAGGAGCATTACATTACTTTATCTATACCACGTATGTAGTATGTAGAAAAAGAATATGATAGCGTGACTGCAAATTTAACGTAGCGCATTTTACTCGCGCACCTACAATACACGGTTTGTATTTCATATTTTGAATGCACTGCTTTAAAATGGCTTACATGGCTAAGAAATGTACTAATTTTTCGTTTTTGTCCGTGAAGAGAGACCACGATGGGCGCGCTATTGCGCGGTCTGTCCGGCTCCATCCATTTAGCTTCATGTGCCATTTGGCTCAAAACATTAGCAGGAATTTTTCAATAAAGCTCAATACCAAAATTCTCATATTGTTACTAGTCATTGAAACGGGCATATGAAGCATTTTTTTAAACTTTGCATATTTTATATCAATTTCCTGTGATTTTTGGTTGGTCACCGTTGAAAATTGTCACTTTTTATTTCTTCCCAAGTAATTGTAGACACGTCTGACTTCCCTTGCAGCATGGCGGCCAGCGTCAGTCCTGTTTCGCAAGGACACCCCCCCCGTTGTGGTCACGTGGTTCGTGAAGTACTTGCTGTTGCGCATATATAGCAAGAATCGGTACTCCAGACGAGCGCACTCTTATCTTATCGTCATGAGAGGCATGTTTAAAATGTTCGCAATTCTTCGTCATGACTTTTATTCTCGTGTGTGATGACTTTCTTAGGGGATTGTCTTTCTGTATGTTTATAGCCAAGGAGCTTGCAAGCGATTGGAATGAGCATAATTGTAAAAACATCTTAAAAGAAAATTAAAGAACATTTCATCTTCATAGAATGTGCATTTTGGGGATTTCACTGAGGCCACTACGTCGATATAGGCCTTCGTGGCCCCTTTGCATTTAATATCATTTTCATTTAATATAATATTTATATAAAGGCGATCCATTGAGATCCTTCTTCTGTATGCTGACGAAACAGAAAAGAAGTGTTGATACTTTTCCAAAAAGAAATTGTAGCACTTAAAAATGGTCAAATAAGGACACACAAAAATATTGATACGTTTGAAATGATTTGTTGTAAAAGAAGAGTGAAGGACAAAAATATCGCTGGTTTTATCATGGAAAGCTCTGTGTTGCTCTCCCGGTCTCTACGGAATTATAGATGGCATTTTCAGTAAAAAGGACACATCCTGCATTGACCGAAATAAGAAAACGTTATTAGGAACAGCATGAAGCCGAATAAAGGACGGATGAAAAGGAAATAAACGTATGTTAAACGACTCACATTCGTTCAATGTCAATTTGATTTTATTAAGTTATTGATAGCATACTCAACATTTCATACAAAATTTAAAACAATTGAAGAGCAGATTATCATATAACTTTCCAGACGAAGTGAGTTTCTAGATAAATGTGTGAGGAAACGTTTTCTATGTTTTTTTGACATTAATTTTTGTATCATTTTCTAATGTACAACCTCGGGGAGACTCAGATAAAAAGATCTCTCAATAATTATTACAGTTTGATGAACGACTTGAAGCGCTTCAATGTTTGGACGGCTGACTTCAAGCTCTTAAAATTTTGAGTCAACGGTTTCGAGTTCTACGTTTCGGCAAAGAGAACTCGTGTCGCTTCGGTTTACGAAGACATTCATTTTACGCTACGTGATAGCCCGAAAGAACTAGGATGACGCAGAATTTACTAGTCGAACGAGTTGGCTAGCAGCTATTTGACGAGTTGACGTTGTGAGCAGCTAGTTGACGAGTAGCAGCTAGTTGACGAAATATTGCAGTAATCGAGGGCATCTCTTAGTAATAAGAGCTGCAGGCCCCTTTCCGCTTCGGTCACTCTCGCTCTCTCTCTCTCTCCGCTTGCCAGCGTCAAGTTTCTCTATTTCATTTGATCTTTATTTATTCTAAATCTATAGCCTTTTCAGAATGGTACTAAATGTATATATTAGGAAGTTGTTGGCATTTTAAGAAACGTTCGCAGTTATCTCAATTTTGTTTAACGTATTTGCGAAAAACATGGATATTGCGCGCGAACATTCTACTTTGAATTCATTAGAAGAATAGTACTAATAGATTGTGACGATAGTTTCCTTTTCGGAATCTCAAGAGTTAAGTTTCATTAAGCTTCGACTACCTAGGTCTGCGTAAATAAACCATTCTTGTCTCTTCAGTAGAATATAAAATGCCGAAACATACTCTAAACAACGCCGGAAAGTCTTTCGAATCGACAAGATTAGTCCCAAAAATGGACAAACATCGTCAAAACACTTCATTGTGTACTTGTATATCGTGTTTTTTTAAGGATGTGTTTGTTTCAGAAGTTAGAGTGAGTAAGTTTGTGTGTGTGGAAAGCTCAGAAATAATGGCTTACTTTATGCAAATGCAAATTTATGCAAAATACTTTTGAGCGACCAGCGATCAAAACAATGTAATTGCGATTCAAATCTCTCGCTCTCTCTCTCTCTCTCTCTCTCTCTCTCTCTCTCTCTCTCTCTCTCTCTCTCTCTCTCTCTCTCGCTCTCTCTCGCTCTCCACAATTTTTATTTTCAATGCAATCCCCAAGCATCCCGGGGGCGTTACTCCCATGTGATGCGAGGCGAGGGTGGGAGGGCGAACCTACTACCTGAACGATGGCCGGTGGGTTGGAGAGGAAACAGAGCAGGATAAGGAGGAGTGGGAGAAGCGAAATGGGCAGATGGAACAGATAAAGCTGTGAGTACTGGATGGGCGGGGTTGGAGGTTTGGGCAGAATGGCCGTAGGCCGAATCGGACATGCGGGAGTGGCTAACGAAGTGTGTGGGACGGACGAGGCTGCTTACGAGTGTTATTGTGATCAATAAATATCTATGAATCGGCGGGTAATCAGTTAATAAGCGTAGAAAAAATGAAATCGTTTTGAAATGAAAGGCAGATGCTTCCATTCCGTCAATACAAGTAATTGTAATAACATCCATCGTTAATTATATACCTTTTTCAAGTAAGCGTGGAATTCATGAAGTCGAACCTCATAATAATTATAGTTAGTGAATTATCCATATATACGATATATTTCTAATGTTTACAACTTTTCAAAATATCGATTTATTATTCCAATATTGCTCTCCATCTGATTCTTGACATTTACGTACCAGATATTAATTTATATAGCTAGATATTTATAATTTATTTATTATACTAGTTTCTCTAACGGAAATCGTTGGACGTTTTCATTTTGTTTTCGTGTTTACCTTAAGTTCTATAGAATCAGAGCTCTTTCAGTAAGTTTAGACATTTTGAAGTAAGGTAAAATTAATATTCATAAGCAAGAAAACTCTCACTCCTCTCTTAGAAAGAACAGACGTTTGATATCAATATTTCATTAATTAAATTGTTACATGGAAGGTAAGATTAAAAAAAACAACACGGGCAGCGCCCGTTTCCCTAAACAGATCACACACACACACACGCGCGCGCGCACACACACACACACGCACACGCCACGCACACACGCACGCACACCACACCCACCACCACACACCACACACGTACGCACACACACACAAACGCACGCACAAACAAAGTCTCTTCTCTTAAATCCATCTACTGCCAGACTGAATGTGGCACGGAAAATATTTTTATTTCTACTTTGCACAGATCTATTAGACATAGTAATGTTCTTGTTCACTGCTTCTTTGCCGTACCATTGCGACGAGCGGACCTGTATCCCGTTCCCCGCATCCATTGTACTGCTTATCTAGTAAACGACCAGTACTGTAGACGTGCGATACTCATTCAGTCGGCAGTGACCTTTTGTAAACAGATCGCAGCGCTCCACCAGCAAATCTAAAGTTTTAGTAATATCTTCTGTACCTAGCTTTGGCTGCCGAACTCCGCACAAGATCACCGCAACATCACATTTTGCATCCTCATTATTTACACGTGGATTTTTCACAGTCCACGTTTTTTATACGTTTTGTCTGTTCTACCAATTGGTTATTGAACTGGGACAAATGATCAAGAGGTTGTGGCAGTGTTAAAAAATAACGTTCTCTCTTTGTCGCAATAACATTTGCAATGAAATTTACTTTCTTTGCATTGAAACGTTTGTATGCGTTAAATAAAGCTTGTTCTTTGTAAGCAACCTAAATAAATTGGTATGAACCACTAAAAATTTAGTTAAATAATAATTTAAAAATACGTTAATTTAATGGTTTTCTATGTTTAGAGAAATACATTTTCACTCTCTGGCCGTATTCAGGACTTCCAAACTGTGAAGTGAACGTTTCTAATCGTCACACGGTAACAGAAACCGTGACATTGCAAGGCAGGCGCTAACTATAATCTGCCCCGATCGGGAATTGAACCTGGGGTTGCGTCCGGGCTATCCTGAGGGGCGTTTCTGAATAATAGCCGGTGTTAATTGTGTTAGTCACCATCGTTTATTTATTTATTTATTTTACGTCCAAAAAAAAGTTAAAAACTGCGTATGACGTGCTATGGGGAAAAGTGAATTGTGTGCACATTTTCAAAATTCTGTGATCCCTACACTAAGTCATATTCTACTTAAATTTTGAATTTTTTGAAAGGAAGAAAAAAAAACTCCCATGTAATAAAATCTATTTTCAAGGAAAAACAAGCAATAAATTTTGAATTTTGAAAGGGAGAAAAAACAAGGACAAAAAAACTCCCATGTAATAAAATCTATTTTCAAGGAAAAACGAGCAATAAATTTTGAATTTTGAAAGGGAGGAAAAACAAAAACAAAAAAACTCCCATGTAATAAAATCTATTTTCAAGGATAAATAAACAATTAATTTTGGCTCTTATTACTTCCTGCCGCGCCAACATGGAAATGATAATTTGAATAATTGTATTTCCCACTGAATTCTAGTAGACGTGCACAGAAAATGAAGTTACATTTATGTCCAGAAGCAAAACAAGGGGCCATCTCAGCATTTGCTCAATGGATCAGGGAAACTGGACGAAAAACCTGATCGAGATGGGGGTCATTGACCCGGAAGCTGTAGTACAATAGTTGTTACAGGTTGTTTATACTCATTTATACAGTCCAAAAGGTAAATATTGCATTATGTATCATCGTTCTTGTTCAATGGTTGTTTTTAACGTTCAGTGTTTATATGACATGGAAACCTGCGTTAAAAGTATTGTATTCACTATGTTAGGAGTGCAGAGAAATGCCTCTCTGTACGTGCTATGATGTCAACAAGGTAATTGTTGCCATAATCATCAGTAAATTGTGGTACATTTTTGTTAATATTTCCCACATTTTAAAATGTAACCACTTTTTATTTTGTGTATCTCTCCACATTAAATAAAACCTTAACGAACATTCCGCAGTATATCAGCATCTACCATTCAAAAACCATGAACGTGTAAATATGAGGTAGACTGAACGATGAATTGTTTTAGAATTGTTGAATTTGCTTTGTTGCTAATGAAAATGTTGCAAGGATTGGTATACGAGTACGTACATACACGAGCACCGAGTGAACTGGTTGATGGGAACTAGCAAGGTCGAATTGGAAGCATGTCGGAAGGCCAAGCGGGAAGTCGTTCCCGGCTGGGATAGTGCCCAGCTGGAGACAAATTCATGAAGGTTAAAACTCAAACGGACGTGTGGTTTGGCTACATGTGTCGGATGCTAGGGGGGAGGTACTGCCACTTGGGGAAAGAAGGTTATAGTCACGGGAATGTGTTGTGAGCTGATCATCCGCCTAAAACTTCTTTCGTGTATAAATCCAAGAGCTTGCTTAATAAATTATATCTATGTGCGTTTTGATGTTATTTAGAACGACTCAGTACTATTGACACAAATTTCAGGAATATTGTATTATTTAGAGATATCCAAAGTTAAATGATATTTAAAAACTCTTTTTACTAAAGATATTAATATTAGTAACACTAATGCCCAATTTGTTACTTACATCCTTACAATTATAATTTGTGAAGAAATTGAATATTTGAAAATTTAGTTTAGAAGTGGATAACCTATAATACGTGGGCGATAGGAGAAATATATGTATTCTTTATTTTATCTATGAACAATGTCAATGGATTGCGGGCTCTTTCCAAATCTTTAACATCCGAGTATTTTGGTACACACACTTTTTATTTTGTGGAATCAGAAATTATTGCTGAATCTCACCAGGGATTATATTTTAGTATTCAAAAATCGGATTGGTAGGTTATACGAAAGATAATCTTATCCATTCCTGGTAAAAAATTAATACAAGTTTTGGTAATACAGCAAAAAGCAGTTTAGTAGGTAATACAAAAGATAACCGTACGTATTATTCGACCAACTAGTTTTTCGGTATCAAGGACCCAATTGTATGTCTCCATATTATGTATCTACATCTTCATTGTCGGGGATGTGTAAAACGTTTTCCTGACGAAAATTTGCGGTTTTGTTCGCCCAGCATGACATAACGTTTCGAAGCATGTATTATTTTAGTCTCCTTGCTCTCCTCTATTGTCGCGAATTTGGAAAATTTGGAGTTTGGAAAAATGGAAAAATAACTATTAACACGGCATCACGTTTGAAATGAATCTCCTAGGAGTTTAATTTATACCAAAGAGGTTATAATATTTTTATATGAGATTACGTCAAATATTACCTACGTTTATATGCAATAAGTGCGTAGACTCAGCCCCAGTCGAGATCCGAACCGGCCCCAAGTTGGAAGGCCATTCGTTTTGAAAGCCAGAATAAATTAAATGATGGCTTCTGTATCCTTCTCGGAGAAAGTCCGAGGACCGTGAATTCAACATGTGTTCTGAGTTAACGAAGTATGCAGTGCAGGGAGTGAAATACAATTTTGCCCAATAGATTGTTTGAAATGAAACTTCAGCAAGATTAGGTCTTCTGCCAATCCATTGCAAAGTAGGGAACATGGGGAGAAAGTTGCAACTCTACTCCATGAATCGCAAAGGCCGTTTTTCGCGAGGGCTCCTGATGAGTGTCGAAAAGCTTCCAGTTCAGCCAGCTGTGTTATTGTTGTTATTGTTAGTTTTTGCTTCAGATTTTCATCTTACGTTCTATTATTATAACTATCGATTACTCTAGGATGACCCACAAGGGACTCGCATCTTTTTAAAGCGTCTATAAATATTTATTTGTGATTTGATTTTCCACTACATTTTAAATCGATGGTCTTGTTTTCTTGGCCCAAAAACACAACAACTTATGGTTTACAACTTTTACCTTCCATTGATTGGTTTTGTTAAAAAATGCCTGCAATAATCGACTGTATTTGTGGCACATGGTTTTTACTGCACAGCATGCTTTAGTATTAGAAAGACACTTACTGTTTGAGAGGTCCGTTTTCGATGCCATTTTATGCAGTGCAAGCGACAATTAATTGCACTATTCACACGTCTTTGAATGGAAGGATTCGAAAATCTTTGCCAAGGATACATTATTAATTGACATCCACCATATACGTAGGTCACATGTAGCATAGTAATAAGAGCTCTTGCGATAGTATGTTCCCGAGGGAGAATAATTTGGAGTTTTGTCTCATTGGACATACGCAACCTCGCTGCATGAGCGTCACAGTCTGCGTGTAGTGTGGAGGGGAGTCTTGAAACGCCTCTAACTGCTTTGCAGAACTGTGCATGAACAGTTGTAGAACTGTGCATGAACTGTTGCACCCATCAAATTATAACCAGTGCCCCATTTTCTTAAGAGAAAGGGAGATTTTTCAGAACTTTTTAACATTTCGAACATTCTGAAATCTTTAAACGGCTGTATCTCCTAAACTATTAGCCCTACGACTCTAAAATTTGCATGGCAGAATATTAATAATCTGCTCTATTATCGAAGTTTCAAACTTATTTTTTCAGAATTTTTTCATGATTTTAGAAAATTCAGAGTATCAGGGTATCTGAAACAGTTTCCTTGCGGTCGCCTGTTTCAAGGGACCGTGGTCTTCCAACACATGCGACTCTCTCTAACAATTAGTCGAGACGACTTTGTCGGGAACGAGGAACTCCGCACCAACCAACCTATTACTCTCCAACAGAGAAGAAAAAAGAAGTAAAAGACACCTGATACGCAATCCACCCTAGAATCTAAAAACCTAAGAACTAAAAACTGTGAAAAACTGTGGCTCTTCTCTCATGGAACTTAAATGGCTTTCGTACCCGTTTGGACGAGTTAAAGTTAATAATGTCTATGCATAGACTCGTGGTTATCTGCCTGCAAGAAACACATCTCCATTCTGAGCGCTCCTTCTCTCAACGCGGGTTCTCTTCGAGTGGACTGTCCTTGGCGACCTGCATGGCAGTGACCACTTTACCATTCTGGTCAACCTCGATATTCCCGATCTGAACGTTACCCGTCCTCCTCGCTGGCTAATCCACCGATCTGAGTGGAAAACATTCAAGAAAGAATTGCGAATATCAGAAAACTGCTCGAACGATATCGATGCTTTGGTTGCCCATTTTAATAACGCCGTCCTTCAGGCGGCCTCATTTGCCATCCCGAAGTCGACGGGCCTCCCACGACATCCCTCTGTGCCATGGCGGAATGCTGATTGTGCCACCGCGGTCTGTGATCGGACGAAGGCATTAGCAAAACTTAGTAGGTACCCAACCATGGAAAACTTAAAAAATAAAAGATTTCGAGCCAGAGCTAGATCGACGATACGGGAAGGTAAGGCTGCGTTCTAGAAAGATTACATCTCGTCACTCTCTTCCCGTACATCCCCAAAAATAGTGTGGAGAAAGGTCCGACGGATCAATGGAAGACTCGCTTCGCCGTCTATCTCAGGGCTTATGGTAATTGGCAATTTCCTAACCTCTCCACAAGAAATTGCTGAAGAAATGGCCTCTCACTACGAACACATCTCCAGCTCCGTGCATTATCCCTCTAGCTTTCAAAAGACGAAAACAAAAATGGAAAATTGCAAATTGGACTTCTCGAGTAACGTGGAGGGAGATTACAATGCTTTTTTTTTTCATGGACGAATTCTCCTGTGCCCTCGCTAGTGCGAAAGATTCTGCTCCAGGACCAGACCAGATACGTACATAATCAAATGTTGAAACATTTTCCTGAAAACGCTCCTTTCTCCTCGACATTTTCAACAAGATTTCGGCTGAACATGTCGTACCAAGGATTTAGCGCGAGGCCATTGTTTTCCAATCCCTAATGTAGGAAAGGACAGAACAACCCCTTCAAGTTACCTCCCGATCTCGGTCACAAGTTGTGTGTGCAAGCTTTTAGAGCGAATGGTACATTCACGTCTGGTCTGGCTCGTGAAAAAAATGATTATTTTCACCTCTTCAATGTGGCTTCAGGAATCACAGGTCAACCATGGATCACTTAGTCACCCCTGCCACCTAGATTTCCACTTCTTTCGTGCTACGCCAGCACCTCGTAGCAATTTCCTTCGATATAGAGAAAGCGTATGACACAACCTGAAGGTACGGTATTCTTCGCACCTTGCATACTTGGGGCCTTAGGCGAAGGCTCCTTTTGTTTTTGGTAGGTTTTCTCGGCTCAAGATATTTCCGCGTCCACCTTGGTGACGCGTTACCCACTAGTCACCAGTTAGATGGTGACAAACGGTGATCTCCAGGGATCGATTGTGAGCGGCACTCTGTTTGCCATTGCTATCAATAGTATTGCATCAGTTATCCGGGAGCCTGTGAAGGCATCACTGCTCTTTGACGACTTTGCAATTTTTTGCTCCTCCAAAAGCGGGCAAGGTCTTGAGAGGAAGCTACAACTTGTGCTCATAAAACTGCAGGAATGGAGCAATGAAACAGTTCTCTATCTCGAAAACCGACTGCGTGCACTTTTGCAGAATTCATCACCCCCATAATCACCGCGACGTTTGTCTTGGAGGAAGCGGCTTCCATTCGTTGAATCCGGAACCTTCCTTGGGCTCAGATTCTACAAGAGCATAACCTGGCAAAAACACATCCGTAAACTACAGAGCCGATGTGTATCACCTATAAATCTCCTTTGCACTCTTACTAGTAGTTCTTGGGAAGCAGGCCGTGTTTGTCTTTTGCGTTTATATAGAACCCTCATCAGCCCTAACTTGGATTACGGTTGCATAGTGTATGGGTCAGCGTCTCCATCAACCCTCCGACCATTAAATACCATACACAATGCCGGCATAAGGATTAGTACAGGCGTCTACCGCACGAGTAGCATCGAATGCCTCTTGGCCGAGGCTGAAGAACCATCTCTGAGCCGAGCGCGGGATATTCTGATTTCCTAATATGGCGCGAAATTATCCGATATTGATACTCCCTCACGCCAAGCAGTTCTCCATCCAACCTACTTGACTTCATATGCACTTAGACTATCGTTACTCCATCCCTGGGAGTCCGGCTCTGTATGCCCCTCGAAACCTTGTTTCGCCTCGAAAACGATACTGGCCGATAATAGATCTTAGACTAACCTTCCTAAATCCTTAAGTTCCCCCAGTACATTCTTATTGGAATTTGAGACGATAAAATCAACGTATCCTGGCCATTACTTCATTTACACTGATGGCTCCTCTCAAAACAGCAAAGTCGGATGTGCCTTCGACTGCAGTAGAGCCACGCGAGGTTTTCGATTAGACTCTTCGTGCAGCGTCTATACTGCAGAGAAGTATGCGCTCTTGGAGGCACTTAAATTTGCTGTATCGATGTCACTGAAGAAAGTAGTGATCTGCAGTGATTACAAAAGCTCTCTTGAATCCATCTCCTCCTTCTCGTTTTATGACCCGCTGACGATGACCATCCAACACCAAAACCATCATCTGTTGGTCCGTCACTATATTTTAGTCTTTTGTTGGATCCCTAGATACGAAGAAAAGAAAGTTATACATCTTCACTGTCCCCACGGAAGACACTAAGCTCATTATCAAACGCTGTATCCGCAGTGAATGGTACAGCTCAAAAGTTATTCTCACGAGAATCAGGATTCGATAAATCCTTGGTCTTCCTCATCTCGTGATGCTCGGCGCGAGGAGATCATTTTAACACACCTCCA
Organism: Teleogryllus oceanicus; assembly: GCA_964035755.1. Classification (NCBI taxonomy): domain Eukaryota; kingdom Metazoa; phylum Arthropoda; class Insecta; order Orthoptera; family Gryllidae; genus Teleogryllus; species Teleogryllus oceanicus. The sequence continues at coordinate 70,723,427 of CAXIVR010000007.1, read as the reverse complement.
GATCGGTCACTGTCATTTATCCCACGGTTATCTCTTCCACGGGGACCCACCCCTATATGCAAATACTGCAAAATAGATCTTACGGTGTAGTATGTTCTTTTGCACTATGTTAAAATATTTTAAAGTAACTATCTGTCATTTTTCGGCCAAACCCTTTTATAAGGATACGTTCCTTTTCAGTTTTACTTTGGTTTCCACTTAAAGATTTTAATTTTCTTTTGTTAGCTTGGCACTGCAATATTGTACACTGGTCTTAAAATAATTTGACACGGGCGCACATAACCTTAGCTGTTGAAGTACACTTAAACTCAATCAATCAATCATTAGCTGGGATTTCTTCATTGTTTTTGGCTTTATTAAAAGAAAGTACAGATGTACAAGGTGGAGTGAATCGGTTGTGGATATTTTGTTAGTGGGATCATAATGACTTTGTATGACTGCTATTTCAGTGTTTTTCTATTGATTGCTGGTCCTGGCAAGTTACAGTATATTTCCCTAATGCATTCAGATTCCATGGAATCATTGCTTAAATCGGTTGTTTTATGCTGATTACTTTTTGGTGACAATTAAAGCATGATATTTCATCAGTTGCGAATATCCTATGTTGAGCCATCATAATACACAGTAGTAGATTCAGGGACGTCTTCAGGGAAAAACACTTCTCTGCGGAAACTCATAATGTGAGAGAATTTCTGTATAGGAATGCCAGCTTTTAAGAAATGAAATTGTGGGTGCCAATTCGAATTTGTTTGTGATGAGTACATTCTCTTTTACTGAGAATCGGATGATACGACAGACGTTAGAAATAATTATTTTTTTACCTTTGTTAAAAGTGGACTCAACTGAAGTTTCTGTTCTTTGATTTTAATAACTTTATGGTTGCTTGTTAAGTTGTTAGCTATAATGTGAGAGCTAATAAAGATTCACACTCTGTTGTTTGCAATTCTTGATATAAACCGTATTTCATTGGAGTCAATAATGTCGGAGAGACTGTTGATCTTTAATCGTGAGACCTTCTTGTGAGTTGATAATTATAGCCTGGCCCTTCCGGGAAAGACTTCAGTTGGCATGACATTTGTGTAAGTTTTCAGATTTGGTCGAGTAGATAACTGACGTTATGGTGTTGATTTCAGACACAACTCGTAGAACAATTGGAATGATTGAAGGCGTTGTCATTGTCAACAATATTATCCAATATCAACAACGCCTTCAATCATTCCAATTATGTAGATGTCAACTACACCTCACCACTGAATCAATCGTAGAACAATTACCACTAAGTAAATATCACTATTTTCACTGTATGAATGACAGAATGACAACAACGCTTCACTGGACGCGATTGGAACACGATGCATCACGGTCGCCTGCCTCAATGGAACGGCCTTAGATTTCCGAACAAATTATGCGCCGTCCCTTCAGGGTAATAATGTCTACGAGAAAGCACCCACGAAACATTATGCGGAAAAATTTCGCGCTGCGTTTAGAGCGTTCGCAATTCGCATAACCCTCGTGAGTCTTGTATATGAAATTGTATGAAAAACCTGAAAAGGCTGGTAATTTCAAAAGTTTTCAAGCGCAACAACCCTGTGAAAAGAATAATCAAGAAATTTCAAATTACACTTCAAATACTCTATAAGAATAAATACGATAGCGTGTTTATATGTTGAACAAATGAGAAAGATACAGATTTATTGCTTGTAAGAAGGAAATTTGAACAACAAGAACAATAAGCTAAGATAGTTTGTCGCGAATTTACTCACCTCATTAAAAGCTCTTTGTTTCTTTCCTAAACGAAATAATACTAATCTGTTTTAATCACCATAATACATACATGACTTTATCTTTCTTCTCAGCTGCTCCTTTCTTTCCGATCACGCACGCTTCTCCATTCAATCAACAAGCCACCAACGAAAATTCCATGTGTTGAGTCACTTCCAGCTTCCACTCGTTTGAATGTCTCAATTACGTTCACAATGCTATAAATGAAACCAGAAAACCGTGTTACTAATAAAGGATTTGTTAGAAAAACATTCTGCTAAAATGTAGCTGCTCTCACCTTTTCAATTCCAAAAGCAATATTTCATCTGTTCTTCTACTTACGTTACTATGTTCGACAAGTTTTTCAATATTTCACACACGAAGCATTCAAAAGTCGCAACCCTCACGAATATCCCACGGTATTGTCTCCTCTTTCAAACAATGGGTAACCGAGTACAAATAATACTCAAAATTTGCCTTAAAGATATATATTACAATAAATACATTTTATCAGGACTTACCTTTTTACTGGTTGGAAGATAATGATGTTCACACTACTCTGGAGAATATAACTAACTATCCAAGCTCCGATACCGAATGTTGGAAGTGGCTGGAAATGGTATTTCTCCCACGTACGCGGCGTAACGATTTATTGTTTTAACTAACAGTTGGAAGTTGTGACGAATATATTCGTGAACTACACTTCTGTACTCTTCTTTCACGAATATAAAGTTCTCTCTCTTCCCCACTTTCTCTATCTTTGTCCTATCTCTAACAGACCCCAGATAACGTCCTGATTTCTCTTATCGCTTATACCTCACCTCTTTTTTCTCACTTTATATTTCCCCCTTCTTCTCCCCCTCGCTCTATCCCTCTCTCTCTTCTGATGTGCCGGTCTTTTTCTCCTCTGCCAGTCAGATGCACTGCAGTGACGCCAGTTGATGGCCCGAGTCACTTTTCCCGGAACAATGTTGAAATAACACTACTACAGCTTCCGGGTTCATGTACTACAGCTTCCGGGTCAATGACCCCCATCTCGATCAGGTTTTTCGTCCAGTTTCCCTGATCCATTGAGCAAATGCTGAGATGGTCCCTTGTTTTGCTTCTGGACATAAATGTAACTTCATTTTCTGTGCACGTCTTCTAGAATTCGGTGGGAAATACAATTATTCAAATTATCGTTTCCATGTTGTCGCGGCAGGAAGTAATAAGAGCCAAAATTTATTGCTTATTTATCTTTGAAAATAGATTTTATTACATGGGAGTTTTTTTGTTTTTTTCTCCTTTCAAAATTCAAAATTTATTGCTTATTTATCCTTGAAAATAGATTTTATTACATGGAAGTTTGTTTTTCTCCCTTTCAAAATTTCAAAATTCAAAATTTATTGCTTGTTTATCCTTGAACATAGATTTTATTGTATGGGAGTTTTTTGTGTTTTTTTTCCCTTTCAAAAATTCAAAATTTAAGTAGTATATGACTAAGTGTAGGGATCACAGAATTTTGAAAATGTGCACACAATTCACTTTTCCCCATAGCACGTCATACGCAGTTTTTAACTGTTTTTCTGACGTAAAATAAATAAATAAATAAATAAATAAATAAATAAAAATAAATAAATAAACACTCAAAACTTGCAAATATATTTTATAAGTGCAAAAAAATATTTGTATTTCCATTTGTAGTACTCTGAACAATTTATGTAATTGTCGCAAGTGCAATTAATATAGCAATGTTTTTGGAAGATGGTAAAAATATTTCGGTTTGCAAGTTGGCGTCTGACCACTGCCACAGATATTCGTTTTTAATTTAAAATATGATGTGCTCTAAATAATAACAAACTCCAGAAACAATGTTACACTAGTTGTCTGCTAATATGAGATGAAATGCAATTCATCATAAAATCCTAAGACAAGGTACAGTAACTTCGTGAAGATTCGGATGTTAACTTCACTATGACCCAACAGTGAAAACCATTATTTGCAATTTCTTCCGCGATATATGAAATTATTGTTGAAATGGAAATTAAGTAATTTTCATAGGAAGATCTGAATAGTCAATTAGAATGTGGATTTGATTCAATATATCGTTCTAATGTTGAGTTGTGTGTCAACAATTTTGTATATTGAGAACGGCTGAAATTGCAATGCTGAAAGAAAATATCGTTCTTAAGAAACAAATCTGCGCTCGTAAAATTTTTATTTTTGTGGAGCCGTAAACCGTAAACTGTTTTGCTCTTCTCTCGTAATAAAAAAAATCAGTTGAAGTAGAAGTGGTACTTCATGGAGGATCTCCCATATACTTTTGTCACTAGGCTTTTATCCTTCATACTTCCGAAAGGAAAATTAAGAATATTAAGAAGGATTTAAAGAATATTCTCAATGACTGGATTAGAAAATGAAATTGCCTTCTTTTCTTTTTCATGAATTTTGAATTCTGAAGATTCGCTCAATTCGACAGAGGTCATTATGTTATTGACGTTTTCATTATCACGATTGAATGAGGATGACTTATCACTAATTCATGAACCATGGAGATAGTACGTAAACAAAGCTTTGATTGTGTTGCGACTTCTACTAATACATATTTCTTGACTTTTAAAATGACGCTAAAAGCTTGGAGAAGTAAAAACGAATGCTTTTCTATTTTTAGTTCCCCCGAGAATAAAACGCATTTCTGGCCTTGCTGATGCATTTCAGATGTTCATTTAGTGCTTTTCTTTTAACAATACATTTTGCCGATAAAATCCTTTTTTATTTGATTGGAATTTAATCAAAGAAACAGAACGTTGGTTTAAAGAGCTTTCTCCGTCGTTTATACAATATAAAAAGTTTTTTCCTTGATGTCATAAATTAGTATATCCATTACATACCATTTTATTATAAAGTTGGCTTATCATTATTGTTACTCTAAAACTTCAATTGTATTTTTATTACTTTGCTAATTTATGTATATTGTTACGTATTACAGTACTTTATCTCATGACGGGTCCCAATGAGCTCCGGAACGTTAAGTGATGTAAATGTTAATCAAAATTGTCTGTTTAAAATTATAGAGATGTATAAATAAAAGAAAAACATGCAAATAGAAACAGGCTGGTTTAAAATGATAGGACTTAAAAAAATTCCCTGTCCAACGGGGTAAAAATGGTTATTGGACTGGTACCCGACGTTATTTTTACTAGTATTTTACACAGGAAGAGTCTCATGGTTTGGAAAATTGAAGTATGGATTGAGTGAAGCTAGTGTAACAGAGTTAGTGTATTTTTGTACGCAGAATAAAAAGTGTTACACACACACACACACACACACACACACACACACTCACTCACTCACTCACTCACTCACTCTCACACACACACACACACACACACACCACTCACTCACACACACACACACACACACACACACACACACACACACACACACACACACACACTGCCATATGTATATTTCGGATTGCGAACTTCTTGCCTCACGGGTAACACGTCTTCAAACACTACGGCGTGGGTTGGGCAGGCCGCACCTCAGAACACGTACACGGAACATGTGATTGTCTATGTGTAGTTCGTGGAAAGGAGAGGTATTCACGAAAGGGGGGTAAAATTATTTATTTAAATTAAAATTTATTATTTGTCAGAGCAATTGAAAGGTCGCTTCCTGTACTTCTCTTGAGTGGTTGTCGCTGCACTCCATTAGTGGTTCTTGTTTACTACATTCTCCTACAGACGTCTTTAGTTACATTATATTGTATAATTTATTTGTCTAATTGTTTTTACATTGAAGAGAAAATCGTAAAAAATAATATTTTACTACAAAACTATGAGAATCCTAAATACTTTGATTGAACATCTTTTTAAAGTTTCTGTATTGCGAAATGAAACCTGATATCTCAAGCAAATAACATGATTTATTAATTGCAAAAATTGAACAGTTTTGTTGATTAGGAGAAACGTAGTCTTATTAAATTATAATTACAAAATTCTAATTATAAGCTAGTACTCTGTTGGGAGAGAAAAGTACACGAGTTAGTTGCGAACAAAGTAGTTAAAATGTCGGCCCGGTGGCCGAGATTGCTAGGGCAGTAGTGTCGTAGTAATCTTGGACCGAAGGGTTTCGAGTTCGAGTCCTGTCTGAGACATGGTTGTGTTTGTGTTCCACCTTTCACCCCTTATCATCACCATTTCGTTTCGTTCCTTCGTTCGTTCCTTTCGTTACCATAACGTTAATGCAAATAGTGGTCGCTCATGACCTAGGTGATAATGCGACCTTAAATTAAAATTTATGTAAATTAAAATTTATTATTTGCCAGAGCAATTGAAAGGTCGCTTCCTGTTCTTCTCTTGAGTGGTTGTCGCTGCACTGCAGTAGTGGTTCTTGCTTACTACATTCTCCTACAGACGTCTTTAGTTACATTATATTGTATAATTTATTTGTCTAATTGTTTTTACATTGAAGAGAAAATCGTTAAAAATAATATTTTACTACAAATGAGTTTGTTAAAACTATTTTATTTTAACGTTGAAATGAGGTGCAAATTTATCTACTAAATACTGGAGATTTTAAAGTGTAATTTATTTATTTGAAGGGGTTTCTTGGTATTTCCTCGGCATTTTAGAAAAATAATTTATTTCGTTTATTGAAGGAAAAAAAAGTTTAATATTTTTATACAAAAGATTTTTATTAAGCCTATTTTATTGTAACGTTGAAATTCGATGCGCATTTATTTTATTTATTGCTCGATAGTAGAGGTTTTAATGTGTAATTCATGTTTTTGTGGGCTTTATTACTATTTTTTGTACAATTTAGAAAACTAATAATGTATTTGGTTTAACAGTGGTATACTACAGGATTTTTGTGGCGTAATGATACGTTTGCAAGTATATTACACATTACATGAACTTACAATTTCAAAAATATTTCCGGAGGACACTGTGTAGATCGCATAAATTTACTGCCATAAGTGAGTACTTTCACCTTCGCCTAATAACACGTGTATTAACTTTAATAAGGAGCGGCTATTGGGTTTCTGGGAAAATTGCACGGGATAAATTTTCACAAAGAGGACGGATCGTCCATTCAGAGTCCTTTAAAAGCGCCACCCCGTCAGGAATGTTGGCTGCCAGCCAATTAGGCGGCTTTCAGGAGGGAGAACTGTTGAGGGGGTTGAAGGCTGGGGGTGGAGAATGGACGCGAAGACGTTCAATGGGGTGTCCTGGGAAGTGCGCCCCGGGCCGCGTGGGAGCTCACCAGTCATCCCATTCTGACCGTGGGCTCCGCGACGCCCCACCTGTCTCACAGCGCCGTGCTGCGTTGGTCAAATTCGGTGTGTATGTGTGTGTGTGTATGTGTGTAGTGTGTGTGTATGTGTGTGTGTGTGTGTGTGTGAGGTGTGTGAGAGTGGTGAGCGTGTGAGTGGTGAGTGAGTGAGTGAGTGAGTGAGTGAGTGAGTGAGTGAGTGAGTGAGTGAGTGAGTGAGTGAGTGAGTGAGTGAGTGGTGAGTGAGTGTGTGAGTGAGTGAGTGAGTGAGTGAGTGAGTGAGTGAGAGAGGGGGGGAGGAAGGAAGGAATGAAGGAAAATGCGTGACGCCCACGCCAAATAAATAAATAGTTGAAAAAAAAATTACTATGAACTCGGCTACTGACGGCAAGTTTTTCCCCTATCAGAGTTTTTTTCCTCAGACAACCTTATTGTGTCTCTTCCGCGGCTTTGATGCGAAGGAGAATCCATTTGGGGTGAATACCAGAATTCGAAAGGTTAGAACGCGGTAGGATGTAGGTATTGTAATGGCTTCGGCCTAGCCACATAGCACCAAGTTATCTAATTTGTCTGTAATAATTACATAATAAATAAATAAAAATAATAAAATTACTTTCCTTCCTAAAAAAATAGTATGTGATACAACTACGTGTATGTGATTACCTACGTGATTTAAGTCAATTAAATCTGTTTAATACACGGAGAAAATGTAGGTCTCTCAAATTCAGGTCGTGACTCCCAAGTCGGTCCTGTCTGGGAACTCTCGCGCATAGTCCCGGACACGTCCATGTTGTGGACTTGCAATGGTAATTACTGTAATGTGAGTACTGTAAAAGCAAGAAATTCGCTGAAGAAACTTTTGAAGACAATAAATTGTGTGACAAAATGTGTCTTTTCGCATTAGCACAGACTTGACATGTTGCTATACTCTTTTTGTTGGCGGTGTTTTATTATTTTATTTTAGTGTATCATGATAACAAATATAACTGGCGTACCCGTGCGAGAACTTTCGCATGTTAAACTGTACCCTCTTCTCTATTTTTCGATTTATGTATTGAGCTCCTAATATCTATTTCTTCAAGACCCTCTTATCTTCTGTCGCCTGTTCTATATATTTCCTTAGAATTGATAATACTATACATCCTCGTCAAAACACACTATTCTTATGTAACATTATTAGCGAGCAGAGAGGTACAGCTGTGTAATTTAATTGCGTAGAATATCAAGGAATGATTTTTACTTCAGACGCAGTTGCGGATTCTACGGGCTACGAATTGAATAGAATGTTTAAGATCATCTCATTCTATAGATTATGGTGAGAAGAACGTTTCTTTGATTTTAGTTTTTAAGGAGCTAAAAAGCTCTGTTTAGGAGTTACTTGACGACATAGATAAAAAATGTGACTAAGACTGGGGGTTGCACTGGCCATTAAGGTTTAGATGCGTGTTTTTGAACAAATGCTTTATATTTTTAAAGCCAAAGGGCGATTTGTCACGTCTCCGTAAAATTCCATTTCTTTATAGACCTAATTTCCATAGATTGGTTGCTCGTGAGAGCCGCAAAAGGTATATATACTACTGAAACAATATAGGAGATTGAATTGCATTACTTACATGAAATTATAAAAAGAAAGGTCCAAAATCGATTTTTTGACAATCACCTGTGATTCAATTTAATCAAATACGGTTGTATGTGATTGTATTTGATCATGTAACAATTTGTGAATGACAATCTGTACCTTCTCTGTTTTAAAATTGCATTACTTATTTATCCATGTGGTTAGATCTTTAAGACATTATATGATCATTTTACAGTGTTCTACCGCTTCTTTTGTTGGGTCGAGGAAGATCGGTGTTTTAGTAGTTTCATAATATAACGGTTCTTTCAGTATTTAGTTTATTTTCATTCATAGCAAGTAACATACCTTTTCATAGCAAGTAGGTTGTTTCAGATAATTTCAAATTCGTTTAGAGCACAATTGTAACCCGCACAAGGGTGTTCTGGGCGACAGAAAGGAGGGAAAAAATACTATTGGCACGACTTCTGATTGACGAAAGATGAATATCAACGAGGATATAAAATTATTTCTTATGTAAACAAACGTCGGTTTTTCCAATCTTCATTTGGGAGTCATACATGTAATTTGACGTGTCATATATTGAAGATGACTGAACTTTTGACAACTGTTAAAGCTTATAAGAACGTCAACAACATCCAATCAGAATTCCCACAACTGTTAAAGCATTTAGAGATATCAGTTCTTTTTCAGAAATTTTAGAAAGTTAGTCTAAAATACTGATGTAGCGTTGAATTGCTTGTATAGTTAAGACGATAAATCTCTGCACCAGGTGTCGTCACGGCTATAATAATAATAATAATAATAATAATAATAATAATATTATTATTATTATTATTATTATTATTATTATTATTATTATTATTATTATTATTATTCATTGACATCCTGCTTTTTTGATAGGCAACCTCGAGGAAGCAAATTTAAGTATACATTTCGTGAAACTAGCAAGAAAACAAATTACGAATGCATGAACCACACATTTCAGCTCGTGAGATTACGATTACGAGCCCTAACTACCATTGGGCTGGAGATGGTAGTTGATGTTGTTGGAATAGCAATAGTATGCTTTTAGCTGCGGATGCTCAGTGCCTCTCTTCTCATGTATCTCGAGCACGTTTTAACGGTCGTTGTGTGCACAGTCGTCTTGTTCGAACTCTCCTACAGAGGGGAATTTTAAGCCTTTCAGAAACATGGCGAACTCACAACAGCATATCGCGCGATAAGCATTAAAAACAGCATTAAATACAGTTGTTCAAATGCAAAATGTATTTAAAACAAATATTTCAAATACTCTACGTAAATACTTGTATTCGAAATACGTACTTCAAGTACATTTTGTTTTGAATAACTGTACTATTAAATTTTTTGGAAATGCATTTTAGAGATACATTTCCAAAAACCTCAAAAATTCAGTTATTTAAAAAAAAGTAATTGAAGTAGATATTTAAAATACAAGTAATTAAATACTGCCCAATTCTGGTGATAATGTAGAAAATTATTTACGCGGAAGTGGCATCTGCTCCGTTCCGTCAGCAGCCAAAGGGCGCATCGCGCAATAGGGACTTCCTGAACATCTGGGAATGTGTCAACCTGGAATAGTGCGTATAGTATATTCCAGTGGTCAGACGGAAGAGCAGGCCTCATGGCCTGAGTCACGCAACGTAAAATAAGGTAAATTCAATTCAATTCAATATTTTCTTTGTTGCTCGAAGTTGTTGAATAAACAGTTAAGTGGGGGCATTGTAAGCCTCAGTCCACTGCCCCAACTGTCCCATAGTAGACTTCACAATATGATTCACAATGTTGAGAAGCACAATTATAAAACATTTGCTTTTTTCTGCTACGTAATTAAAGAGAATAGGATTGAGTAAAGTGTGTAATAATTTCGCAATAATATTAAAATAAGTAAAACTATATACTATAGTGTCAAATATGCATTATAAATAGGTAAAATTAATAAATGAATTTTTGAAGAAGGGTAATTCAAGCGTAAGCCTTTCAGCGTAATTCAAGACATTTTAGTTCTTCTTGTAGCTACAAGTACAAGAAGAGAATACAAATTTCTTAAAATCTAGACTCCGGTAATAATATTCAGTCATTGTCGAGGAAAAGCGGCATTTCAGACGAAATGAAAGACGGGAATGTGTGCATCAAGAAGTTGATCAAAATAAATTATTCTCATTAGATCTCCAGCTGTGATTAATTTTCATTTGTTGAAAGGTGAAACGCTTTCCAAAAGTGTCAGTTAATCCGATATTATCCACTACCTTAGGGTAAAAGTGAGGAGAACAGACACGGGTTACTAGAAAATATTGGATTGAGAGATCGATATTTGAATCTCACAATAATTAAAATTGAGTACAAATATTTTGTAAGATATGAAGTAGTTAACTCAAATTTTTAACTAGGGACAGAACGTTCATTGCTTCCTTAGTAAGAATTAATATGATTCATTACTTCACTTATTTTGAAGAAAAGTCTTCCGAAGTTTGAAGCGACTCTAGGATATTAGAGCGCGATTGGAAGGAATGTAATCGTAACGACAGCATCTTAAAAACGATGGACGATAACGCAATTTCATTCCAAACTTCATTTAGATACTGTATAATTTTGAAGAAGGTATTGAAGAAGAATTTAATTGTTTAACATTTAATTTGAATTACTTAGCCGAATAATAACAAAAGAAAAACTTTATATGATATATGTGTTAAAAGTGTGATCAGCCCGTTTTCTCAACCTCTACAATGTGTTCCTAATACTTAAAGGGGAGAAGGACACGTAAACTTGATTGGCGGAGGGGGACTCGATGAGGAAAGAATTGATTTTTCATATTTAGCGTCGTCTATTCTGTCTTCTCCTGAACATGCTGATATATAATTTATGCATATCTTACTACGTTTTAGTGCCTAAAAATAATATTAATGGAACTATCAGTAGCCAGGGATTTAAAAGTGGGCGTAACTCTTGAAGGAATGTAGAATGGGAAAAAATATCTTTTTGCCAAGTTTTTCCTTTTCCGTTCGAGATATTGTTTGCAGTTCATGACTGCACTGTTAAAACGTTGAATGCCGTGTCTTACATATATGAATGATACTAATATTTCTGGGAGTGCTTCATCATTCATATATGAATCACGATCAAAAATGGGAAAGACCATGGCATTCATATATGAATGACAGCATCGGAATTATCTTTGAGGGGAGTTATAGAGTGGCCCACAAGGAATATAGATGTACATTTGGTTCGGCCCTACCACCAAAGTTGTGAACATCAATTTAATCTAAAAACAAAGAAATGCAAATTTTAAGAAAATCAAAGCGTTTTATTAAAAACTATAAAATCTACAGCATACAGAAAGTGAATTAATCACTTATGGAAAATATTGAAGCGTTCCAGACTCAATTGAGGTTTATTTATAATTTTATAATACAGAATTGATAATAAACCATATATAATTTCTGTGTTCTTAGCAAAATATTACCACTCTCCCCCTTCCCCCGGCTCTATTTCTACCGCAAGTAGCGCAAGAAAGGGGCAAAAAAAAAAAAAAAAACGTTCCCATAGTGAAGCTACATTATTATCCAGAAGCACATGAAGTGGCCACCTCAGCATTTGCTAAACATTTTGAGCGAAATTAATATCCTGATAAAGATAGACCATAGAGCCATAGAGCCATAGGGCCATAGAGCAAGATTACATTCCATGTTTCTATCTTACTAAGTCTTTTTTAAATTATACAATACAAATGTAACCTAATTGTTAGCTCATTATTAAAATAAATATTGTTTTGATTGTCAGTATAATCTCTAATTGCATAGAATGAACTCGTGCAGCAGAAAATATTTTACTTTTCATTTTAATTTATGGACAGAATTTGATAATTTAATGTCAGGAAGTTTCGAAAATTTACAGTAGATCGAGAATAAGATTTGTGATTTTTTGTAGACGTGCTTCGCTCTAAGAAGAGTGGAGCAGAAGCAGAAGAAAAAAAAATTCGAGATAGTTTTCAAAATGTCATTGATGTTTCATGTGAACTTTCCTCCAAAAACAAACTCATTCTCATTCAAGATTCCGCCTGAATAGCCTGACTAGTCAGGGAATATTAATTGAGATGAAAAAATCCCCCCTCCCCCGCGGTTTAGCCATCAGCAGAAACGAAGGTTTTATCGGGAACCCATTTTTTCGGTATGAAGTTTCGCAGGGACAAGAATCACACAATTTTTGAAGCCCAGCGTTTGTGTGAAAATAACCCCCCCCCCGCCATATCAATACCATCTGTATAGTATACAATTTGTACGAAAGAAAGTTAAAAATGGGACCCGAAAACATAGTCGCTTGAGATTTTAGTGAATATAATTGATTTTGAAGAGTCACTGCCCTCTATGACTCTCCTGCGTGGCCAATGAGCATATTCGCCTCTTGAAGCGTATACACGAATATTGGCAGATAGCTACTGTGCGCAAAATAAGGAACAGGAGGTAAGATGTGAGAGAGTACAGGGTATTTCAAAATGAATAGCGGGATTTTAAAGTGTTATAATATTTATTACATCAGGCTTGCACCCGCGGGTGATATATCAAACGATAGAGGAACTCAAACAGTTTTACATAATAGCCTACAAGTGTTCAATGTGAGCACCCTTCGTTACTCGGCACACGTCAAGACGATATGCGATTTCTTCCCAAACTTTGGTTAGTGTCTCATTAGTAATTGCCGCAACAGCTGTTTCAATCCTGTTCCTTAATTCGGGAAGGTTGGCTGGCATTGGAGGCACATACACTCGATCCTTAATAAACCCCCAAAGATAGAAATCACACGGCGTTAGGTCAGGTGACCGTGGAGGCCATGGGAAACAAACGCTATCATTAGGTCCCTTACGGCCAATCCAGCGGTCGGGTACTGTGAGGTTAAGCCAATCGCGTACCTCGTTATGCCAGTGAGGCGGCGCACCATCTTGCTGAAAGATGAAGTTCTCTGGTTCATCCTGTGTCAGTTGAGGGAAGAGCCATAGCTGTAGAGTATCCAGATAAGAGTGACCAGTTACAGTTGCTTCACCAAAAAAGAAAGGACCATAAACTTTCTGTCGGGATATGGCACAAAAAACATTCAATTTAGGTGAGTCTCGTTGCACTTGTACCATCATGCGGGGATTTTGTGAACCCCAAATCCGAACATTATGGGTGTTTACTTGACCACTAAGGTGGAAGGTGGATTCATCACTGAATACGACAAGATCCAGAAAATTTTCATTGTCATTCAACAACATGTCGTTAGCAAAGTTGGCACGTAAAACATGGTTTAGTAGGCTTCAGAGCCTGTAACAACTGCAAACGATAAGGACGTAGTTGCAAGCGTCGCCGCAAAACTCTCCAAACAGTCGTCACAGGAATTGCTAATTCACGACTATCCTTCCGAACGGATTTCATAGGGCTACGCGTGAACGAATTACGCACTTGCTCAACGCTCTCTTCACTAGTTCTTGGTCGTCCCGTACTCTTGCCTTTACAAAGGCAGCCAGTGTCTTCAAACTGATGATACCATCTACGAATATTGTTATCACCTGGAGGATCACAACCGAACTTAATCCGGAACGCACGTTGCACAGTAACAACAGATTCCGTCTTTGCAAACTGTAAAACACAAAACGCTTTCTGTTCTTTAGTCGCCATCTTTGCTACTAGCGCTTTCTATCGGATTGCGGGGGAAACATTCCGCATTGATGCCAACAAACAAAACTGTTTGAGTTTCTCTTTCATTTGATATATCCCTTGTGGCTGTAAGTTTGATGTACTAAATATTATAACACACTAAAACCCCGCTATTTATTTTGAAACACCCAGTATTATTGTTCCTGGAAGACGATATCGTTTCTGTGACATCGATTTTTGGTGCCGACTACGTGCGTAGTTTCGAAACGACAGCAGGTTCTACCGATTCGGGACTAGCATTATTGCAAAACAACCCGTAAAATTCATTAAAAAAAGTCTAGTAAAGACTTTTTTATTTTGGCCTACACTTAAACTTTTACTTTACTTGGTGGTTTGCACTTCAATGCATACTTTAACAACAGTAAAGTGGTTCTTGGAAATCGGAAGTAATAACTTTCGTGCGCTAAACTATATGCCAGTTCTATTGATATATAAGAGAATATAGCTATCATCAAAATAGCTCACGAGTATTTAGTGATTTCAGTATTTTAGACGCGACGATATCACGATTTGTATCCCAGTTGCGGTTCTTGAAGGTATTCTTGGGAATCGGAGAAAATAACGCGTGTGTGGTACTCTTCTTGCGAATATTTATTTATTTTTCGTCAAAAACAGTTAAAAACTGTGCGTGAAGTGCTACGCAGAGAAGTGAATTCTGTGCAAATTTTCATAATTCTGTGAACACTACCCTACTAATTTTGAATACAGAAAGAAATAAGTGTTTTTTGCAAGAATTTTTAACAAAACATATTTTCTTCGATGTAATAAAATTATTTTCAAGGGTAAATCAGCTATGAAGTTGAAATCTTATCCCCCATCGTGCCCTTTCTGAAGGAATAATACTTCTTGCTGGGACAATATGAAAAACGATAATTTGATTTACTATATTTCCTACTGAGATCTAGAAGACGTGCTCAGATAATTAAGTTACATGTACGTCCAGAAGCAAAACCAGGGGCCATCTCAGCATTTGCTCAAAGGATCAGGGAAACTGGGCCTGAACGAGATAGGAGTCATAGACTCAGAAGCTGCGGTACAATACAGTTAAATGTTGTCTAAAATTATACAGCCCAAATGGTAAACAATACATTAAATTTATTAAAATATTACTTTTTTAGTACGGCCTGCAATAATATATACAATTAAAATATAAAATTAATTCAAGTACTTCACCAATGGATTTAAACACGTCACTGAAAACGACATTTAAATTTGAATTCGATATTTAAATTAAATTTTAATTTTTAATGAAAATTAGAATTGCACGAAACATTTTTATATCACCGAAACTACAAAGAATTTGAGTTAGTTTCATTACATACCCATGTAAAAAGAGAGACGCTTTTTTGTTTGATATTCACAAAATAACTATTTTGCCCAAAAATTTACGAGCGTAACTAAGACATGTATTTCTTGATTTCGTGTACTGAAATCCATTGGGAGGACGTTATCGTTATAATGGCTCCCATCAGAAAAGAAAGAAGTGTGATGTTACTGTCGTTTACACGATCGAACATATACGGTAAAGCTACTGCATCTCTTTTAAAAAACTTTTATTAGTTTTTAC
Organism: Teleogryllus oceanicus; assembly: GCA_964035755.1. Lineage (NCBI taxonomy): Eukaryota > Metazoa > Arthropoda > Insecta > Orthoptera > Gryllidae > Teleogryllus > Teleogryllus oceanicus. The sequence continues at coordinate 70,707,556 of CAXIVR010000007.1, read as the reverse complement.
GTACTTGACTGCTTTGTCAGAGGAACTAGAAATATGGCGTGATGGCAGAAAAGGATTGCGAGATCTGTTGTGAACTGATAACTGTATAAGGTAGATGCTATACAATTTTTTTTATAAATATTAAATAATGTGATTGTTAATAATATCAATAAATAATTTACTTACCATTTTGACCTTCGAGAAATATCCCATGGTATTTGGTACACACTCTGGAATTTTTTTTGACTTTTTTCGTAACCCAAGTCCTGATGTGGACTTGGGAGGTTATTAACGTCGTTGGCAAATAGCACGTGTCACCGAATTCTAACCGCCAGCCCACGCTTTAGAGTTCTAACGGCGTAAGATCGGGTGCGATCCTATGGCTGTGCACAATTCATTCGTCATTTGCATCCAATTCCGTCAAGTCACAAATGTGCATTATTTTTGTTCGTCTCCGAAAAAAATAGATTTGTTTCTTCGTCTGCACCTAGTACTAGGCGACTGGTCATAGTAGTACTGTTTTGGGGCACATCGTATTAAACAATCTTCTGTATATTATAGGAGAAGATAAATGATCATGAAACTGTTGCGGGGACGGAGTGTTTCCCAACAAAATGCTCAGCCGTACAAATGCTTGAACGAAGGGGAAACGAAGCATTATTATTTTACTACTTGATACGAATCGTATATACACATATGTACATGTATTAAGAGGTACAAATTGTAATGATTCATATGCAAAACTACTTCGAAAATGTGTTTTGTAAATGCGTGGGATGGAGAGAATATACCGCCCACGGTTGTCCAATTCCTATATCACGTGTATGCAGCCATCACTTCGCATTTATCTCATTAACCACTGTCGCATGGTATCGCCAGGGACGAACTAGTCAGCGAAATAAAGGACTCAACATTGATAAACTGCTTCATTCTTTGCACTGTTTTCCACCAAATTGATTCACGTCAACCGAAAGTATGACACATGCGTGCCAGGATTTGGGGATACCTAGTGACGGCATTACGCTAGCTGGGCTCTGTAGTATTGACTGTGGAAGAGGCCATCGCTTTGGAAGTCCCTAGAATTAATATAGAAATATTTGTTTCGAGAACCGAGTGTTATGGATTAGCGAGCTGCACTATGGATTACATTCATCCTAGGATTTTCTATATTGGCAAATGGTGCGTTAATGTGCTTGTTAGCAATTAATTTAAAATGGTATATGTCTTGATGAAGTGAACATATTTTTGAACAGATCGAATATCGTATATCAGCGACGTACAGGCGCATAGCAGATTAGATTGTAATGAAATGGGTTTTGTAAACATTTTGTTGATGTTCGGTGAGCCTATACAATATCAATTTTATATTTTTATATCAATTTATGTATCTTGTCTCCAGGAGCACAAATTCTTCTCCCAAATACTCATATATATATATATATATATATATATATATATATATATACTAGATAGTTATTTTACGGTCTCGTGTACATATACGGCGTTATATACTTAGTAAAGAGAGTCATGTAATTTGTGACAAAAAATAGTGATTTTTCTACAGAAAAATTGTAGTGTGAGATTCTGATAGAGTGAAAGTGTGATTGATTGATTTTTTCGTGTTTCTAGGCGCGTCAACTCCTTCGGTCATTAGTCCCGTTAGTATAGAGCATGCTAGTGTAGTGCATGTTTTTTCTCGGGAGATGGCGGTGATTTTCCCCCGCTGGATGGCGAGATCTTGCACCGACCTACCTTCGGCTAGTGGGGTTTCCCCCTAACCAGTACTCTCCTTCCAGCGGGGCACCACTCCAGGCTGGACAAGCTCCCGACCGGTCTCCCGGAATATGTGGTAGTGTAGTGCATGTTAGGGTAAGTGAGTGTGTAAGAGGAGAGGATAGGACAAGGAAGGGGAAGGACAGATCGCGCGCGGTCCGTGGACCGTTTGGTAGGGCTCCGGCATTCGCCTGGTGTTGATCGGAGAAACCACGGAGAACTACCGATCAGAGCAGCCGGTCACTAGAATTCTCCTCCAAACAGCGACTGAATTCGACCTAGCTGGAAAGCTAGTGTCGAAAGTCCTGCCGCCGTCAGGACTCGAACCTAGGACCTCCCGGTCAGAGGCGCTGCAGTGGCATCAGTTGATGCACTGAGCTACCGCTCCCGTTAGTGAAAGTGTGAAAATATTGATCAAACATGTAAAATTACTTCTCCTAACACGAAGTGGACTAAGTCCACGTTTTGAGAGTTTGATACCGAAAAATTTGTTTTAGGCAACACCTCCGTCTGTATTTCTGTCGGTCTGTGCAGAACACTAGGGCGTAATCTGTTTGTAGGATTTCTTCCATCGTTCCATTATGAAAACTTTCAAATATTCCTCACAAAATAGACAAATCTTTACAGACAATAGACAAAACAAAGTTCGTGATTATATGAAAATACACCTAATATCTTAATATCTTTCAAATTGTCATTAATTTTCTCTTCCCACTTGGACGGGGGCGCTGTCTTTGTTTTCAGGTTCATATTTCTCAAGCTATCGAACTTGCCATGCGTCCTCTTATTAAATAAATTTTAAATTCTATGAGAGATCGGATAATAGTTCAGGATATTCTCTTACATAAATTCATACTCATCTCGTATTGACACGTTCGTATCAATGAAGTAGTGGATAGTGGTAGTGGATTTCAATATTTCAAATTGTTATCAAGGTATATTAGATATCTGCATGAAACTGGGATGGAATTGCGATTCCCAAGTTGATCAGTAACGTAAATATGAATAAATAAATTATTATATAAATTATAAATAAAAATAATTCAAATATAAATAAATAATACATAAAAGATATAATACAATATGATAATAATGTCTGATACTTACGGAGATCTAGTTTTCCGCTATGGTGTGTTCTCTGTTACAATTTCATTCACTGTCTTTGTAACATTAGGCGCTTGACTCGACTGCTCGACTCTTGGTCACAGACTTTCAACCACCACGAACTGCCCTCCGCTCAGCGCTATCTGTTGATGGGGCCACCAATCTTGGCGTGAGACCCACAAATATATATAGAAAATATATACCGTTCATATACTTACTTCCGCGGCTGATTTATAATGACCTACGACAATGTCGTATTCCATATTTAAATAATTATCCACTCCTAAAAGAGCCAAAAATTACCGAAGGTTTTCATATATTCCGCGATATGATTGTGTTCTACCATGAACACAGCATCACTGCAACCTGACACCCTATATAAATATTGTCTTATGGTTCCACACGTTAGCTGGAACCGCAAAAGTTTCTTATTTGCGTCTATCGTAGTTGTACGATGTATTGTTACCTAAATTCCTTAAAATTTGTGACTTGATTCAGAACGTCGTTTTACTAAAAAAATACTTTTAAAAGTTACTGGAAGTATTCATATTCTGATCGATATGTTTAACGAACTCTGCATCTCGACAACATGCCACCCTAGGTGAAATGAAAAATACCGTTTGTATAGTACATACTTCTTTATGGTTATATTCATAAGCTGGAATCGCGAGTTTCTTCTCTATGTCTGTTTCGTAGTTGTACGATTTATTGTTTCCTAATTAATTAAAACTGCTTACTTGATTCTGAACTTGGTTTTCTGCCACTATCTTAGATCTCACTGGTTCCTTGCAGCAAAATGCCATAATTTGGAGTTTAGATGTGGATATTTCACAGTTATAATATCTAGCAATTTTGCTGAGTAGATATGAGCTTATAGATATTGAGCTTAAATTACTGAATGTATTCGTATATGCGACGTTAAGTTTGTGTTCTTCCATGGATACTGTATCACTGCAATATGCGACTCTATATGAAACGTCAAAGTACTCGTATTAAAAAAAAATGATAAAAAAAATTTTAAAAAATAAAAAATAAAAAAAAAGTAATTTTACTGACCTTGTAAATATTGAGCTGAAGTTCATCTTCTATTTCAGCAATCAAAGCTTGATCGTCGGCATATATGATGGAATATATAGCAGTGTCCTCAAGTCTCAATACCACGCGAGTCAAAACAGTTCCTTTCCTTGAACATTTCATCTACATATATATTAAGTGAAGTTGCTGATAAGCTACAACCCTGTCGAACTTCCAATGTTTGTATTCAGGAAAGTTTTTCCGATTTTGAAACCACTGTGGGTACATATTCTTCTTCCAGCATATAGGCATTGAATTACTCGGAAGAGATGGTAAGGTCTTTATTAAAATTGCTCACAGCAATGGTCGTTTAACTTTGTCAAACGTTTCCACGTAGTCGGTAAAGACTACGTGTTTCAAGATAGTATTCTATTCTTCTTTCTATTAGTATTTTGAGTGTAAATCTGAAGATTGTTCTTTCCTAAAACAGATTTGTTGTTCTGTGATTGCGTCAACTATTGGTTATATTCTTTTGGAGAGTGTTCTAGTATATACTTCATAATTAGCAGGTAGCAAACGTATTCCTCAGACAGATTTACACACACTGATCTATTGCCTTCTTTATGAACGGGTTTTACAATAACCACTTTCCACTATTCTGGAATTTCACAATAGTTCCAGGATAGATTACTGAAGTACAACAGCGGTGATATCAAAGCAGGGTCCCACCATATTTGAATAATGCAAAATTCATATTGCCTATTCCTGCAGCTTTTGTATTTCTATTCAATTATTCTAATTATTCGTATTTACAGGATCAATATATTTGTATGCATATTTTTTGGTACGTAATTTTCTTGGATGTCTCCTTTGTCCTTCATATCACTCCATAGTTCTTTATGGTACTGCAACCACTCTTGTTCTTTGATAAAATTTATATGAGCTGTGTGTTTTTCTTCTTTATTAAGATATCAACACTTTATATGAATGTGCATAATCTTCAATACAACTGATCCAACAATTCCAGCTTTTTCGATAAGCTTCTTTAATCATTTTGTTTGCTTTTGCTAATTTTTTAATAAATATGTTACTAGTTTCTTCCAAATATTTCGTTTTCTATTCGTTCTTTTCCACTGAGCCATTTTGCTCGTGCCATAAAATGATCAAATTATTTTTCTATTTTTTTTTTTAAATTTATTAACATCTTTCTGTCGAAAGAATGTATAGTTCATGTGAACAAACAAAATTTACCTGTAAATATATTATGTAAATATTTATATGCCTATCAGATATTTTATATTAAATTTATTGTCTATTTATGTAAACAAACAAATTTAACATAATTTAAACTTCATAATTTTTACGTTATCATTCGCCAGTGCAGTCTTACGTATATCCCTATAAATTCCTGTTAAAACATAATTTAGAGATTTCGAATAACCTTTAGTACAAGGTATTTTTATAGTCTTGCAGGTAAGGAGTCCCATAAATAATTAAAAGGGAATCAATTCGCACAACCAATTCTTTGTCTCATGAGTCTCGTCATATTATTTACAACAGTTTCAGTACAAGTTTGTTACAAAATAATCTAATCACCCACTCCTTTCGTATTTTGCGAAATGAAAGATCACGAAAACGGTTACAACGTTCATGAAACGTTCAAACTGTCAGGTGTGACCCATATTAATATATAACTGCTGGCACAAATGATAATATTTAATTTGAGTATTCTTGTATTAAAAAGGAATTGTGAAATTTTTGGAAAGAGGTTCACCTTTTGAGTTTGAAATTATAAGCGTATTCGAGTCTGCAGTATTAAACTCATTGACATACAATAATTTGTCGCACAGAAGCTTAACGCACTTTTTATGAATAGGGCAAATATTGTGTGAATAGGTAATCAAATAACGTATTTACAAAAAAAAGCCATTTCTCTAGCCCCAAAGAATCTCAGGGTGGCTACGCGCTCTCTCTATAATCCCTGTATTTGACATTACTCTAATATACTGCGCAAACGTCAGCTTTTACGTCCTTTCTGTGCTCAAACTCTGCTTTTCCAGATCATTTTACATAAGAAACGTGACATTTCACTTGCTTTCGTCGCCCCGTGACAGCATCGGCGAAGCAATCCCATCGCCTGTTCAAAATTACGTGTTCATTTCCCGACTCTCTTTTGATTGTCGCCGTAAATATCCTAAAACATGGAAACTAATAATTGCCGTGAATTTCTGCTTTCTCCGTAGGATTACGGAAGAATTTCTGTTATCTTCCATCACAAAATAAATCATGGAAGAATTTCAACTCTATGCTTCGGCTGGAGTCGGATTTCCATCAATACTAATACCGTCAATTCTTGAAACATGTTTGTGTTGTGAAACATGCCATCGTTTAAAAAAAAGTGAAACAAGGTCTCTAAACCAAAAAACTTACAATCTACTTGAGATCTCAGTTCCATCTTGAATTAGGTTTTGATGAGTGAAGATTAAAATGTCTAGGAACTTGCCGATAGTTGGCAACAATGCGTGTGTTTTCGGCTGCCATAGCAACGATAATCGTAACAAATGTTTGAGCCAGATGTAGCATGGCATAGTGGGGCTTGCCTCAGCGGGTTCACTTGGGCCGGGAAGGGACGGGGCAATACCTGCTAGTACTTTGGTTCTCAGAACTCGATGTATGACGTCAGCATATGTAAATTACAGCCTATCCAAGACCGTAAGTGCAATATCTACTAATACTTAATAAATAGGTATTGGGCAGAGGCAGAAAGGAGTCAAGCTAGTCAGGGCAGGTTGAGGAAAAGCAAGGTGGAGCTGGAAGAATCGGCCGTTCGGGATGGGGCAGAGCGGTTCACGGTGAAAGTACACTGCGAATAGATTCAAACCCTTTCTACATAAAAGCTGATTGCAATTAATGAGTCTCGTTTAAAACTAGTGCAACGCGGAGTTCTTAATTGCATTTTTAAATGGTTGAGGTTTACAACAAGGTTATAGGACAAAAACGTTATTGGAAGTTTTTCGTAGTGTTGTTTTAATGTTTTTTAACACCAATTTTGTAATGGTCGAATTTAAATTTTCTCTTGGCACAAATAATTGGATATTTTCCCTTCAGATTTAGGTTTTGTGTAATATTTATCTAAACTGAATATCGTACTCAAATACTTCCGATATTTTACCATTTGTGGTTTCTCAGGTTATCTTCCATGTCTAATGTTATGTTGTGTCAAAGGCAGTGCTCACAATTGTTTATGAATATGTTATTAACGAGTATCCCTGAAGGAAATTACGATCTCCATGTCACGATATAAAGGAAAAACAGAATGTGCTCCACAGATACGTTACCGTAAAGTAATTCCCAAGCGAAGAACTGCTTAAGGACTACGCTTGCGCTATAATTTTCTCCTGCTTAACCGTGAAATTGGAAATTAGAGGCCGCCGATATCAGAACACCAAAGAAATCTTCGATGTGTGTGGTGTACGGAAGCGATGTTGCGTGACGAAGTAATGACCTCCTGACGTGTATAAAAAGATCAAATTGATTTTCCGAACCGTACACCAGTTTCCATGAGATACCGATTGGATACATTATTAATTTCGGAGGTATGCTTTTGTAATTCTTTATTTTCAAGGCAATGAACACAAGTCAAACTAAATGTAGTTACTGAGAAACTATTAAATTGATACGTGTAAAATATTTAATTAATTTATTAAGAAAACAGTACTTAATATATATATTTGGTTTAACTCACAAATGTGTTTAACCTGATTTATATTATAGTTACTTAACATTAAAAAAAAATTAATTTTATCTATTGCTACTTGAGCAATTTAAGTTTTTCTTTATGTGGAGATTTTTAAGACTACAAAATTGTCATTATTAAGTTTTCGGAAGACCGTGAGGTGGAATTTGCGCTCTGTACACAATCAATACAGCGACAATCTCAACTTATGTTATAACTCAAGTTCTGTTATTTTCTGAGTTTTCTGATATTTTTTCATTTGCACTGAATGAGAGAAAATTAAGTGGCAATCGTACCATTCCGATGTTTTTTATGTTTTTGATATTCAATTAACGTTTTACATTTCGTTCCCTCTATGAGGCGACTTTTATTTTACTTCTTCGGGAATATAAAAATGTGTTCAAACAATAAGTTGAATAAATCCTTAAAGTACAATTTATAAGATAAAAGTAAAAATTTTCAATTTTCTCTAAAAAGAACGTTTGGGCATCATTCAGTTTTTCGAAAGGCTCTGGCTGGTTTGGTTGGCTTCCTGGAACACATTTATGAAAATCTTCAGGCATCTCGACGAGGCGGCATTCACGGAATCTATCGTCCCTCTACGATGACCCTTGAAGCTTTTCTTTATTCAGTGAAACAACTAGGAACAACATGGAGTATATCGTCCTTCCACGATGACCCTTGAAGCTTTTCTTTATTCAATGAAACAACTTGTAGTGATAAACTGCACGAACTTTGTCACCCTATACTTTCACGCAAATTCCGGGAAAAATCTAAAATTTTCGAAAATATTGCACGTGAGATTATTTCAAAATCTCTCTTTAAAGAACTATTTTTAAGAGAAAGAATAACTTTTTAATATTTTAGTTGAAGGAAGACTCCGACAATAATTTGTAACATTGGGAAGTTTCGAATAATCTACGTTTTTAACGAACTTGGGACCTGCACCACTCTCTTGAACGTCCTTCACACTATCTAACGACACATTTCTGACCAAAAAGGAAAGTACTTAATGTCCGAACAATATTTCTGTCTTCTTGAAGCAGGGGGCGGGGTAAAGTGGTGTTGCCATTTGTACTCGGGCGGGGCATCCGTGGTTGTTGTATCAGTAAAATCAGTAAAACTTATCTTATCAGTAGAACACCGGAAGGAAGAAACAAATCTCTCACAATGTACAACCAAAGAAGTAGTGGAACTCTTCAATTGCCAGTTGCTTTGTGCTGTACCTCCCCCCCCCACACACACACACGTGTCAGCAACTGTGGAGTTAACGTCAGAATTTGACGCTTTTATTGTAAATGTAGCTACACTATGCGCACGTTTTGTTAAGCTTTCCTTTTGCTTGTAGTAGTGGAGCTTAGGGTGAGTTTCTATTTTGTTAGCAATACAGAAAAATCAAATCTGTTCGTTCGTTTACCGTTTCAAATAAGTTGTCTATAATTCGACAACGAAAATATCTAGTTTTTGAAATGTTAATCTCTCACTTTTTAAAATTTTTATTATTATTATTATTATTATTATTTATTTCATCTTTCAACTATTAATAGTTAAATTGCTGGGAAGGGATTCTGAAACTCAATAAAGCGTGCGCAGATGATTTTCTCGGTATCTGTTACGTACATAAATATTATTTGGGCAATACAGGGATCTGCTCCACAAAAGACGATTTGTTCCGGAGGCACCATTCTGTAGAACTGGTAATGTTTTAATAGACTAATAAAACAGCATTACTGATACTACAAAAAATTAAAACTGATTAATCATCAAAAGTATTATGGAAAAGCTGAAGAACTTTTGGTTGCTTGAATTCATTGTTTTGGTAATACTATAAACTCTCTCTACACCAGAATTCATCTTATTATGTGAAATGTAATTTCTTGGTCTAGCTCCTGAAGAGAAATAAGGCTATTGGCTGCTGTCATTATAGTAAAGAACTAATTTTCATTAAGTACAGTAAAACGACTATTCTAATTTTGCAATGGAACCATTAGGCAATTTACCTTGTGGGGTACACGGCGCCCCACAATGATAAGCAGTGGGAGAAGGCTCACCAAGTCTGCCACCTTCTGAGGAGCGCTGATGTACAGGATGGCAGCCAGTTGACAGACTCTGGTCTACTAGAAGATCAGTTATCATCATGGTCTTCAAATTTTAAGTTAAAATATGTATTATTTATAAGTTATCAAACCATATGCGAAAAGTTAATAAACTGAATTATTTACACAGCAATAAATAATGAAATAAATAATAAATAAATAATAATAAATAATAAATAAAAAACCATTCAAACTGAAAATCTCTCAGGATAGGCAAATTGTCCAAGCCGACAGAGCACTACCCATCTTAAAATAGCTCCGTGTTATAGGACAAGAAAAAGTTAGAAATGGACATTCAAATGGTTTCTTTTGGAAAAGTTTTGAATAGCTAGAAATGGAAAATCAGATAGTTTCTTTTGGAAAGTTAGAAATGGACGAAAGGGTTTCTTTCGAAACGGATTAAAGGAGAATGCAGAAGTCACATTGAGACATAGTTATAATAGAAGCACTTTTTGCTCAGTTGAAGTTAAAGATGCCCAGATTCTAGACTGAAGAATGTGCGAGAGGAATTGAAAGAACACCGCGCATATGGTTTCTATATTGATCTCATCGTTCAGGTATTGAGGTTTAGTCCAGCCACTTATGGAAACCACCTTCTTGTCAAGTTTCATTTTTTTTTTGTTGTTGTTACAAATGCGTTCGGCTGTCTGAATCTGTTCACGCGAATGTCCGAACTTACAAATGCGTTTTCAATATCGTTTTAACAGGAAATTGCTTTAATTAATGAAGAATTTAAGATAATGGCAACCATTTGTTTTCAATGGATACTTATTATCACACACGATGTTCAAGGATTTCGTTTCCTTTACTCGAGCTTCTGAAGTTCTAATATTCTAGTTTGTGGTACTTTCATGTTTTAGTGTAAGTGGCTACATAGGAATTTTTGATCGAATTTTGTATTAAGACGTATCCCTCTGGTGAATTTATTTATGTTTTATTACATTTTGAATCCCTACGACGCAGTTTCATTGAGTAGTTTTGGAGCCACTACTTCGCTCGGCTGTCAAACTTAGTAACAGGAATTTGTTTTGATTAATGAAAAAGTTGAAACAATGACAACCATATGTTTAGATTGAATTCTTCTATCCCACACGATGTTATGGAGATTTTGATTGATTTAACTCATGCTTCTTGATTGATGCTATTGATACCTATTGTAGTTTGTAGTGTTTTGAAGTGTAGCGGCTATATTTGCCTGGTCGAATATATTTGGTATCTGTAGGATTTTGTCTGGTAAATTATTAGAGTAAAGTATATTCGAGATGAATTTATCCATATTTTATTATGATTTTGGGCGTCCCAACGTTGAAGTTCTCTTTAGTCGCGTGGGATACTTCGGCAACCTCTGCTTCTCGTGTCGCTCTCATGTAGTGTCAACATTTAGGTCATCAGCGACCACTGTTGGTGTTAACGTATGGTATAGTTACCATACGTGAAGATGAAACGAAATGGTGATAAGGGGTGAAAGGACGAACACATGTACAACCACGCCCAAGGCGCGACTCGAATCCGCTACCTTTTGGTCCGAGATCGCTACGACACCACTGCCTTAGCAATCTCGGCCACCGAGCCGAAATTTAAAACATTGTTTATGGTGAATTATATTATCCTACACAAGGTTATTAAAAGGTAGAATTTAGTTTATTTACTCGAGCTTCTTTAATTGAAAGAAAAAAATATTGTAATTTTTTTAATGAGTCAGTTTTAATGGCTATTTTGCCTGATCGAATAATATTTTCTGGTCAAATATTGGACTAAGATTTGATCAGAACAGATCATTCTGACCAAATGTTTATCAGGCCATGATGTGGATTTATTTATTTTTTATTACTGTTTTGTGCGTTTCAACGTCGATGTTATCTTTACTCGCGTGAAATATAGAGGGGTTTACGTAACAATGAGACAAAGTTACAGTTTGCTAAACAAGTGAACATTACATGTAATTCAGAGAACTATCCCTCTGCCGCGACAGCTGCTCATCCACGCCTCTTCGTAACGTTTTGGGGGTTGGCTCCTGTGAATACGCACTATGCAGACGTCTTTAAGTGTTTCGCTGAGGTATATACACGTACGCGGGTCCAGGAAATATTTAAATGTAATTACGTATGTGGAAAATCTCTTAACAAGTTCTCACAATCAGTAAAAGAAAACTGTCACGAATGTAAATAGAAAGCTCTCAATCACAGATCGCCCCACAACAGCACCAGTACGCATGTCAAATTAGTCTTGGTTTTAAAATAAACATAATATTGATCACACAAAAAAGTAAATTCAATGTAATGTTTATATTAAAATAGTTTTTCCATATGATCACATAACACTGCACTTGCTAATTTCAATTATTTTTCTAAGCGCACCATATTTTCGACGGACGAGGACATCAGATAAGGAAACGTCGAAGCGATTTGCAAGTTTGCCAACTGCAAAAACGAACGAATGCAGGAAGAGAGTCTAATGAGCTCAAAGCTGTCCTTAGGAAAACCCTTCTGACGCCCTTGGACGCTCGTCGTGTCGCGCACGTGGCCTCACGTGGAGCCAGGTGGGAGCGGCGCGGCTGGGCGGCTCGCCCGAGGGCACGGGCGCGTGGGCGGGCGCAGCAGGGCTCCGGCAGATGGCCTTCGCAGGATAAGGGCGATACGCGCCCTGCGCCGGAACCACGCGATTAGGGAGATGTTACGCAGCGCTCCTGCAGGCCGCCGGCTGTGAATTAAGGCCCGTTTAGGGATGGGGGAGGTGGAACGACCAGTAACACGTGTTAACAACACTAGTTTTTTCCCTCTTTTTTTTTTGTTTTGTTTTGTTTCGTTTCGTTGGATAAATGTTGAACCCTGCGATACTCCTTCATTGTATAGTTTTCTATGCGAAGATTTTGTGCCCCCCCCCTCTCTCTCTCTCTCTCTCTCTCTCTCTCTCTCTCTCTCTCTCTCTCTCTCTCTCTAACACCTACCCACACAGCCCCAGGTGAGTCTGGGCATCAACTAATGTCACTGAAGAGCCTCTGACCGGAAGGTACGAGGCTCGAGTCCCGACGGAGGCAGGATTTTCGTCACTAGCTTGATAGGTAGGTCGAGTTCATTTGCTGTCAGAATAAGAATTCTAGCGGCTGGCTGCGCTGATCGATAGTTTTCCATGTTTATTGTTTTAATCAGGCGTATGCCGGATCAGTACTTAAAGAAACGAGCAGCAGTCAGGGAGAAATCTTTCTTTTTCTTCGATCGTCCACGCGAAATTACAGTTTTCTTTTTGTATCCTCGCTCCTTATTTACATGGACTACTCTACTGCACATGCCGGAAGACCAGTCGCGAACGTAGAGCTTGTTCCTGTACTGTCTAGGTCTATATGGTGGTACTACATGGAGCGCTAGTGTCGCCGGGTACAATTGCAAGTAAGGTTTGTCAACTTCTGCCAACTAACAATGGGTTAATTTGTGAGAAAAAAGGGAAAACAATCTTTTAAATGTTGATTTATTCGTAATATAGACTTAAGCTTGGTTCATGTTGCGGGCAAATAGTACTCGTGCACGCAAGAGAATTTTTCAAATTATTGAGTATGAACTATTTTCAATGTTTATTGTCAGATTATCATGGGGCTATACTTGCAAGATCGTTTCAAAGCACCGTAGTGTTGTATGGCTATCTTCGTGTGATCATGCATTACACCATCTATTGTTCAAAGTTTTCGATTTAAAACACACATAAAACAATGAAATAAATATAAACACACATAAGAACAAATGAAATAGCTGCATTGTTAGTGTATTGTGTATTACGAATACCTTCTAGCAAGTTGTGTGTGTGTAGCATCTGTGATTCAGTATTAAAGGATCATTGATCTGAGAGCTGAAGTGAAATATATTTCAGCATGTAACTAGTGTCATTAGGTGTAGTCCATCTGAAGAATCGTAATTTACTTTATTCATTTTTCTAATTCATGTATAATCATTCATCGTGTAATGTAGTTTAATGGACATTTTTTTAGATTGTAGATACATTGTAGCATTAAGGTTAAATAAAGTCCCTTACCGTTTTGTCAACGTCGACTGGATAACATTGAGAAAAATTCTCTATGACCGCATTTTAAATCTATAATAAAGTAAAACAAAGCGCGGGGATTATTTTGAAAATTGTTGAGTGTACACTAAACTATTAGGAGTTTAGAAAGTTAGGCTTGATCTTTTGTAAATAGTTGATTACTTAGAAAACCTATTTCATAAAACAAAAATTTCTGTTATAATGTATTTTAGAAATTCTATTTTTGTTCTTGCAAGTTTTGAAACTATAGTGTTGCCCAAATAATTTAGTTGAAACGTTTCTTATAAAATAAGGCAAAACGACTAATAGGCCTAGCCCTAATTTTCGAAAAATTAGACAGGATCCACTTTCATGATTAACTTTTCATGAGATTTCATTAATACTGTTACATTTTCAATACCGTAGTTGCATAAAAGCATAGAAAAAATTCTTAACTTATGCAATTTTCAAAAAAATGAGAATTTCAATAGAAATTGTACGTACTGTTCTTTGCTCTATTCACGAAAAATAAAGAACAAAAATCATGCACGTTTTGAGAAAATTTTGAAAATGTTTACACTTTATGTCAAGTATTCCCCAAAATCAATGCATTATTTTTAATTCACAGCCCACCGAGGAAATAACTAAACAGAAAATAAAAAATGGTGCGATGTTTGAGAACGTTACTGCGATATGACGTCATTTGTATTTTTATCACCTGGTTCTACGCCAGAAGGTATTTGTGTCTGGGAAGATTACCGTATACCGGTTCGTTAAGAAAAGTCGACCAGTATGTAGTTTCCTTGGGCTTTGGATAATGAACCTTCCTTGTTTGAATTCTCTCTTCTTGACACAGTTTATTGATGTTAAGTGCAGCACACAATGGTGGACTCAACTGTGTCCCATTTTTCTCTCTCTTTTGAATCGTAAATGTTTGTGATTGAAGTATTTTCTTAATTTATACATTTAACAATCTGCAATAGAAGTTTGGTAGTTAAGAATACATATTTCACCGCTTTTACACCGCCGCATCACCACAAATCAAATGTAAATTGAATGGAAGAAAATTTTTGGATGGATACCTAGAAATTCATATGGTGTATTTTTCACTGGTAACAGATATTTGTTCTTCGACGATAGACAAGATCATTTTCAATATATTCATTTTCATTTGTTAAGTATTGCGTGGCCAGTGAGTAGAGGTGTGAAGTCACATGACTCTTAACTATAAAGAGGTCTTTCAAAGAAGTTTTTAAAATAATCTCAAGTTTTAATACGAGAAAAGAGGTTTGGTGACTCATATCTTTGGAAAATATTCTTCTGAAAATATCGTGTTTTACAGTAGAAAAATAATTAACGATACATTTCCCCCTAATTTTTCTTTTAAAAAAATCGCCGAATTCTCAAGCGAGTTACTTTGTGTCGTATTAGTTAACATTTCATTCGAATGGCAGCTGAGTATCTAATTGGTCTTTAGCTTTTACTAGCTATTAACTGAATCTTTAGAGTCTAAATATGGCGAAAGCGTTATCTTGATTAAGATGTGTTTTATTTTTGGTTCTTCGTCAATGGTGTGTGTGTGTGTGTGTGTGTGTGTGTGTGTGTGTGTGTGTGTGTGTGTTAGTTATTTTTTTGTAGGTTTGTTCATTTTTTTTTACTTCAAACCATTATTATTTGTTTTTGTTTTTTTTTTCAAATTAACCACAAACTATATTTTATCGGTGTAAATCGTGATAATTCGAGATTTACGGTCGTTTTACATTTGCTGTTTGCATCTGTCACTAGAAAAAAATTTCGGCACGCCACTGGCGTTGCCCACTCCGAGCACTTTTTCGGCACTCGAGCCTTTGGAGAAAGATAATAAGAAACAAATAAACATTATTTCGTTTATGCTAGGGTTTCAGTTTTCACGCTCGAATTGTATGAGTCAACACCTCCAGCTGGTGCAGCTAGTCAGACACTAATTCTTTTAGAGTTGACTATAGATTAAACTATCTGTCCGTATCTCGGCTTTGGGATGCGGCCTGTCTACAAATTCTTCTTACTCCGTTTTTTATTTAAACATCCGCGATCATTGCGGAGCCTGTGGCCGCCTCCGCTCCCGCTCCCGCTCCCGCTCCCGCCTCGGCCCCCGCCTAGGCCCCCCGCCTAGGCCCCCGCCTAGGCCCCTGCCTGGCCCCCGCCTCGGCCCCCGCCTCGGCCCCCGCTCGCGCCCCCCCCCCGCCCCCCCCCTTGGCCTCTGCCTCCCTCGTGGCCGCCGCCGCCCGCCGCTACCGCCGTAGTCGCCGCCGCCGCCGCCGCTACCGCCGTCGCCACCGCCGCCAGCTCCATGTGCGTGTTCCGGGCTGCAACAGCTGTTGAAGTTCCGCGTGGTGGATTGGCATATGTGCACCGGCGTACGATATATATATTCATATCATCTCACAGAGAATCCTTACTGGCTGTTTGTACTTTTCAACCATTAGTACTCTTCGGTCTGTACTTACGTTTTCTTAAAAGCTTTTTTGAATTGCTTTTTTAAATTGTTTCTCAAATATGGATTTTGCGTGTCGCTTTTCTCCACCATTAGGTTGAGTGCTTGTGAAAATTAACTCAAAGGCAAAAATCATTTAAGTGATTTTCTGTTTCTGCGGTGAATTTTCTTCTAGAATTGTAATTATGATGTCTGTACAAAATTTCTTTGCACATTGTTTTCATGTATGCCTTGTATAATAATAAAAAGTTATCAGAGTCTATTGAAGATCGTTATTATAAGTTATACAAAGAATGAGTTTTTGCGGCTGAATGGCATTTTCTTTCGCAGATGAGTGTAGCAGGTTTGAGTCAAAATGCGAGTTTTTTTGATAAGCGATACGACAATATTTTGTGTTACTTTCGACGGTTTTTCGACTTCTGTTCACACCGCCTTCTTGAGCGCTATTGTGCTCTTTTTTTTATTAGAGGGCATAAAAACAAATATAAAGAGCGTCCCTCCAAATCGTAGTAGCTATCAGAGCTGCAGCGTGAAGTTTCCATGTCGGAAGACGGGGCATCAAGTTAAGAATAGTCAGAAATTCTTCGGAAAAAACATTTCCCGAAGTTAACAATTAAGGAATAATGTAAGAATTCTTTTCAAGCAAGATTACATTGCCGTAGGGGAAATTATCGCCCGCCATAAAATTTAATTAGCCTTTCCTCGCCTAGATAAAATCCTTCATTAAGGAGAAGGAGGAAATTAATTCGGAGGAGCGTGTTGAGCGTTGCGTGACCCGAGCGTGTGCGCTCCTCGTTCCATTGTGCTCCGGTCCAGCCCCTGTTCGAAGGGAGTGGCGACCGAGAGAGGGGCGGCCGAGCAAAGAGGGTATCCTGCGTGAGAAAAAAGTGCCTTCATTTTGAAACCCCTGATCCCACCCCCACATCAACTGGAAGTCGCCGGCTGCTCTGATCGGTAGTTTTCCGTGGTTTCTCCGATCAACACCAGGCGAATGCCGGAGCAGTACCCTACCAAATGGGTCACGGACCGCGCGCAATCTGTCCTTCCTCTTCCTTGTCCTACCCTCTCCCCTTACACACACACTTACACTAACATGCACAACACTACCACATATTCAGGGAGGCCGGTCGGAAGCTTAGAGCTTGTCCCGGCTGGGGCGATGCCCCGCTGGTGGGAGAGTCCTGATTAGAGTGAATCCCGACTAGCCGATGGTAGGTCGGCGCCGGATCTCGCCATCCAGTGGGTAAATATCACCGCCATCTCCCGAGAATAAACATACACTACACTATCGGAACTAATGACCAAAGCAGTTGACGCGCCTGGAAACATGAAAAAATCAATCAATCAATCAATCAATTACTTGGAAGTCGGTGCACAGTGGTCGAAAGGGAAGTTTCTGCGACGACGCAAACTGGGAAATTGTGCATTTAAAATGTGATGCGGGTATCTCCTGGAAGAAAGCACAGTCCGCATCAGCTCCAGGTAGTTGGCCAGTGGTGGATACTGAGTTTTAGCGAGGACACAGAAACTCGAACTTGTTGCTCGCCCTGGCCTAGAGAATGTCTCAGTCTTGGCTTCTCCAGGTCATTGCACCGAGGTGGGTACTGACTTTCTGTGAGAATATACATAGAGAAATTGCATTCCGTCATGATGTGAATATGCTCTTACGCAGAAAATCTCTCCCTAGAAGAGCTATCGTATGAATCCCAAGGAATTATTTGGAACGTCCGCCTACATCTCCTTCGACGGAAAATTTGTTTCAGAAAGTATAGAGCGAGTAGATTGTAAAACTTCATTTTTATTCTCTGCGAAATTAGAATGAAATATTTACTCACGTCTATGACAAATAGACACTGCATCACTAAAGAGCAGTATGTTGTGAAAACGTATTGTCATTACGATTTTTTCGCTCTTTTGCATTTGGTTTACAGAAGCATGCGGAGTTTTTTAGTTTCCAAATAATGATTTTCTTATGGTTTTCGACGTATTTAAAAATCTTCCACTGCTATATCTCCGATAAACTATTCCTGCTTCATTAGAAACAAAGTTTGGAATTGATCTTCAGAAATCTTCGCAAACAACAGTCTATTGACTTTTTGGCGTAACATTCGTGTATTTATGCATTCAATTGCAAATGCTCTCCCATATTTCAGTTCTAGAATGATTTTTTTACACAGAATGCTACTTAACACTGAAATATAAACCACTGTTCTTTTCTACACCTTCTGTTTCCTCTATAATTCTTTATTTACAAAAAGTGCCATCATGTTTTCGTAAGAACATATTTTCACTTATTCGCTGCCAACTTACTGAAACTCGCTGAAACTTACTCCTGAATATTAACGATGTTTTCTCGCATTCTGGATATCAATGAGGTATATAAGCAAAGTAATTGGTTCTGGTGTATTGTGGCATCAATCACATGAATGTTTGTGTTTCATCCCATCCACCAGAATCTCAGTTTGTTGAATGTATGTTAATGTTCTATTATGTCCGTGTTTTTTTTTTTCAGTATACTTAAGCGATATTAAATAAAATGGAACCCGATACTTTGATATAGGTAGTTTCCATCAGTTCATGTTGTGATGTATTGCCTTATCACGGACCGCACACGATCAGTTATTAATGTTGCTTTATCCGGTCAATTGAACGTCGCGAATTGGAAGAAGGAAGAAAGAAGGGGGAAAAAATACCATCATGAACGAGCCTTTCCCAAAAGTGCACGAGATTTTTGTCCCAAGGAAGGCATTCATTGTTGATTAGAGACTGGTCGCCAAGGTTGAAGAAATACGAATGCCTAATGTGGTCAAAACACCTGACGTATGCGTGTTTGTAAATGTGTGTGTGTGTGTGTGTGTGTTTTAAAATAGTTTGTGAGACTCAATAGGTGAAGAATTTTTAAGTTTCAGTTTTTATTACGGAAGTGATCTGAGATCTGTGAATGAAAGGTCAGGCTTTGTAATTTCTAATCTATTCATAAATAATGTGATCTCATAATCTATTCGTATTAAACCTAACCCGGAACACCTAGTCTGGCTCAGTCTTTGTCCTGGCGATGGAGTGATCACCCAGCTAGATCCGTACTAGCTTTGTGACCCGTGGGGACTGGGTTTCCTCGTTCGGATAGCGTAACGTCTTCCGGGTAAAAACTTCAACCTGTTCAGTTTTGTCTACGTGTTTCAAGGTTGGTCAAAGCCAAGAGTATCTGGTAGATATTGAAGATAGAAGATAATTTAGGAAAAATTGTGGTAGATTTTCACTAGTACGCTTTGTCGGGTATTTGGCTGTCACCAAAAACAGTTGAATTTATATAAAGAGAGAGCAGTCATGGACATACTTGCTGTTTTTTCGAAATTCGTAGGAATGTCAATATATTGGATCGAAAATTTTGATTGTATTTGCAGTAGGAAGGAGTGTGTTATGATAGCTTTGTGTATTTTTTTAATCATAATCTACAACAGAAATGTTAGGTAATTAAATGCCCAACGAATGTCTCATACTCTATTTGCAGTATTGTGCATTTTGCGAGTGTCTGCTTTACACAATTCTGGTGACACGCGGACTATCAGGATGGTCCCAACGACGAAGAATATAACTGCGGCGTCGTGGTGGCGAAATAACTCCCAGCAATTAGCACAAATATACAGGTTTATTTGCAAACATATTACAACTGCTTTGAAGTTCTGAGGTTTCTCTGACGATCTCCGTCTGCCGTTCCGGGTTTTTTTAACGATTTCTTAACGATTGCGGCGGCGATGGTGTAGCGGTTAGCGTATCGGACTGCTATACCCAAGTTTGCGGGTTCAAACCCGATCGAAGCCGTGGATTTTTAAGGGCGAAAAACTCCTTCGTACGCCTTCCTTCGGAGGGGAAGTAAAGCCGGCTGTCCCATGTTAGTACATTTACTGCATGTAAAAGATCCTCAAGCCTAAATGACGCCTCTGAGCTAAATTCAAATCGTCTGTATCGTCGCCCAAGAAATACCTTCTTTCTCCCATGATAGGCGAAAGGAGTGTAACGAAATTTGCGTGGTCAGACGGAAGAGCAGGCCTCATGGCCTGAGTCTCGCCACGTAAAAAAAGGCAAATTCAATTTAATTCAATTCAATTCAACCCCAAGAGGTGTTAATGACATTCCACTCTCCCGCTTTGCGGTGACGGTGATTGTGACATCCAATGCAGTGCAGCTGCGATTGGCTGGACGCGCCCTCTCGCTTCCCTTTACGAGCAGTTCTGACGTTTCCGCGTGTTACCAGTAATCGTAGCCCTCCCAGGCAACCACTGTGGGCTTGCGTTTTTCAGTAGACGCCCACTATTCGGAAACCCACATCTCAAATTTACTAATCCGAAGAATATTGGAGATAGAGGAGAAAATATTAAAAATAATTAAAATGTTTATTTGTAGTGTGAAGAACGGATTTTATAATTACTGTAGAACTGAACAACTAATTATTGAAAGAAAAGTCGAAAGGAAACGTTTGTTTCACTGCCACTACATGTTTATGTAGCAGTAATTTTCATTTAAAGGTACTTGTAAAATTGTTATTCTTCTTTTGCCGTAAGGCATTGAATCTGCTTGATACTATTTGTGATGTGATCGCTATGCTACGTTGTCACGGTCTTACATTGCATGCTACGTATCATAATCTGGTATTCCTTGGGTATATTTGTATATGTACGGTATATGTGTTTGGAAATCCGATCTTTTTCGAATCCGAGCACACCACACACTCGATTAGTGCTTGCGCTACTGGCGATTATGTGATCATTTCCGCTTGTGTGAGGGAGCTTCCGCCCGCCCATCCGTGATCGTCCCTGCTTCTTCTTGCACTCTGCTCCGCTTCGGCTGGCCTTCTGAACCCCTATTGTCCCCAGCATTCCGATGTGCCTGCCGGCGCACCTACACCCGACGTATACTATGCTGCCATCTGACGACGCCACACCTGTTTCAGCATTTCCACGCCTCCTCGTTCTCGACGAGTTTCTAATCTTTGTCGCCAGAGTAATTTCTTCCAATAATTAAGCCACATTCTGGACATTACTGTACAAACGCTCTCATCACTTAAAACGCGTTAACTTCTTCCTACTAACGTCGTTTAAAGAAAGCCCTCTCCTTAATATTGGCGAGACTGGACGGAGTACTTTAAACCAAACGTGTTGAAAGAATTCGTTAACTCCATGATCGGCAATAATCTTCAAGGCTATGATTTTGGTTTTAGTACTAGTAATCGTATCCATCTGTATCCAGTTAGGATGGAGTTGGAAGGTTTATTCAATGATCCGTACAAGTATAAGAGAAGAGATGTAATGGTATTTTAACTCGTTGCATTGGTTCTCTAAAGATAATTATTTATAATTTATTTTGGCGAATGGACGATTGCCGGGACCTCGAGGATATGTCATAGAATGTTGTCTGTCTAAAGTCTTAGATTAGAGTAGGTTATTCACGATTAATCATTGAATTCTTAAGACATGAGAGACTCACATTAATTGTCCGTGAACCAGTATGCCTACTTCGATTTTGTTACTTGCAATGGTAAAGTAATAAAAGTTTTCGTTTTTAAAGGTAACTGTAAATAACATTGTAGTTAGCTTGTGAACTGCTTAAATGCATAAAGATTTTCAAACAGCGAACTTTCGTGTTTATTTTCAAACAAAGATGATATTTTTACTTTAAAATCCATGTTCCTGATTTTGGGCTCAATATGTGTATCGTTACACTTACTTTGGGTTAATGTTATCGAGAAACACGTTACTTTTATGTACATTTTTCTGAAAGATGGCTTGGATGTACACGAAAATAATAAAAGGAAATGCCGATGCGTTTCAAGAGATTTAGATGATTTAGCTTCTGACACCTGTGAAAGTGCGAAACATTAGAGAATCTCTTCTGATATAGGACAATTACGAAATCGGCTATCCATGCTGAACATTGATTTATTAGATGTAATAATATTTATTGATTTATTAGATGTAATAATATTTATAAATGTTCCAGGACGAAAGGAACTTTTACAGCGTGAGGCAGATATAAGCTGTGTAAAATTCTTGGATCGAAGTGAGAAGACCTAAAATTAAACTAATACTGCATCACGCATGCAATGTATCTACATAAGCCATTCGTAGATTAAGTAATGTCCAAGAAGAACGTAATGCCAAATCGATTTAAAAGTTTTTGCAATTATTGAAAAAAATTTCAATGTCATGCGCATTTAGTGACTACTGAACAATGCCACTTCATGGATCTTATACAAAAAGTAAATTATATTTTAAATTCTTTAGTATATACTGCATAAAAAGCGTTAATGAAAATGAGCAAGAAGAGAGGTACACTCTTGATCACAAAATACCGTTGTATATTTCAGTGAAATGAATCTTTTTAAAATGGTTTTCGTTTTCCATTTAAACATAGTTATTTACGAAATATGGGTTCCTCCTCTTCATAATGAATAAAAATGCGAGCGTAAAACTATAAGAGCGTTGTTTAGGTAAAAGTATAAATATAGAGCAAATGTTATTAGTGATTAACTCTCATTTATTTACATTCTTTAATTTTCAAATTCCACACGACCTCACCTCTTTTCGCCCGAAAAAATATCTTTTTTTCTTAATCGGTTTCAACATCTGACGCGTTATGTGTAGAACTTTTTCGTCTGCTGTCAATTAGTGCACCTTTGCACTCGTGTTGTTCCCTATGTTTTGGTGAATGCAAATCTCGTTTGTACGGTTGAATAGTCCAGATTTTCAAAATCATTACTCTCTAGCTTCAAATATTGTGTTGCTTACAACAATGTCGTGACATTCTTCTCACAAGAGTGCTGAAGACATCGTTTCTTTTGAGAAGCGACTGCAATGCAGAGAATCGATGTTAATTAAAAAACTTTTGGCGCCAAAATTCATTTTTCTAACTGCCAGGAGTGTTGCGGCGGTGTCCGCCACACCAAAGCGCGCGCCGCGGAGTCGGCACGCCGTGACGTCAGCGAGCATGAACTGGGCAGCCGAGCAAAGAAGGAGCCGGCCAATGAGGACGGAACGGCCGGCGCGCGAAGCCTCTACGCGAAGACGAGTCTTCGACGCGCAGCAAGACATAACGGGCAGCCGCCGGGGTAGCGGCAGAACAGTGTACCGCGTGTCATTTGCGTTTTGATTGTGTTGAGTATTGTGATTGCGACCCGGCAGTGTACTAGGTGATTTCTTCTGATTAACTGTGGTGAACTCGGCTTTGGACTTGGACTTCTACGGAACATCTGGTGACTCGGCTATGTTATATAGGTTTACTCTCTTTGGATTTTGGTGCAACGTTTTGTAAAGCCAGCTAAGCTGTAATAAAAATCTTGTTATTGTTAATTTGCTGATTTCCGTACATAACAGGGAGATAAATACAAGACGGTGTCAATTAACGAATGGTTGAAGTAAGATTGACGTTGCGAAGCTCGCACAACACTGTGAGCTTCGGAACTGTGAGAATGCATTTCAGCCGCCAAAAAATGGAAGGTTGCCGTAGTGTCCCAGATATAAGACAATATTTTCTAACATACACTACTTGGAATCATTGAATTTGCAAATCTTTTTTCCGTTTAATATGAGTAGCTTTTGCTAATTTTTAACTGTTTCTAGTTATTATTCTAAAAGTTCCTAAGTATTTTTCTTAATTTGACTAAGTATGTTTTACTTATTAAAAAACAATTACATCAATTTTTTTAAGAATGTAATATTTCAGTGAAAGAATTCTTCGACCGAACATCAACCGATATATTGGCAACTCAATACAACTACACGAAACACAAAATGGTTGAGATATCCGAGGAATTTTTATTTAATCTTATTATCTCATTTTTTAAGGTCTACCCGATTTTATGAAGGGGCACGATGTATATTTAGTATCATTTTTTCCTTCGGTTCCCTCCTTTTCCGCATAGAGCGAATGGTGGGAGAGAAGGCGCTGGTACCATCTTCAACGGAATCTCCGTATTTTGGTGTTCTACATCCATTGAATGCATGAGTTTAATGTAAGAGAATAATGTAGTGATTGGAGTGAAATTGTGGACTCAAACTGCAATCAGAAGAATTACGTCCGCAAATTTTACATTATTCATTGACTTCCGGAGACTGCGTGTGTAATTTGATATATTCATCGATTTCGATTTGACAAAGTTCAATGGTTCGTGATTGGAAATGTATCTTTACAATATTTAACTCAGTATTAAACTTAATGTGTAAATGCAAGAATACTTATATACTCCTATATTACATATAGGTTCTGATGAAACTATTGCAGCCCAGAACACAGAGGACTAAAACTTCTGTGACACCGACGATTTTTGGCGCAGAAAGTTTAAATCTATTTGGAAACCGTCCAGTGCAACATTAATTTTTGTATCTGAAACAAATTCAGTGGACTAAGAAAGTTAAGTGTTAAAGATAATTCTGGTATTTACAAACCCTGTTGTAAATACCAGAATACCCTGTTGTAAATATTTAAATTCATTTAGTTTACGGGTATAGCACTAGATCTGTATGCGATCTAGAAGTATTTAATATGTAGAAAAACTATTTTTGTGCATTAGTAGCCCCCAAATTATATCTTACTTTCTTTTCAAGTGAGTTGTTGCAGGGTTTCTAGAAACAAAAGAAATGGCGAGCATCGTGAGCTATTTTTATTAATCATGTTTTAACCGAACGTAACTCTCCTTGGAGATTTAAAATTTACGGAACAGATGAAATTAAAGATTCTACGCTTGAAAGGAGTTTCTTTAAAAAAAAAAATTGTTAGCAGGTGATGGGATCGTCAGGATCTTGGTTAGTTGACGAAAACGAGGCAATTACAAGTATAAATTTACAAGATTTAATTTAGTGAAAAGAAACAAAAACACATATGACTACAGGTAAAGTCATACGAAGGCTTGTAAAAGCTAAACAATTCTGTAAGTTACAAGGGTAACAAACTCCAAAGAACGTGATGGTAATGACACTTTTAATTTTTCTTCCGGAAATATTCTAGAACGAGGTTCTCTATGAGAAACATTCCATGGTGCCTTGATGTTATCATTTTCGTTAGATGTTGTTCCGTAACGCATACAGAAGCTGCTAATTAACACATTTTCCAAGATTTTCCTGTTACATTATTTCCCTGACATGGAAGGTTTTTTGGAAAAAAGTAAAACATAGTACTTAGTTTAAATATACCAATTAGAATGATGATTAATCGAGGTAGTACAAAATCTTTGGGCGTAAATTGCGTAATGTATGGTTATAAAAATTCTCAATTATCCTATGGTCTTAGCGTGCCAATCGTGATAAGGACTTGTCTTCCTACCGCCTACTTGTTCTAACTTCCTACTCTTTCAAACGTGTTTTCTAATTTTATCGTATCATAAAAACCGCTGCTGAGAATTACCATCATCAAACAATAACACGACATCCAGAAATTTGATGTAATACAGAAAACTACTACAAAACAACTCGCAAAATCTCCCAACCGAAAGCTCGCATTGTTTGAAATACTGCATTTTTGCAAGTGTTCTGCTTCGTTGCATCAGTAGATTTGCCGCATTATACATTGTCCGAACAAAAGGAGAATATGTGCTAAGTTTTCTAGCTCGTAAGTTTGGTAGAGTCTGGAGATTAACTCGTAGTATAACATCGTTACACTCGAGGACGCAACGAACTTGCATTGGAATTCAAATAAAGATATCGTAGAAGTATGTGAACTGTTGACGATGATGTAGTATTCTTCGATGAGTTTCATCCACGTATCTATACGCACACACTTTGTTGATCTGTTTTTTGTTATTTGAAAAATGTGTTCTCCGGAGATTGCCAACTATTCATCATACCACATTCACATTAAAATCCACACTGAAGGAAAAATTCTGTCAACTGCATTCCTCCTGATTGTTGGACGGAAAACCTCCTCCAGGTTTTCATTTTTTTCTCGTGCGCTAAAAATTAATTGTAGCTTCTTTAATAAAAGTGTCAATTCACTTCTTCTTCTTCTGCTCTTCAAGGATGGATTCCAATTTTTCACGCCCTTCCCAGGTATCTTCTGCCTTGGAACCTGTATTTAAACGCCTATTTTGGAATGAAAGTCTGTTCCATTCTTTCGGCATGTTGTAACCATTCCTGTATGTAACATTGTACCTTGCCATTGATTGCTTAAACGTTTAATCCTTCTCTTATTCCCTCGTTTCTGAATTCTTCTATTCTTGTGCCTTTTTACAGATCCAGCCAGTTCACCGTCATAAACAAAGGATAAAGACATTAATTATGCAGGTCTATAACCAAAAATTTTGTTTGATAGTTGGTCTTCTTTTCCGTTTTGAAGAAAAAAAGAAAATAAGTCCATCATTCTCCATCACCCACAGAGTTTTTTTAAAACCATAAAATATAATTCCTGTTTTGCAGCGTATGCTCATACTTACGTTTGTAACCATCGTCTTGCGACATGCAAGTATATTTTTTATGTGGGATGATTACCAGCCCTTCAAAGTAGTTCACACTACAAAGTACAAAGGGTATATTAATAAATCAGTTACTAAGAGTTTGAATGAGTGTGAGAATTCGTGAATTCCACAGCAGAACGTTTAATATTACTTCCCATCTCTGGTGGATTTTTTTTTTTTCGAGAATTAGCTGGTATTGTAGCTACAGCAAATTTATGAATAGTAAGTAGACCATTATTTCATTCCTTTCCGTAGGCATGTGGACAATGGAATTTACTCAGGTAGGGGTATAGCAAGAATGGTAGATTGTACATACGATAGAATCCTAATCAATTCAAAGAATATGGATACTGTATTCCAGGACCCCCCCCCCCAGCATTATGACGTTCTGAACTCTCAGTTTTTGCTGTGTAAACGCACAGCCTCTGATTTGTTAACTTACGCCATGATGTCCTTTGCCCCCCCCCCCGTATTAGCCACTCCTTAAGGGGACTTATGACTGAATCTTGAAACTTCGGTAATTTTGCACATAAATACAAAATTTTTACAGGACACTTTTTTAAAATTTAAGTTGTTCCAGTCAATTATTGTTATTAATTTTTAATTAATTTTTTTATGTAATACAAAAAATGCTCCTTGTATAATAATTTTAATTTTTTTTGCTTGATTTTTTAGTAATTCATTAAATATATATGAACAAAATGGGGTATGGATTTTATTGAAATGCGAGAACTTATGTTTCTACAATTTTTTTTTAAAATATTGCATAATGAATCTGACAGTTTCACTGAAATCAAGCAAAAAATGTTAAACATGGAGCATTTTTATGTAAGAAAATGCTGAAAAATCGCACACCGAGAAAATGACAATTAAAGTATTATGAATGCCTGTGCACTACAGAATTGTCCTGCACTGTATGTACAGCCTTCATTCTTCTTCTTCTTCTTCTTCTTCTTCTTCTTCTTCTTCTTCTTCTCTTCTGCTATTTTCTGCCACTTTTGAATCTTTCTCTTTTTCTTTTCTTCACATATTCTACTTTTTTGGCTTTCAAGGCAACGCTTTCGGTCACACTGCTCACTAATGATGACATAAGATATTGCCACAGATTGATTTCTCATGGAGTTAATAGTTTCTTGTGGCCTCAAAGATCCCATATTGGACTCCATTACAGTTTTGAGAACACGTAACTCCAATTTGTTTTTGGAAACAAAGACTTCTTTGGACAGTACTTCCACACCATGCTATGTAGAGAGTCATTTGGGTTCTGTGTCCCCTAGCTTTTGTGCAGCGTTCTAACAAGTAGTCTGCAGCTAGTCTCTGGGAGACAGGAAATATCTTCTGTACAACTGGAGGTGACAATTTACACTGCATTTGACTGTGGCTGTCAGTTTTTTCTCCATTCGCCAACTGTCTATTATAAAAACACCATGAATCTTCCCCTGGCGAGCATGTAAACAACAAACCCGGAAAGCATGACAACTACGTACAACAAAAGAGTAATTCATTCTATGTTAACAAAGAACTCGCAAAAAATCGATGCCTAAACAATTATTTAGAAAGTGTAAGTACATTGCGAGAAAATGTATATAGGTCTAACAACTAAAATTTAACTAAATCAATTTTGTTCAGTATTTATTTTGAATACGTAGTGAAAACATCACAGCATCACACAGCATCTGAGCATCACACAGCGCGAACATTACACTTCCTTTGCCCGCGAATTAGCCCAAAATAGAAAAAAAAGTACAAAAGAGGAAAAAATGTCATGTTAGAAAAGGGGGCGTGGCACTTCGGCCCAGTTGTTGGCACGCTAGCCATTTAAGCCGTCCGTTGAGCCTTTAAAAATGGCGGAATGGTAAAAATTAAACCACCGTGTGATAGGATCAGAGAATTTTTTAGGCCCATAATAGAAAAATGTAAAATTTTCAAGGAAATCTACATTTTTCAGTCATAAGTCCCCTTAGATATGCAATGGAGACGCTTCTAGATAACTAAAGACCATAGAAACTTACAGAAGGCAATACCTCTCTGCCCCAAATGACGAAAAGATATAAACTAAAATTGTTTCCTTCAACAACTTAGTTTCTATATAATTAGATTTTTTGACAGATATTTCGACATTGTTTTCGTGTATTCTTATTATGATATATATTTGTTTTTTTATTTGCAATACAAGCAAGTTTGATACCACTTTTGTACGAGTTATAGAAAAAAAGGGAATTGTTCAAAATGAATAAGGCAATTGCATAGATTGTCATTTTGTTTCTGCATATTTGATAAAAAACATAATTCCCTTCCGTCAAAAGTAATATTGCTTATAAATCTGGTTGATTAAAAAACTAATGACCCTTTTACACCCTTGATGCAATGTATTCGTTGTGTGATACGTAATTATATTTAATATCATGGATTTTTAATTGCCTTTTTAAGAGCTGGGGTCAGTTATTCTTTTTTAAAGTGAACTCTTACAATCGTAATGGATGCATGGTAATACAAGAAAACCGTAAATGTTTTAAAACGTAAAATGAGAAAAAGTGTAATATTTTGGGAGTATGAGCAACATGACAAAATTATTTCACAAAAAATTGTGAAAACGCAGTTGCTGGTCACGTCAAAAATATTTTCGACTTGGGACTATGGCTTTACGAAAAGAAATTATGAGATGGATGAGCTAATCAGGGAAGGATAGGGGATTTCTTAATTTCAATTTTATTTATTATGTTAGCGTGTGACGAGTAGAAACGAAATATAAAATCAGTAACACATCAAACAAAAAACATTGACAATAAATTTATTTTATCTCGTGTTTCATAATGACAGTATTCATTACAATTCGTGTTTAATTGTCAATATTTCGCAAAGAAAGTTTAAACGAAACATTATGTACCCTGAAGAATGTATCTAATTAAATCAAAAAACCATTATTCTCATCCCATGATTCTAGTTTTAAAAAATGAAAATGAAATATATTTTAAAAACAAAAATTTTCAAGATAACTATTATTTATTCGATTTGAAGCACCACTTTTAAAATTATGAAGTTGACAAGTGAAAAAAATATACACTGGCGGAAAAAAGTATTTGCAACACTCCGATTGCACTGTACAATTTATTCCTCCGTACAGGCAACAGCGCATACAGACAACAGTACAGATGATAATATGAGCAAAGCTATGTTAGACTCGCACGTCCATGGTCCTAAAACGCCACATCACTACCGGATGAACTCGTCGCGGACAGTACGACAAGCCCTGATGAGGGCTGGCATCCCATCGTACAGGTGGCGAATACTGTTTTGCGATACACTGTTCCACGCCTTCTGCACCGTCTCACGGAGAGTGGGCAGAGTTGTTGGGGGATTCGCAGTACGTGCCAGGTGCCCATCAT
The DNA here is from genome assembly GCA_964035755.1 of Teleogryllus oceanicus. NCBI lineage: Eukaryota > Metazoa > Arthropoda > Insecta > Orthoptera > Gryllidae > Teleogryllus > Teleogryllus oceanicus. The sequence goes on along the minus strand of CAXIVR010000007.1, from coordinate 70,677,543 downwards.
GTTCCACACATGCTCGATCCAAGGACATATCCAATCAGATCAGCGTGCCAGCCAGGGCAGTTGACGAACATCGCAGAGATCGAGTTGCGTAGCGCTGAGAGGTTGAGGACAAGCTTTGTCCTGCTGGAACAGCACACCACCCTCTCGTTGCAAGGAAGGTATCTGCAACGAGATACATTGCAGGCGGCACAACGTACCCAGCGCTGGTCAATGATGACGTGAAAGTACCCAACGCTGGTCAATGATGACGTTGAAGTACCCAGCGCTGGTCAATGATGACGTGGAAGTACCCAGCGCTGGTCAATGATGACGTGGAAGTACCCAGCGCTGGTCAATGATGACGTGGAAGTACCCAGCGCTGGTCAAGGATGACGTGGAAGTACCCAGCGCTGGTCAATGATGACGTGGAAGTACCCAGCGCTGGTCAATGATGACGTGGAAGTACCCAGCGCTGGTCAATGATGACGTGGAAGTACCCAGCGCTGGTCAATGATGATGTGAAGTACCCAGCGCTGGTCAATGATGACGTGAAGTACCCAGCGCTGGTCAATGATGACGTGGAAGTACCCAGCGCTGGTCAATGATGACGTGGAAGTACCCAGCGCTGGTCAATGATGACGTGGAAGTACCCGCGCGGAACCTTCAGGAACACCAAAGACGAACGCGCGTTGTAGCTTATTGCATCCCACGCCATCACTCCGGGGTGGGCTCTACGTGACGTGAACGAACACACTCCAGATGCATTCACTCGCCTGTGTGACGCCGCACACGGACACGGCCGTCACTGGCATGCAGGCAGAAGCGGCTCTCATCACTGAAAACCACTGCAGACCACTGCGGATTCGTTGATATAACGGTCAGCGTACTGGGCTGTTGTACCAGAGTTTGCGGGTTCAAACACGATCGAATTTGGATTTTTACGGGCGAAAAAATCCTTCGTACGCCTTCCTTCGGAGGGGAAGTAAATCCGGCTGTCCCATGTAGTAGATTTACTGCATGTAAAATATCAAGCCTAAAAGAAGTCTCTGGGCAAAATTGAGATCCGTCTGTTTCGTCGCCCAAGATAATACCTCCTTTCTCCGCTAGGTGGTGATACCAGCGTAGCGAAATTTGCGTGGTTAGACGGAAGAGCGGGCGTGATGGCCCGAGTCTCGCCACGTAAAAATAAGGCATTAACTAATTAACTCACTAAGCATGTCTTCCAGTTGACCCGCGCATTGCACCACACAGTTGCGCCCGACGATAGTTCGGTGTGAATGGCAGTCGGGCTAGCGCTACGCGCGAATGTAATTCTGCGGCAAGTAACCGGTTCACAACGGTGCGTGGAGACACTTTGGGAGCAACATGTGGCTGTCTCTCGCCGCGGGTGACCGCACGGTTTTCCAAAGCCGCCCTCACGATACGTCGATCTTGCGTTCGTCAGGGCTCTGCGGTGAGTAGCCGGTGGGTCTACGGCTATTGGAATGTTCCTCTGCCCATCGTCGCCAGACCTGCACTTCGCATCACGGGCCATGTGGTTAGCAATGCGCCGAAAGAACCACCCGGCTTCGCGCAGCCCGAAATTCGACTCCTCTGAAACGGGAAAGACAAACGAAAGCGACTTAAGGAAAGCTTTAAAGACAAACGAATACGACGCCGTAGCACACCGAAGTCCTGATCGCAGTGGACAGTGCATTTTAAAGCCGCGGAGTAGATGGCTCGTCTGGACCATTACGTCACCGGGCGTCAGTCATCCGTGAAATGTTAATCACGGTTTCTACGACCCCTCTTTCCTAACCGTCTCTTATCGCGTACTTTATTGCTCATTTCCTTTCCAGTGCTGCAATACGTTTTTACCACAACGTATATTACTTAAAATATTTTTTCACCTCGGAGGAATGATTCTAATTCGGCAAGTGTAAACATGTAGTTTTTGAAAATAAATAAATGACATTTAAATTTTTTTTAAAAGACACTTTTCAATTTTCATAATAATAATAATAATAATAATAATAATAATAATAATAATAATAATAATAATAATAACTGATCGTACTGTCGATTACAATAGGCCAGATATTCTCCTTATAGATAAAAAGAAGAAAGAAGGAGTAATAATAGACATCGCAGTACCATTATCCCACAATATCAAGCAGAAAGAAATAGAAAAAATTTCGAATTATGAAAACTTATCTTATGAATTAAAACATATTTGGAAATTAAATTCTAGCAAAACATACCCACTCGTGATATCGGCGGAAGGCCCGGTCAGTAAAAACTTCCTTAAAAACTTAACAGAACTTAAACTACCTAAAAACGTTCTGAACATGGGACATCGCGCAGTTTTGTTGCAAACTGCCCATATCGTAAGAAAATTTTTTATCTTAAGTCCAGATATAAGATGAAGTTCTTCTTCTGTGACCGAACCTGTCCACAAAACATCTCCGGGGAAGGTGAGCATTTCTACCAGCAAAAATAGCTGAGAAAACGTAGGATGATGATGATGATAATAATAATAATAATAATAATAATAATAATAATAATAATAATAATAATATCTTTATTAATGGCGACGCTCAGACCATAGGGCTCTCTCTTCCACCTAACCACTGAGGCTCCATTGATACAGGGTAGTAACATATAAGAGGGGAGGGAAATCTGTACGTACAATTTTCATACGACTTGAAGAAGAAAAAAAAATGGTATAATAAGAAAGCAAAAATGTTTTTTGTTGGGTAGGATAGGGAGTGCGTGACCTAGCGCAAACATAATTTAGGATTTATTAAAAATCATTTCAAATGTCTCTCAGGGAGTGGACATTTTTACCATTCTGGGTAACAGTTTTTAAAAGAGAATAAAACAAGGATTTCATAGAAAAACATTTAGACAACTAGGAGAGGCTCGGAAGTGAAATACGGGAATGTATTCAAAACATTGGAGGCCACGGTATAGTCCATATTCCAAGACTTTAGGATGCTATGTATAATGCCATAACGTAGTGAACAGAAATCAAACTTTTGCTAGGATTTTTTTTTAATGTATCTTCAGTTGTTTCACGAGATCTAGAAGCAGTAGGGAAATACAAAAATCCAATTGGAGATAGGAAGTAATATGGATCATAAGAGTACGAATTATTTAGATTCTACTTACTTTAACATTCTTGGTATTCGAAAAATATTTCTTCGAATAATAATATTTTTTTTAAAAAAGTAAACACAAAATACAAACCGCGTAACCTGAGGTTTCAGTAATGGAATATGTACCTACTTGTAGGAGGAAAGAGATTGCTGCGCTGCGCAAACGGGAGTCGGTAGCTGCCGCGCCGTGCATCGGCTCCCGCCGGCCTCAATCTCTCCCATCGAACCGAGGTCGGGGCCCTGCGCCTGCCCGCCCGCCCATTATATTTAATTATTATGGAGATAGCATCGGACACACAATTCGGCCGCGCCCACAGAACGTGGGCGCCCTCACGGGAAAGGAGTCACTACGGGAATTTAACGGTCTGGAAGAAGTGGAAAAGAAAATACTGGTAAAAAAGGAGTGGAGGGAAATGAGTAAACATTGTAGCCCCCTTTCGGAAAACAGGGAAAACCCGAAAAAAATAAAGTATTTCATTGCTGTGAAAAAATCGTGGAATTCGTGGGAAAATCGTTAGATATCGGGGAGAATTTCGAAACGACTATATACGAGTAGATTTTCCTAAGAAATAAAAGTATGGCATTAGTTTTTGCTTAATGCTTGCTTTTTTGATTTGACTTTTAATATGTACTTTATCACGGTGACATTAGTGAGCTGATAGAATTAGATTCAGTTTTCTTTTAGTATTTTTTAATACTGTGATATACTTTACAAATCGTATCAGTTAAAAATATATTTAAGTGTGCTCAGGAAATCTGGGAAATTCAGGGAAATTTGTTTGCGGAAATGTGTGGCTATTCTAATAAAGAAGCTACACAATTAGGAAATGCCATTTGCATTTTATCGCTTTGTATCATCTTTGTTAGAAATGAAAGAAATGATTTTTTTTAGTAGCCAGACTCCAACGACAATTTTAATTGCAGATATAGTACGTGTGGGATTTTACAAACTACTGTTACGAATGTGTGAATATATTAGGCGATGTGATCATAATTTACATATAGAAAGAATTTTGAAAGTTTTTTAGGATCCATAAATGAAAAGTGTATGGAATATTTATATCGGATTCATTTTATTGCGATTACTTGTTGTGAACTGGAAGAAAATATTCTTCAAAAGATTACGCTGCATACAATTGGAAGATACTTTTAATGTTTTTTAATACTGTAATATACTTTACAAATCGTATCAGTGAAAAAATATTTATGTGCTCAGGAAATCTGGGAAATTCAGGGAAATTTGTTTGCGGAAATGTGTGGCTATTCTAATAAAGAAGCTTTGCAATTAGGAAATGTCATTTGCATTTTATCGCTTTGTATCATCTTTGTTAGAAATGAAAGAAATGATTTTTTTTAGTAGCCAGACTCCAACGACAGTTTTAATTGCAGATATAGTACGTGTGGGATTTTACAAACTACTGTTACGAATATGTGAATATATTAGGCGATGTGATCATTATCTACATATAGAAAGAATTTTGAAATTTTTTTAGGATCCATAAATGAAAAGTGTATGGAATATTTATGATCGGATACATTTTATTGCGATTACTTGTTGTGAACTGGAAGAAAATATTCTTCAAAAGAGTACGCTGCATACAATTGGAAGATATTTACTGGAAAATTATTTTACGAAAAAGGGAAAACTATTTACTTTCGACTACACGATATCATGTTTTAGAAAGTGGTGTAACTTTTAATACCTCTTTCCGCGCGTTCTAGCTTATAAGGAGGTCATCGGTACAATGAAGTTCATTGACATGAGACATGTTATTTGTTAGAATTTAATTTGTTAGTAATGCATGAATACGTTTTCGAGTAGCAAACCTCAAGCGACAGTTTTAATTGCAGATGTAGCTTCTAGCAGATTCTAGCTTATAAGGAGATCTTCGGTACAATGAAGTTGATTGGGGTTTAGAATTTAATTTGTTAGTAATGCATGAATACTTTTTCGAGTAGGAAAACTCAAGCGACAGTTTGAATTGCAGATGTAGGAGAAAAGTTTATCAGAGAAGTATATTGCATTAAATCTTCTCGACATTTTCTTTCTTAGATTACACGAATATATTCAAATAACATCAATTATTGTGATATCAGAATCGACTATGATCGTATTCGATGTTTCCGACTGTCTAATAGTGTTGTATTTTACGTATTTAGAAACTGTTACAAATTTGTGAATACATTGGTCGTCGTGATAATTCACAAACGAAAATTTGGGCGAAATTCAATTTTTTTGTCGCTTTTTGTGCAAAAGTGTGGGGTTCGTATCTAAGTTCATGATTAGGTCCATTATATTGAGCTTACTTGTGAATTGGAAGATCATTTTATGCAAATGTGTGTGCTACTCAAAATTTTATAATAATTACTCAACGACACTAGTGGAACGTAATTTTAAGCAAAAGAGAACGGTAGTTTTTTTCGGCTGCTGTTTGTCATGTTTCAAAACATTTGTAAATCTACTGACCTTTTCCTGTCGATTATAGTCCACAAGGAGACAGATGTATGTCTGGTAAAGTCAATTGAAGCGAAGACCTCCCCCCAGCTAGGACAGGTTCATATAACAAATTACATTATGGAAGGCAAATCAGTTCAGTGAAAAGAATATATTTACAAGTATTTATATTAGTAATTGGATTTTTTAAATGATGGCTTAGAGGATTCCAATCTGGGAATAAAAGTGAATAATATTCCTATTTCCAGTGTACGTTCTGCTGATGATACGCTTATCTTGGCAGATACTGCCGCTGTTCTGTAGGAAATAATGAACATAATAAATCGAACTTGCAAAGATTATGAATTAGAAATAAATGTACATAAAACGTCCATGGTAATTAGTATGAAAGGTGGAAAACCAATTTAGCTCTTCGTCAACGATGTGCATCCGAGTTTTCATCTGCGCGTTCGGGCTGATTTTTCAAATTTTGTAACACTGTTTACGACATAGCTTACGTGTTATGAGAGCAAGGTACTAATTACACCAAGGAGAGCTGTCGTTTTACGTCTTCTGTCGTGATTTCTGGTGATCCGTGCGTCCACGGACTATTGAGGATATTTGATTTTTCTGTTAATACGTAGGAGGTAATCAAATCTTATCAACTTTTAAACTTCTTTGAAACTGTACCGCTAAGAGACATAAAATTGCTCCGGCATGCCTTCTCTTGAGAGCCCTATTTTATTGTGTTTCAACTATTTTTACAAGGCGTTTCTTCCAAATATTGCCAGGAAAGTCTCCGCAGTGGCACCTTGTTCGTGCAACAACAGAAGAAATTATGTTGGTAGCACGAGATGTAGCTTCTAACGTATGAAAACGAAAATGAATACTCAACATTGGTAATTTTGTGTTAAGGAACATCTCATGGTGATGAGATGCATTGACAGGGCCACGCATATTTAAAAAAATATTGTTCCTGTGTCAACCGTTTTTATTCGCGACATTTCTGGTCGTATTTTTAGGACATTTTCCGTGATATCTAGATCTTTCCTCGACATCCATGGCCATATTTGATTTCTGGAGACCTTGTGCAGCTTTCAGTATAATGCTTCAATTGTCCAATTGTTATGTTATTTAAGAGATGCTAAAATCTTCTTAGAACGTGTTAAGGGATGGGCCTATAAGAGATCGCCAATTTTACACAATGTAATGACAAATGCTTGAGAGTACGCGCAAATAATTTCGATTTTCTTGGGAAACATCTGATAAGCGTTTTTTGAAGGCCTCCGCCATTCCATTACTACGTGAATGTCGATATATTTCGTTATTTACATTATTAATTGCGTACGTTCACATGTGTATGCAATGCTATATTCTGCCACATATTCATGTTTAAACTGGAGCTGTAACGTGAATGTGGTCGGTATCTACTTAAATTTACGGGCAAAAATGATCAGCTGCAAGTTCTCGTATCAGAGCAATTGGTAATCAGTACCCAATATTCGCTTTATTCATGTATGAGAGATAAAGACCGTTCAAATCTTCTCAATCGACTCAATCTTTGCAACATAGCCACGAGAATGTAAATTATTTACTAATCATACATCAGAAAGTAGAATTTACGTGTTTCACATGAACGTCGACTTTTTATATTGTTTGTTCTTGCAAGCTGTTGTATCTTTTGTAAACGGGAAAGGTAAAAAAGTTTCGTTGGCAACGGGAGTGTGAATTAGATTCTCAAGACGTAATAATATCTTGTAAAATGTCGTAATATTTCCCCTCCGCCCTCCGCCTGCCTCCCGCCGTGATCAATGGAACCTCTGACCCGCTAAAAGGTCCAGCAATCTCGCTAGCCCCTGCGAGCACCTGGCACGCACTATCCACAATGCATGGCGACACAGGAAATCCGCCAGAGCAGCGAGTGAGCAGAGCAGCCACGAGCGGCAACCTTCCCTGCAATTTGCAGCCGGTAGCATCGCCCCAGAGCAGTCCAGGGTCCCATCGATCGATTGATTGATTGATTTTTTTTCGTGATTCCGCGCGCGTCAACTTCTTCGGTCATTAGATCCGTTAGTGTAGTGCATGTTCTTTTTTCGGGAGTCGATGATCTTCCCGCGCTGGATGAGATCCGGCGTCGACCTATCGTCGGCTAGTGGGGATTCCCCCAAACCAGGACTCTCCCACCAGCGGGGCACCGCCCCAGCCGCGACAAGCTTCAAGCTCCCGACCGGTCTCCCGGAATATGTGATAGTGTAGAGCATGTTAGTGTATGTGTGTGTGTGTAAAGGGAGAGAATAGGACAGGGAAGTGGAAGGAAAGATAGCGCGCGGTCAGTGGCCCATTTGTTAGGGTAGATCAGAACAGCTGGCCGCTAGAATTCTCTTCCAGACAGCGACTGAATTCTACCTAGCTGAAAAGCCAGTGTCGAAAATCCTGACGCCGTGGGGAGTGGGAACCTACGACCTCCCGGTCAGAGGCGCTGCAGTGACATCAGTTGATGCACTGAGCTACCGCTCCCGGTCCGACCGATTCGGGCGCGCTGGTGTTTATGGCCGAGTAGGTATTTCTGCTCCAGCACGCCATCGAATGCCCGGAATCCCTTTTGTGCCTGCGGAAGGATTCCATTCTCCTCAACCCACCGGCCAAGGCGGGCGGCCCAGAGCCCTGTGTACAGTTTATACATTGTTGACATTAGGGGAATGGGTCGCCAGTTCGAAGGGTCTCTGCTGTCACCTGTCTTTGGTACTAATAAAGTTCGCGATCGGCGCCTGTCATCAGGTACACGCCCCATCTTCTTAACTAGGTTAAGGACGGGGGTTATAAGCTTAGCTTCTGGGTCACGTGCCCGGAGGTGACCGTAAGAGAGGCGATCAGCGCCTGGGGCCGTTTTGGCTCTGTATGCCAGCCTTTTGACCGCTTGCTCATCCGTAAAATCGGCAGTCCTGACCTGGTCCCGATCTTACCCTTCTGGAGAGTGCTAGGTTAGAAGACGCTGGTGGTGTCGCTGAGTACAACTACAAAGAGGAGACGCCAACTTACAGGCAGAAAAATTTGCTTGTTTTTGAGAAATAGGGAAAGAGTCTTCCAAGTCTTTAATAATTAAATTTATCAATTATTATTCAAAATATCGATTAAAGATCGGGTGAGAAAAGTCCTAAAATCGGCGTTGTGTTTTGTAACAATTACGACTTCTTGCATCCCGCGAACCCACGCACCAACCACGCACGTTTTAATCAGTTCGTATGTTAGTTCCTCTAAGAAGGTGTGAGGGGATAGCGCGCCTCTGTAATGGTCTCCATCAGTTGATATGAGAGTTGTAAGTCCGTGTTCACTGCTACAATAACTTCTATACGCACAGGTTTTCTTCATATTCCACAGCGGGGGTGTCCGGGGAGAGGACTCTGGCTACGTCTTGACTTAAAAGGGCGTACCAACTGTGGATATAAACTTAACGCATCAAAGCGTGCTATCAGAGATGTTAGGAATGTTTTGAAAGTACGATGTGGTTGTTGCCAGCATTGTAATTTGGTACGTATCGTTCCGAATCAAACCTATGTACCTCAACGGGCCGTGCTAATAAGCGCTGGACGAGGACTAGGGAGCTCCTGTATCAAGAAAATTCGCGCGAGCAATACTTTTGAATATACCACAATAATCATTGTTTAAGTCAGCAAAATATCAACCCATAGGTTAATACTCACTGCATAATCAACCTATCAAGCGTTTCTTCTGTTGCTCTGACCGCTTTCCGGACCGGACTGCACGTTTCCGTAGGATAAAATAGACGCAGTTTACATACACCTCTAAGCGAGTAATTCATGATGGAAAGACCTTGGTAAGCTGATGCGTGGTCTGTCCAGATTTACCCAATGAACTTGAATCACCAGGTTTGCGTTGCAACAATAACGGGAATTTAAATGGAACCAGTTATCAAAATTATGAGCTTGATTCATTCATTTAATCATGTGTCGAGTATTTTTTTTAATACATATTGTGTTTCAAATACATTTCCATGCTGTTATTTTTGGTTAGTTACCATTGGAAATTAGTCCCGTATGCAACTTCATTTTTATCATCACTTCTCACTGCCCACGAAGGAAGGCGACCAGCGTCGGGTCTTACTTTTCAAAGGAAGTGCCCTTGTTGTGGTCAACTGGTTTGTGGCGACAACTTGTGCTTCACAGAACCAGCAAAAGTTGGTGAGCAGGTCTATCTCACCCGTGTTTTTACTTTCTCACTTACGCAGTAGAGAGAAACTTACGTAATGCTGCGCGGAGAAACTGGGAATTTTAGGAGAGAAACTTCTTTATTTACAAGGCTCTTGTAACGACTTGAGTGGACAGTCCAATTGCTAAATTTTAGAAAAGAAATCCTCTAACAAGTGGTAATGCCAAAATCCATGTTTTGTGGGACCTTGATACCGAAAAATCTATTAACGTCAAAACGTCCGTCCGTCCACAATGATAACGGCTAATCCGTTCTGCCGATTTCCTCCAATTAATCTGGCTGATATAAGCCATAGACTTTCGGCGTCTTCCTACAACTACAGTTACTACAACTAGAGATTGTGTCCCTTAATGAAAACTGTTCTTTAAAGATAGATTTTTAAGGAAAGTCACGCACGAGTTTCGGAAACTTGAGTACTTTTCGCGTAATTGTTAGTGTAAGTACCGGCGAAAAAGTACGAGCTGTTTGATCCATTGCATTTTGAGGTCCTTACTCACAACGACATCTTATAGCTCCCAGACTTTTAGATTACAAAAATGAATTGTACGAATAATAACCAAATCCCACCCACGTGATTCATGTAAGCCTCTCTTCATTAATCTAGGAATTCTACCATTACCGTGTCTTCTTATTTACGAATCGGTGGTTTTTGTAAAAAATGACATGCTCAAGAGCGGGAATAGTTTTTCAGAAAATGCCGAAGTCTATTACTATAACACTCGACGCAGAAATCGTATTCATCTGGTGACAGTATCAACAGCTCATTACAAAAAATTCACATACAATACATGTACATTATTTTACAACAATTTTCCAGATGACATTAAACGATTAAATTCAATAGAAAAGTTTAAATCCCAAGTGAAATCGTTTCTGCTGCATAACTGTTTCTATACAAGTAGAGACTATACTAAGCATCACAAGAAAAGTAACATTAATTTTAACAATGATACATAATGCATTATTTACCATTTGAACTGTATAAATAAACAACCTGTAACAACTATTGTACCACAGCTTCCGGGTCAATGACCCCCATCTCGATCAGGTTTTTCGTCCAGTTTCCCTGATCCATTGAGCAAATGCTGAGATGGCCCCTTGTTTTGCTTCTGGACATAAATGTAACTTCATTTTCTGTGCACGTCTTCTAGAATTCAGTGGGAAATACAATTTTTCAAATTATCGTTTCCATGTTATCGCGGCAGGAAGTAATAAGAGCCAAAATTTATTGCTTATTTATCCTTGAAAATAGATTTTATTACATGGGAGTTTTTTTGTTTTTTTCTCCCATTCAAAATTCAAAATTTAAGTAGTATATGACTTAGTGTACAGATCACAGAATTTTGAAAATGTGCACACAATTCACTTTTTCCCATAGCACGTTATACGCAGTTTTTATCTGTTTTTTTTTTACGTTAAATAAATAAAAAAAATCAGGACTCCCCATTTAAGCGCCCCGTGTCATTTCCCCTGGCAGAAGAGCGTGGAACAGGTGTATGCCACGAAACTCGTAGTTCTCTATTGAGGGCTTGCCCGCTTGCGTTATTTATTTGTAGATTGCGCTTAACTTTCGGAAGAAAATTTCACTGTTGACGAAAATTAGACTTAAATGTGATATTGTGGGTTTTCCGCTATTATAACGCGATTTTAAAGTTTGTATGCCTCCAGGAAATTGAGACCTTTGGGCATTCTTCATAGATGATTTTTGTTGGTTACTTAAACATTTTTAGAATCTCAAATACAATTTATTGAGTTGACTATAGAAATATAAAGAACTTGGTGCAGTAGTCTGCGTGATAGTGTTGTGTAGATAGCTTTTATTCCATTTTTTTCACGCGCTGTATTTAATTCTATAAGTTCCACATGGCTGTTGTAATTCTAATTATCCTGAAATTTCTTTCTTCCAGTTTTTCAGGAATGCATTTTTGCTTTGGCGATTAAATTAGTAATTTCTTTGAAGGGTTATGATTTTATCTCTAGACTCTCCATATTGACAATTGAGCCGATTTAATGCAATAGACGCACTATTAAGATCATTTAATAAACTTAAATTTATCTTTTGTTATTCTAAATAAATTTTAATAATTTTTTTATCCCCGCACTGCTTTTTATGCAATCCCGTGTCATGTCATGGATTTACGACTTATAAGAAATCTCCAGTGCTTCGCGAATTCTTTCATTTCGTTGCAATTAATCGCAATAGGTTGCGAAAATTTCGAATGACCCTAATAGACAGAAGATTGGAACTCGTGCATAAGCGCAGAGGTTTTATAGGTAATTGGAATTATTTCAAGCAAATGCGGGTAATTTGACAATTTCTTTCTAGTCAGAGTCAATAACTATTTATTTATTTATTTACGTCAAAACAGTTAAAAATGTATATGACGTGCTATGGGGAGAAGTGAATTTCGTGCATGTTTTGAAAGTTCTGTGAAACTTACACTAAGTCATTTACTACTTCAATTGAAAAAGATAAAGCAGCAATACATTTTTGGGCTCTTATCCAGCATATCCTTCTTCAAGGAATGACACTAACTGACGCGACAACAGGAAAACAGTAATTTGAATTACTATATTTCCCACTGAATTCTAAAAGACGTGCACAGATAATGAAGTTAAATTTATGTCCAGAAGCAAACCAAGGGGCCATCTCAGAATTTGCTCAATGGATCAGGGAAACTAGATGAAAAACCTCCTTATCTTCTAGAAATGTAAGAAAGAACAATGAGAGGACCTGTTTTTAATGGAAGGAATATTCGCATTTCGTGACACATTAGAGACTTTTCTATTACATCTGTATTTCCGACAAATATACAAATTTCTACTTCATTTTTTTGCTACGTTTTCTTGGTCAGTAATACGATTTTAAATGATAAAATACATTATCATTTCTTCTAAATGTATTTCAAGAAGCCTATTAGTGACGGATGATCAAAGGTTTTTCTCGGAACAATAATACATTTATGATAAAGTAACATTGCTATTACTTAATTATATACTATTTTATCCTGAAATAATGAGATATTTTCTTTTCCGGGCATCAATTCAGGCCTTCCATGCACATATTATTGAAACGGTTTACTTAATATATCTAGTAAAAAATCTTACTAAATTCTAACTATTCTTCTGGCAATTTCATATAATCTATTTCGCGTACACAACAAATCACATCAGGTTTAGATTTATTAGGTTTCTCAATCGACAGGGTATCACACCCTGCTAAACATTCGGCTCTGTGTATTTTGCTGGCAATATTATATGGTCTTTTTAACTTTTCAGGCCATGGTCTGTTTTCATAAGTTTATATAATAATGGATATAAACGACATGTAGTTAGTTTGTATTGTTACACCAGCATGATTATACATCGACAATTCAGCGGAATAGTGATGTAACTGCAAAAAAGTTAATCTTACAGGAGACACAGTATTCCGAAATAAAATAGCAACTGTAATAGTATGGGTAGCTAATTCTTTTCTCAAATGTTAGTTTCCAGGATCTTGTTAAATGTCACTTTTAATATGTTTTTTCGATTCACATTCACATCCTTTCTTAAATTTTAGGCATTGTTCCTCTGAAAGGTTGAGTCTTTTGTCATAATTAAAAATATGAGGTTATTTTGATTAATTTGTTAGAGAATGACTCAGGAAGACATAGTATTAGATTGAATATTTAGCAAAAATAACACAATTTTACATTTGTTGCGTGTTTGACAATTGCCCGCTCTTCGTTTCACAAAGGCCATCGATTGCGCTCGTGATCTACAGAAAACGTCTAAGTTCCTTTTACGACCACCAATCTCTTTGAGATTTCAACGTCGAGGCAACTTTACTCTCAATCGAAAACAAACTAACAATTCAGTCAATAATTGTACGGAATAGTTCTGAAATATTTATCTTGTTTCGCACAATTTAACAGTAACACAATTAGGAGTCATCGTTTTATGAATGAGTGATATGTACATATGTAACTTCAAATATATAACGTATATTGTTGATAATTCGTTTCCAATTTGAGCGTATTGGTTTTACACAGTATTTAATGATTATGAATAAAAAATACAAGTATCCCAACGAATTTTGTAAAGCATCACACTTAATTAGTACTTTATTCATCGCATAAATCTCTTCCATTAATTTTCTTGATGTCATAAAGAACATTGGAATGTCTTTCAGTGGAACACCACTCATATCATATTGTATGTCCTCTTAGATGTTAAGTTGGGTACTGTAACGTATTGTACGCTCCACTCCAAATGGCGGCGACAAAGGGATTAGACGCAAGGGCCAGGGAGGATGTAAGAACAATGCGGTATTGGGAGAATTCCGAGAGCTAGGGAAAGGGATGCCCAAAATGCCTGGCAACGCGACTAGCGCGGGCCGTGTGAAAAACCCAGTGACGTTTCAGGTCACGTGGGTGGGAGCTATATAAGAGCGAACGCAGAGCGCGGGGTTGGGGTTGGTCGAGCTGAGTGGAACCCTCGTGCGAACGCACAAAACTTGCGCCCAGGGCGGCGCGGAGCCGAGCGAGGCTCGTACGGCAACCCATGTGTTGGGACGCCGGGGTGGATATGTTCCACGGGTGACCTACGTCACGGGAGCCACGTGCTGTGTGCATAAGGTTCGCTGAGGAGTGGCGCGGGTCACGAGTCAGATTACATTTTTAAGGATCGCTCCTGCGATCAGGGGAGTAAACGTTTTCCAAGAGCTAAAAGTAACTTAAATATTTATTGTACATATTGTGAATAAACCTGTACATATTTATCATTGAAGCTCGTGTCTGTGTTATTGTGTATTCCCACGACGTCACAGTACTAATGCTCGGAGAAAATTCACGCTTCCTAGTAAATTGTTTAAAGAAGCAGCTTGAATAACCAGAGACTTTTTCTTTTTTTCAGTTGATAGTAAGAATTTTAATACATTCTTTAAATAATATTCAGCAACATCTCCACATACATTTTAGTCACGGAGGTTAAACAACTCGAAACATGGCAGATTCCTTGAGATGGGTGACCGTTTAGGAAGCATGGAGATCTATCGGCACCAAGCTTCTTGCCGAGGGATAAATGGCAATGACAGTTACCGAGTGACACCTAACCTGTAGGTTACACTGACGAGACCTGTAGGTGGCACTGGAAATTGACGGGTTAACGGAGGATAACTACACGTTCAAAGCCAGTAAGTGGTTCAGAGTACATTGTTACGAACAAAAAGGTTCCTATGCTACTCGGAGGTAGTTTAATGATAATTAAACCTCGAAGAGCTCGTAGGTATGTGGCTATGGTCATTTAAACACTTTTTGCTTTATATTAGTTAATAATTAAAAAAAAAACAAGAGAGAGTTTTATTAAGAGAGATAAATTGCTGACCACGCGTTCTCCATACTTACATAATACACTTCAGTATTATTACATAGGTTTTCATTAATGATAAAAGGTACAACGTACATTGCGTTTGGAATGTGCTTCATTAGGATAAACAAGAGACCACAGTAAGCCAGCGGATACGAATTTTCGGAATCTCAGGACACCATGGCGTGTTGATATATAAAGGGATACATTTCAACGAAACCGAAATCAAAGATTCCAAATAGCTCTTCTAAATAATTTGTCTCTGCAGTAGGGTTAGGATCTTTTACTCGAGGACGCGAGTCGCCGCAAAACTGTTCAGGCGACCTGCGTTTCAAACAATGTGATTCCATCGCGTCTTCATTCGGAGAGACGTTTGAATGTCGGAGTGCCGATAATATGAAATACTATCTACACTCTGTCACTTCCTTGTGTCCGTCCCGTGACGTATATTGACGCCATTCCTAGAAAATAATTCAAAATTTCACAGCTGTTCATTCCCTCAAAAGAGCTTCATAGGAAAAATGAATCGCCTTTCACGCTGGAAGCCAGCCTGCAGTTTTAAA
This sequence comes from Teleogryllus oceanicus, assembly GCA_964035755.1. Lineage (NCBI taxonomy): Eukaryota > Metazoa > Arthropoda > Insecta > Orthoptera > Gryllidae > Teleogryllus > Teleogryllus oceanicus. The sequence continues at coordinate 70,661,854 of CAXIVR010000007.1, read as the reverse complement.
AGAAAAAATATAAAAGAAACGCAGGGCGTTTGAACGTCGAGTTTCAAAGTGGAATGCGGGATACTTGAAATGTATTACCTTTGATTAGTCAATTAGTTAATTGGCGCCAAAGAACTGCTATAAATGATTGAATTCCATTTATGGCGCCAAATTTGAATTAATTTTGGCCGCTTATGTGCCAACACCATGATGACCAACTGTTTTGTTTCCACTCGATTTCGGTATGGTTCTACTTGGGTCTGCAGAAAACCGTATCTCGCGTTCAAACTCGTTTGTCGGAGACTGTCAGTGCGCTTAAAATGTAGTTTTTCAAAATTTTGTTGATTTGCTTGGGGATGTAGAATGTAGCAATGTAGCAATTAAGTAATGTGACCGGTGCAGCGCCGCTTGCGAATACATGGAATGCAAAGCGAATACTTCATGCCAGGATATTAACGGCGCCGTGCCCCTGGAAGAAGAGATGAAAGGTAATGACTGCGACGTGATGAGACTTGGCAAAAATTCCTTTATTAAAATTATTATTATTATTATTATTATTATTATTATTATTATTATTATTATTATTACGTTGCAAGTCTAGCATGAATTAAATCAGGGGGATCAGCATTAGGCGGAATCCGATTTTTATACCCCACTCCTAGGTGGATGGAAGATGGAATGATGATGAAGGACTAATGGACGGCACACACAAACACACCAATGCCCAAGGCGGGACTCGACCCCACGGTCCTTCCGTCCGAGATTGCCGCGGCACTACTGACTTATCGATCTCGGCTATCGGCTATTCGAACTGGCACTTTATTATTATTATTATTATTATTATTATTATTATTATTATTATTATTATTATTATTATTATTATTATTATTATTATTTCATATTTCAAAATTTCACGCTCTTCCGGAGTTTTCAAGTATAACTCAAGGACAGAACGTCAACACATATGGTGAGACAGATGGTGAGAAGTTCTTGCTCCAGTGCACTCAGGTTCCGCTTCAATGATTTAGGGAGAGAACCTTGCGCACTATGTTGGTGGTTGCCAGCAACACTGCCTTCTGCATGGTTCTGAGGTGCCACTCATTTAGATGGAGTTTTTCTTTCACAATCCTCCAATCTTCAGTCACAAGCCCATTAGTTGAAATAACCACTGGTACAATATCTACCTCTATTAGTTTGTACAAGTTTTTCAGCTCAACTGAGAGTGGCTGATATTTTCTCCTCTTTTCTGCAATAGTTGTCAGCAGATTATGATCCAGTGGGACTGCGATATCAATTATTATTGCCCTACGATTAGTTTTGTCGAATACGACAATATCAGGCTTATTTGCTTCCACTGTTCTATCTGTAACAATGGGAGTATCCCACAAGATTTTTGTTCTCTCATTAGACAAAACTTGTTCTGGTAGATATTTGTAGTATGGCAGGCTTTCCTTTATCAGGTCCGATCTTTTAGCAAGAGCTTGGTGGATGATTTTGGCTACATTATTATGACGTTGTAAATAATCTGTTTGTGCCAACTGCGAGCATCCACTGCAGATATGTTGGATAGATTCGGTGGCCTTCTTACATAGGCGACACTTGTCACTGATGTTCTCTTTAATAATATATCGCCTGTAGTTATTAGTGGCTACTACCTGATCTTGAATGGCCAGTACAAATCCTTCCGTTTCGCCAAAAAGCCCAGCTGTTCTCAGCCATTCAGTCGATCTCTTCATATCTATGGAGGTACTTTGAAGAGCAGTAGCAAACCTGCCATGGAGTTCCTTTGATCTCCACTGCTCAATTCGGTCCACAGGTTTCGGAACTCTTGGATTGTGATCTTCCTGGAGCAGCTTCAGAGGTGTATAGCCGTGATCTTGTGCACAAATGGCCGTCATGGATTCGTTGTTGGTGAAATAATTTCTGAGCTCTGAATAATTTATTATTATTATTATTATTATTATTATTATTATTATTATTATTATTATTTTACTTATGCACTTCTCCCACGCGGGGGGGGGGAAACATTCCCCTGCCACAGATGTCATTGTGGCTAGGCTCACTCGTACGTCTCAGAGCAAGTAACGAGCAAGATCTTCATTTACTTCGAGGACCTCTAACACTACATATCAGACACATCAGTGACAGTTTTTCTGACAATGTGACAGGTGTCTAGAATGACTGCTTTTTGTACTGTTGCTAGTATATGCTTTATATTCACTTCTTGCAGAAGTTTGATGAGGGATTTTGGTATTATTCCGGTTGTAGAAATTGTCAGGGGACGGATCTGAACCTTTTTCATTTTCCAAATCTTCTTTATCTCATCTGCTAGCTCTCGGTATTTTGTGACTTTGTTCGTGTATGCGGAGTGGAGATTATGTGACATTGGTACCGTAATATCGATGATGGTGACGCCCTTCATGATTTTGTTTAGCACTCATTATTATTATTGTTATTATTATTATTATTATTATTATTATTATTATTATTAATTTTATTAAATTATCCCATTAAATGTAAAACAGTTACCAAACATACTATAGATTTCGACAACTCCAAAATAATAGATACAGAACCAGATTAAATTTTTAACTACGTGATATTTTATACAAAGTTAAACAATAATTAATTCAAAATTTCCATTTAATTCCATACCTCCAATATCCTTCATCTTGTTATCTACCACACTAACCTTTTCAAATAATATATTTTTTCTTTTCAACAACCTCTTCAACCTTTTCAACAACCTCTTCAAATCACTAATTTTTCTTTCCAACAAAAACCTATATTGATGACCTCGATTATATATGACTTTTAATTAAGTAAGAGGTGAGTGTCAAAATTATTATAATGCATACTTACCAAATAACTTAGTTGTGAATGTAAAGTTTCAATGTGGAAAAAAAAATGTTATTTTTATGTTATTCCATCTTCTTCTAATACGATGTTGATGATATGAAGCAAGAAGTTTATCTGCCTTAGGTAAGCTGCGAAGCTTTTGAAAAATTAAGTACTGAGGTAATTCTAACGTGCTCAGATAAAATATTTATAAAAATTATTCAGTATAAAAAATGATGCTAATATATTCGTCGAAACGTTGAAGCAATTCAGTAGTTGAAAATATAACAAGATTAACAAGACAACTGTCTTTAAACTTAATGGGATAGTGAATAAAAAATGATAAGATAGTTATAACAAACAATCTACGGAGGATTTCTCCAGGGCAGGTACTCAACGTTCATAAACAGGTTCATAAACGCGTTGCGACAACAGAGACGCAAGAAATAATTTCTTTCAAATTTTAAGGCTTAACTGCTGCAGAGGTGTATTGCGAAGGCACAGATCACTGATTGCAGTACCCACGAATTTGAGCAATGTATTAAGACGTTTTCAGTGACTACAGATCGGACGTCCTCTTTCTGTCAACGAAATTGTAATTCGATGGGAGAATACAACAACGTAGGGAGAGTAAAACAACCATACAAATCGATTTATTTTGAGACTGTCTTGCAGGAAATCATATGGATGCCTTAGACTTTTACGTTTCGATCTGCCTCTTTTCTACAATACTACTTACACCGAAGCTTACTGAATTCACGATCTGAGTGCGCCTGTGTTTAAGACAGTTAACGTCATGAAAAGCAAGGCTCTCAGAAAAGACGTGGAAAATTAAATATTTCCTATTCAGTTGCTGCTTGTGGGGACAGTACCTTCTTGTTCTTTACAATGTACCCATATAAAGTAGTATTTTATGTAAAGTAGTATATCTTGTTATTACAGTATTTGTGGAAGTGTATTTGTCACAATATTTAAAATATTGCAATGTTATAAGAAGAGTGTTTTATTTGTTTTTGAGCAGTGTGCGTGCAATGTTTTGGAAAACTTATATTTTGTGAAGTGGCACTTTTTTTAAGGTAGGCTAATGGTTGCCTATGATTAAAAACTCACACTTCAGTGTATGAAGTTTGAATGAAAATGCAATAGTTTAAGACAAATTTTTAAACAAGCGGAAAGTATCTTTGGGCCATCAGTCCTAATTTTTCAATAATAATACGAGTAATAACATAACGATATATTTCAATCAACAAAGACAGAATGGAATTTATAGAGACAGAACAGACCTATGATGAGATTATGCTCCATACGGAAGCTATTCATGTAGTATGAAGAAATCTGTGAAGATGGAATGAATAGATCGCATAACAGAAATACCTAAACTTCTCTTACTCTGCGCCTACGGTACGAAGTTAATTTTGACAATTTGTGAGCGCTATGTATAGTGATGATTCAGTGGTGGTAAGCGTTCATTCTTTTCGGTCATGACATTATTATAGCGCTATAGAACCTGTTTTACATGAGAATATTGGGCGCTGTCCTGGGGTCTCTCTCCGTAGACTTCAGCAATAGGCCTCGTCCAATCTTCTTTCTTGCTACCGACCAAATGCTTATCTTGTCGTTTCTTCTCATAAACCACTATGTACACTGTTCATCAATTGACTTTCTATCCCCATTCACCTGCTTGAATTGCTTGTACATTGTACATAAACTAAACAAAATCTGAAGTGCTGTTAAAATATAAGCATATAAGTTCACCAAATTATCATACGGTTCCTATCATCGGAGACTTAAGTTCGATTATCATTGTCCGCTTAATAAAACTTGTAAGTCCCACTTTTGGCATTTACTGTTCACTTCGTATAAAACAATTTTTGAGTTCTATCTTTGGAATACTAACAACGACAAATCACTACGTCCGAACTCGCGTAAATTTTCTACGTTCAAGTAAACTGCTATATGTCTAGCACCCTGATCCGATGCTTCGTCTCGAAAGCTCGAATGAATATTTTTGTATCCTACTTCAACATGTCAACTTTTTTCATATTTTACACTCTTGTTTCAAACGAAATTCTGCGATCTACCTCGTCATCTACGTAATTATTTTTGACCAGTAACTCACATTTGTACATTCCCATGACACTTCCGGTATATTATAATGGAATTTTCTCATTTGTGTAACTAGGCATCTCTTAACTTTGTTTATATTTCTTCGTAGGCGAAACCACGGATGCTACTTATCGTCGGCTTTTGAACTAATGGGCATTCTTTATATGTTGCACTCCGGTACCATGGCAACCAGCGTCGTTTTGCTAATAAAGTGTTATTTTTAATTGAATTGAATTGGATTTGCCCTATTTTACGTGGCGAGACTCAGGCCATGAGCCATGCTCTTCCGTCTGACCACGCAAATTTCGTTACACTCCTTTCACCAATCATGGGAGAAAGAAGGTATTTCATGGGCGACTAAACAGGCGATTTGAATTTAGCTCAGAGGCATCATTTAGGCTTGGCTCTTTCACATGCAGTAAACATACTAACATGGGACAGCTGGCTTTACTTCCCCTCCGAAGGAAGGCGTACGAAGGATTTTTTAGACCTTAAAAATCCACGGCTTCGATCGGGTTTGAACCCGCAAACTTGGGCATAGCTACGATACGCTAACCGCTACACCATCGCCGCCATTAATGAAATTCTCTGAATTTCATATTGGTGACAATCTGGTATGCCACAGTATGCACAATCTGGTATGAAGCAACATCTGCTAAAGAAAGTAAGAAAAGACATTGTTCTTTAATTCTATAGAAGTATGGTGGTTCCAGCCCTCTTGTATGGTTCAGAGGCATGGACAATAAAAACAGAAAAAAGATTGAAGCAGCAGAAATGAGGTTGCTGAAGCTACTAGCGGGATACTCTTTGAGGGACCACAAGAAAATTGAAGACATTAGGTCAGAACTTAAAGTTCGCAATATAGGCCAAATATTAGAATCACATAGATCCCAATGGTACAACCATCTCCAGAGAATGTATAGGTCGCGCATCCCTCTTCAAAGTTTTGGATACAGGCTGCAAAGCAGAAGAAATGTAGGACGTCCACGACTGCGATGGAAACTCCTGGAAAACTTCTGCGTCAAATGAAACTCCTGGAGACGGAACAGGCCTAAAGGCCTAATCCATGCTTTATATGATTATATATATATATATATATATATATATATATATATATATATATATTCAAATCCGAATAATATGCAAAATAATTTGTTTGTTTACATTCAATACTTATATATAGCCAAAACTTCTTTTATATTTCATTTTTTTAAGTTTCCTCAAGATGGTCGTTCGGAATGCAAACGCACACTCACTAGTATAATGCCAACTAACACGATAATTGAAATGCGTATCGTGAAGGCGATTCAATAATGCCTTCTTTTGAATCCAAAGAATTGCGTGCTAATCCAAGGTGTATAATGTTAAAGTCCTACGAAACAAAAAATGGTTGACGCGGATCACCAAGCGGGATACAAATGCACCCAAATGCTTGTTTTTAGTTTGTACACGTAAAACAACTTTTAAAGTATTACATTATTTATACTTCATTGTCAATTGATGTATTTCGACCAATATAATGAAATTTCAATACCGCATAATAAGCGAAATGTAAACAACAAGAAAAAGCTGGACATTAAGATATACATGTACCCCGATCGGTATGGGAAGGCTTAAAATGCGTTATTTAGAGATGTGGTGCAAACATGGAAGAAATTAGTGTACTAGGTTTTTTTAACAGTGGAAGTCTACATATTAAGAAACTTAACTTTACAAATAAGCTTATAAGACATGTAACGTAACGTTACAAGTATATTTACATAACACATAAGATATCATAAAAAATGAGTTGTATTGGTCGATATACTAGGGCGAACGGTGTTGAAGTGGTGAGGCAGTTGTCTTTCGTCCTATTGAAACTGGAATTTGAACTCGTATAGAATCCATGGGAATTTTGTTGTGGATAAAGCAAAGTGGGATTTCTGCAAGCGTTTTGGATGGTCATCTCACTCGTGTCTCGTTCCCAAGTCTCGCATGTCACTTGTACCACATCTTGATCCTCTTCCAATCCTTTAAAATAGTTCGGCCACTGTGTCGGTAGTAATGCTTGAAACTTTTTCACCTTTTCAACTTTCATAATAAATTAAATAAATAAATAAATAAATAAATAAATAAATAAATAAATAAATAAATAAATAAATAAATAAATAAATAAATAAATAAATAAATAAATAAATAAATAAATAAATAAATAAATAAATAAATAAATAAATAAATAAATAAATAAATAAATAAATAAATAAATAAATAAATAAATAAATAAATAAATAAATAAATAAATAAATAAATAAATAAATAAATAAATAAATAAAATAAAAAAAAAAAATAAATAAATAAATAAATAAATAAATAAATAAATAAATAAATAAATAAATAAATAAATAAATAAATAAATAAATAAATAAATAAATAAATAAAGGATTGTGGGTGAAGATACGTTACGTTAGAGTAACATTTGTATTTTCAGTTCACTTTTTCCAGACCATTGTCTGCCGTGCGTTTGTGATTACCGTATTTTCTAATGTACTATACACTAATCACGGGATTGCTAGGATTGAGAACATTAGGATAGACAGGTACAAAAGACAGAAAAAAAATATAATTTTACTCTTGATTCTCAATGAATTTTGAAGGATTTTTATTGCCTTTATTAAATTTAATATGGTTTTATCACTTTATTTATCTGAATACTCATTACATTTTTTGAAAGTATGTCGTTCTACGGATTCATGAAAATAAGTATCATACACATATAATATGTTTGCTTAAATATTAAAACTTTACGAATATTCTTCCTGCGCTATATTCTACCGTTGCAAGATTCCTCAAAGAGGCTGGTTATAAGGAAGCCAAGAAATGTTTCATCTCAGTTTGTAATTGCAGTTTGCCGAGATTTATCTTATAATCATTTCCCGAGATTTATCCTACGATAATTTCAGTGCATGGTATTTTCCAATATGTTCGTTGAAGGTCATCGTCCTAGAATATTTAAACCGGTAAAATATTTAAACCATTGTCACTTTGGAGAAATGGAAGTAATCAGGAGGTGACAAATATGAAGACTAATGCGATGGTTACAATGTTAGTTAACTAACAAGTGAAGTGCGGATGATTCAGTGCTGGAGATTGACACAAGGCTATGTCGTACAGCACGAAAAATTGTTCTGAAAAAGCTTTTTCAATTAATTTGATATTTTATGACGAAAAAGTTTATTTCTCAGGAAAAAGTAAACTCGGGTTATATCAGTCGTCCATACTTTGCAGCATCAGCGTTTGATGCCTCTTTGCATGGCCCCTCAGAGCGTTTAGTCGATGGAGATAATTGGAAAGGGGGAAAAAGCAAAAATAGTATGGCGTATTATGCTTCCTGGAATAGCAATGCATATATCCTTTGCGAGACTTTGTACGGCGGCGTTCTATGATATGTGTCGCTTAAAACAGATTATACTCCTAAATATGCTCGGAAGCGACGGACGGGCACCGAAAGGCAGGTAATTTGAAATCTGATGTTTTTCGAGACATTTTAACAGCATTGGTAGGCAGTGGTAGTGGCACAGGAAGCAGCCACATTCCAATCACTATCTTCGACGCACTGCGTAGCTGTCATACGATTAGATGTAATGTCTTCATTGTTTGTTAAACGTATAGGTGATTATAAATATGTTCAGGTGATGGCTTTTTTGCGTTTTTTTTTAGTTTTTTTTTGCGGTTTATTTGGTATTAGAAAACATGTCATATTGCGTGCATGGAACAGGGGGAGAGCTACACCTAACCGATCCTCGCGGCGAGTGTAATTCGACTGTCCTGATGAGTGGCGTTGCATGTCGGTTGATGGATTGATTGATTTTTTCGTGTTTTCGGGCGCGTCAACTGCTTTGGTCATTAGTCCCTTGAGTGTAGTGCATGTTTCTTCTCGGTAGATGGCGGTGATCTCCCGCTGGATGGCGAGATACTGCCCCGACCTACCGTCGGCTAGTGGGGTTTCCCCCTAACCAGGACTCTCCCACCAGCGGTGCACCGCCCCAGCCAGGATAAGCTCTAAGCTCCCGACCGGCCTCCTGGAATATGTGATAGTGTAGTACATGTTCGGGTAAGTGTGTGTGTAAGGGGAGAGAATAGGGTAAGGAAGAGGAAGAAAAGATCGCTCGCGGTCCGTGGCTCTTTTGGTAGGGTACTGTTCCGGCATTTGCCTGGTGTTGATTGGAGAAACCACGGAAAACTATCAATCAGAGCAGCCGGCCGCTAGAATTCTCCTCCAGACACGACTGAATTCGACCTAGCTGAAAAGCTAGTGTCTGAAATCCTGCCGCCGTCAGGACTCGAATCTAGGACCTCCCGGTCAGAGGCGCTGCAGTGATATCAGTTGATGTACTGAGCTACCGCTCCCGGTAGTTGCAAGTCGGAGTTCTTGTCGTCTTCTGTGAGCTTTCTGTATGAACTGTCTGTAAATAGTGTTTCTATTGCAATGTCTATCGACGTTAAACTACACATTAGACAGAAAAACCAAACGAAACAAGGGAACATTATTTTCCCTGTGATTTGAGTCATCGTCTGGCCTTTCAGGCTTGTCGGTGATCGTAAGCTCATTGTCGTCATTAGAAATTTATTGCGGGTAAGGTGTAAAAAATTCTACGTCAATGAGATATGATTGTTTCATGTTGTACTAATCGGTACAAATTTTCGACAAGTAATGCTACTTCAAAATAATACAATTCTTTGCAACATTATTACTGTCCTTAATCATAATAACACCAGAAAAGCCTTACAAATTCATACTTACATTATACATTATATATTTGATTAACCATGGAGTTCATTACATAATGTATGGAATTCTTCTTTCTGTCGTTGCCTGGAGATGATACTTCAAAACGTTTCTTTTTCTTAACTGTTTCCCCTTGAAGGAAAATCCGTCTTCTAAATCCCAAAACATTTTGAAAGCGTTAACTCTCCGTGAGTTCTGTTCAATACCAGCTTGTCCGTCGGTGTATACGCGGCACTCCCGGAAACTCGTTCTAATTCTATGTTGTTATGTTTCTTAGATATGTGTAGATGTGAATCAATTGTAAGGGTTCAATATTATATTTAGAACGCGACATTGGTTCAATAAGCCAGAGTAAGATCTGCTGGCGCCTTTTGAACAAGTTTGAAATTTTTTTGGTTTCAAAAGCACAAATCCAAGTCACGTAACTTGAGAAAGAAAGAACGCTGGATCAATGGGATAAGCATCCAGTCTACACGACACACGTCCATTACTTGGGGATAATTATCGAATTACAACGATTTGAATAAAAGAAGAAGCGCAAAATTTCGTAAAAATCTTCAGTTTTATCGTATTAATTAACTGAGAATCAAAATCCAATCTCTCCACTTTCTTGACTTGTATTTCTTTGACGGAATAGGAGAGACGAAATAAGCTACTTCTGAATCTGTGCCTGAATGTAATATTTTTTGTGGCGGAAAAGAAACTTTAGTCGAGATTAGTAACTTAATAGTCTGTGTAAAGCGGCTGCCGTCGAAGCTTTTTACGGGAGAATTTATGAATATTTTCGACCTTGATGATATATGATGATTTTTACAAATAAATAATCTACTGAATAAAAATTCTCCTGTTCTCTAATTGACATGAATTCTGTTGAATACGTAGAAATATTATCAAACACATTTTAAGAAGTACTTAATGCCGTTCTTGAGAAGTTCTTTTCTTATTGCTTGAATGCAAGGAATGGAAAAATATATTAATTGCAAAATATTTAAAAATTGGAAAGTTAGGCCGAAGCATATTTTTTGTCAAGAGACGGTATGCACTCTTTTATTTTCATCTGGTAACCACACATTGCAATATTGTAATTAGTATTAAATTATAACATTTATTTCTTCACTTTTCAACTTGTTGGAATGAAAATAAAGCCTTTTCTCCATATTTTTGAACACGGAGATAGAGAAGTGCGATTTGATGAACTAAAATGGCTTATAAAATCAACATCATGGTTATTAAAATAGTCTGTTCCCACACAAATCCACGCGGCCGTCTTTCTAGATCGCTCCAAATTAGGTTAAACATAAGCTTTTCAGCGTCTCCAAACAATATTTCGCGGTTGTTGGCAGGTTACTACCACAAACTATAGCGAAACTGGTTCACGCTGCGCCGTCTGGAGTTTCGGCGCCGAGAGTAGCAGATAAACGCGATTACTTCTCCTTAAACAACTGTTGTGGGGCGTTCAACTGAGATCCAGTTTAATTTCCAGTAATCGTGTTTAAAAGACATGGTGAAGCTTGCGAACAACGTAAACGTGATTAAATTTCCAGATAAACGTGTTGAAATACATAATAGAAGGTGGTGAAGCTGGCCCGAAGGATTTCATTGTCATTGTTATCTGTGCGCCATGGTTAAACAATTTTTTAAAGATTTATTTCTTCCCGTTAGACTCTAGTATTTCGAGGATTTTGACGGGTACAATGTCACATACAATGAATTTACTTGGCCATCCTCAGGCAAATGCAGGTCTCGATATAACCCTTCAGTGTTTTTAAAATTTCATATTTGTATAACGGGGCTAAGGGAAGTTTGCATTTATTGTTTAGAAGCGGAGGGGTGTGTTTTGGGAGAAATTGTGGCGAATGATTTTTATGAATTAGCGAGGACGAAAGAGGTTTGGGGAATCTGGATCTAATGCGATGACGACGACGACGACGACGATGATCATGATGATGATGATGATGATGATGATGATGAGCATTTTGACGGAGATTGAATATTGTAGTGTTGGGACATGCTGGGAGGAGAGAGTAATATTTTTGAGAGGTTTGTGTGATGAATTCTGAGAGAAGAGGTGTTTCATGCTCTCGGTCTATTTGTAAATTAGAAATGAACCAGGAGGCTCTCAGGGTTTGGCTTAGATATTTGTTTTGAACTTTCTGCAAAATGGATAGGTTGGTTGGTGCTGTGTTGCGCCATATGTAAGGATATGTCATTGAGGGTCTTGTTATCATTTTATAAATGAGCAGCCCAGTTTCTATACTGGCGTTTCTATTGATAAACGGGTAGAGTTTTAAGACTTTTTGCTCGTGTTTTATGGGCTATTGATTTAATGTGTGATTTCCTAGATAACGGTTTGGCCAGTTAGGTATTTGGCTGGCGAAGAATGAGAAAGCCAGGATACGTCAGTTTTATTTGCTTATAAGGGTGTAGGGAAGGAAGTGTGAATATTTTGGATTGTGATTTTGAGGGGTTGATTTTAATTCTCCATTTTTGGCCCAATTCGTATAACGGTCGATGTATGATTGTGTGTAATCATAGGCTAATTTGATGTCGGTATGCGAAGTGAAGATAGCAGTATCGTCAGCGTAAAGAGCTATATGTGCTTCGTGTGGGGTTGGATAGTCTGCTGTAAAAATTGAGAACAGTTCGTATTTTAAAAATTTCTGCTGTAAAAATCAGGAACATTTCGTGTTTGTTTTAATTAAAAACAAACCTTTTCTGTTGTAAAAATTGACATTTCGTGTTTTAAATTTCTTAATTAAATGTAGGGGGCTCTATAGATGTGGCGTGTTTTTCTCTTATCAATTAGGTTTTCTTAGTAAATACATTGACAATTGACATTGACATTGGCATTGAAAACAGTGTGTTCAAATTAAATGAGGAACTCTTTTCTCCCGTCATTTGGTTCTGTCTTTAGTTGTGGGCACTGGAATTGAGCTTTGGAAATTATTGCATCTGATGTGAAGAAGCAGGTGACGTAATGTGAATTAGCGAGGCGAAGATACACGTTTCTTTTTACTGGGAAGATCAATGCAATGTTCAGTCTCTGTTTATATACAGTCAAATTAGTAACAATATTAACGTACTTCTTTTCATAAGATTAAGACAATAATTGAGGATATATCACACATCCGTTTTTTATATTTGTACTCATATTCCGAAGGGATCTGGAACACTGCATTAAACGAGACACTCATAAATTATGCAATGCCGTGGTCGTAAAAAAAGCTCGTATTTTATACTGTAACAAAGGTGGAAAATTGGTCACCACACAATGATAAATTCTAGGAAGCTTTTAAATATGATCGCTTGCAAACGGCGACTGCAGAGTCAAATTAATTGCAAGCGGACTCCGCATTTTCTGCCACATTAATGCACTGACGGCACTCCATTGCGCATTTAGAAACAAATGAACTGTAGTGAGCAATGCAGCATACAGCGGCCCCAACAGCATTTCTGTCGTTTGTATGAATAATGTAAAGTAGATACTGCACCTTGACAGGAAGTTCTGTACTAATTGTTGTACTTTCATTGCAAATGTCACACATACAAATTTAAATGAGATAAGTATCTTTTTATTTTTTTTATTTTTGTTACATAAGCACGGAAACTTGGTTTCTTTCTTATGCAATCATTATTCTTTCATACTCATTTCATAAATTAATTATTTTATCTAAACTTCTGGTGCAACGTGCAAGAAGAAAGGTGTCCAGAAACAGATATGATCTTCAAACATTTTCTCAACCATCACAAAGTCGTTCTGCTATTTTTTGCTGTTGGTTTTTATTATTATTATTATTATTATTATTATTATTATTATTATTATTATTATTGACCACATCGCATTAAAATCCAGCTTTGAGATCACATAAAATGCTACGAGAGTGAGAATATAGATTTCGAAAACGTGCAACTTTAATTAATTTTGTTTGTGATTTTAACTGGTTTATTTCCGTTTGTTTTCTAATAGGAATGCTAAAATATCTATGGGGCCACGAGTGTTCAGGTGTATCAAAATCGAGGACAAATTGGACACTATTTACAATTCAACTCAAGTGATAATGTCGATATTGACCATATCGAAAGAAAACTAAGATATGAGGGACAAGATACCCCCAAAAAGCTTTTGGCTTTGTGAGCTTTCTCATAATTGTCATGAAAATGGCCATGTAATTTGTATGACCCTGAAATTACAAATTAAATAATGCACAATCCGTTACAGTTGTTGATAATTGTGTGTTATATTAGGCTAGGTACTAATATTCGTTTTAAAATGTTTTTTATATATAATCAAGTGGAACGAAACATATATGATATATGATTCCCTTTGTTATTATATCTTTGTCCCCGGTGAATAAGCTGATAAATCAAAAAGACTAAATTTTAGCAGGAAAAAAAGTAAATCGGGGATTAATAAAATTCAGGCAAAACATACACACTAATGGTTTCGTTTTAATATCACATTCGTTTCAATATCATTAATCCTGGAGTTTCTTCAGTTGCTCTTCTGTAAAACTAAGGGTAAAACTAATAAACTTATCAGATTATTTACCAAGATCAAAGATATAATAATATATGTATTAAAGTAAAACAAAAGATATATCGATATATTTCTGGAAGAAGGACATTTTCCTCAAGCTTCTTGCTGTCTTAATCTAAAAACTCGCATTCTAGCCTGGAAACACTCGCTTCTTCGCATGCAGTAATGTCTTGTTTTTTCGTTTATATTTTTGCGATTATCATGATCATGGAGTTTTCATCACGTCATTAATGGAGTTTTATTCACGTCACGCCATTCTTTTTCTTCACGAAGAAATTTGCTTTCCTCGTTTTATTGTGATTGTACGGTGTACGAGTTTATAGTACGGTGTGATGGTACGGTGTACGTCATTTTATTTTGAAAGTAATAGAGAGTGTGTGGAAATAAACTTTACAAAACCAGGTAATGTTTCGTATTTTTTATACTTTTTTAGGAAACCGAAGGAAATGTTTGTCTCATATGGTACTTTTCTATTGCCGTTAACTATCATGTAACAAATCGCAACTATCTGCTAGAAAAATGCAGAGAAAAAAGCTAGTAACTATGAATTCAAAGCAAAATCTTCTAGAGCGATCTAAGGAAATGGTGCGATCACGTGGAGTGCTTTCAATGTTTACCATGACGTGCCATAACCGGGCCATTCACCCTTTGACTAACAAAATTTCTTCAGTTCCTCGTAGTCCAAAGAAAGTAACAAAGTTACTCAAGAAAAAGTAAGTGTTTCACACTTTTTACCATAAATTTCATAATTTAGTTGTAGTTAATTGGTTTAGACATTTGTTACCGCGTCCTAGTATTTACAATTAGTGATTTTAAATCTGACAAATCTAGCAGCCTTGATAGTAACAGTTCAGATGTAATCCTAACTTTAATCGCTTAGTGTTGCAAGAGTGGCCAAGAGTGAATACTATCCTTCAGCTGTGCTCGCCCTACATGAACAGTCATTGGCTGCAAGCTCCCGCCTCAGGTACTTTATTTATCTCTGAAGAACTTTATTATTGCAGAAACAAAAGCTCAAAGCCTCTGTGTAAGAGACGATAGGAAGACCTATATTAGTAATATATAGTCTACCAAATAAGGATTGCCTTGTCACATCAGAAGAGGCAGCCATTCTCACCACTCCACGTTCACTGCCATTACTCTGCTGGTCTTGGAGTAAAATGTTTCGTTTCATCGTCACGGAATACGCCCATTACGCGTAATGTATGTTGCACGTTTGATAATTAAGAAGACTTGTGTGATATTGATCTGTAATGTATTTAACGTGTGGATATTTTGTTAATATTATGGCTCTGGAAAAGGTGTATGATCAGCAAGCTGGCAAGTGTTCATTCGTCTTGGCAGAGTTTGAACATCGCAGCCGGACGGAGTGAGAATGGATAATATCACGTAGGAGAGAATGGAATCAACACATTGATAGCATGAATGAAGATTGAATTGTAAGTGTTTCGAGAGACACTATGTCTATGGGCGAAGAAATTCCGGACGACCAGGCAACGATGTGTACGAAAGTTTTTAAATCCAAGGATTGGAACAGACCTATGACCTGCTAAAAAGAAGATGAAGAATATGAACTCATAATGAATTTTTAATTATTGAATAATGTAAGGAAAACAATCTGTACGAATGATGTTAATTATATGCCTAGTAGGTTCCTAGTGTATGAGTTCGTCAGCGATTCTACCACCAAGCATCCAGAAATGTTTCTTTAGTGAATTTTTATCAGTGTTCCCAACGACATTCATTTGAGTTGGGGAGGGGGTACTGACAATTTATTTTGGTCAATTTTAACAATGTAAGTAATGTAGTATACTTTGGATGGTGAGTTCTTAACAACACGCTTATAAACGACTGTTTACATAACCATAACTCACAATCCTTATATAGCATACCAAGAGCATTAAGGAGCTACAATTACAATTCATCAGACTACAAACCAAGAAAATTGTTTTACCGAGTTTTTAAGTTCTTAACTACGATACAACTATGCGGTTACTCGATAACATAAGCGGAATATAAAATTTTTAAAAAATGGTGGTGCATTGGGGGTAAACATGGTACCGTCGGTATTACAAGGCACATGCTTTGTTGAGGAAAACGTTTTGCATTACTAGGCATAGCATATCCATGTATTCTCTTGCAGCATTTACTCTGTGCAGTTGAGCAAGTTGACACAACGAGCAAGTGACACAGCGCGGGAATGATAACATTAAAAATGAACCACAATGAATATTAATGGCTCAAGAAGTATAATTTTTCGTATAAACAAGCATTAATATTTAGTCAACTATCGAAATGTGAGGAGAAAGAAAATGTGTTTTTAGACTTCTACTTAATTGGATTATATAAAATTGTGAATTTGTATTCGAATTGAATAACATCGACTGCGTGGTATTGCTTTCCTAATTTTTCTACGAAAAGAAGGAAATAGGGAAGACTCAAAATTACATACTTTGCGGAAATGTCAATTTTTATGGAAGAACGTTGATTGGTAAGGTCGGTAAAATGAATACATACAGAAC
Organism: Teleogryllus oceanicus; assembly: GCA_964035755.1. Taxonomy (NCBI): domain Eukaryota; kingdom Metazoa; phylum Arthropoda; class Insecta; order Orthoptera; family Gryllidae; genus Teleogryllus; species Teleogryllus oceanicus. The sequence continues at coordinate 70,645,107 of CAXIVR010000007.1, read as the reverse complement.
CATAGAATTAAAAGTGTTTTATAATTGTAAAATGTAATATCTCGTAATGATTATTCGAGAAAAATTGTGTATATTGACATCGGAAACCTATATGACAAATATGCATGGTTCGGGGCATCTTGGTTTTTCAAGCCTTGTTCATGCACCATTCACTTTATAGGGACTTCTGAAAGAAGCATAGTTTGTGTATGCGGTATGTGGACTTAAATGATCACCTGCAGGCATCAATTCTGCTGGGAAATGTGTAGTTTGTTCAAGCAGTATGTGGACTGTAAAGATCACCTGTTGGCCGTGCTGGCTGCAGTTTGTGTCAGCGCAAAGGTTGCAGTCAGAAGGTTGCCGCCCCGTCAAAGTGTAATTCTCACGGAGTCACTACAGCCCCCGGCTGATTCAAAATGATGCTGGGGATTGTTGGTGTTTCAGCTACCCTAAAAACAGAAAATAATCTGGAAAAAATCCCTGATGGTTAAAAGTCAGTTGATTCACCGACTACACCAGCATGATGGAGAGTTCTGCTTTTTCTAAGAATATACAAAGGCAGTTTGGAAATTACAAAACTTGTGAATCGCTTGAGCCAGTATTTTAATTTAAAAATTTACATTTACATACTTTTTACTTACATACTAAAAATTACATACTTTTTTCTATGTTGTACAAAGCAGCTGAATTATCTACTTAAGGGTATAGAAATCAATCATGCAAAGTAGAATATCGTCATAGTAAAAATTGTGAGAAGAAACACCTTCGGAATTTACGTGAATATAACAAATATCTCTCTCTTTTCTCTCTATTATTATTATTATTATTATTATTATTATTATTATTTTAATTGTTTTTCTCGGTATTCACCGGATTTTTATTTCACTTTGTGTCGGGTGTCAAGACACAGGTCAATTCATGTTTCGTGGCAATTTAGGAATTTTCGAACAATCCTGCATGTATTTAAGATGATCGATTTTTGTATAATTTTATAGGTATATTTTGGTATTTGAAAAAGTTTCAGATTTTAATGTATATTATTTGGTATAACTCCTGTGCACGAAATGACCAGAGGAACAATACGAACTTTTTGGTGATGCCATAGTGTCTTGACTTCAGCTGCTAGTTCTGTATACTTTGCTATTTTTTCTGCATGTGCTGTTTGAAGATTAGCTGTTTGTGGAACAGTTATGTCAATCAAGAAGCCAATCTTTTGCCGTTTGTCTACAAACGTTATGTCTGGTCTGTTATGGTGAATAAGTTGTACTATGACAGAGAAATTATTACAGATAAAACTAAAGTTTGAATTTTCAGATACAGTATCGGGAACATATTTGTTACTTTATTATTATTATTATTATTATTATTATTATTATTATTATTTATTGTTGTTGTTATTAAATGCATTACTCAAACGTGTGGTGCGCATTAGCTTAGAAATCACATAGAACACCCGTAACTTCATTTTTTTTTGTTTACTATATTACGATGGTTACAGGGTTGTCTTCAAATTAAACTTCGTGTAAATTATCGTTGACCTATTATTGAAGATTTTTAGGTACGATATGGAGGGTAAACAAAGAACGTGTTATATGCTTTATTAAATAGTACAGCAGTATACAGTAGCAACATTCTAATACCACGATATTCACGATAAACCCATTGTTGTATTACATCAATTTATATAAAATACAGTACAATATTATTCTCTTGTTGGTGAGCATTACATTCGATACTAAATCTTTTTTCAGAACTTTGTTTCAAATATGGGGTGAACCTTACATACGATAAAGAATTAGATTTGTGTCATTGAGCCAACGCTTCCCGCATGACGGTTTGCATAATATGGGAAGTCAGAGCCCATCTCATAGGTAGTATGGCTAAGCCATAGCACATAACCTAGAAGTGCTCGCAGTAGATCTGTGAGATTCAAGCCACGCCAATTTTATGTTCCTGTTCCCTTATGTTCCTGTCGCAATGCGTTAGTCGTCTGATAATTCATGTATTCCTTCATTGTACTTTTCTGAGATCGCCTGGACTTTTATTTTTACCCTTTCGGTGAATCGTTTCCCGTGAGCATGCTCAGACTTGATGGCTGCGCTGTGCGGAAATCATTCACATTCAATGCGTTGGGTGCAATGGCGCCAGTGCATTGTCAGCTCTTGGCCTGAGAGGTGGGTTTCATGGCATTAGTTTTAGCCGTGTCTATAATAAGTGCCTTTTCAGAAAATTTTATAATTTGCCTTATCTACAAACGACTGTCACAATTTCTTACCAACGAGAAAGGAGATACGCAGGAGACGTCTGTAGGAGAATGACAAAAACGGGAACCTTGCAAAATAGAAACAAGACAGACTTTTTTTTTTGGAAAAAAGTTTAATAAATGCCAAAAAATGAGGAAGTTGTATTTAATATTATTAAATAGGACAATATGATGTTTAATGATTTTTGCGCCTACTTTTTCAATTTTTAACTTTTCTCACCATAACTATTGAGACAGAATTATTCACCAGTTACATTGAGGGACCTGTACAAACTGAATAAAATATCACCACTGTAGAAATCGATTCTTTTCATATTTTAAGAACTGAACTCGATTGGACAATCTAATGTGTTTCATTAATTGGCCGATCCCGTGATCCATATCCTACTACTGAATAAAATATGTGTTTCAGTAAATGGACTTTCAGATCCTTCGCATTTACGAAAAGTTGCAGCTATATCTGAGAGATACATTGCGGGTACTGGCGTGCATCTACCTCTTGGGGGCACTCCCGGGATAAATTTCGAAAAATTCGCGTGTGTCTTTCCTGGCGTCTATCCCCATTCGCACCTCGGCATCGCTGGCTTCTGCTTCTACCTGCGCCCCCCCCCCCCGCCACCGCTTCCTTCGCCCGATTGAAACGCGCAGCACAATGCGACTTCTGGAGTGGAACTGGAACTCTGAATTATGAGCAGTTTCCGGGACAGAAGTGGAGCGTACCGCGCCAAAGCAAGAAGATTGATGGAATACAAAGCGCATTAGCGGCAGTCGATAGTCGCACCGCCACGCCGCGCCACGCCGGGCCACGCCACGCCTCGCCTCGCCGTTTACTTGACGCATCCCTTGCCTCCACCTGAATGTAGCTTCAATGTGCGCACGTTTTGTTGCGTTCCTCAATTACTACTTTTGGTATAGTTGTTCAATTGCTAGTTGTGGTAGAGTTAGTTAGAAATACAAAAGAAATCTGTTGTTCATTTACCGATGTAAATAAGTTTTAGAAAACTTCGGAAGAAGAAATGTCTACTATTCAAATGTTGCTAACCTTACATTGTTGGAACATTTTATTCGTTAATGAAGTATTTATAGTTAAAAGGTGGGAAATAGATTGTGAAGCTCAAGAAAACGTGCAGGTATTTAACTTCTCCCCATTCATCAGATAGGTTTTACTGGCCTTTGATGGAATACGAGTATATTACATCAAATGAAAATCGACTGGAACAAATCCCACCGAGAGAGGTGGCTCAGGCGAATGCCGCAGCAGTATCCTAATAAACGACTGCGCGCGGTTTTTCCTTCCTCTTTTTTTCTACACCTCTCCTTATTTTCACACTTACATGCACTGCACTACCACACATGCCAGGAGAGCGGTCGGGATCTCAGAGCTTGTCCCAGTTAGGACGGTGTCTCGCTGGTGGAAGATACCTGGTTGTGGAGAACTCCGCTCGCTGCAGGCAGGTCGCCGCCGGTTTTCTCAATCCAGTGGAAGAAGAAAGTAACGATCATCTAACTTACGGGACTAATGATCTTGAGAATTAAGGAGACCGGAATAACTAATCAATCGAGCGCGATGACCTAATATGCCACAAGTTCTCGCCGCTGTCTTTGAATCCGACCGGCACCAAGCAAATGTCCTCTCATGGAGTCTGGCATAGACGGCTCCAAAATGTACCACGATTTATGACATTGTAACGTCGTGAGTAGGGATCTACACCACAAAGGAACAGACACGAGTGGGTATTTACAATTTATTTACAATAAATTATGTACACTATTTACAGACCTCACTCTAAGGTGTTTGTCGGAGAAACCTGCAGTAGCCCCCCTCTCCCAACATGCGCCTAGCGGCCGCGCCTGCGATTAACCAACTCGACCGAGTCGCAAATTGGCACCTGGTGTGCCACGGCAGAGAATCTGCCCCGAAGTATCGAGCATACTTCGCAGTTCTCGAGACTCGAACACCTACACGTGCCTACAGCACTTCGGCGCCAGACTTGGCCGGACAAGTTTTGCGGTGTTTTGCCGCGAGGAAACCAGAAACGTTCCCCAACCCAGGGCTTCTGCGACAACCCTTTTATATGCTCGAGTCACATGACTTCCTGCGTCATCTTTCCCCCACGCTCTCGTCTTGAGGCGTCTGCTTTTTCCGTTGCAATTTGCACCCGGCACCTCCAAGCCCTCTCCCCTTTTGGACTTTCCCTGAAGGGTTGGCCTTTGTTCGGAAGTCTATTTTTGGTTCCCCCATTCCCATACCTTGCAACTTGTCTCTCTGGAGAAGGGAGTCAAGTCTATGACGCTTTAACGTTTTATTAGAATTTCAGGAGGCATTTAGCTTGACTCTACGACATGACTACTTCAATCCGGAAAGTCCTAACGTTGCTTCTTGATCGATCAAGGATGCTTTATAAAATATTTTGAGAAAGAGATAATATTTAAGACTTAATTGAATTAATTGAAACTTTCGTTAATGCATCTTGCAACTTAACACATAGATTATTTTTGTTTCATTGACTGTGTTGAACACACAACGAATGCGCAAATTCTGAGACTAATACCAGAGTTTCTAGAGTTGATTTTTCGGTGCATAGTACTACATCTCCTCATTTTTTGAACGTATATACTATTTATTATTTTGTAACTTGATCTACAGATCATTATTATCATAACCCTTTTCTTCTGTATATCTCTGTATTTCCCCATTAAAACGGCGCGTCTGCCCAAGTCATTGAAACAATTCTTTTCATTTTTTCAGAATTGAACTCGATCCTTTATCGAATCTTGCTGGTAGTGAACTACATGATTCTCGTAACCAATATTTAAATTAAATGTCGCAACACATGAAATAAATATGCGTACCTACACTGAAGCAGGTTCGCGTACGGGGCACACATTTCAATCGAATTTTGTATTTCCTAGAACTTTATTAAACTTATTTGAAAACGCTTTAAACACTCTTACAAATCACGATCAATATTTTTGTTGTCATTTTAAAAGATAGTGAGATACGCGCACCCGCTCATGATGGAAGTTGCGAAGAATATATTTCTACTTTTGCGATTTCACAACTCATGATAGTTCAGGAAGTGATAAATAATGTTTACAAATCGAGAATATAAAGCATAGTTCAAGTGTCGCAATCTTAAATGTATGACATCATTTAATAAGTTATTTTTATGCGAAATTAATTGTATTTGTTACATGAAGAAATATTACAGCTTCCTCTCTTTCGTAGACAATTGGATTGAGTCTTGAGAAAGAATGTTGACGGGAGTTGCGAGTTCACTGCTGAATCTGCCACGTTTAACTGCGGGTAGTTTTTAATCCCCCTTTCAGTAGACGGAAAGTAGTAATTCTGTAGTTATCAAGCAAAAGCTGACTTCATTTTTTCGAGAGTACATTTAATGATTCTAAGTACACCTGAAACCTGTACATCAGAAATTATTGTAAACTATAATTGAATTGAAGAATGTTTTACCTTATATATTTAATCTCTTGATGTATTGCAGTTATTGTTTGTAATTATCATGTTCAATTTTATTGATAGTGCAGTATACGTTAAATTGTATGAACTTTGAGAGGGTTTTGTTATATGTTCACATTATAATTAGTTGATTACCAGCTAATAGATCATCAAATCTTGTTCATCGGCTAAATATTTTTCAATATGTTTTTTTGGGTGTGTGCTTTCGAGAAGCATAACGAACAATTTTATGCTTTAATAGATAGCGACACCCAAACGTGTACAAGAAGCATCACATTCCAAAGCCAAAGGTACATTATCATCAAAATATTGCTGAAACAATTTGTAACGAAATTTTTTTATCTTCTCAAAAGTCATGCCTTCGCAACTCCGAGTTCGATCTCCATCGTCCCTTATAAGTCTTTTTAAGATATGTGTCCTCGGTCAGATTCTTAATCAATCAACTTAAGTCACCATACCCGAAAAGTGATGGAGCTTTGGAGCTCTTACTCTTTGGAGAAGACATTTTTATAATTGAATTTGTTTTAACCGTGTCAGGTCGGAACTACCGAACTCGTCAACAGAGTGCTTGATGTATGAAATCAGTTTGCCAGCATGGCAAATATTTTCTGTTAATATTTGTTCATAGAATTTCAAAGACAAAGGATATGACTATTACTACAAAGTGCATTTTATACGGTTTTTTGTTTTTTATCGTCGCTTCTTTACGTGACTGGTCTTAGCGAAAAATTATATTCTGAAACGCACATTTTCGTTCGCAATCTTTTATTGAAGGAAAATTAGTTATGAATATTGATATTGTAAGAAAATTATGAAACTATGTGGTATATAATTATTACTTAATAAATCTAAGTAATACTTATCATAAATTAAAATAATTATTAGAATAAATTATTATTTTTCATGCTTCCCAATCTTAAATGAGTTCTCTTGACTCTAAATATTGTAGGATATTAGCTCCAAAAAGCCATCCTTCTGGATTGCCCGGCCTGATACTGTTCCACCAGTTAGTACCCTGGCCTGAACCCCTATGACCGCATGTAGAATTCGTCTCTTGTCTGTCCGAGACAAGCCGCGTCGATTTGCTCGTAGCTGATGTTTCGGCTAACATATTGTGGCCTTCCTCAGAGCGTACTTGCAGACCTACTCCGGCCGCGGAAGCCTACGTAATTGCATGTGGAATTTGTTTACAAAGCACACTTGCTGCACTTTCGTGGAGGAACTTTTGTTTTCATTTAGCACAATCTAATCTTGTTAATCGGTTCTCACTACGATTAGGTTCAATAAATGTATGTACGATGGCTCAATAAAGTATTGTGACTGCGATATTGAGATTACTGTTGCATGCAAAGACAAATATTTGGTATTTACAGTCTGAAAACTAGAACAAGGATGGCTCAATAAATACACGGAAATGTGAATTAATTGTACGATCAAACATAATTTTTTAGATGGTGCACAAATAAATTTGATTTCATATTAAAATTTTTAGGATTATCCTGTGACGTAATGGATACTTCATCAAGATTTAAGATTACTTAATTTCATAAAGTACACCGCTTAGTTAGTGAAATACACCGCGGTGTTAGTAAACTAACAACGATATTATTAATACACTACACTATTTGTTAGAAACTTATTGTACTCGTTTAATATACCTATCGGAGGGTGACTTTCGCAAACCCTTGTTTCTCTATGTAGGCGCATTAAACATTACATGATTTCATTAATTGTAGTAATGGGAAGTTGGCATCATCATCGTTTTCTCAGCAGGCAATTCAGTTTCGAACTTTTTCGAGGGTCTTAGTTAATACAGAAAGTAGTCTTTGAACTATTTTTAATCCAAAAGGAGAAATTTATACGTAAATTTATAAATTAATTATATATTAGGGAAAATAATATTGACATTCAAACCCATTTTTGGAAAACAACGTTACGTAAGAGTTGAGCACTGTAAAACGCGTGCCGCGATATCGGCGTTGCAAATGACAAAGAACGTCGGCGTTTTGCTTATTCCGAAGGTTACGAAAGTCGTACTGAACATCTTACATGGATGAAATTGCTCTGAGCAGTGATTGCATTATTTTTTCTCTTAGCTATCGCTCCAGACGGAACATCTATATCTTGAGATTGGCCTGCCGCTAGGTGAAGAACATATCTCAAATAAAATTAGCTTTCTGCGTTATACTGTGTTTGTTCAAAGAAATCTTTCTAAGATATACATACTCACTAAACATGCTTGTTCTCTCAACTTTTTATTTGTACGCTTCCAAACATGGAAATATCAAATTTGTTACTAGTCCCAAAAGTTATTGTATTCAACACCAAAGTACGCCAATTTTTCTTAAAAATTCTGGGTGAATCGTTTGAAGTATCTCACACAGCTCTTTCATTTGACATGTAACTGCAAGGATTAACGAAAAAAGGTCGTTCGTCAATAAATATATTGCGATTCAAGGGTTGGCGTTATGGACCTGAAGATTTTACTATCCTCAAGGGTTTCTTGTATCCTCAAGGGTCCAATAAATAGTTCAGAGAGTTCCTCGGATGGACCAATATTGAAAGGAAAATTAAATTACTTACGGCTGAACATGACATTATATACAACGGGAAACTATCTCGAATAAAAACCGAAATTCGGGTAAGCAAATGTATCCAGATAGTATGTGGAAGATAACCACCTAACGAGGGGGAAAGCTGTAATATAGGGGAAAATGTAAAAATTTTCAACGTCTACCTGTTCCATACCCTTCTTCCTACGTTCGTTCACCCTCAACGATAGGGACTTCAAACTCGTCCTTTACCGTCCGCCAGTCCATTGAAGGTGAATAATGTTAAATCCCAACGTTAAGAAATAAATTACAATATTGTTATTGAATTGTGAATATATTTCTTGTAGATCATTATTGATGAAGCATTTACGATGCAAGAAAATATAATTTTGCTGACGTTTTGAATTTCGTAATTTCAACTTGACATTCTCAGATATTGAATTCCTTGTAAAAAGTCCAACTATGCAGTTTAAAATATGGATTTGCATTGTATCACTTGAGATACTCAATGTGCAGTTCGGTTCATTTGTCAGCAAAGCCAATCATAACAACACATTCGCAATTAATAATTTAACTTTTTTACCTCATAACCCCACTATCTCATATACGAGATATAAAAACTATGCAAGAAAGTTTCCTCAGAGTTAACGTTAAGTCTCGGAGACCCATTGAAACTTTTCTTCTGAATTCTGCATAAAAACGAATTTGTATTCTTACTTTGCAAAATGAATTTATTGTAGATTAGAAATAAGTGATCTACAGACACATATCATTTGCGGCTTTTTATTGCGGCACCGATGTTAAACGTATAGTAATAATATTGTATGACGCGTGCGAACATTTAAATAACCTACTTCTTTTTTCAGTTTGGTTGTATTGCCTATCTCTATGAAGTGTGAGTTATAATTTGTTATAGGTGTTATAACTGTTCCCATCTGCCTCACAACCAGTACCGTGTTCACTGAAAAAAATTCATCTTTATAATCATTTGGCACTTCCTCTACCATCATCTTATTCGCTCAGGTGTAGCCTCATATTCTTCACCCATTTCAATCACGTATGTAAAACACAAAGTAATCTCTAAAGCTATTACTACCAAACACGGATTGGAAATAAAGTGCTAACAAATGTTGTCGTTGTAGAAAGAAGTACGAATGGTAACGATGGGTCAGTCAGATCCAATAGTTTAAGTGACGGATACTCTTTCAACAATGATAAAATATAGTAGTGATTACAAATATAAAGAAAAACGTTATTTTAAAAGGTATGTTACTGGAATATTCGTAAAGATTTTCGTGTTAGTTTTGTCGTAGTATTCAATTTATTGTGTAAATTTGTGGAAAATTTATTTTGTGTGGTTTTGTACAGAAGGATATAACTCAAATGATAACTGCTGCACTAGCGATATGTGCCGGAAACACCTTGGATTACAATAGTAATTTACGCGACCACTCGCGGTTCAGTTTTTGACCTAAGCTGACATTATGAATATCGCTGCAATCCATGCTCTGAATTTTAAGCTGGTACAACAGTAGAGAAAGGTTGACCTGAACGATCCGGCTTTGTCCTTCATGACATCGGAAATGACAAGGAAGATTGACAGCAATAAGGTTTACACGACTTCTCTGGAAGTCGAAGAAAGGACCATGGGTTCAGGGGAGTCGCGAATGGCTAACCGGGAACGTTATCTGTGTGGACGTCAACGAAACAAGAGCACTCGACAGTACTGCGTAAATTGTGCCTAGTAGGTGTACGACATCAATAAAGTCTGTGATGTTCTTCTGATGTTGGCATTGAAACACATTCAGAGAGGCGGTTTCAGATGTATAAACATTTTTTTCAAACTACTTTATTCAATAATCGTAATGTAAACTATAGCAAGGGCACAACACAAATACAGCATACGAATTTTCAAAAGCAAATATCTACTCCCTTGAATTTGAGTATAGTTGTTTAAAGGCATAATACATTCCTTCTTCTGTAAAATTTCATAGAATTCTATTGTTCAGTGGTTTAGATAGTCGACCATATTTGAATTAAAAGACGATTTGTTTGTAAAATAGTGTTAATACGATTTTAAAAAAATAAAAAAAAATAAAAAAAGATTACAATTGTAATCCACGCGACCACTCATATTCCAATTTTGAGCACTATTGCTGAAGGGTTAAATAATCTTGGATCAGATATTGCTATACTTTCAGAACGCCAATGTAAATAATCGGTCCAATCTTAAGTAGTTGCGTCTCTCCTCCGCAAAGAAGACGAGAAATAAAAGTTCAAGGAATCTCTAAAAATGGCTGAAAGGAATACTCCTGTGTGAGAATTAGCAAATTATCTGTACTTTTCGATTCTTGTGATAGCAATGGTTAAACCAAATTTCGACCAACTCATGACTGCATCAATAAACACGTTGTACAACAGTGCGATAGCCATGTGATGTTTCTGGAGTTCTATATAAAAGAATATACGTTAAAACCTAAAACTATTTTGCTAAATACTTCAATGCCTATTCTCATCAAGTAACATTTCAAAACAAGTATTTTGTTTTCGGTACAAAAAAGTAAACTAAGTATAGGCGGAGCTGATTTCCAAATGTAGGCAGACATGTAGGAAAGACAGGAGTTGCAACATTATTATTTGAACAAACCGTTTCCAGTAAAGAAAAGGTGGTGCTCTTACAGCTCCTCTAGCATTCATGTGGCAATTCTTTTGCCAATGAAGAATATGAAAATCGGTGATCAGGCTGAATAAAACCATGCAAAGAAAGCGCAATGAAAATCTCTTTACAATTTTCCTTTCAACAAAACGTTATGTAATCACGTAGGAATTTGCGCTAAATCTCCAGAAGTTCGTTTACATTGACCTTTGCGTTGTTAATTATGTTTGGTTTATTTTTTAGTAGTATGCGGACGATCAGCTAAGGAGTAAGTAAAGCGAAATATGCTACGTACGAACGCACATTTTTCTACCCACTTATAACTGTAATGTAAGAATCTGAGGGGAAAAAATTAAACGCACATACTTACAATTCCGTTTTGCAGAAAAGTAATACAGCGACAGCAATAGAATACGATATTATTTAATTAAATATGTAATTATTTCATTTTTGTTTAAAGATAGCTGTTGACGAAGCAATTATCTTTGGAAATTCGCTAAAATACCTCCCAAATAACTTGACCACGGGGGGTATAAGGGATTTTTCATTGGATTTTTACTGAATTGAGGTTGATTTATTAAAGTTCTCTCCTGAATTAGTGCTCAGAATAGAGGTGTTTTACGGCTGTCACACGCAACCAATCGTTATAAATGAGGCCTCTGAAGAAAGAGAATTTCATGGATACTTTAACAATAGCTCGTTAACTATAAAAATATGAAGGAGTTGGTGGGAGAAAAGAAGAAACTCTCGTAAAACTAAAAAATGAAGCGTTTTAGGGCTTCAAGTATAATAATTAAATATAAAAATACAATAATTAGGCTTATTCCCCCCCCCTCTTACACACACGCACGAACACCACACACACACACACACACACACACACACACACACACACACACACAAGAAAGGAAGGAAGGTGTAAGTAAACCAGTAAACGTCCCGGTGCAGATTTGGTAGCAGTGTAACGTTAAGTTCCCGCTGCTTTGTAACTTGTGTTTTTCATAACTAGGAACCACAATCATCTATTGCTGAATCTGATTTCGGTTCAAATAGACGACGACGCCCTTTCTCTCTCTCATCTTCAAGCAGCCATTTTCTGAATCGAATATAACAAAAATTGTTTTGAAACTTGCCCCCTTTCTCCACCTTAGCAATGCAAATTTTTAAAAATATGTTGGGATTAACTTTTGTATTCCCAGAAGCATTTAAATAAATACGATATTTCTCTAATTTTTATAGTCTATAGTTCAGACAAACGGGAGCTAACACCGGTCTCTGACACCTACCATCGGTATAACTTCAAGAACAAGTAACGTGGAATATTTTATCATTGTCATAGATTAGTTAATCTTCAGGTATGCAGATACTTGAAACAATCAAAGTCAGTTGCCAGCAATTCGTGTTTAACAACGAGGTTTATTTTAGCCGGTCTCATAGGCTGCATGCTAGTCGCGGATGTTGGAAGTACTAAATGTACGTATTTGGTATTTAGTGTCGATTTTTCGACTTAGCCGGCTAGTTAGACGTATAACCCCTTGCGTGGGAAGTACTGAATGTTTGTTTCATTTTACTTTATGTTATCATGAATTATTGTATTTTACGGAATCATCTCATATCGTATTTATTAATTTTTGAAATGTATTGTCATTTGAGTTGAGAGCCATTCTATGAGGACGTTTTCATAGTTAATCGAGTAAGGTGAGATTCTGAATATAAAATCGGTGAACTGATTTTAAAATGTTTAATGACTGTTCCACCGTTTTCTTCAGAAAGTATGTGCTGACAGTAAACATTACTGAAGCTGGCAGCCAATGCGTATAGTGATAATGGAAATCTCCCTTTATTACTGGAAATATTACATCGAATTGCGAACAATATAAAACAAATATGGAAAGTTCCGTCGATTTTCCTTATGGGAAGATTTAAGCTTCGTCAAGACAAAAAAGTCTGACACGTGTCGTTTAATGGTGTTAATCTATTTAGGAAGCATTGTTATACTGGGAGCGAAACTAAAGACTAGATTGTTTAACCGTATGACTAGATTGTTCAGAAAAGTTAAAATTAAGTTATTCATTAATTAGTTGATACAGGAGTCATGGGACGCGAGTTATAATACTACAAACGATAAATAAAATTCATTTTGTTTCAACGCTTTCATTTCATTTTAACTTCCCTTTCTTCGAAAAAGAAAATTAAATAGTTCATGGAAAAGCAATTCTTGGCTAACACAAGGGATTAAAACATCTTGTAAAAACAAGAAAATTCTTTCTTTCATTTCCAAACGTCATGACGTAACTCAGGTTTTCCTCATTTACATTAAAAAATACAAATCATTGTTAAGAAATGTCATATAGCACGCTGAAATCATGAAACACGATCAGAATTTTTTGAACTCAAATAACAGAACAAAAGCAATGTGAAATTTAGGACCAAATCAACTAGAAACCTTGTAGAGAATGTTGTTTTCAAATATAACGATATAAATGTGAACGATCCGGCACCAGTGGCTCTTTAACCAATAGTTTTCGAGAGTTGCTGCCGATCTCACTAGGAGGCCTTTAGCCACAAAATTCAATAACAGACATTTCCCCCAAACTATTAGACACGATGTTCGTTTCCGAAACTTCCGTACAACACCGTATCAACAACTCATTACAAAAAATTCACAGACAATACATGCACTTTATTTTAGAACACTTTGCTTGATGACATTAAATGATTAAATTCGATAGAAAAGTTTAAATCCCAAGTGATATCCATTCTGCTGCATAACTATTTCTATACAATTCGAGACTATACTGACAATAGAATGAAAAGTAACATTAATTTTAACAGTGATGTTTAATACATTATTTACCATTTGGACTGTATAATTGTAAACAACTTGTAACAAGCATTATACTCATCCTCCGGGTCAATGACCCTCATCTTGATTAGGTTTTTCGTCCAGTTTCCTGATCCATGGAGCAAATGCTCTGATGGCCCCTTGTTTTTCTTCTGGACATAAACGTAACTTCATTATCTTTGCACGTTTTCTAATATTCAGTGGGAAATGTAGTTATTCAAATTATCGTTTCCACGTTGTTGCTGCAGGAAGTATTATTCCTTGACGAAGGACATCGTGGATAAGAGCCCAAAATTTATTACTTATTTATCCTTGAAATCGATTTTATTACATGGGAGCGTTTTTTTCTCTCTCTATTCGACATTCAAGTAGTATATGATTTAGAGTAGGTACAAGAGAATTTTGAAAATGTGCACAGAATTCACTGTTCCCCATAAACGACTGCAGTCGTTTTTGTGGCTCCCAGGCGGCAGAAAACTGATGATGATGGCTAAGCCATCGGAAGCTGCAGTCGTTTGCTTGATGATGATGATGATGATTATGGCTAAGCCATCGCTAAACTGATGATGATGGCTAAGCCATCGAAAGCTGCTATTTGTGAAAGAAAATAAATATTATTGTTGACAATGACAACGCCTTCAATCATTTCAGTTGTGCAGTTAGTTGTGTCTTAGCATAGGCCTAATTTCAACTGAAGTTCACAGGCGTAATATTGCATTTGTTTATAAGACAACGATTCGCAGGTAAAGTGGCCTCAACATTAAGCTCCCTTCGTGCCATCACGTTCTCAATTCCACCGAATTAGTTTAGTGTTACATTAAGGATCGTGTTGCTAAACAAAGAATCGGTACCACCCTGCGAGTTATAGAAAATGTATGCTGAATATTATTTTCTGAATCGTCATATCACCCATATCGATGGAAGAAGTGTCGTGAACACGTGAAGAAATTAGAAGCGAAATATGTAAAAACAGATATGATCATGAACGAAGAAGTGGAGAAAAGTATTGTTTCTTTACGGGACAGTACCTCTGAGAATGGCAGTGACGAAAGGGACAGCGAAGGTTGAAGTGACATTGGTGACCAATAGCTCCTCCTTGCTGGGGAGGGCGATGAATTGCGTGCGCGCTGTAGGCTAAGAAATTTGCCACTCTAGATTTTTTATTTTATTTTATTTATTAATTTTTGAAGATATTACATAGATCAGTAAAAATAACAATACATATGTATTTACAGACTTATATGCTAACCTTAAATATAATCTTACATACCAACAAGGGGGAGGAAATCCCTTTTTGGGTCCTCAGTCCAGATCTAAATCTGCGAATGTTTTTAGGAATATGTGATATGGATATTTGTTTTTGATTCGTGTTTGGTAATTGGAGTTTTTGGCTAGTTTGAATGGTGATAGGGTTGGGATTTGAGGTAGGTTATGATAAAAATTGGTGGCCAGATATGTGATGTGCCACTAGAAGCGGTGGGGGAAGCCCGCGAAAATAAGCTCCTCCGCAAAAGGAGATTTGAATCTTGCACTACTATCGTACAATTACTATTACTTGCACGTATATTTTCATTCACTTTCAGAAATATCAGAATTCCTGTCTTAAAAGTGTGGTTACATAGTAAATTGGAATGGTTGAGTAGTAAACGGTAAACTCGAGACCGTTCTCAATTATATGAACAAACGCGCTCTTGCTGGAGAAATTTGTAAAGCATATTCTCAGGTTGATGAGGAGGTCGAGATCGAAAACAGTTCTGGAAACTAGCTAGTTCACGAGCAACATCACGACACAATTTGTAGTAGCAGGAAAATTGACTAGGACGTTCCTCCATAATTAATCTGCGGATAATCTTTTTATAATGTATTAGCAGAATTAGGCAGACATCCTGTCGTCTATCTCTCTTTTCTTCTAGCTATTTTCCTTCTTGTTTTTCCTTTCCTTTGCCCCCGCCCTCTTTATCCTCCATCTTCTCACTCTTAACCCTTCCCTCTTTGTTTCCTCTCTCTTCTTCTTTCCCCCCACTCCTTTCTACCCATTTCGCGCCGCTCGCTCGTCCAATCCTCCTCGTGCACTTTCTCACCGGCGTCACATGGTAACGCCCAGCACCAATGACGCTTAGGTAGATTGAAATTGCATTTAATTGTCGCGCCATCTTGTGTTGCACTGCTATCTGTCGAAAATTTGAACAATATTCTAAAGTCCAGGAGATAATATATTTTGTTTCACGAATCCACCTTTCCTTACAGTGTTAAATCAAGAATAGAATTTTAAAGCGAGAGAAATATGAAGTTTCCGCGCTGATTCTGCACTAGGTCGTCCGCACGCGCCATTAATTCTATGAAACCAACGGCAAATTTATGGTAAGTTGTGGGTGTGTTGGAAGTAGGGCAAAATAGGTTTTCACTTCAATCTATAACTTTATATAGTTTTATAAACGTACATGTTCTGGTGTATTTTAAAAATATGTCTAGTTCCTCAACATTTACAAGAGTTCAATATTTTAAATATAAACGAATCACTTCCCCCTCTTGAAAAGCAGGCAGTGTATGTATTTCTTATCGTAATTGTATGATTATATTTAAATATGCTTACCTCATCTATCTTGTGTGTACCTCTTTAGACCTATCGTTTTTTTTAAATTATCGTGTAATTTATATGCCCTGTAGTATTTTGATTTGGAGTTTTTTTTCTGGATATCTTGGATATAATCGTTTATTCATTGTAAAAGTTTACATAAAGGACTATCGCCAAAGAAACCGAATTATTGATAAAAGTGAACGAATGTATATTGTAATAAGAAAATAAGGAAACTCGGATATTATATACCCATCGCCGACTTTTTCTAGTGGTTGGGCATATTAACGATTGGAATAAAAAGTCGAGAACAATGCCCTTTCCGCGTTGGCCCAACGCAAGGTCGCCCGCCGTCCTCCGCCACGCACGTGGGCGGCACAGATTAAACGGCGGGATCGCGGCCGCTCTCCGGGCCAGTTGGCGGCGGCGGCGTCGCTTCGCGCCCCCGCGTTGCGTGGGCGAGCCCTCGCCGCACGGCGCGCCGCCCCGCACCGGGGCCGCCTCGAGAGGCTTAGTACCGTCCGGCCCGTGCGGCGCGCCACATGCTGCTGCTAGGGCCGCCGCCGCCGCCTGCTCCCCTCCGCCTCCGGCCGCGCGCGTGCGCGAGTCGCCGCCGCCTCCGCCCCCCGCCCGCCCCCCCCCCCACCGTGCCCCGCGTCCGCCGCCCTTGACGCGTGTGCTCCGCTTTCCGCCCCGCGGTGCAGGACCCTCGTGCGGCCCACACTTCCCCTCCCACTCCCCCTCCCCCGCGTGACCTCATCAAGCGCCGGCTGCGCCGCGCGGTCTATTTTCGCGACGCGCCAGTCGTCCGCGAACGCGCCGGCTTTCGCGACCGGGCGAGCGTGCGTCCGTTCGCGGAGCCCGCTTCGAGGACCTTGTGGGACACCGTAATTTTATTACTGGTCTCGCCCGTTACGTCTCGACGAGCCCGTGTGTCATCTCGTGTTTCACATGTGATCTGCGTGATTACGATTCGGGAGTGCATTGTGGTGGTGTCTTCCATTCAACATTTCAGTGCTGGGGGCAATTGATTCGGAGGGAGACGAGCGAGCGGTAGATTAAAAGCTCCGCTGCAGCATTTAGCGGTGGAGGTGCATTTCCGCTGACCTGTGTGAGCGCCACAATCACTCCCCGCCCCGTCGACCACGCCCACCGCCGGCATTGTGCGTCGACGAGACTCCGGAAGTGACAACCTGTGTATCCTGTTTCCGAAACACTGGTTGCTAGCGACCTCGTGTACTGCGAGGATCCCGAGCTGCATCAGATCCGAACGAGAAAAAAAACCGAACGTCGACTTTGTACCAACTCACCTTGTGCGGCCGTAGCTCCATCTCAAGCGACGTTTGTTGTGTTAGAAGCGTCTGTGCCGTGTCGTGTATTTGCTGCGTGTGGGAGAGCTCTCGGAGGTAGATCGAGTGTGAAAGTGATCGGAATATATCCCTAGCTGTCGAGTTGTAACAAAATGAGTCGACGCCGCTGCGAAGGTAGTGAGGAATCCGCCTTCGGGGGGAGAGTTCCTTCCGTGTCCGCGCAGAGACCTTCGGATTCTGGTGTTCCTCGCATGCGATTTATTCTCGCTTTGGATGTCGTTCCCGCTATTCCTGGGTCAATGGTGCGACTACTTGCTCTTCTCCTCCTGCTCTCACCGCTGGGGCCACAGTGTTGCTGTGCACAAGGTAAGACTCATACAAGTTAAAATTTGGTTGGGGATGGTTTCCGCGACATCTTGAGGCAAACATTACCTAGCTGAAGTGGCTTGCCAATCAGCTGACCATGACCGATTTCAGAACTAAAGCTCGTATCGCTTCAATTGAAATTCGATTACAGTTACTTGCATTTACTCCTTTGTGAGAATAAAAAACTACGCGTAAAGAACTAATTCTTGAACTATTGCCCGTGTAGGGTGCGTCGTTTGGACCACTTCCCAACATTTTTATAGGTGATTACAAACTGACGTCGGGCAACCGATACAAGACCGCACCTCGGTCATGCCTTATTCCCGCACTTTTTCGTTTCGGTAGATGCGAGAAAAATCGACGTTTGATTATTTTGACGACGGGACTATTACATGAATACTTTAGCTCGTCATTTCGATATAATATATTTCTATTACTCGAGAGGGAACATTACTGATATTGAAATTGTGACAACTATGCACGTAGTACTTTTTTGTAGTACAACTATGTACATTTATTCTATTCAACGAATATTAATAAACGATTGGAGGTAGATATTCCGGGTTCAAGAAAACGTGCGCGTATAGACAGTCGGGTAGATACTATTCTACTTGGGTAAGATGGTACGCGACAGGACACGTGTGTGTGTGTGTGTGTGTGTGTGTGTGTGTGTGTGTGTGTGTGTGTGTGTGTGTGTGTGTGTGTCGTGTACGATAAATCGTTCATACAAGAATCATAAGTGAATTCCCGCCAGCGAAGCACAACAGCAAAACTATCGATACATGTGTTGAAGGGTGGGGGAAATGATCTATACCATAGCAAACCGATGACCTCATGGATACGGCGAAGGGGGAGAGACGTAACATTCTGACTTCTCCACATTCATGGTTTCATAATTCCATTCGTCACTTGGAGTGTTAAGTGTCACATAATTTCAATATACGGTAAACGCCAGCAAGAAAATTTTAGAATGATAAATTAGATAATGCATTGTCATTATTTCTAAACCGTTCATGCGCATTCAGTGTAATATGTGTTGTATAAATTCAAAACGCCGGCGATTTTCTATCTTTCTGTCCGCAGAAATTACATTATCGCCGAATATAGAAGCCTCAGGGCAAAGAAATAACGGATGAAATTAAAGCATATTGTGCAACCTCTTCGTTCATTGTTCACTAGACGTTCAAAGGTGTTAGCGGGTGAGGTGGTGAGGGCTGACGCGGAACGGGAATGTAAATACTTGTAAGATTGTCTCTATTTTGCTCTATATGTGCTTACTTTATTCATTCCTTTTCAGTCTAAATGATGATTGTAATAAATAAATATCCAGATCTTATATAGCTAGTGGACGATGTTTGTTGCTCTCCATGATACGTGAAATACCACTACATCGTTTGCATCTCATTAGTCCCAGAGAGCTGGCTACTATCATAAACATCCTGCAATGTAGATTATCTGCTGATGGTTATTCCTGTAATGCAGTTTGTCAACAGGAGCAGTGCCGGCCTTCGCGGCTTCGTTCTGAGACTTTGCACCGACAATGGTTATCGCGTAGTTTGCTTTGATAGTTACGATAAATACAGGGCGGAAACAGGATGACAAATATCGATTTTGGTGCAGTCTACTCTCTGCTTTTATCGAGGAAAGTGTTGGAGTTTGTTTTATTTTGGCGGAATTTTTTAATGCAATTCCTACAACTGTGCTAGATGTATACTACAAGTTCCTGATTTTCTGGTTAGAGTAATTCAATGTAAATATCGAAGTTATAAACGTTTGAAAAGGTAAAATTAAATATGAAACGTGGTTCAAGAAAGGAATTTAATGTAAGTGGAACGTGGGAATTGATTCTGTTTCACTACGATCCATTAGCTGATTTAAAGTAGAGGGTTCTGAGCTGAAAACGATGCGGTGATAGAGGGGAGAAGAGAAAAGAGGATTAAAATGTTAGCACAATGACGGAAGAAAATGTGAAATCATACACACGTAGTTAGAAAAATAAAAGTGAAATGAAGCGTACAGGAGATTGGAATCGGAAGGACCACAACAGAAATGTGATATTACCGAAAACTGTTGAACATAGCTTACAAATGAATCGGGATGACAGTACTTGTCTGTATTTGGCGCGACAGCCCGCGCACGGGCCATGGCCAGGAGAAACCCGGTCTCCCGGCCATAGGTTAATGGGTTAAGGTGTATGTCCATAGGTTAAGGGGTATGTCCAAAGACATTCCCACGCGCATGGGAGTACGCATTCCTTGAAATCCCTTATGTATTTATTAGCAAACCTCAATAGAAGTTGATAGTAAGGAAATGTTTGTTGAATTGTCTTGTTCTCTACATCATCTATTGCCAACGAGGAAGAAACACATTTTAGAAAGAAATTATCCTGCAATCTCGTGAATGATCCGTACATGTTTATTTTCACACTGATATTTTCCTACGCTTTTCAATTTTTATGTTAGTTAGTCTTGCATTTTTCTCCTCATAGCTCACTAAATCACATGTTTCTCGACCGAAACATCTGTATAGTACCTCGCTAACCACACATCAAGTATCAATGAATTTGGCGATTCCGGGGAAGCGTTTTTAAAGTGCATTTCATAAGAAGCTGACTGAGTGTCTAGAACAAATTGTCGGTTTTACGTACTCATGGTCCATTTTATGAAAACAAACATTAAATGAAATACAATTGATATAAATGTTTTTTTGTGATAACTGTCACAGTATAGACCCGCACTGTTTCTGCAACTCTCAGAAATGGATTTCTGTATTTAATGTTGATTATTTTCTTCGTCTCGAATGTCTTTCTAATTTAATTCAAAAGTTTACGAATCATAGTCGTAAACCTACCTTACCTATTCTCGTTGATTTAAAATTCTCTGGGTTACGTGATTACATGGCATGAATTTGTTTCGTGAAAGTTACTGTGGTCCCCCACTCACTTCCAATATATAGTTTTATGCAAAAGAAACAAATTTCTGAGAAATGATTTCTCATTTTCTTTATTGTGTGAATATTATACATAACTTTTAACAAAGTTACAAGACGAAATATGTGTTTTGAACCGAAGTTTGCTTTAAATTACGATGATTCCACCCTTATCAACAAGTGCAATAAACCTTCTTGACATTTAAAATGCATTTTCTTGATACTTTTTTCAAGTAAGGGCTTTTCCAAGCCTTTTTTTACTCTTTCTGCAGGAAAATTCTTATTGTCCTTTCATCATTTGTTTCAGAGGTGAAGTGAAGATCCAAGTCTCTCACCTTTCGATTTTTAGGTCGTGTATTTTACAGTTGTAAGAACAAATAATTCAAGAACGGGCAAGTTATTACAACAAGAATTGAAAACAAATTGGGAAGTTTCTTTTTCAAAGACGAATTTTCCTGCGCCGAATATTGACCAAGCGTGTACTGCTTTTGCGTATGATAACTTCAATATATCGATTTCATTTTCGCACATTGGCTTTCAATGGAAGATGGAGTATTCCGTGGAGCCTAGAGTGGAAGAGATACCAGACTGTGAGCGATGGGCCGGTGTGAATTGGTTCGCCCCGATTGCGACTTATACGGCAAAGGAATGGAAAACGATGCGGAACGCAAAAGCTGTTGGGGTAGCATCGAGCTCTTTAACCCTTTGCACTCGTAGTCAACGAGCATAATGCATGTCCCACAGTTCGTAGGGCATCTCGAAGATGCCACATCAATATCCTTAATTGTCTTAGGGTATCTCAGATAACACATTTTCCTGGTATGTAAAATAAAGTTTTCATTTTTGAACCGATCCTGGCTATTATTTTTAAATAATGTTGACACGATAATCTTAAAGGATAATCATAGATTTAACATTTTGCTGATCTGTAATAGCTTGTGCGGTTCGTGGTACGCGTGATCTTCCAGCAACCGAGTGCTTTTCGTTGTTTGTTTTTATGAGTGATTTAGATGATTTACAAATTCAGCACCTATTAGAAGACACTGCTGTGAAGAGTATTCGCAATTTAGCCAATAAAACCTATTTAAAAATTAGTGAATTGTACGGTTCTTAATTCCAAACTAATGAAATTCCTAAATAATGAGCCTTATTTATAGACACTATTTGTTACATTAATTTCAGTACAATAGCTCTGAAATATGAATTTGATTCGATATGAAGGATCCATTAAAAAAAAATTAAATACTGGTTGGCAATTGTCTCCAGTGACTAAATCAGTAACGAGCTGAAATAGGGGACCGCAAAGTATTCTTATTGGGCTGCCATTTTCCGTTATCATCTTAGAGATGCCTTACGAGTTGTGTGACCTCACATAGATACATCTGACCGCAGAGTGCATTCATTGGTAGCATGTAACAGATACCCTATGAGTGCAAAGGGTACAAGAACCGGCTTTATCCCTCCCTCCCCCCAGGAGTGAGTGAATGTAACAGAAAAAGGAAAAGAAGACATGAACATTCTTAAAAACTTGAAAAATCCTTTTAAAGTAAATTTGTTTAAAACGTCAATCGCCCAAAGAGGTATTGTTTATTTAGTTTTAGTACTTAGATTAATTAGTGCTTTTAAGATAAATCCCTCCGCGCAGCTCCAAAAGCAGCAAATTTGGAGCCTGTATACCAATGAATTTGAATAAACTCCCGCCTCACCAGGGTTACTGGTGAGGGGGAAATGACCCCCCCCCCCCCAGGAATACGTCTCACGGCAAGTACTGCCGCCAATACAGGTCTTAAGAAGGGAGTCCCAAAATTGATACTAAATTGACACCAGCTAGATGGAATTCAGTCACTGACAGACAATTTTCAGTATGCCCCGATAGATAACTTACCGCGGTTTCTGCGGTGAATGTTAGTCGAATAGCGGAGACGGGTTCTTATAGGGATCATGAATCGCCTTCTGTTTTTCCTTCTTTAGATGTGTTCCTTCCTCTCCTTTCGCACATACAATTACATACACTACACTACCACATTATCTGCCGGTAACTTAAATCTTGTGCGGGTTGTAGCGGTGCCCCGCTTGTGTATGGATCCCGCAAGATGTGTAGGTCGGAACTGGGTGCCCAGTTCTAGCGAGAGAAGATCGACATTTTCCGTGTAATGACACACCGTACATAGGTTACCAATGATCCTAGAATTTTACCTACACGGAAACTGAGTCAAAGTACAGAAAACTATGAACCGCATTTCGCTGAAATGAATAACAGTCTTACTGTTTTCATGGATGTTTCGAAATGTGGATACCGGATAATGGAGCTCTAGCTACATTTTCACTAGTTATGTATGAGAAATGTTTATTAAAGGTGATTAGGTAATTACCACAATTATGATAGTGACGACAGTAGTCCCGTTGGATCTAATCTTAATATACTATTTTTAGGCACCATTCTTTCCTGCCGATCTATTCCAGACCTACATGATTAAATAAAGGATTGAATGTTTGTTACAAAAAAAATGATGATGCTGTATAATCTCTAGTCTCCGAGAACTGGGTGATTTTGTGTGGGACATGAATTCCAGTAATATGTCCGTTTTAGTGGTTTAAAATGCATAAATTTGTTGTTCCGCGAAACTAAGTTGGTGGTCGAAATAAATTTTCATTTCCACTGATTTCTTGACTATCTTTCATTTCATAATGTATTTTGCCTCATTTGGAAAGAACGTGTTTCTCCTGACATTTTTAGCACTGAAAGTATTAAAAAAATAAATTTGTAAAATTTTTACAAATGAAATTGTATAGTTTTGTAAAATTGTCTAAAATTGGGTAAAATTTTGTACATATAAGATTTTAAAATACAAAGGAAAATGAAATTATGTGTATTGCTGGGATTTCCATTAAAAGTGCAAAATAATCAAATTATATCGTCAAAACTTCGAGTGGAAAAACTTCTGTTTTTAAATGTGCATGGGAATATGGTATTGTTATGTATAATAAAAAAAAATATGGTCGCGTTTGTAGTAACTTAGAAGTTGACCAACATTCGATTATCTTTACGATAATATCCGTAGATTAACAAAATGCTGGTGCGTGTTTGACAAAACCGTACAGTAACTCTATTACGCTGAAAATGGGAGACTGAGATCCAGTAATATAGAGACAGGGCGACCAACATTGAGGAGCATACTTTAAGATAAATGTTGATTTGCTCCTGTTGTTTTTTTTTTTTTGTTCTACTTTTATCTACGATATGTGAAGTAGACTTGTAGTCCCCCTAATCTGTGATATCTTGCGCAAACCATAGCGCGATTTGATAAGTGAATTTAGATGGAGATAATAAGCCCTGTGGAACTCCATTAATTATTTGAAGCGTCCGAAAAAATGAGTATTAAAATAAAATTTCTATTTGATAAAAAGCTGGATTTGATAAAACGCATTAATACGAACGCGTCGCATCGCCTTGTTCAGTTCTAAACTCCCACCCATTGGCTCGCGCGAGGCTGTGCTTCGCGCGTTTGCCGTTGATGGATTGGGGCGCTGACATCGCGCTAGACGGTTACGCACCTCCCCCACACACGCGCACGCAACGCCGCTCTCACTTCTTCCACTGACGTCATTCGCAACCCAGCATACCCACGTGCACGGAACTGCACTGTGCGTGTTTCTGAGGATTCTACGATTTCTTTACTTTTAATTTCGTTTAAAATATATTCATGTTCTATAAGTAAGGGGGGTTTGATTATTTTAAACATCGACTAAAATAATCATTAAAATGTTTTAAAAATGCTTTGAAAATCCCCTAGAACCGAAGAAAAATGACGCAAAAAAATCTTATCAAAACCAGTTTGGATGAACAACTTAAGATGTTGGATACGTTACTGATGTAATCGAGGCTTCTTCCATTCGTTCGAGTGAACTCAGCTTGCCAATTTTTTGGTTTGGACTGTTTTTTTTTTAACAGGAAATCTGTCTTTTAGTTATTTCGTCATCGGACAAAACGGCAATGGTGCTGATATACGTCACAAGAATTACATTCAACGGCTGTCAAATTAATTTCTTAGCGAACAAATCCAATAGGCTACCGAGTAATTCTGTGAAGAACATTTGTTTCATCTCGTAAACATTATTTGAAGTAAGTTCCATTAATATTATACTAACATCGGTTAAATCAGCAACAAGTGCATTAAAAATGGCGGGAAAAGGAAAAGAAATTACTTGGTCGAAATCGACAAAAAAATGCAAAAAAGAAATTACCTATAAAAATGGGTCTTTTCGTTTTGTCATAACATTAAATGAATTACTGTATTAAATGAATGTACCAACTGTCGCATCTTATTGAGTTTGATTTACAATTTTCAAGCAGGACGTTTGGACTACGAACTAAAATTGAATATTTTTTTTGGTTGGGGATGACATTTATTTCTTTTTAAAACATGATGTCGTGATCTCGAATTTAATATCAGACCTTTCAATCGCGAATGTTTTAATTACTATTGATGTATTTTTTGCTGAATTTTTTATTAAGGGGAGAGAGTGGCGTGTGATTTATTTCTTTTTCAAACACGAAGATTTCACGTCAAATTTGCGAAACAAGTATTATATTTTTTAAATGCCCAGTCCCTACATACGACTAAATTTATAATCTTGATAATTATTGGAATTCGCTTTTTTCAGGGATTTTGATGTTCTGTTTTTTGGAATAGTGCATATTATTGTCTTCAGAAAGTATTGTCAACTTTTTTAGGAAAGAATTTGTAAGTTTATCGGGAATATATTGATTGTTGCTATATTGGAATATATGTTTCTTTTAGCATCTCCTCACATTATTTTCGCAAAATCTGACCAATTTCTTTGGTATTTTTCAATGCTAGGTACTTCAGGATATTTTGGTCACATTAAGGTCAGTTAGAGAAAGTTTTCATTGTTCCATTACAATTTCATGGACATTTGTAGCTGGGAAATAATAATTATTATAAACAGTTTTTCGTTAGTTTCGTGTCGAGGATCTTCTGGTTTGTGTTCGTGCAAAATGCTTTATAGAATATTTTAGGTCGGCCATTTAACCACATGAGAGAAAGCGGTATGAACTGTGGATGGTTTATGATCGTCAATATTGTGGCATTTCCCGCTAATTAGCAGAATATTTTCTCATTATTAGCTGATATACTCCTTGTCAGAAAAGTTATATTATATTTGTCAACTTCGGCAATTCGTTTACCTCCATGTTCGTGCTCCTATATTTATATATTTTCCTGAAATGTTCCGTTGATCCTATTAGATCAATGTAGTCTTGTTAAGTCACGCTCCAAAAACATTACACAAACACGTATTTTTGAATGTATTTTTTTCTCAAATGTCACATGTATGTATTGTAATACTATTGCAATCAAAATACTTCAGTCACTGATGGCCGACAGTTCACTTCAGGCAGTTTTCGGAAGGTTTACGAAGTGAATAATGTCAGAATAGGATAAATCAGTATCGCGAAATACTTTTACCTTTTCTCGTACGTGAGATTTTTTTTTCTCTTATTGAATTATATTATTTCGTGTGTTCTTGGGTTTATATGCGCCTCAAGATTTGAATTTGTGTATTTTTATATATGTTATAGATTCCTCAGAGGATATTCTGAATTTCTTTAAAACGGAAATACAACAGCAGTTACTTCCGTGAAGCAAAAGGATTGTTTAAATAAATATTGGGCTTTGATATATTTTTGTTCATTTTATCGATAGAATGATTTTTTATTTATAATATAAATTATTAATGTTAACGTTGGTCTAAATATAAATTTTTTGTATTGTAACATACAGCCCTAAATAGTGGACTGAATTTTTTCACACCTGCGCACTAAATATGGTGGAATGTGGGACTTCCACTGAACAGATGAGCTTATCGGAATACTTGCTCTTCGCTCTGCTGCTCGTGACTCTAAACTTTTGGTGAATATACTATTGATCAAATAATATACCTATAATCTACTGTACCTTTACTCTTAGGAAGAAACATGCATCTACATAATTTTATGAAATGGGATATGTAATGGATATTCAATTTTAATCACGAGCAGCAAACTATGGACATGCTTACCAAACCGACGCGTGTATTCTGCATACATTCAAATCCGATAAATTTAAATACTGTCCTTAATTTTATTTTTGAATTTCTCTTTCCGAAATCCCTTTCTGCACCCGAGTTTCGTGTGTGCGTAGAAAATACTAAACCAAAAGTATGCTTATTCTACCCTGCAGTTCACAAGGAAGTGGTCCCGAGAACGGGATGATATCTCTGGGGTCGTGTTTCCACCTGCATTCATCTTGTGAAAGCCGCCATCGATGAATAGGGGCGGAGCGGGCTGGACGGTTTTGTTGTGCATTTCTTCCCCCAGTGCCCTACATTTCAACACCTCTCTCTCTTTCGGTCCTTCGCTCGCTCGCGGGCGCTCGTACCACCACCCACTCGATTCTCGTCTTCGACAAGCGCCCTCTTTGTCGAGAATGGTGTATTCCCATCCCCCCTTTCCTACATCTACGCGTCCGCCCTCCTTCCCCCTCTCCAACCTCCGCGTCCCCGCTGCCATCCCCCTCGCCATCTTGCATGTGTGGCTTATCCCTCTCGCCCTGCCCGCCTGCCCTATCACCCTTCCCTCCATCCTTCACTCCTGTTCCGCCGTGCTTATCAGCGCTTCCGTCATCCTGTGCGTTTCGCCGCCATCCATTTGTATTTCGTAAGATGTTTGTTGGACTGCGGTATATCTGCCATATGGCAGATTGAACGAATCCTGTCAGACTTGCAACGTAGTGTCACTCCGTTAATCTCTTCTTTCGCTCTTGTTTTGTTTCTTTTCACACACTTCTCGCTTTGTTGTGTGATTGTTCATCATACAATAATGTGTGCGGTATTAACTCCGTCAACCAATTTGCAAAATAAGAGATGAGTCGTGTAAGAGTGTGAGAAACGTTGTCGAGGGTTAAGTGCAAATGAAGGATATAACCTTAGAAATTATATCAATTTATTTTTGTTAATTATGTTTTTGAAATTATTTAAAGAATTTGTGTTTATAATTAAAACTGTTGGCAATTCCTATATAGTATTTGAGTAAGTCCTGGATTGTGCGGATGTACAGACGTGGGAATATGCAATTCCGTCACTCACGGTTAGACTATTTTCGTGCACCAATGGAGACACACGAGGTGTTCATTCGTCGCGTCACGGTCTGCTAATGGGGAAGTCGTGATTTTTTTATTTTATTTCGGATCGAGCCTTAAGAAATTTCGAAAAACTTTCTTCGTGTTTTCGCGCTGCGATCTTCGTGAGTATACCGGGAATTAAACCAACGCCACCGACATAGATCTCTGTAGGTGGCGTGATTAAACTCTAGGACCTACGTAGAGGAAGGAAGACGTACACGTAGAGGAAGAAAGACGTACACGTAGAAGGAGGAAGACGTAGGCGTAGAATACAAAAACGAATTTCACTTTTAAGGAAAGTGAACTAAATAAGCTGAGTTACTCGGATTAGATGGCCAGCGGTGTCATGGCGCTGGTCGGAACTTCTCGAGAAATATCTGGAAGTCGATAATTTTTATATGAAAAAGCAGCATAAGCCCAGTGCGTGTTTGCCGAGAACGATCGTGTGGATTTCAAATTGATTTTAATAATATAAAGTAAGAAATTTTAAAATTAAAACATTTCAAAATATTTCTTGAGAAACTAAATGTTTTGAACGATTATATTCCCTAAGTTCAAGAAAGCCAAATCGTACTCAATATCACTAAGTAATTAAAAACTTAAAATGGTTACTTCGCAACGCTGACACACCTAAACGGAACAAAGAGGACTCGGAACCGAAGAATGGAATAAAAAGAAAACTCAAACAACCGAAGAAAGTTTAATGTGTTAGCGACGGCACATTCAGCTGGTGGTATATTTTGGACACATAATGCATTCACTCATCCCATTCCCCCTTTTCCAACTCGGCCCGAATTACCCTGGCCACATTTGCCTCGATCAATCTGATACTTGGCTTTTCGTAACGTGGCAGTTGAGGTTAGTATATTCAAGATGGAATATGGCACGACTTTTTGGGTCTTTCTCGGTCCTCCGCGAGATGTCGCAGAATTGCGACCGTATCAAGCTGTGCTGCAGATCAAACGAGCACGACCGAGAAAGACGCGAAATGCCGTGCAATATTCCTTCATGATAATACTCTCTGGTGCCTCGTTACGAAAGCCAAAGTATAACCACTGCATATTTATTCACAACTATATTATTTATAGTGTATTATATTAAAACTACATTATTTATATTATTTATAGTATATTTATGAAAAACGTGTTGATTATTGTTACTAGTTTTTGAGTATTGAAGTTCGATTTTAATATTCAAAGAAAAAAAGCAATTGTTGGCAACCGGAAATTATACTTCGAGAATCTTTGAACAAATTCAAAACGCATATTGAAAAGGTGTTTTTGCGAATAAACAGAAGCGATCTTTTAGTTCCCCATCAATCCTGAGATTAATTTTAAATGGTCATCGGTTAGTGTTGTATTATTATCTTCTGAATTCCGAATACAAAATGTTATTTTTCATTTTCGAATTTCAAGGGATTCCACTTCTGAGGAATGAGCTTTTAAATCGATCGCATTAGCTTATTTCTAATTATATTGGCATGAAACTTGGAAAGTGACACACGTTTGTAGAAACACAATACTTCCCCATGGGAGTTAAAAGACCATTCTTTCCGTGTAGGCGAATTTAGCTTTCGTGTCCCTATTTTTCCCTCCAATATACATGACGGTTAAAAAAAATCTTTCAAAGGCAGAAATATGACAGAGCTTCGATGACCTCCACCAGCTTCCACGTCATCTGGAGTTTCTGGACGTTGATGCCCGTGGGACTGCCCACAGTTTTGCCCTCGGGCCTGTTCGTTGTCCTTGTTCGCCAATTCCATTTGTGCCTGCCCTTGGTCTAAATAACGAATTTCACCATTGGCTACTGTTTAGATGTTAGGCAATTAGAGTAATAGTTGTAATAGGAGTCACAAACTGATATGAAGCGATAGTAATATTTCCCTGAACATAT
This sequence comes from Teleogryllus oceanicus, assembly GCA_964035755.1. NCBI lineage: Eukaryota > Metazoa > Arthropoda > Insecta > Orthoptera > Gryllidae > Teleogryllus > Teleogryllus oceanicus. Next base: position 70,615,081 of record CAXIVR010000007.1, on the reverse strand, counting down.
TTTAGTTTAACAAGAAAGATGTGAAAATTTTAACAACTGATTTTAAAATTCGTTCCCATTTTTCATGCAAGCAATTTGTGGAAGTGAACGAAAGGATTGAAGGAATCTTAAGGCAAATTAACGGGTTTTTAAGTGCAGCATACGTGACGTTATAACAGAAGTTGGGGATAATTGTGTCTGGGACTGATGCTATTATTGTATTCTGCCCCTTTCATTCATGAAGTAGTCACGTATCTCGTGTTGTCCCTTCAGTGAACAGAGTGATGAAGGTGGTGGCGTTGGTTCTTGAAACGCGATGCAGTGAAGATGAAGGAATTCAATGGAAGGAGGAAGTAAAAAGACTAGAGAGTATCAGAACAAAATAAATACAAATCAATAGAAAATATGGAAAAAGCATGAAGTGGTAAAGGATTAATATCACAAACATTATTGCATCATTCCACTGAAGATGAGTTTTGGGAAATGGAAGATTTATACTGATGGTTGCCTATTAAAATCCCATCCAATACGATAAAATATTTAACATATTTTAAATGTTACATTCTCGTTTTATATATGTTCGTTCTTAACCTGATGCGTTCGTTGTCGTTATTGTTTGTATTACTCAAAATAATTTAGAATCACGAAACGTGAACAATATACCTCGTGGACATTAAAGATTCATATTGTGCTATGTATACGGTCAATATATGTGATATATAACATATATGGACCATACACCTTACTGTGAAATATTCATCTTCAATACAGAATTCTCCATTACTATTTGAGATGTATTTTTAGAGAATGCCTTTAATACTTTTTTGTGATACCGTTAGTTGATTTATGGGGAAATACTCAGAAATATTTTTTGTCACGTTAAACAAGTGACCTAAATTAATTGCAGTGTACTTGTGTTGAGATAAGCGAAAAAATTACATATTAACTATTAATACTATTTGTGTTGTATTTTAACACACTACTTTGCTCCCGTCTGTGGTAGAGATTCGAATGGTATTTTAACGAATTACTCTCCAGTACAATTTTCGTCAATAGAATTTCGAACGCGTAAAACAAAAATACTCACATAAAATGGGAAATTTCATTCTCTTTTCTCCGGAATGTAACTAATCGTTGGGCAGCATTGTCCGTTGCATTGTGGGCATCAATACGACATGTGCCTAGTAAATAAATCGAATCGGTTTTTGTGCTTTTGCCTTTGTGTGGGCAAGGTGTTATGCTGTCATCCGGCGGTGCAACACCTCATATTTCACAGGGCCTCAAAGCGAAACACGTTCCGATTTCAGTGCTATTGAAATTTGGTCGTGACCAAAGCTCTTTATTCGATTCGTTACCTACATTGCAAAATAGATCGCACTGCATTTGACTGATATCAATCTTCGTTCTTTGCCAAACCATTTAAAAGATAGTGTTTTCTAAGAAATACTGATTTCTTACCCTTAAAAGTAAAACGTTAATTGTTGTTGGGCGATTTCTTTTCTCCATCCAACTGTTGAAGGTAGTATTACAATAGTTTTCAACCTGCAAACTTAATAGTGAAAATTATTTTGAAAAGGAGAAAGCAAAAGGATTTAGGAACAATGTGTTGTCCGAAGATTATTTAAAATAATAATAATAATAATAATAATAATCCATTTCTTTCTAGAAAGAAGTGAAAATGTGATTGGGATTGAAAGAATACCAAGCAGTATCCGGCTATGAGAGATACCTACAGATTTTTTGGATACGTCGAAAATACGTCCAGGAAAATAAAAAGAAAAATTAATTATGTTCATTGCGTCACTGCTTAAAAGGTATCAGTTTTCATGGGCCGTCAAGGTTGTCTGGTATGTGTACTGTCTTCACAGTCTACCATGTTATTGCAATATTTCAGAATAGTTTTCGTTAAAACATGTAATTGTAGTTTTATTCGAGTGTGTTATGTTTGATTTTCTTTCCTGTATTAAGTGCGATTTTGGAAAACCCTTTTCGTGTTGTTTCGTGCAGCAGAATTTCCTGAAATTCTGACTAATAGTTAAAAAAAGAATATTATTCCAGAAATGCTACGAGGGTAAGAAAGACCAAACACAGGGAAATATTCCTCTGCCAAACCGAATCCGATTCCTTGTTTCACGTTCTCTACGCACCCAGGTCGATGAATTTTCTTTCAGTCGTAATTTTGTTCCATTGTGTTATTACACCATGGGAAAAATATTGTTTTCTTTTTGCCGGGTAATCCTTAAAAATTTCACCGGACAAGAAGTCGAGCTGTGGTTTCTCTCGTTTCGTTTCAGAGGTCAGCGTCCTCTTGGGAAGCGTTTTAAAATGCAAACACAATCCCAGAGTTTCTTTTTCTACACCGATTGTAGACTTCTCTCCTCTCCGACCCTAACTTTTATTTATCCAACATAAATATACATTCGAGACATTACCTTTTTTTTTTGGTTTCATACACAATCGTGTGTAAATATTTGAATGGCATGGTCGTTGCAGATGCTGACATCTCGTGGCCCTTGTTGAAGAGGGTTCCTTTCGATTTCGAGACCTACCGAATCTCGAAAAAGGGGCTGCTTTAAACGGGGGACTACCCAGAATTGTGATAGCGCCTCGCCTGTGCTAATCAGCTGCCGTATTTTAGGGCTCCTTTCTCCCTGCAGGCGATATTAATATTCTCGACCGGAGACAGCTTTCTTCCTGAAAATCTGGCGCTCAGGAGTCTGTTCTACGTAGTTAATTTGAGCGAGCGCTCCATTCTGTAACCCTCTCCCACGCTCTTGTTCATCCTGTCTAACTTCCCATCCTTCTTCACTTGCCTTTCCGTCTCGTTTTTCATTTCACAACTGGAGCCATTTTAATCGATCTGTAACGGAAAACTGTGTTCTTGGACTGAAAGGCTGCCCGACGTTGTTCCACCTTGAGCAGGGCTATGCGTTCTGAAAGCATGGTAGTTGCGGCATACGAGAGAGACTGGTTAATTAATTAAAAAAATTTGTGCCCTTAGATCTTTAACAATAGCTCTTAATCAATGGTTTAAAAACTCCAAGCAAATAACTTACGGATTGTATGTTCTAAGGTAGAGCATTTTCTGAACAGTAAGATCTGCCATTTCATAAACATTTGGTGGTGAGAACTTTTTGTAAACATACCAAATTTGCTTCCAAATCCCCGCTCGAGGCGAAAAGGTACTTTCAGCAAGCGAGATTCTTGGAAGTCTCTTGTAACACATGGGTGCAATTCTGACTTCTTTCGCGCCGGGAGCGGTAGCTCAGTGCATCAACTGATGTCACTGCATCGCCTCTGACCGGGAGGTCCTAGGTTCGAGTCCTGACGGCGACAGGATTTTCGACACTATCTTCTCAGCTAGGTCGAATTCAGTCGCTGTCTGGAGGAGAATTCTAGCGGCTGCCTGCTCTGATCGGTAGTTTTCCGTGGTTTCTCCGATCGACACCAGGCGAATGCCGGAGCAGGACCCTACCAAACGGGCTACGTACCGTGCGCGATCTTTCCTTCCTCTTCCTTGTCCTATCCTCTCCCCTAACACACACACACACACACACACACACACACACACACACACACACTATTCCTGAAAATCGGTTGGGAGCTTAGAGCTTGTCCCCTTAGGGCGGTGCCCCGCTGGTGGGAGACTCCTGGTTAGGGCGAAATCCCACTAGCCGACGCGAAGGTAGGTCGGCGCCGGATCTCGCCATCCAACGAGGGAAGATCACCATGTCCCGAGAAACCAACATGTACTACACTTACGGGACTAATGATCGATGCAGTTGACGCACCCGGAAGCACGAAAAAAACAACCAACCAACCAACCAACCAACCTGACTTCTTTCGCCAATTGTCGACCTCTGTTAACTGCATCTGATTGCTTCGGGAAAGTACGATCTTGTTAGGCGGCATGAACTGAGAGGAATTAAGATTGTCTGCGCATTTCTTCAAGCGTTTTAAGGCACAGCGTGTATGTTCGGTACTTCGAAAATTCCGCTGTCTTGCGTACAATGGAAGGGGAGATTATATGATAGAAAGCCAACTACAAAGCATGGGACTGTGTAAACTCGACATCAATAACGTTGTATGAAACACAAGTTTAAACGGCCGTAGTACATATCCAGAGGCTTTCAATGAAGTTACGCAAGTTTAAGTTAATCAAGTAAGATGAATCGGTTACTCTGGTCAAACAGTGCTGTTCCTGTTCTCCAATGTTATTTCAAGAGCTACTTTTATATCTCGAGAAAAAAATTTCATGAAACATTCTTAACCGTTTGGTGAATTTCCTCCAAAGTTTGTAAACGTCCTACCGCAATCTTCCTGTGAGCAGGAGCTCAGTCTTAAGAGGGGAGAAATGAAAGTAGACTTTGCGAGTTTTCCGCGTCGTTCTTTGTTCCCTTTCGCGTATCGCTTGCATCGCAAACATCACTCGGCTGCCGCGGAGTCTGGCAGGCGTTCTGCGCGCAAGGGAGGGGGATGAAGGAAGAGTGGGTGGAGGGGGGGTTGGGGGAGGGGAAGGGCTTGTGCAGCGCCAAGAAATGCGCCCACGAACGGGAGTTCCAGTTCGTTAAACCGAAAGTTCGCGGTGACGACCGCGATTTTTCTTCTGGGAGGTTGGATTTCGAGTCCTATTGCCAGAGCAACCAGACGCACTGACGGTGACCAACAGGCCTGCAATCAGTAGTAGATAAGAATATTTTAATTCCTTCAAAAAATTTACTTGATAATTTCTTTGTTAAGACATTATAGATAAGAGTCCAAAATGTATTGCTGATTTATCCTTGAAAATAGATTTCACTACATCGATGTGTTTTTTTCTTCTTTTTTTTCTGTATTCAAAATTCAAGTAGCCAAATGTGTTAGTGTAGGGATCACAGAATTTTGAAAACGTGCACAGAATTCACTTATCCCCATAGCAAGTCATACACAGTTTTAACGGTTTTTGACGTAAAATAAATTACTTCTGTGACTTTTCAGACAGTTTTATTATTCTGTCCGCAGTTTTTGTGCTAGTGTTAAGACTAAGCGATTCGTCATCATGCGGTAACGAACTTCCGTCATACTTATGTTGCGAATATATTAATTATTTCGTTTGGCACTGTTTCATAAACCTTTGTTTTAACCCTTAGACTCTGTTCGGGGTATTGTTTGACCCCAGGGGCAAATCATGTTTATCTTCGAAGAAAATCTCTCAACTTGTGTCCATTTCTGTTTTTAACATCATTGTTGTTGCGGTTTAGGAGTAATAATTTCAGTTATTTGTCTATTAAGATTTGGTATCTCTGTTTCAAACATTCTCATGATGGTAAATACCATATGCTAGATAGTTTTTCTGTAATGTACCACCAACATGCTAGATAGTTTTTCTGTAAACATTATTCTTACACAATAACATCATCTCATTGTCGCTTAATAAGTCCATGTAACATCTGTGGATCAAATGCTTATAAACTATTGTGTAAAACATTTGGGATAAAAAATACCCGAAACTTAATCTATGTAAGTATTGGAGCAACACAGTCGAAGGATTAAGGAATAACAAGTACAGTCCTTCATTTGAAATTTAAAAGCAACAGAAATGTTCCTAATACGTTTGCACAAAATGGCATAATCAAAAATAAAAACTTCCCCTTTCTGTTACCAAAGTACTTCTTCAATCAATCTGCATAAGTTTTCTTACAGCAGTTCTGAATCGCCCGCTCTGCATGCCATGATGAGTGAAGAAACCATTCCGTACCTCGCGACATACAAGTTTTTCAGTAATATATATATATATATATATATATATATATATATAAATATATATATATAAATATATATATATATATAAATATTTGTACTGGCAGGTTAACGGGGCTTGGTAAGAAAAAATTTACTAGTTGTTTGCCAACGTTGCGGAAACTTATTTCCATCATCAGGGCTAATATTATTTTTTAAAAAAAACGAAAACAACACTTGATGCATGTTACCAAAAAACACACGTATGAGGCCCAATTTTCTAGCTAAGTTTCAAAATTGTGTCTCATACGTGTGTTTTTTGGTAACATTATTTATCAACAGTGTTGTTTTTATTTTCTTTTACATTAGCCCTGATGATGGAAATAAAAGTTTCCGAAACGTTGGCATATGACTAGTAATTTTTTTTTCTGACCAAGCCCCGTTAACCTACCTGCAAATAAAAAAAAATCATTTAGGGTCGTTAAGAACTCTTAGTAACATTGATTTGGTTCGTAAAGTGGTCAATGTCTGAAGAGCAAATTGGGCTGTGAAGAAGATCCTGTCTTTGCCGTGTCTGATTTTATGGTTCGATATCAGTCTTTCTGAGCTTAACACTGTACATGTAACAGCGTGTTCTCATGTTATAGAATGAAAATTAATGGCATAAAAGTGAAACGAAGAGCGTGAAATGGCGTGAAAATGAAACGAATTTCGTAGGCCAACTCTTGACGTTATGGATATATGTTCATTATTGTTTATATAATCGTGAAAAAAATCACACACAGAGAAATTCATTTGTTGATGCATTGTAACTAAAAATGAATATCAAATCGTTATTCGTCAGAAACTAATCGAGTATGTGATATTTGCGATACGTGTCGAGTTATATATTTGTTCTATTTACAATTACAGTTCGTTTTAATCATTACCTACGTTGTTTGATTGGTAGGAGGAGGTAGTCTAGAAAAGCCTGAGGAATTTCAATACCACAGGCACCCCTCTGTTATTCGAGAAAGATGAGTGGCGTGGGAGGAGCTGAAAAAAAGTAGAAAAAAAGCAATTTATGACAGTGGTATTGAATAATATAAACCAGTCGCTTGTATAATCGTATTTGAAGGTCATTACTAACATATTATCGAGAATTTTTTGACTTTGAAGTCTTAATGTTCGGATCGAAAAAGTGTTGCAAAACGTCTATAAAATGGCATGGCATGCTTCCATTACGACCTATGTTCCAAAAAACCACTGCAGACGGAGCGGAAACTCGGTCGGTTGTCTCAGAACCACTTCACTGAGGGTTCGCCAGAAATTGTCAGAAATTGTCAGAAGTCGGTTGACTCAGAACCACTTCACTGAGGGTTCGCCAGAAATTGTCAGAAATTTCTCGTGCTAAATGTGAAATGTATAAATAAATTTTTGTGCTGCAGTTTCATGTTAATGAACTGTGGCCAGTCCACCGCTGTAAGCAATAATAGTAAGATATTATAAAAAAGAATTTGTGCCGAAACCTTTAAATCTCACAACAGCAAATCAGATCATGCCTTAAAGCTCTCGAGAGAATGGCATGGCATTTATGGCAGGAGGAATACAGTTCTTTTTCGCTCAGATCATTGGGGTACGAACCAATCGGTTTACGACGGGAGGCATCTTTTGCAGATGGGCGTATCTGCTGCAGTGGCGCGTTGCGGCATAACAAACTGGAGGTGCGGTCTTGGTGTGTGGTTCACATGACTAGGTCGAACGTGAGGTCACAAACTCGATTCTTACTATGGAACATGACGTCACTATACGATATTAATACTTAGCGCCTGAGAGAATTGAGTGGATCGTCAAAACTAGTTGAAACACGTCATATGATATTCCGCTAGTTTGTTTCAAGAACCACTTTATTAAAAATATTATCAGTGAAGTTTAATTTGACTTATCAGCATTTTTTGAGAGTACTCAGGTAGGGTGAATAGAGCATCAAGTTCACAATTCTATTCAAATGAAGCCTTTATATAGACGAAAATACAGATATTACTTTACTTTCTAGCGTCGAAATAGGAAATGTATAAATGTCTGTATAGGAATGGTAATGCAGTCTTGATATCTTTCAATGTCCCTTGCACTGTTGGAACACTGTCCCACTCTCCGATCTCCCTTCTACTCGCCTAATAACATAAAAGATCCAATTAATTTCAAGGACGTATTTCCTAAGTTCATTATAGCCGGGTTTCAGGTTCACTATAACAGAATCTTCTGCTTATTTGCAATGTAAGTGAAACGGGGCCAGTGACTTAAGTTCACTATAACCGAGTGTTCACTATATCCGAGTTCACTATAACCGGACTTCGAATACCTTTTAGTACTCTTTCTAAACGTAGTTTCTCTCTACATATTTGTCGGATTTCTCTTTACTACGTACAATGTTGCAATCCATTCACTTCGCATACCCCACCCCACCCTACCGCATCGCGTCCTGCCTCGTCCGTCGCCCGCCAGCAAACGAAGTTTGGGAAGCCGAGAGCCAGACGCGTCGGTGCCGAGCGCGGAGCCGACGGCGACGATATACGACCCCATCACGCGCTCCCTCGTCGACACGCGGGGCAACGCCCCCCGACGGAGTCTCCACCCCGTCCACACACCCCACGTGACCCCCCCCCCTCCACCTCGTTGCTGCCTACGCAAAACACTGGGTCAAACGGAGGTGTGCGTAACATTAATTATTGAATGATGTACGTTGTATTATGTGCGGAAATCAAAACATTTATAGGAAAATAGTCGAAGAAAACCTTCCAAAAACTTTGATATCTCTCCAAAATTTTTAAAATTAATGGAGAAGTCTGTTTTCTTAAATATCAGTCGCAATGTCTGTAACTTTCTAAATTTAAATTCTTAAATTGCAATAAAACATTTGGTAAAAAGTCCGTTAATTCGAGCACCAGGTATACTTGTGATGCAGCAATGTGTAAACATTAATAATAATAATAATAATAATAATAATAATAATAATAGTAATATAATTCGTGGCTATTGGAAAATAACGGTAATCTACTACATACGGATGATATGAGATGGAGCTACTGTTAATCCCTTAATCTTTCCTGTGCCGGATTAGGCATCTAGGAAAGATTTCAATAGAGTTGAGATATTTTTCAAATATTTTAAATATTAAGTAAAACCATCGGTTGGATTATATGGTGTTGTCACACCATTGTTGACCCACAAGCAAAAATGAATTATGGACACAGCTATACCACCAGTTTCCAGATAAAACATATGGCATGTAAATTTATTTTACCAGTGGCACTTCATCTCTGAATTGTTACTCTTATTGGTTGGTCATTAGTATTTAAGACACCTCCCCCCCTCCCTCTCTCGGACTCGATCATGATGGGCGTACTCTACGACGATCTGGGAACAGAGGGTCAGAGAAAGTTGAAGATAGCTAAGTCGGGATGATGCAATGTTTATCATTTTCCCCTTGTTCATATTATTAGTTAAGTTTACAATAATCGTGATTATATATTAATGAAGTATATTTCTATTTCTCTTCTATTTACTAAGATGACATATTTCTATGTAAACAAGGCAAATAGGGAAAAAGGAAATCAAAATGTATAAATCGTACAAGGAAATGGCTGGTCACAAACAAAGATTATTCCACTAGGAATCGGGGCAGAACGGAATGAATTGTATTTGTAAGACACGGCAAATAATGTCAGTCCTTTGAAATGTCACTGGGAGATTTCAGCACATTTAAATCTCTTCCCTTCAATGAAGGGAAGATAATTACTTCTAATTAGTTATGAATTAGGTGTAATGAAAAATGACTATTTTGCATAATTCGTTTTTTTAATATTCTTTATTTCAATTTCCTGAGTAATCGAAGTTTGTTTATTATTAATATATCAAACATAAATCTGTTGTACTCATAACAATCTTGTATAGTTATTATGAATCTCTACACAATGTCATGATGTACATTGTTAAGAATACTCTTGATTATTGTGATAAAGAAATTTCATAATTATCAGGAAGTTTGTTTGTTGCATTTTTGCTGTTTGAAGCATTTTTTTAAATTTAAAATTTGTTTTTAGTGATACATTCTCGGCTTTCATTGGAATCATACAGTAAAAAAAATAAAATAATACAAAAATAATCATAGTAAAAATAGTTTGTGAAACATGCTTGAAAACAAAATAAAGTAATAGATGTAGAACAAGATTTCGCTCGTAAAATAAAATTTATTTCACTTAATTTTCGGATCCTGACCCTAATATAAACCACCAAAATTTTATTAAAAAATCATTTTTGAAAAATAAGGTGGCGTGTCTTGAACGCTGAATTCCAACAACAAACGTTGCATTATTTCGAGTCGTTTATACGGAGAAACCACTATCCCATGCTTCCTAATACTTCCTTGGATTTTTTGTTTTTTTTTCCTTGAAAAGTTAAATATTTTTAATCTTGTGGAATGCAGGAAAGTGTAATTTTGTCTAGAAATGTTGATCAATCGGGTGATATTTCAGTTCTGTAAGGCCGAGCGATAATGTTAAAACTTCTAAAATATCATTGTCCCTTTATAAGGTATTCATGGCGTATTTGTTTATTTGAGTGGTTCAACGGTTTTGTTCTTGTGTCCCTTTTCTCTACGACATTGATTTTGGAATTCATATTTTCTTTCGTTTTCTAATTTTTAATTCTATTTTCTGGTGTCAAAAAAAATTCCCATATTATGTTGAAAATGTGCCCCTTCATAGCTTTTAAAATGATAGGGTAATTAAAGCTTTTTGGCTTCTGTCATTAAAAATCTGTATTCTTCCTAGAATTTTAGCATTTAAAATAATGGGAAATAGCATTTGAAAAGAAAACTTTTCATATATATTTTTTTCCGAAAATAATGTGGTTCGAATTAGGAATTACACATTTTGAATAATGAAATTTTTCGGGGTGGCAAATGATATTTTAAATTGCGGATAAATTTAATTTTAAAAATTGCGGTGGTTAGATTTATTCAAAATTGAAAGTTAACTAAACTTCAGTAAATTTCTTCTTTTTTCAAGATTGAACAAGAGTTTGAGTTGAAGATTTAGACACTTGTTTCAGTTCGTAATTTCATTGTGAAACGTTTTAAAGCACATCGGTTTTGATGTACTTTTGAATCGGTTATGCAGAATTTCTTAAAGTAGGAAAATCAGTAAACCACGCGAAAAACATATTCAGATATCCAGCAGGCACTCTATTTATAGAGTAGTCTTTGCAGATAGTGATCGTTAGGGAACGGATGAAATGTCATTTTGTTTTGCTTCATTTCAGAACGTTGCCGTTTAGTATAAAATTAATGTTATGATAGAACAAAAAGAATTACCTATTTTTATAGTTTTTTTCCCTTTTTCGATTTCGGCTATTAACTCATTTTTTCGTAATTTTAATCATTGTTGCTGATTTCTTTGATTCATTTCACTTGCTTCAAATAATATTTACGAGATGCAGCAAATGTTCTCAACAAAATTCCTCTGTAGCCTATTCGATTTCTTCGCTCAGAAATTGTCATCTTAGACGCTTGAAATTTAAGTGTTCTTCCCCCGATTATCCCGAATCTCCGATTTCGGAATAACTAAAGACTGAGATTTCCTAGTAATGAACACTCTTAAACTAAAATTAGCAAGCGAAGTTCACTCGAACGAAATGAACACTTAATGTCGTCAGGAAGAAAATCTTCCTCCTAGTGATCATCAGGAAATAGTATTTAATAAAAAAATAAGAAAAGTTAACAAACATGACTGTAGACCAGGATGTTACGAAGCTAACTTTGGTGCCTTGGTCGGAAGTCGTTCCTGTAGCATCTTGCTCCGTTTACAGCACTGGTGTCCAAGGCGATGCCAGGAGCAGCAGTTTTCGGCACGGGGAACACCCCTTCAGGCCGTTGATCACCTCGCCACAACAGAGCACGAGGTAGTCAGGGTCGCCCTGAACGTTTTTACGCTTTACCCATGAAATACGATTATGAGGGGATTCTTTTGTTGTTTGTTGCTGTTTCATTCATTTTTCATCTTCAATTTTTCTGTGCATATCTTCGTTACACGCGATTCCATGAAGTTGGAAAACGGCAGGGTACTAATAGGGGCAAATAGTACTGATGGTTTCCATTCTGGATTCTTTCCCTGCACTAGAAGCTCGTGCTGTGCCGTGTTAACGCGGCAAGATAGCTTCAGTAAGATGTTTGTGAGAGCAATAGATTGATTGATGAGTTGCTCGCAAAGCGTGGCTACCGACTTCCTAGCTTGTCACTAGGAAAAATGCTTGTTGTCAATGTTTCCTTAGACGAACATGGTTTTCTATTACAATTCATGCGACATACCATTTCAGCTTGGTATTGCCACTTGCGCGCACTAGACACCCACTGCTGTCAAAAATAAATTCTTCCATGCCACCCAGATGTGAATAACCACGCCTTTTACTGACGAAGCGATGTATACGCACGGCTGCAAGATTCTTTAACAATAACCTCCAACAATACGATCGAAAAGCCGTTGTATTTCTTCGAAATCTCGACAATGAAAATTCTTTTGCGCGCCAAAACCTCTCAGCTGATGTTGCAAGACCTTAAATTAATAGTCGGTAGCATATTTACGTGCATCTTGACGGTGTTTTACTTGCGCCAGGCGAGCCAAGTAACCGCCAAACTGTCTTCGGCCATTACCCTTTTAAATAACGCTATTCTATCGCGCTTTCATTTGCAGGACTTTTAACTTTGGAATGTTGATACTTCATAGTGTCTCCGGTACCTGGAGCTATCTACTGGGCTTCTGCGAAAACAGTTAAACTCTTCAACTGTGGTTGTCCTTCCAAAGAGTTCCTCGCGAAATATTTTTTGTCTTTCCCTCTGGAAGCAAGCGCGCCGTGTTTGGAGAAAAAAAATATTTGAAGTCCGACGCCAGACGTTTAAAAATGCATGCTTTTTGCTGTTTAATAGCGGAAAGGAATTGTTATAATGATAGGTTTTGAAGTACGGCGCCAAAGTTGAATCAATTTTGGCCGCCGATGTGCTAACACCACGGTATCACGAAGCGTGCCACTGCAACCAATGGGCGACCTTGACCTCACAGGTTTACGGCTTTAAGTCCTCTTCTTCAGTCCTCAACGGCAGTTTCGGAATTATAGTACCGTAAAATCGACTTACTTTTTTCTAATAATAATTTTTTCTGACGAGTTTTATTTGTCCGCTGAACATAGACTTGCTTTTCCAGAGGTGTGGCCTTTCAATTACGCCAAATCCGTTCGACTCTGAAGGTATCAGTTTATATCAGAACTATTTCATCATTTATTTTTAGTTTTAACGTGATAATTTTACCAGTTATGCTGTGCGACCTCTTCATTCGTATAACTTAATACGTATTTCAAGAAATGGTAGTATTAAAAGAATCTTCAATGTAATACAGCAATTACGCTTACGTCTTAAACGATGCGAGAAAGTTTTGCTGTGATGTAGCGTGGTCTGATTCAGTATACGTCCCATATTCCGATATTTTTGCAAGTGATGGCTGGAAAATTAGTGTGATATCATCACTGGATCATTTCAATGTTGCGATATCACGTAACCGTTGTAAATCCCGAGAGAAAGTATGTTGTATATTGTACAGCCAAATGTTCCGCGTTTTTAATATGGTAATGCCATCAGTGTCAGCAATAGTGTACATTAATGAAAAACGAGATGTTTCTGTACATTTCGTGTGAGCAAATAGCTGGACATGTTCATTTTAGTTGTACATGTACAGTATCTAATCACAAATAATCTTGCTGAAAATACTAATTTACTAGCAGAACCCGGCAGACGTTTTTCTGTCCTCCCCCCCCCACACACACACACACACACACACACACACACACACACACACACACACACACACACACTCGGAAATTTCATTTTTAATGCCCCAGCGCGCTTCGTGTTGCGACTTGCATTTGACATACCATCTAGTGGAGTTACAACAAACTCAACTGCAGATAAACCTGCTAGATAAAATAATAGGTAGATGTGCCACCTTTGATGGAGATGGGCCCGGAACCCAGCCCTGTTTGTGTTAGATGGATTAGTGAAGATCGTGCGAAAATGAATGACACTACATGTAACTACTTTTTTTGCGATGTTTCAGAAGTTGTTTAGAATGCAACTATTACGTAATTGTTACAAATAATGCAACAAATGACAGTTTTAAGTGGTTCACGGCATCAAATGTCACTACAGTGTCCCTGACGGAGGTTCCAAGTGTTCGAATCCGATGGCAGCAGGATTTTCATCACTAGCTAGTGAGGTAGTCCGAATTCAGTCGCTGTCTGGAAGGTAATTCTGGCGGCTGGCCCCTGTGACCGGGTGTTTTCCATTAATTCTTCCTTCATCACGGGATCATGGCAGTACCCTAATATAGGTGTTCTGGGTCGCGCGCGATCTTTCCTTCCTCATCATATTCCAATCCTAATTTCTTATTTCGACTTACATGCGCTACACTACCGCCACTCTCCCACCAGTGCCCCTTTGGTGTGAGTATAGTAAAGAAAAACCCTGCACGCCGACGTGTGAGTATAGTAGAGAACAGCCCTGCAAACCGATGTGTGAGTATAGTTGAGAAAAAACCTGCAGCGCTGGATCTCACCATCCAGCGGGGTAGTTTTCTTGGCTCTCTGGGACGGGCCGCTCTCAGTTGGTGGAGCTGCGTTTCGCCCATCTTGTTGTCGCCTTCTTAAGAGATATACTGCGGTATAGCTCTGAAAAAGGCCTCAAGATGATTTAAATTTGTTAAAGATACATACACTACACTTACCGGGCTAACACCAAAAGCAGTGTGTGAAACACTACTCAATGAAACAAAAAATAGATAGGTAGGTAGTTAGATAGACATTTATTACAGTTCGCTTTGAGTTAATGCGTGGTGGCAAACATGATTACAACGAAATTTACAATTACAAAATTAGGTATATTACGAATATTGAAAAATAGAATTACAATTAGAATTAGAGATTGATATCCTTGGTTCTGATTAATTTTTAATTATCCCTCAGTTGTCTGGTAGCTTATATAACACTTCACTTCATATCACTACACTGCACTGCACTCGCCTCCCCTTCACTACTAATATGTAAAATGGGTGTTTTTTCTCCCCCATAAGTCGCGTTGTTCGACCCAGTGTGCGCGGGCGGTCGCCAATTCCCGCGCCGCCCATTCCCTCGTGCCGTGTGTGCGCGTGGGCGGGGCGGGGCGTGGTTCGCCCGCGGGCTCCATCGCAGCTTTATGAATCCGGAATTGGTTAGCGCAGCCATTCGCGTGCGAATGACGCGCTTTCCAATCGCGAGAGCGCGCGCGCGTCAAGTGGGGTTGGAGCGCGGGGGAGGAACGTGCTATGGAAAAAGGTATGGGAGTGGTCCGCCCCCGTCTTCCTTTCTCACTCCTGTTTTGGCATCAACGCGCTAAACCGTGCTGCCTGCGACGAAAGCACGATGGTGGCTCTACCCGCGAGATTAACCCTACCATCTCCGACCGTCACAACCAGCAATCCCTGTCCGTCACAGGTTATATATCTCTATACTAACATCCATAACTTTCACCCCAACCCTTTTCAGCTAGGTCGAATTCAGTCGTTGTCTGGGGGAGAATTCTAGCGACCGGCTGCTCTTTTTGGTAGTTTTGAGTTCTTTCTCCGATCAAAACCAGGCGAATGCCGGAGCAGTACCCTAACAAACGGGCCACTGACCGCGCGCGATCTTTCCTTGCTCTTCCTTGTCCTAGCCCCTCCCCCCCACACACTAACATCCACTACACTATCACACATTCCGGGAGACCGGTCGGGATCTTCGAGCTTGTCCCGGCTGGGACGGTGCCCCGCTGGGGTGAGAGTCTTCGTTAGGGGGAGACCCCGCTAGCCGACGGCGTCGGATCTCGCCATCCAGCGGGGGAAGATCACTGCCATCTCTCGCGAAAAAAACAAAACAAAACAAAACAAAACAAAACAAAACAAAACAAAAAAAAACATGCATTGCACTAACGGGAGTAATGACGAAATCAGTTGAAATCAGCCCGGAATCACGAAAAAATCAATCAATCAATCAATCAATCAACTCTTCCCAACCGCTCCATTCCAACATACCTCGATTCCCGTACCTGGTTTCCCCTTTTCTTCTTCCATTCCTTTCCACGTCGTCGCTTCTTTGTCAGTTATCACCATCTTTGCCGGACGTCGTGTCGCCGACTCCTCTCCGTATATTCGCATTTTTTCGCTCTTACTTTAGATTATTCTTTCCATTTTGCTGCAGCCGTCTTTATCTCTGAATCTCCGGTTTCTCGCGCGCGTTTCCGTCACACGAAACGTTAACCTCGACGCTGCATCCTCCACTCGCCGTCGCGGCCGTGGGTCCAACCCGTCACCTGACACATAGCGCCCACGTCTAGGATTCTTGGTCTAACTTTGAACTTCATTTTAATAATAATAATAATAATAATAATAATAATAATAATAATAATAATAATAATAATAATAATAGAAGAAGAATAAATTATTATTATTAATGTTTTTATATCTGGCGAGACTCAGGCCGTAGGACCTGCTATTCCGCGCAACCACTTAAATATTTACGTTTACATTATTACACCTGAGACGTTCGTGCGGAAATATTGATAACTGACATTTCTTGTTACTTACGAAATAGTAACGCACGTACTAGCTAACGGAAATGCACTACACATAACTAACGAAAAATAAAGTGTGAACGTGTTTTCATTGTCAATTTTCTGATTTCTTAAGCTAACATGATCTAATGAGACCCCATGTTCCTTATTTACAAGAAAGGCGTGGTAAGTCAATAATTTTACTTTCGTAAATGTCAGAAATTCTCTTATACCCAAATTTTTGAATTTTGAACAAATTTAAAGAAGAAGGGCAGATTTCATATATATTTTTATTTTCCTAACCTTTCAACTCCCACGTACTGCACCTCCACGACATTTCTCTGCCCTCACTAGAACCTGTTGCATGAAGTTTTGCCGTGAACTATAATTCTACGCCTACGCATGCTTTCTGCAAGTAATCCACGTGTCTTGTTTACGCATGTCCAACGTAGAGTAATGTATATAGACCATGTAATCTTTCTCATCAAGTAATTCGAAGGATGTTTATAATAAGTTGCAATACTAATAGCACTTTTCTATTTTCAATTCACCATGTTCACCAACTCGTATTAAATGTATTTCAATCATTTTAACAGCCTAATATTAAAAAAAATTATGAAGTTATTAAGAAGGATGAAAAATCACAATATTAATATATTCGGAACAAATTATTGTAAAAAACAAACAACTAAGAATATACTTGCCTGCGTAAATTTAATCATTGCACTTAATCTGCATATCATTGCATAGAAGAAAAATCCGTAAGAATGTCAAGTAAAGGTATATAAGGCTTCCGCGGCCAGAGTCATGATCTGGGCTGTCCGGGTGACGCCGCTACGAAGACTGGGGTGCCGACATTTCCGCCCACATATCGCGGTCCTCTTCCTCAGCAGTACAACCCTGAAGATCAATGTCAAAAGTAGTTCCTGTGACCTTATGGTTCTTGTATATTTTTGATTGATTTTTGATTAATCAGACACACTAACCATTTTTGTTTTTTCGTGATATTCTATATTATATTTCTGCGTGGTTTAATAATCTGTGATAAGACATTGCAATCACAATTTTACAAGTAGCCAACCTTTACTTCCAGAAATAGATAATTACATTTATCTACATAGATTTCGAAGTGTAGATTATCTAGAGGATGTTTACGTATACACGTAGAGCAAGGAATTTGAAGTGTTGAAGCATAACAGTGTTTGTACCTCGTCATGTCCACCGCTTGTAACTCGAGCTTTGTGTACTGGAGCGCTTGAACAGGTGCGGGATAACTAAACCGCCCCCGAGCGATAGGGGGGAGAACAAGTGCTGCGATATCGGTAAGAGGGTGGTGAGAATGGGTGAGTGCAGTGGAAGAAAATGCGGTGGAGATGCGACGTAGCGGAGGGTAATGGGATTTTGGGAATCGAGCGGTGCTGCATGGGAAGAACAGAGTGTGCGATGCGATTTGAAAGTAAAATGTGCGAAGCCGGAAACGAAGGGGAGTGAAAGCGAATGAGAGATATGGAGAGAGTTTGGGAGATTGGAGAGACTTGCTCTTGGAGGTTTCAATATGGTTGCAACAGCGCATTCGCACTTGGGGAATGAAGCAATGTTATAAAAACATGTATATTTTTTGGCCGGTGTTTTAATTCCTCGGTTTATATTAGTTAGCATTATATACTCATTCAAAATTTTAATTCAAGAATATTTTGATGTAGACATGTACAGAAACGTGTCAGATCAGAGCGAAACTGGCATCTCATAAAATGATATCAGGGTAGAAATATCTTATGCTGAGACAGTTGTAGGACTTCATAGCAATCATATTAATGACAGTAATAATACGTAATTATGTTGAAAATGCAGCGTGCACGTCATTTTTTTTTTTTTAATTTTTTTATTTCGAGGAATTTTTCCAGCTTCAAGGAATGTTGATTTCGACTACCCGTGCCGGGTACACACTATTTCTCTAAAGGGGACACCTAATAACCTTTACGCCAGACACTTGCGGGCTCCTCGGTCTGCGGCGAGCAGACTCTCAAGGCCTTCCGCGACAACACACATGCATGAAAGAGAAGAGACAAATAACCATGCCCAGAGCGGGACTCGATCCGCGACTCTTCAGACCAAGGCGCTGTGTCGTGGAGACGCTCTAACTAGCTGGGCTTTCCTGATCGGCAAACATTCGTCTCCATATTCATAATACATTCTTCTGGCATGCGTCAATCACCATAAATCAGCCAACGAAAAATATTACGATTAGGCAAAGTTCAGGATTCGAGTGGATTTATCTATAATTTATTGTTTTTATTCTATATGTTTTTAATTTTATCGTTATTGTTTAATATTTTTAAATTTTTAAAAACTTGTGCATTTAATATTTACCTACACTTGTCGTTGGTTTTGTGATGAGAAGGCGAACGAACCTTTCTACAAGGAAAAAACGGAGAATTTAAGACGGTAGAACATGAATCTCCTTTGCAACGTCTATTTTCTCATAAGGTTCATTTCTATGATCTTAATAGCAAACATTTTCAGGAAATTAGAAAATGGCGAAATGCAGAAAATGTAAAAGTAGTTTCATTAATATGTCCTGGGACTGTAGACAGTGATCTAGCAAAAATATTGTAGAATAGTCCTTGACAAAAGCTACTCGACAAAGATCAAGTTGAATGCCGACTAGTTTGATAATTCAATAAATTATATTTTAATATGATTTTTGTTAATTGGAAATAGTTTTTTACTAAGTGATTGAGTCTTTTTTGTTGCAAGGTTAACATTGCAAAGGTATTATTTTAACTCGTATGCGAATCCCATTTGTGTTACGACTTCTAGACGTATACGGAATCAGGTAAAGGATTACCTTGATCGGTTAGTGGGAAGGAATATGGAATCTGGAGAAAGAGCATTGGAAAAGTCAAAGCTTAAGATATAGAACGAAACAAAAACTTTTTACTGGTTACGTATTTGGCTGGCTCTGGTTCTGCATGAGGGTCGCAATGTTCACAATGCAAATGCAGCCAATAACGGCAATACTAATGAACAATGCAACAAGAGAAATGGTGAATGTGTCTCTTGGCGTGTCTGGTGACATATGGAGCTCGCGATGGCACGACAGTTTAAAAAAAACACCGAAAAGAATGTTTTGTCGAAACTTTTCTGAGAAAAAATTGGAAGGATCGTTGGAAGGAATACTGAAGGTATCACTGGAAGGATTGTTGAGGAAACGGAGGGGCGCACTTCTGCTCGAATGGTGAGGGGCATATTAATGATAACGCTGAAGATTGGGGTAAAACGATCGAGAATTCGGTGGCTGTGTCTTTGAAGCAATTTCTCAAGGAAGCTCCTGAGAACGCTGGAAATATAGATCTATAGATATAGCAGTAGCAAGAAGAATGTTCGAGGTTTTGTGGAAGATGTAGTAATTGGGGACTATGGATGGGTCTGTTGGGCAATATCTGGAGGTAACGTTGAAATGTTAGCTCAAAACAATGGCATATTAGAAGATGGAGTAATAGCCAAAATGAGAACGTAATAAAGCCTCTGAAAAATCTAATTAAACAAACCAACCAACAAACAAAAAATAGCAGTGTTTGAATTGGTTCCTGCGGTAGTATAAATAGTAACTGATCGATCAGAGAAGTAATAGTTTAAGGTAACACTGAAGCAATAGTTAAATGAAACGACGAGGAATCGGTTAAGCACTAGATAAAAGGTTTCTTGTGGGAATTCTGATTTGGTATTGTTGACGTTCTTATAAGAAGAAATAAAAGAGGTCATCTTCGTCAACATATCAGCTGATATGTTGACGAAGATGACCTCTTTTATTTCTTCTTAAAAGGTTTCTCTTAGGAATTCCATGCCAAAACGTACCAGAAGAGGACCCCGGGACAACCAAAAACATAGGTGGGTCTGTGACATTCTGTCGGTCTTCAGCTAATCCGGCCAGCATTCTTTTGCTTTGCAGTATTAGCGGAAATTGAAACACAGCCAGACATCAAAATTATCACGTTATTACCACCCATGGAAACTCATACATACATTTTACTACACTGTACTTTCATCGTGTTACTTTTGGTCAATCACTGTTGAAATTTATCACTGTATGCTAGTGTGAAAATATTTCTAAACACATTTCCATCCAGCAAGGCTGAGAGCGTGTCATCTAGCTAATCGAACGAAAGGCTCGGGGTTGCAATAAAATGGTTTGTTTCTCCACAGAACGTGCAAAAATCGGTGCTCCGAAGCAGCTCACCCGTGCCTTTGCGTCACGAGTGGATGCGCGCCCGGGCGTGTGCGCGACGCGTGCGAAGGGGCCGTTGCGTGGGCGTGGGCGTGCGGAGGGGGAGCGCGCCCGCACGGGCGTGACTAAAGGAGTCGAGGGGCGGGGTGGTTTGGGCCTGGGAACGGTCCAGGTGCAAGGCGCACCCGTGGCAAGCACAGCCCTTGCTCACTATGCCCGAGAGATGGCACTCCACTCAAGGACGCAACGTGAGTGCGAGCTCACCAAGCACCTAGCGGCTTTCGAGTTTTTTTTCTTTATTTATTGTACGTCGAAAAAAAAAACAGTTAACAACTGCGTATGACGTGCTATGGGGAAAAGTGAATCGTGTGCATATTTTCAAAATTCTATGATCCCTACGCTAAGTCATATAGTACTTAAATTTTGAAGGAAATAAAATGTTTCCATGTAATAAAATCGATTTTCAAGAATAAAAAAGGCAATAAATTTTGTGCTCTTATCCATGTTGTCCTTCGGAATAATTCTTCCTGCCGCGACAACATGGAAACGATAATTTGAATAATTGTATTTCCTACTGAATTCTAGAAGAAGTGTACAGAAAAAGTTACATTTATGGCCAGAAGCAAACCAAGGGGCCTTCTCAGCATTTGCTCAATGAATCAGGGAAACTGGACGAAAAACCTGATCGAGATGGATGTCATTGACCCGCAGGCTGCAATACAATACTTGTTACAGGTTGTTTATACACATTTATACAGTGCAAATGGTAATAATGCATTATGTATCATTGTTAGAATTAATGTAACTTTTATTGTGATGCTCAGTATATCTCTAATTGTATAGAAACAGTTATGCAGAAGAAACGATTTCACTCGGGATTTAAGCGAGTTCGTAGTTTGCTTGTAGCAAGCCAAGTTCGTAAAATTTTGATTGTGGTTTATATGGTATTATTTCCAACTTGGTTTTGCAGGGGGAAACATTTTTGACAATTCTAGTTCACTATTTACTCGTTCAATATTAACAATATTCACTATTCAGTAGAAAATATAGAATGTACAAAAACTTTTTGTATTTATTATAATTTTTAAAAAAATTTTTTGACAAAGGAAAAAAGTCTTCATAGCATTGTGTGTAAACGTTTCTTTAAGTATTTCATATTTTGTACATTTTTTTATTTTTGAAAAATTAAAAGAAGTACTACTAACTATACGAATATAAAAAAAGACTGAAGTGCGGTGTCTTATAGCGCGGTAATCACTGAATCTACTGAACCAATGCTGATGAAACTTTTGTGATACCATCCTCTAAATGTCTGAAGAACTATAGGCTATGATTTAGAACCATAAACCGTAATATATTTACAAAGTTATTACTTTTCTGGGCGTGTTTGGAATAGCTTTGCATCACAGATTCAATTGTGCATCAATGTCAATACTTCAGCTGCGCGCCGCCGGAGTATGACAACTGAAATCAACTACTGAGTTCATTAATGTCCAGAATTATTACGAAATCCATTGGAGTTCGAAAAAGGTTATGTACTGTCCCTATGTGAACGCTGACGATTTGTTAGATCTAAATATTGGTGGAATATTTGAAAGAAATCCGTAACTAAAGTGGTAAAGATGTCAATGTACATGCATTATCCTTGATCCGTGTTATGTACAAAGAGGCAAGAAAACATTGGAGCTTGAAAGTTTTCACAAAATGAGGTAGGTTGAGAGCATATAAAGTACAATAATATACAGTACAGAATATATGAGCTGGATAGGCTGAGTGACGAGGTTAGCGCGGTTCTGGAGGACACAGTGTATGCAACGCACCGGCACGATACGAATACGATAGTTTTGCTCCGAGTGAAAAAAGGGAACGTGGAAGGGTTTTCTGCCGGGCGGGGCTGAGGTGGGGTGTGGAGAAAAGAAACAGGAGGACGATGCTTGACAATGATAAAAATATTACTTACATTTTACATAATGGTAATTACGTATTTACTCGATAAATTATGACTATTACGATGCGATTTTTAATTATTAACACCGCAATCGTAGTTACTTCTGAACGGACTACTAGAGACGCAAACTCTCTTGAAATGCTAAATGAATTTCAGTGCAGTATCACATTGCGTGATAAAAACGTATAATTAATGAAATCTCATCAGTGTTCATATCTCATTCAAATTGGTGACTAAACACAAGTAACATTGAAGTACAAAAGAATAATGTTAATTGTAGTGATTATTTCGTTTAAAATTACATCAACATTTTCGACAAAGAGAAAGAAATTATTGCCTACCAAATTGCTTTCCAGCTGAAGAAAAGGAAAAGTTCCAATATAGTACCTATTGGGATGTTACGAAAGCAAACTCTGCATTATATACTCAAAAATAGGTGTCGGTCATAATTTTAAGATAGACACCCTTCCAGAGAGTTAAGTCGAATTCATTCACTGTCAAGAGGAGATGCGCGCGATCTTTCCTTCCTCTTCCTTGTCCTATCCTCTCCCCTTACACACACACTTACACTAACAACCACTACACTACTACATATTCCGGGAGACCTGTCGGGAGCTTAGAGCTTGTCGCGACTGGGGCGGTGGCCCGCTGATGGGAGAGTCCTGGTTATGGGGAAACCCCACTAGCCGACGGTAGGTCGGCGCCGGATCTCGCCATCTAGCGCGGGATGATCACCGCCATCTCCCGAAAAAGATGCACCTCAGTTACGTGAATAAAGACCAAAGCAATTGACGCGCCCGGAAACAGGAAATGTCAATCAATAAATTAGCGAGGTGAGTATTCAATTCCTTACGTTACTATCTTAATTTGTTAGAAATTAGCTGTTTTTTCTGTAACGATAAAACGTAATGTACCAGTTCTAGTAACAGAAAAATGTTTTAGTAAAAAAAGTAAAATAAGTTTTGAATAGCAGGGACCTCGGATTTTTTGGAATGGGGCACATTTTGTTTCTAATTTTTTTTTTTATCTTCTAATGCAATGCTTACTCCGAATCATCAAGAAGAGTTCTCTACATTTTGATGGCTAGGGAGACTAGCTTCCAATGTCTTGACCCCTGTTTATCGTAGTTATATTGTGCTTCGAAAATTGTTTGTTTTCTTGTTTGTTGTTTTTTATTCAATATTTACATGCGTTACCCTGTGAGGCTTTTGGCAGAAAGTTAAGAAAAGATATAATTAATTTTCGTAAGAGTTGAAAGAAAATGTTGCTAATGCATCATTCGAAAAATAATTCAAAATAATTTCCTTTACTGTTGATGAGAAATGCTATGGAGTAAGGTAGAAATGTTTCGCAAGTTTACGTTTTATTCTCTTTTGGTGAGGATGATGTTTGCCTAACTGAAAAATGAGTGCAGATGATATATGATTTATATGCGAATTAAAGTTTTTGGAGAGTTGTAGAAAATAATTTTTGATAGATAGAATGCTTAATTCATTATGAATTTGTTCATTAGAAATCTACCATGGAACAAGTTATGAGACAAAAATTTTGAAATACCTGAATTTTGTAATCGATGTTTTTGAAGCGGAACCCCATATTGGGCAGGCATATATGGGAATGGAACGGATCATCGTTAGATAAATTCTAATTTTTGTTTTGACGTTAAGGGATTTTAAAACATCGATTGTAACAGTGTGATATTGTTTAGAAATTCCGAAATCTATTATATCTGGTAGTATATCATGTGTGTATGAAAAATGTGTTAGCGAATCTTGGGAATGAATAATTAAGTTAAAATTTGTATTATCTAGTATTAATAGTCCATTTGAATTGTTTAATCTGCATCCGCATGCATTGCGCTTTGCATTGATGCAAAGATAAATGAGATGAGTAGATGATGCAAAGATGAAAGAGTTAATTTGAATTGGAGAAAAAAGAAGAAGAGGGGAAAAAAAGCTATATTTGTTCTTTTTTTATACCGAAGAAATTTGTAAATATGGAATTTCTTTAGTTTTGATAGCAATATGTACATTTTCAAATGTGTTAGATTGAAGATTATTTAGGTGGCAATGTTCGATGGACTTCTTTTTATGATTGCAACACCACCTTTTCTTCAAAAGGAATGTGTGGTGATAAGATCAGATGATATATAAAATTTACTGGAAGGAGATAAATGGATTTCCTGCAGATAGACGATGACTATTTTAAGTAGTAAGATAATAAGGATTTTTTTAATACCTTCTGCATTCCATGAGAGTATTTTAAGTTTTGAATTTGGTTCCATAATAAAGAATAATTGAGAAGTAAAATGTGAGAGTTATTGAATAATGTTTTGTATTAATGTGGGCAATATATTAGTTGATACGGATGTTATTGGAGTTTGCTGGTTGACGTTGGTAAGTAAGTGATGTTTAAGTGACGTTTCGATTTCGACGAAACGATTTGAGTTTTCATGTAGATCCATGGGACTCCATAGTAGGGATCCGAGCCCTGTCTTTTACGTATGTAAATTGGAACTTTTACCTGATTTGATGTTTTCTTTTTTGAATTTTTAGGTTTATAAAAATGAAGAGATATTCAGAATACTGATTGAAGCTTATTACCTTCTTTAGTAATTACATATATTTGGAGAAATGAACTGGAGCTCATACGCGTGTCAGGGCCCTCCCCACTGACTCTGTTCGAAAAATCATCTTCGACGACACCTTATTTTCTATTTCTTACGCTTTGTTGTACATTGCTGATCTTGTTCTGCTGGTGCATTTAATAACTTTTATTTTCCTCTCAAATTGAAGATTGTGGGAATTACAAGGAAAGCTTTCTGTATTTCGAAAATTTTGCAATTCAAAGGCTGGTGGTCGTTGTCTGTTGATGTACTATATTCTGGAATCTGTCGTAATACTTAAAATTTGGAGTCATGGAAAAACGTTGATCTATTTCGGATTCTCTTGGCCTTGTAATATTTTTTGAACTTCGTTGATTTTGACGTAATGTTATATTTAGTATCTCTTCCTCCTCTTATAATCACGAACATTCCATGTAGTTCATTCGAATGGAGAGTGAAATCTACGATACCATGAGAGAACGATTTGTGGAATTTTGGAGTATTTGTGTTTTCGGTATTTGAAATTATTTTATGTTCTCAGTTATAGCATGTCAAGATCAGTGTTTTCCATACATTTTTGGTCACATACTTCATTGCTATAATATTGTAATTTTCGCGCTTAGTTCTTACGCAACTATTCAACTATTGCTGAGAAAATTGTAATTCTGCTTCAGAAATAGACAATTTTTCGTGTGGAACACTCGTATAGTAGTACCTAATCATAAAAGAATACGAATCTTTGTCATATAGTGAAATTGATTACATTTTAGTGTGGCAAAGAACGTATGCAATCGGGGAGCAGCAGCCCAAGTATGTTCTTGAGTTCGAAATCCAATGCTCATCTTTTAACAAGAAAACGTTCAATGATGAAATTCCCACAAAGTTGGACTGGTAACATTTGAAAAAGAGATAATTTTGCTCCTAAGTTATAGAAAACTTATGCACATTGGGAAACAAATAAAATATTTAATTTTTTATTGCTAGAAAATATTGAACTATTTTCTGGCTCTAATCGTACCACACAAAAGCAAGAGCTCAACATAGCGTTGGCGTAGAATAGCTACATTTATGATCAGAAACAAAGGAAGCGGCAATTATTTCAATGGATCAGGGACACGAGCCAAAATGCTGATGGATTGAGTTTTTGTCCCTTTATTACTTGTTACAGGCACAAACGTTTTTTAAAATGTATTCCGTAAAATTATGCCAAGTTATTGTTAAATTAATATTAAATTTTTGTTTTTGACTGTAAGTGTAGTCTAAATTTGTGTATAGAATATTTATGCATGTGAAAAAATTCAATTTGAATTTATGTATCTATTTTATTTGTAATATTGTAATGTACCGTTCATGTACAATATGTACGATATTTTTTTACTAACGGTTTATTTATTTATTTATTTATTTATTTATTTGCGTCAAAAAAACAGTTAAAAACTGCGTATGACGTGCTATGGGGAAAAGTGAATTGTGTGCACATTTTCAAAATTCTGCGATCTCTACACCACCGCGGTTGGTACTATTACATAATAAGTGTTATTTCTAAGACGTGTGGTATTTATATAAATATCAGTATTGCATTAAAAGATGCCCGCAATCAAAGTGAAGTTTTGACGAAAATTACAGATTCGTAAATAAATAACCAGGCCGATTGTAAGATTAGAATCTAAATTTACGGAAGCTTGGAGAAATTATGTGGATTGTATTTTCTTATTATTCGGATATTTTGTTGTCGCTTATGTGAAAAGTGGTTAATATGCGGGCGCTTCTCTAAAATATTTCGCGTCTCAGATGGGACGGGGTATAACCGCAACGTCTCTCATGAGGTTTGACAGAATTTTGCAAGAATCCTCAAAATGTAACACAATGAACTTGATTTCACTGACAATTCAGTTACATGGATATTACATTTGAGCTTGGAATTCAAATCCAGGTATTTTTTTACCTAAACATCAGACATGTTAAATTTCAGTCAAAGAAAGGATTACCGTCGAATTGTAAAAAATGGATCGAAACAGTTGTAAATATAGTTATTCATTATTTTGTTGTTTGGAAACGAATTTAAAACTTCCAAAATTAAAATATTGTATTTTTAGTTTTCGAAATATTTGTGTCATCGTCAAACTGAACAAATCTTTCGTTTCTAGTGGACGACATGATATAATTTACAAATAAAATAATACGATAATGGGGTCTAAGCCAAACTCTGTGGACCCCATTCTCAGCCGACAAAAAAATGATTAATTTACTATTTTTAATAACATTTACTAATTTTCTTTTGCATCGTTTTTCGGTATTGTTACAGAGCAATTGATGTTTAATGACCAGTCTTGTGCACATCGTGGAATAATCGTCCATATCATTCGAACTAAGACATTTTATTTACGTAACGTTTCCGGAAATTTCTTTCAAGAAATTACTGTGCTTTAGCGGCTATATTGCTGGTTTGACACGAATTACACAAGTTTTCGATCCAATGTAATTTGTTTACATTCATTTATGACATTCACACTGATGTAATTTGTAGCAGAATGTCTTCGTGTAATAGTGCGTAGTTTTTGAGATATCAGCGAATGTGATGCTTTGATGTATTTTTTTCAGCTTTATATACGAGAAGGCAAATCGAAATTTGTCCCCCCCCCCAAATACATTCTGGTTTGCGCGCGTGCGTGTGCGAGTGTGTGTATATGTGTATTTATGTGTGTGTAGTGCGTATATGTATGCGTGTGTATGTTCATTTTGAAGTGTTTGTGTATGTGCGTGTGAGTGTTTTAAAATTTTAGA
The DNA here is from genome assembly GCA_964035755.1 of Teleogryllus oceanicus. Taxonomy (NCBI): domain Eukaryota; kingdom Metazoa; phylum Arthropoda; class Insecta; order Orthoptera; family Gryllidae; genus Teleogryllus; species Teleogryllus oceanicus. The sequence goes on along the minus strand of CAXIVR010000007.1, from coordinate 70,587,174 downwards.
TTCAGCCTGAAATTAATGATTAATTCAATGTAAAATAGTTTGTTTAAAACGTATATATATGCAAATATGTATGTATGTATGTATGTTTATATGTATGTATGTATGCAAATATGTTTATATAAAGTTCTATATAACAATTACATATAACTGGGAACTATTATACATAATATATTAGTTATATAATATAGTTTTTATATAATTTAATTCAAGAGTTATTCCCGAGGTACCGAAACGCCATATCACTAAGAAATCACTGCTCTCCCTTTTCCCGGTGCGAAGCGACCGTGTGGGTTTTCGCAACCTCAGCAATTCGAATCTTTTTCGAATCTCGTTCAGCGCGAACGGCACGTGCGTGAGCGAGAGGTGCCGGTGGGTGCGCGCCTCGCTCGCTGCGAGCGACGGTCGTCATCTGTGGCGCAGGCGCTGAGCTGGCTCAGGAGCGGAGACACCTGGGGCCTGGCAAAGCGCCTTACGCTATCGCTATTCGCAGGCCCGTAGCCTCGCTCGCGGTAAAGCGATTGGGGCACACAGACGTGGATAATTATTCCGCGGAACTTTTATCCACGTTGTCGTGTAACTGCTTTGTTCGACCAATGCGGTTGTGAAAATAACTGGCAGTTGTGTACAAAGTACGTGTATTCTTTTCGCAATCCGTGTTGAAAAGTTTCTTCTCTCGTTAATGTTTATATTACATATAACATCCAGCACGGTGGCGTTGATTTTTCGAATTTTGTTTATTACGTCAATTTTGAAATAAAGGAGTTAACATTTTTAATTTTCGTTGCATTGGATTTATTCGAAGCTCAAATTTAATGCGGTTGAATACAAAAATTACTGCGTTAGAAATAAAAAAAGAAAGACATTCCTTCGGATCACTCTGTGTACCACTTTGAAGTCGCTCTATTAACCCCGATCACCGTCTTTATCGGCTCGCTATTCTACGTACTTTTTACAGTGTGATTACAGAAAATATATATTATGTGTGTGTTTACGTTTATGTATCAGATCTGTGATCAATCATTTTCGAAAGGATTGCCTTTATTTAATTTTCGATTTACTTTTCCGTGTTTTGAACGCATTGGGTTTCCTTCATGCTCCTTTGTTTCTACTTGCTTCTTTGTTTCGAAGGAAAAAAATTAAAATAGTAATTAGAAATAGAATTAGGTTTTAGTTCCAGAGGAAATCTTCACTCTTAAGAGTATATAATTTTACAATAAGGGGATTGTGAGAGCGAGTCGGAGATCTAATATGAGGTTATGACTTTAGAATTAAACATCTAGGATAAAAAAAATATTATTAGGTACAAACGTCTTTTGTTCAGTCGCTGTATTTATACCAAATTATCATTTTCTTATTTCTGTGTTAAAAGAAGCGTGATTACTAGAATAACCCTCACTGAGGTGGAACGAGCGCACACCTGCCTTCGCCGGAAAAATATCATAACCGAGTATTTTCCGATGCAAAGTACACCAGAAAAGGCGGAAACCTGCCTGACGCGAAAATAGAAAAGATTATTAAGTTCAACTGTATTAAAATTATGGCTAGAACGAAAAAGAATTGTTTTAAAATGAAACATTGACTTGTGTGGCATCTTCGTAGCAAGAGATCTTTAAGGTTGTGAGCATCCTTTCGTTTTTTCAGCAACCCTTGTCCCAACGTTACCTACACTACTCGTGGGAAAGCCACTGTTTATTTTTATCAGCACTGATCTTTACAAACCCATGTGAAGAAGGGCGAGACGTGAAGAGCCATCTTTCCTTGGTTCTTGTATTGATTGATTTAAGTTCAATGGTTTTAAATAATGACTGTTGTTCAGTTTGACGAGTATCAAGTATTATTTTACTAAAATATTTATGATGTCGGGAGACAAGTTGAATCTGTGTGAGAAAATCAAGAATAAATATTAAAAGAAATTTTTATGGGCGATTGCTACAGAATTCGCGAAGACCTAGGTACACAGAGCGTAAATCATGAGATGAATTCATCCATTTTACAAATACTGGAAAAAAAAACTTTTACTTTTGAACTACTTACTTACTACTAACTTACAAGAGAATTCTTTTACTTTTGACTACTCTCTTCCTTTCATTAGCTTTCATGTTGCGTTTCTGTTTGTCATTTTCTTTATCTCTCCCGGGAGTCTGTTTCTTGAATGGTAGTCGAGTTAAACTACTAATACAATCTAACGATTGAATTTTCTGAATTGACACTTAAATATTATAACCATGGCCTTTGTTTGCTTTGGTTTCCATATTAAGTTAATGGGGAGGAGAAAGATTAATATTAAAAGTAATGGTATTGTTTATATTTCAGATATACGTTGTGTGTGTGTGTGTGTGTATGTGTATGTGTGTGTATGTGTATGTGTGTATGTGTATGTGTGTGTGTATGTGTATGTGTGTGTGCGTGCGCATTAGGTTTTACTCGCTACTCTCCCAGATATTTAGTTTTTCGTGTAGTCTGATTTGATACGTTTCTTTCTGCGAAAACATCAATTTGATACGGAAGACAAAAGAGGAGTTGCAGATATAACTTAAGAATGGAACGTGATCTAGAGGAAGGTCTTAATTTTTCCTAGTCGCGATAAAAGATGAAGTAGTATTAAAATAATTTTCATGAATTTCCAGCGTGTGGTCTTGTATCATAATTGCTCCGCGGAGTGGATTATTACACGTATTATTCCACCACAGTAACACTAATCAAACCCCACGACCTTGGGTCAGCGACGGTGGCATATTTTCATCACATGCGACATACCTCGATCTCAAGGTTTGTGGAGAATTCTAGCGGTCGCCTATTTTAGTTGGGAGTTTCACGTGGTGCATTCGTAGGACCTCTGCGCAGAATCCGCGAATAAATTATGAAAGTGGGGAGTGAAATATAAGAAGTGAAGAAATATAACGAAGTGATGTACAAGTGTGGCGCGCGGCGTGTGAGTTAAATGCGGGTGTAAGTAAAGGGTAATTGTCGGGCGTTAAGGAAGTTAAAATCCGATATAACCTTTGTGCATTACTGTTGATTATTGTTATGTCTTTGGGCACGGCCGATAGAGCTCGCCGTCGTTAGTGATCTACGCAGATTGTATGTAAAGAAAGGTTGACGGCGCGAGATCAATTAATTTGAATACATATTTTATAAAATATCTGCGTGTGCTCTTTTTATCAACTTTTATTAATGAATTGACTATCAACATAATCTACTATTTCACTAATTAGTATCGTCACTACAGCAACTCTGATGGGTAGGTCGTAGGGTTCGAATATCGACAGTGGCAATTTTCAACATAGGCCAAACAGGTCGACCTCAGCCGCTCTCAGGAAATTGTAGCGCTCGCCTACTTTGGAATGTACGTAATTTCGCTTGGTTTGTTCGAATAATCCGAATGCTGAAGTACAATCCTTACAAACGGGTTACGTACCTTTTCCAACTGTCCTGCTTCATACTACCTCATACTGTCACTTTGCACATACAGAGTTTCAGTTACGTTCACCTCATTCCCATACATGTCGTTGGACAAGTCGGTTACTGAGAGTTTGTCCCATGTGTACGTACCAAGTTTAATCTCCTGGAATCATCAATCAGCCGATTAAAGAATATACAAATCCAGCAATTGGATGTGAACTCTTTTCTTTCGTACGTCTCATTCTCTACGCTAGAGAAGTGCGCTCCTGCCGGCGTGAGATAAATCCATATGGAGTGAAGTGGCGTTAATCGCCCCCGGGTGTTTCGCGAGGGCCAGCGACTGCCTCCGCGCGTACGGCCGCGCTATTAATGCGCACTCCCATACATGTCGTTGGACAAGTCGGTAACTAAGAGTTTGTCCCATGTAATGTACGTACCAAGTTTAATCTCCCGGAATCATCAATCAGCCGATTAAAGAATATACAAATCCAGCAATTGCATGCGAACTCTTTTTTTTCGTACGTCTCATTCTCTCCGCTGGAGAAGTGCACTTCTGCCTGCGTGAGACAAATTGAAGTGGAGTGAAGTGGCGTTAATCACACCCGGGTGTTTCGCGAGGGCAAGCGACTGCCTCCGCGCGTACGGCCACGCTATTAATGCGCTGGCGCGGCGCCCGGGAGCAGGTCGAGTACCCCGAGGCGACGCAGTCGGGCGGTCGGAAGTAGCTCTGGGCAGAGCGGCGGGCTTCTGCGTAGAATCTGCGAATAAATTGCTAAAGTCGACGGTAAAAATAAGACGTGAAGAAATCCCGCGAGAGGGGAGGTGCGAGTCTGGCGTGCGTCGTGCGAGGCAAATTTGAGCGTGGGCGGGGAGGGGGGGAGTAATTGACTGCCGTTGATATCGTTGATAATTTGAATATTTTTGAGCTGGTCTTTTAGGCAGTGTATGTGAGAATGAGTGAGAAAGCTCGTCCTGATCTGCGCAAGTTGTGTGGGTTTTGACTGGGCGTTGGCTGATTATTCAACCGCAAGGGCATTGACCCGTATTGAGCTGTTATTGTACTACCTTGAAAATGGATGTTGGCCAGTATACCGTCATTTCGCAATTGTAATAAAAATAAAACTCTCAAATGTACGACATTAACATATTTGAGGTCATCTTCAGGTACAAGTTGAAGACGTCAAAAATCTACGATATAAAAAAAACTAATATATAAAATTGTTTTACAGAAATGTACGAGTGGTAAACTAATTTATGCTTACTTCAGTCAACGTAAATTGTACTTGGAATAAACATATTGTGTAGCGTATTGGTGACGTATCCATAACGTAGTAATTTACGTGATACATTCTGGTGATGCCAGTAAGTGTGGCCGGGATGGCAGTGAAGGCAGGGAGCGTAAACGTTCAGAGAATATAAAAACCTTCTTTGGACTCTAAAACGTGAACTAGCGGTGAATTAGGACGAAGCCAGTTTTATCCAGTTTATTTTGGCACGAAGTTTCTTTTCTTTCTTCTTCATTTAGAGACTTGCTGACGAAGGTTCTGTCGACTGACACGTTGGATAATGTTACTGACATATCATGAAGCCTTTTGAGTAAAAACTCATAAAGACAATATATCAGAGAGATATTCGGCCACTTGTATCGCCAACTTATTCTCTTGCACCACAGTATTATGCGCAAATATACCAGCAGGTCAGAGCCTAACAAAAATATTACCCTCATCAGCCGGGGCGCGCGAGTGTCATAAATGCTTTGGATTCCACGCTGAACTGAAATGTGATCAAAGTTGATCGTGTTGTTATCTAGGAATTTTATTTAAAAACAAAATTTGTGTTGATGTTGCCAATATAGTTCCACATACAAAGTTGGAAATTGAGTTGTTATAGTGACCTAACAAAACCGATAGAAAGACTATCGAACGAAATGCGGATATTCTAGACTTTTATAAATATAATTAAACGGAACTGAACGCAGCACACAGTTTTGACATCTACCACTCCCTTCGTGATGTAGTTAGTAGATCGGAGAATTTCTGTTAGATAACTAAATTTTCATCGTAATTGTAAACGTCACCCTCCACTTGAGACAATCTTGGAAAAATGTTATTTTTTTACAAATTTTTAAAAACTATATCGACACTTCTGACCTCATGATCGTAGGACCTAAATAATATTACAAAACGTTTATGCTAAAATGCTTCGGTATTCTCTAGCTCGACCATTTCTTAGCTGAATGCAAGACTGCCTCCTTCCCCCTCCGCATTGAAGAAGAAGCTCCAGTCTTTGCGCCGGTTAATTGCAAAGAAAGCAATTTTATGTGAAGGCATTTATTGTGAACACAAATTACGTCTCATTCTCGGAGGATCACCTTCGTTTACGCAAGTGCTAAAGAATGCATTATAAATCGTTTGGACGGGAATCCGATCTGCGTGTACCTCTATAGCCTCCTAGTACATTGGTGCATTTTGGAGATTTCCAGCCCCAAACCTCTGAGAGCTACATTTGGTTTTCTGCAATTACCATCATTGAGTCATTTTTATAATGCAAAGTTGCCGTGAACAGAGAGAAATACGAAATTTTGGAAAATACAAATGTTTATTTTTTGTTGTCATGTTCCATTAAAATTTATTGATATCCGTGGACGGGTACTCTTGCGGCCGGCTTTAAGGTATGACTAACGTGTTACAGATATAAACAACGGTTTGTTTTCCGTGGTTTGTCTGATTGACTCCGAACGAACATTCTCTCTCTCTCTCTCTCTCTCTCTCTCTCTCTCTCTCTCTCTCTCTCTCTCTCTCTCTCTCTCTCTCTCACACACACACACACACTCACTCACACACACACACACACACACACACACACGTGTTACACTACCATTCATATCGGCATACTAGTGAGAACCTTTCAGCTTTTCTGAGTCAAATGAGGAGTCGATATTTTCATGAAGTCTTGCGTGTTTTGATTGAATAAACCGAGCCACGGTTCCTCTTGCGCTGCACCACTTTCCGGCGTGGATGGCCCTGGTGATTAGAGGGCGTGGGGGCATGGGTCTGATGGGCCCCGCCGTGGGCATCGGTGTTGGTCCCTTGTCTTGCGTGTGTCTGTGTTGTCGTGGATGAGTCCACTGCTCACGGACCGAAGAGACACCGTATGAGAAGCAAGCATTCAAAATGTGACATGCCGAATTCACTCTTTTACAATAAAAATGAAAAAGAAAGGAAGCATAAATATTGCACTTTTCAACACAATGTTTAACTCTGCGAATAGAGTACTACTTAATGTATTGCAAGACATATCACGTGCTGTTGTTTTTTTCATAAAATAAAACTGGATACATAACCCCAGTTTTGCCAAAAGAATATGTCACCTTTTGAATGATAGTGTAAAAGTGTCTAGTGTAAAGGTTAAGCTATGTTCCCATAAGGGATATATTGGGCATCCATTGCGGATATTCGTAATAGGCTTTTCCAAATATTAGGGGCCTAACATTGTCCTACATTTAAAAAAACGCAGTTTTTTTGTATTCATTTGATAAAATCATATCATATGTTTGCTGTGTGTAAATTGTTTAATGGGTGCTTCCCGCTTATGTATTCACGGTGAGTACCAAATGCGTACAATGAAAAGGTTCAATCGACATTGGTATTGTAAAGGCAAAGAAGCATTGGTATATCCCTTACAAAGGATTCTCGCGGTTGAAGTCCATATTTAACTATTGAATTAAATTCAGGTCTTATTTGGGGTAGGGAGACTCGGGCGATCAGGGCCGCTCTTGCGTGTGACCACGCAAATTTCGCTACGCTGCTTTTACCATCTAGCAGAGAAGAAATCATTCACCCGATCGACGAAACTGGATTTGAAGTTAGCTCAGATGCTTCCTTTAGGCTTGAAGATATTTTACAGGAAATTCTCGGCAGATAGGTCTTTTCTGAAATATGTCGAGAAGAGACCGAATATCAATACCGAGGTTCGTCATTTATTCCGGGTACGCTAACTACTATTGTCATTACACCCGTTAATAGTGGAAAAACATGAATCATGTTGCGCATCATGCAAACTACAACCATTGTGGTTTAGGATCCAATTTGCGTCAGTATATTAGCGGGAATATTACTATACAGCTAAATAACAAAAATGTATCACCCTGTTACAAGTCATCGAAACATGATAGATGATTTTTTTAAAATATCGAATAATATTTCAATTACACACTCGTGTTAGTCTTTTGGATTCTGTTGAAGATTGTTACTTTATGCGTCTTACAAAGTGTTCCTCGCCAAATTCTTGCTTTCAATGCAGCATGTCGGCCAGCGTCTCGCCTGGCTTTGCAAGCAATGTGCCCGTGTTGTGATCACGTGGTTCGCGACGTAAACTGGTGCTGCACAGAACGCGCAAAAATCGGTGCGCCTGACGGGATCATATCCTGGTCACCTTAATGTAGTAAATATAGGATTCTTCCAGGGAATAATGTCTCTCCTCAGCTGAAACATGAGAACAGTCGTTATCCTCCGCATTGGCTTGCTGGCTTCTTTCTGCAATGTATCTTGTCAATGTATCACCGCCCCAGCCGGGGCAGATACTAAGTGACTAACTATACCCCGACATGAGTGCAGGCGTAGTATGTGTGTGTATAATATGGATGAGGAAGCAAAAATCGCACTCGGTCCGTTGAAAGTACAAAAGCACGGGATGCGACTCGAGTTGAGCCCCACCGTTTGGAATGTCCTTTTCCAGACTTCCGTGCTACACACGTTAAAACACATTTTAAAAACGGTTTTAAAATTCGAATTTTGCACATTCGAGATTGAGGATTGGCGCAACTTAAATACACGAGAAATACGCTATGAAATGAATTTGTTTAACACGGATTCCATGATCACTCGAACTAACCTTAGCGTGCAGTTAGTTGGGCACTGAGTCGCCTAATTTTCAGAAAAGTGGGTAGTCCGTTGACTCGATGGAACGACGAAACTACAGAAACGAATATTACAACTGTATAAAATATTTAGTTTGTGGATATCCAAATACGTTTCTCTGCTCTGTTGTGAGCAGTATACCAAAGAACAACATTGTAGAGAAATATGCGGTTAGTGGTAGATATCCTTGTACAGACAGAAGCTTTGCTTATTCTGCACGAACAGTTAATTTTTTGTCTCTTGATGTGGGTTTCCTATTTACTTTTTGATTTTCTATAAATGTCGGTAAAATAGAGAACGTCTCTAGCGCAGCCTCCTATTCCGTGCATTTTGGAATCATCACGAGAAGCTCTTCAGGATAATTTGCACTCGAAACAAAATCCAGTGATTCGTAGTCCTGATTGAAGGAATATTGCATGGAGAGGTAAAGTCCTTATCAACGCTTGCGGGCATCAGTTCATGTGCCACCAAAGTAAGAGATTTAATATTTTTACGCAGGGATTTGATATTTTTCGAGTGGAGCGAACAAATGAGGGATATACTGCTAGAAAAATGCAAGAGTTTATTAGTATCGTTAAAACGGAATGTTTCAACGAGGATGTGTGCAATTATGAATTGTTTCATCTAGTAATTTCTCTTCTTTGTGACCAAAGTTTGTGACAAAGTTGTGTAATAGACATATTTTTTAACTTTGTGTTCTGATTACACGGTAGTAAGGAATATAAAAGAAATTAAAAACGACGGCTTTCTCGTCTTGCCAATTCCCACCTATTCCTGAAATCTTCGCCTTTGCATATTTAATAGGGCCAGAAGTTTTTGTTTCTGATGAGTTACGCAAGAGGATGTTTCGTCGCGAAAGATTTCTGGTTTTGAATTGGACAATTTATTTTTTTTCAGATTAATGGAATCAGGTGTTTAATTTGCGAAATAAATTAATCCGTTTTAGGTTTTCTGATATATTGCAGTGTACTTAGTGTCAAAGAAAATCTGTGAAAATTGAAGAGAATTTCTTAGCGAATCGTCATTATATTTCAGCAGATGCAAACCGTGGCAAATTTTTACACTATCTAAATATATAGATAAAATTGATGTATCGTCTACAAGAGAATTTTTGGAGGTCGGTATACACTCGTCAAATTTTCGTGGTTTCTCTGATCTTATACAAGACTAATGCCTGATCAGCATTTGAACAAAGTAACCTTGTAATGAGTTCTATCATCCTTTCTCATTCTTACCCTTCCTCTTTTCCACTTCCTGTGTCGAAAGAATATTTGTGTGTAAAACTACCTCTTACTTGCAGTTAAGAAGCTTTGGGACCGGAACTGGAAAATGTTGCCTTTCAAATTACAAGCTTAAATTACAACCTTAAATAAGTAATTAAAAAAAAGTTGTGTGTGCGTGTGTATGTGCGCGCGCGCGCGCGTGCGTGCGCATGCGTGCGCGCGGGAGAGCGTATCTCTCGTTTAAATGGCACTTGTTCGTTCTAATCAGGGGATGAATACCGCTAACTCCCGAGTTATAAAATGCATTACACTGTCGGGAGTACTAAACTATGTAACCCTCCCCCCTGCTCCTAATAGCCACTATGTAGTCTTTCCAATATATTTTTAAATTTAGTGTATTTTCCAATTTAGTTGGGGTGTCTCCCCAGTTTTTATTATTGCGAGATATAAATCTACAGCAGTCAGAAAGGAAATATGGATTGAATTCATCGTTTAGACCAGTGTGATGAATGCGTTCGAATTCAGCGAGGCACGAGCAATTTTGAGGTGGGGGGAGGATAGGAATCTTCACACTCACTCCCAATCTCATGACAATTTGGTATCTATAATAGATTTTCCCCCTAACAGGGATACCGTAAAGACATTTATTCGGATGCTACTTACAAGTATATGAAATTTCGTTTTATTTTGTATTTATGTTGTCAAGGAACAGTAAAACTGTATCTGACTTACGGGAGTCAAAGTAGAAACTGCGCAAGTTTTCGTGACGTCTGGGATCTGTTCCCAATTTTTTAACCACAAGAAGTAAATAATGAATAAAATGAATGAATAAATAATTGAATAAATGAAACAATAATTAATAAAAGTAACGAAAGGCAATGTTCATAAAATGCATTTTATGAATTCATTTTATAATTTTTTACGATTCATGATTTTGAATTGTTTAATTAATGAATTCGAAAATTGAAATTGAAACACAAAGCATTTGGAAGAGTATTTCCAAGCTTTATACCGACTGGTCAGATGTGTTAGTGAAGATCTTTATTGCATTCGTCACTTCACTGACTTGTCACTTACAAGTATTTCAAGCTAGTGTGGTAGTGCCATCAATTTCCTTTACCCGCTTTACTCGCAACTTCCGAGAATGCCAAAAATTCGTTGGCTGGAATGAGAGTGAATTCAACCTTTTTGATTTCACTTTCCGATAAATTCTTGGATTTCGTAATTTCTTGGATTATACCAGGCGAATTCTGCAAACCCTTACAAGAACCCTTACAATCGGGCCTTGGACCGCGCGCGATCATTCCTTCCTCTCCTCTTCTCATACTAACCCTTACATTCAACTCTCTTGTTCTCTTTTCATTCCTTCCGCTTGTATGAACTTCACTGCCACATGAGTCGAGAGACCAGTCCGGAGCTTAGAGCTTGCCCCGACTGGGGCGGTGCCCTGCTGATGGGAGATACCTGCGCGTGGAAAATTCATCGTCACCTTCGCGAGAAAAAAACAAAACAAAACAAAACAAAAAAAAAGTACAATTACAAGTTTAATGGACTTAGCAGTTGACGAGTCCGGAATCACACTTATCAAACACCCTATCGATATATAATCGAATTGAGTTTTTAATCTGGCTGCTGTGCCCTATGTAGGGATGATAAAAAATCCACGTTTTTAAAATATCGATGTTTTTAATCAGAAACATCGATATATTATCATCGGTATATTGCTTTCAATGATTTTTTCATATCGGTATTTTGTTGCAAAAATTTCGATGTTTTTTTCTTAATCTTCTAATAATTTTTTTTTTTATTAAATAAAGGGGATTTAGGCACGTTGCAGTCATTCTTTTTATCGCGCTGCACATTTCCCTTGTGCAATCTGAGAGAATTTTAGGTGTTTTTTTCTCGATGGTGTATGAATGGAAGTGTCTAAAGGGTGAAGTAGCGAAACACGGTGTTCTTTTTTGTAATTTTATTCTTTACATTCGCTAATAATTTTTATTAACTTGCTACTAAGAAGCTGATTACCAAACAATAAAATATATTATTTTTACGTACTGAAATTGAAAATGGGTAGGAAAATAGGATGATTAGCGTTATCATCGACATCGAAAATCCTTTAGTGATGTATCTTTCTCGTGAGATATATGATATCGAGTTAATGCACCTATTTTGAATAAACCGTTTTTTGATTATTTCTATAATAAAAACTTTTTCGTCAGTTTTTGACTTCATAAACGTTACCACTAATACGTCCTTGCGATCGAAGTTTTTTTTATGAACGAAGGGATGATCATTAGATTGCTGCGGCCCTAGTGTCGAATGGTTCGGTTTTTGCATTAGTTCTAAAACTATCAATTACTTAAGATGACGATAACAAATGATGACGAAAACTGCAGTTTCTCTTTAGACATATGACTTGTCAACAGTGGCGGGTTTATGAATGGGGAAGTTTTGGATGGGCGGCAAATTTCCAATGTCTTTTATTTTTTATAAAATGGTGTTTATTGAAAATTAAATTAAATTTAAAAATATAAACATCGATGTATCGTTTTTTTAGGTAAAATTTTCCATCGCTAGCCTTTGCTGGCCGTGGAGTGTGGCGGTGGGGAAATACGCGAGGCAGCTGCCGTTTCGCAAAGTGCCGCCCGCCCTGCGTTCCGCCTTGCCCGGCGCAGCACTGCCGCCTCCTGTGTGCCAAGCGCCTCCGTATTTTTAGCGTCGGCCGGCGACAGCGGGCTAGGAGGGGCCCTCGCAGACGCCACCGGTCCACGCGGGACCGAAACGGAGTATTTTTGTAAAAACGGCGGAAATGCGCGGGCAATTATTTTGGACCGTTGACTGAGGTTGGGGTGTCTGCATATTTCGGACCCACCTGGCTTCGCTAAGATGGTGCAGTCCAAGATCCGAGTTGGAACTTTTATCTCGGGTTCCATCACCTTTTATTTATTTTTATTTATTTTATTTATTTTACGTAAAAATGCAGTTAAAAACTGCGTGTGACGTGACCTGATTATCTATTGTGACGCGTCGCCAAGTGACCTCAAATTCTTTCACTGTATTTACGGAAAACTGTGATAATTAGCATGAGTGTAATAAATATAATTTATAACCCTCATAACCGTAATATAACTGTATTATAACTATTAACTGTAATATAACTGTCTTTATATAAAACTGTATGTTACAGACGTTCTTAACGCAGACGTACATAACATTGTGACTTATCGTTAATGTGCTCTTACAGAAGCTTCTCACATCAGCCATACATTCTTCAGCAACGCACTGATTTCTATTCAACATTAATCGTAAGATTTTCTCGCAGTTTTCAATTATTTCTAGTTGTTTGAAGTATCTCGAATATTTAACCAAATTTTCATTTAGCAATTTTCAATGTTCTACTGGCGTTCTCCCCCCCCTCCCTTTGAGCTGTCCGCTGGACCGGACCGTCTGGAATGATTGGAGTACGTGATGTTACTTTCCAAGTATTTTTTCACACCCGTTCTGAACGCCATTGTGATTTTCTTCCCGTTTTGGATCTGAATAATTTGAAGCTGAGCGAAGTTTTTACCAATTTTCTACTCAGTCGCTTGCATTGTTCTACTGATGTAACGCCGCCCGCCAGTTCAGTTTCCGTTGGATAGATTTGATTGTTGATGTAACACAAAGGAGTTACACTTACATCGCACTCTCTAGAAAGTTTGGAGGAGATGTGGCTATTTTCAGTTGCATACTTTGAACATTTTTCAGTCTCTCACTTTGATATATTTTGTCTATTTTCTTTTGCCCTAGAAACGGATGGTTGTATTGTTAGTGTAATATAGTATCAAGGATTGGCGAGATGAAAATTGTGACCCTACTATAGTGATCTCGCAAGACGTACGTTTTACTACACAAACAATATAAAATAATAGTTTCTTAGGGGCCGACTTCAATTCCTTAAGGCTGAAGAATTTGATCAGGTCCTAATTTGTAACTTGGTTTGAACTAAATGTTTATTATCTGTCATCATAGATCTTCTATTTTTCAAAGCTCACTATCGTGGTTGCTACTTCTGAAGTTCTTTTGTTTTGTTGGAGGAATCCGTAGAGCTCGTCATAATTTAAATTTACGGACAATGTAGATATGGCATCGTATGACACACTATGTATTTAATGTTGACATTTGTCCGAGAAAGAAAGAAAAATGCGTGGGACTTTGCATTACAGAGACTCCATAATGCTATAATCACGAAAAGCGAACATTGAACCCTTTGATCTACTTGCAGAAGAAAGATCTGGTTGTAGAACCCTTTGATATCAACATTAATCCCATGAAATTGCATTGCCTTCTGAAGACATTTACTTTTGGATGTTATCCGTGTGGGATATTGGCTTCACTAACGTACACGATGTTTCTCCTTATCGTGTTATAGTCCCAATTGGAAAATATAGATGGAAAGGAAGGGAAAGAGCGGGAGAGGGAGGGACGATTATTCAGTTTTCTAGAATTTCCCTTTATTATTAAAAAAGAATGCCATCCAAAAACCAGCGGAGAAAGTATTCAAATTCTCTCGATTCTGGTACGTTTCGCAAAATATCTCATTTTGAATAGTAAGTAATATACTAGCTCCCCTGTCTCAACCTTCGATATGGTTTATACGAGGCACTTCGGAACGCAGGGATCTAGTAACTACAAGATTGATATTGTGAAACCAATCTCAGTTGGAAATGAGGAAATCGGGAAAGCCAGTCGGCAACACACACTGACACGCACACACCTACACACAAAGAAAATTGGTGGTTCCCGGTTTTGCGATCTTTGAACTATCGGATTCTTCTGTTGTCGTATGACGCTTGAATACGATCCCCTATCGATGATGATAGATTCAATTTTAAGTTCTCGGATGGCATCAAATGCAACAATGCTCGTATGGCATTGAACAGACTATTTACAAGCTTCCTTTTGACCTACGATTGCAAAATGTTTGCGAACGTACAAAGGCTTTTACGCCCAAAGTCCTGCATGGCGTTTGTGCGAGCGGAAAACTAACTCTCTCTCTCTCTCTCTCTCTCTCTCTCTTATATATATATATATATATATATATATATATATATATATATATAGAGAGAGAGAGAGAGAGAGAGAGAGAGATAGGATTGATTTGATTCCATATGAATGGGAGCTTTGAAAAATTAAATATTGGGAAATAAATTGAGATTTGAGGGTACGTGTATGTTAGCTTGTCACCAAAATCAAAGAAAAACATTTCCACAAGAATTTTATTTTCTGCTCTTTCACGTAAGATACCATATGATATCAAGTTAATGCATCTATTTTGAAAAAAATTTTTTTTTTTTAGTTTTTTCGACGTTTTTTATTTTTTTATAAATAATGGTGTTTTTATGAAGATTGAATGAAATTTGTAAAATTTGATGTACTATTTTACGCTTTCTTACAACATACCTAAAGTTTTGGGAAAAAACCTCCGCTTTCTCCAGTTTCTTTGAGGAACTGACCTTTACACTTATTTCCAAATTTTGTAACTTTCGCATGTATGTGTACATCTATTTCAAATTGTTCGGCTGAAACATCGTTTTTGGTTTTGAATCGTGTTAAATGCTACTTAAATCATCAATGGGCAAAGTAGATTAATTTCACTTTCCATTTTCGAATTGAAAATGATTATTTTTGCTTGAAATAGATTTTGATATCCACAAACTGGCAATTCACAACGTTTGACAAAACGAATTATAATATTACATTATTTGAAAACCAATTTTATTTATACGTTAATAAATTGCATTAGAATTTATTTGGAATTATAATTATTTTACCTTAGATTATTAAAATGAAGATTCATTGAAATATTGAAATGGAAGAAAATATTCGCCGCCCCAGGTATATATTTTTGTATGGCCACAAATTACATAAATCCGCAACTGGCTGTCGAGGTTTATAAGGAGAGGGATAAGAATCTGGCTGCATTTTTGATAGTGTTACCAATAAGCCTTTTGAATTATTTTTTTCAAGAACTTCTCCAGAAAATGCATTATTTAAAATAAAGTGATTCAACACCCAATGTTTGTATAATAGCGGTGATCTAAGACATTTAGACATATGTTTTGCATTTATCAAGATCTATATTTGTTACGTTCAGCATTGTAGTATGTTGTCAACTTACGAGGAAATCCTGTAAAGTATCCCTTGTAAATTTAAAAAAAAAAAAAAAAAAAAAAAATTCTCACATTTAATAATTACTGGAGACTTCGGTCGAGACACATGTCAAGCGATTGTTTGATATTGCGACTGTTTTATATCTCTCGTTAACCTTTGAACTTAAAAAAGTGGTCATTGTGTTCGATTGTTGCGCATGGGTAGAGGCACCGAAGCACCCTTTTACTCCCTTTGGCACGTGCGTGCTGCTTGTCTTTCGTGGGCAATCTAAAGTGATCACAATTTCAGTCCTATTATTTTAATTTTTTTGTATTTTTATGAACAATCAGGACACTTTCAATGAAGTTAAACTACTAGTTTTGGCTTCATAAGTTTCTATCAGTTGGTACGAATCATTTCAGGTTGGTGACAACAAGGGTAGATAACGCCAATGAAAATGTTGCTACTGCTCTCCACAAGGAAACCACTGCCGGTGTCATAACGTACGTCAGAAATCCACACAAGTTTGATACAACGTATGATTCCTTTCTCAACGAAAACTTTCAATGCTTTAAATATATAAATTTTTAATTCTCAGGACGGGAGTATCCGTGCCTACGTGAAGTTCCAAAAGCATTTTATGAAGAAAAACCGCAAGTGTTTTACTTTCCTATGCTTGAGCATAAATCTTAAATAATTTCTATTCATATTGTAACCAGACTTCTGGCTAAAAAATAATTTTTACAACGTAACCGTGTATCAGTTCTATCGCATCCTAATTTTAATTTCCCCGTGTGTTGCTTGGAATAACTTTATTACATTTCTTTGTTTTGTTTTAAAATATTTTTTTTTGTGAAGTTTTATCGACAGTTACCATCCATTACTCATTGAATTCATTTTCGCTTTGAATAGTTTAAAAATAGATTCCAATTTCAAGATTTTGATTATTAAGTAGTTGGTTTAGAAACTACACTCCTAATCGATTGATGGAGTATTCCTTAATGTATTGACGCCTCCGCGTATTACGTTTGTTTTTGTATTATCATGTCAGCATGATAATGTAACAAAAAATTTTATATTTATCAGATACGAATTTTTCTATATACAGGCTATTGTTATACTTTTTTAAATCCATAAACTGACATCTCGTGTGTGTATCGATTCGATTGTGGAAGTATCCATCTTACATTTGCCTCAATTATTTGGATGGTAGTAAATCGCATTCGCCTATTGGCTGAGAAGAATCCTTCCTTTGTCTCCGTTGTTCCGATGGAAGTAAATCGTATTTCCCTCATGGCTGTGAGGAACCCTTATCAGTTGTTCGGATGGTAGTAAATCACATTTGCCTGTTGGCTGTGAGAAATTAATGTCTCACTAGTTCGGATGGTAGAAAATGGCATTTGCGCATTGACTGAGAGGAATTCAGTGTTGTCATGACCTTTAGCGATTGGACGCCGAGGGCAGCTCGCGGGGTCGTGTTTGGAGCGGCGGGCCGCCTAAATTTGTAGGAACGACTTGCGCCGCACCACGCCGCGCCTCCCAGTGCGACGGCAACGCTTGCCTAGATGAGGTCATCTCGTTGGCAGCAGGCCCGGCCTCCCGGACCACGGCGCTTCTGACCTCTGCTATTCCCGCCGACTAGACACCGCACTCTCCGTCAAATTGTTAAGGAGGTGACTGAACATCGAGTGTGTTTGAAGTGAGGGGAAAGTGGTATAATTATTCCCGGTGGCATTTTCATTTATTTTAAGAAGTTATATTTCATTGGAAGTGGTGCCTCGTAGCGTAGATATTACGAAGGTCGCCGGGAGCAAATCCCGCCTGAGCATGGAAGGTAACTACCTTGTAGCATTTTCCATACCCCATCTATTCTCAAATCTCTCCCTGCCTGAATGTTGTGAATGTGACTGCTTGCGTTGCAGGAGGAGAAAAGCTCGGTAAAGGGTTTGAGGGCCGCAGCACGAGTGCCAGCTGGGCGCCACCATAACCTCCCTATCAGTGAAAGTGTTCGAGTCGCCATTGCCGAATAAGCTCACAAACGGCAAAAGTAGATTAATGGGCAATAGGCTTACGAGTCGCCTAGCAATGATTTGTTCCATATATTTGTTTTGGGCAATATCCATTTTACGTATTTCATGAAGTAGAAGAGCGAGGAAGAAGAAAGAAAAGAAAAGAAGAGAAAAAAAAACGTTACTGTTAAAATTCAAAATTGTAGATCATCTGAAAGATATATTAATGAAAAGAATTCCCGGTATTTGCCTTTTTCTATTATTTTTTGACAAAGATGATTTTCACACATCCAATAACCTTATAATTTGTCGAGAATCCAGAGAGTACTGAGTCCCACTGTGCAAGTTCAAAACCGTATTACTCTCTTGTAGGTTCTTGGAATATACTAGATTGGATGGTATCCTTTTCGGACGTGTGATTTCAAGTTACAACCGAAAATTCATGAACGATTTTTGCAGTTGCAGGATAAAGAACTTTTGAAAGTGCGTATTATGTATATTAGAGTGAATAATTGAAGCAGTGTATATGTGTGATAACAAACATTTGTACATGTGTAACATGATCGCCAAAGACAATTCGAGTACTTGCTAATCGTTGAAAGCGTTTTATAAATATTGGATTAAAATCCTTGACGAATCGTGACTGCAATTACTACCGTTTTCTATTAGAGCTTGCTTAAGTCATCTCCGCTGTGGTGTTCACCAGTAAGCACTTCGGGCATCTTCATCGCACTCAATTGTTTTACTTGCGAATTTGAATTCATATTCATGTGAAACTTTTCCCGTAGTGGAAATGCTCTTGTCAAAAATTAATATTGTGCATCCCAGTTGTATCGAACTTAGTATTACTTGCAACCACTATCAAACTAGTGTGATTGGGAGATGCGAAGATTTAATGTGATTGGGAGACATATATGCCTTTGAAGTAATTGATTTATAGACTGGTAACACATTCTTATGATTGTATATTTTGTCAACATTTGTGTTAAGTTCCTCTTTTCTTCTCTGTCGACGTCTTTTAGAGAAGCTTTAGGAAGCAAAAGGACGAGAAAGCACGGCTGAAAAAATTAACCTCTATTGCCTAATGTTGTTTTTTTCGATTGTGGTTTGGAAATTATTTGAAATTCTTTTTAAATCGTGGTGTCATTTTACCATATTACCAATGCAAAACTATTCATGAAGATTGTTTCGCCTTATGTATTTTCGAGCACTTTAAGAAGGGTAGAAATTTATCCTTTATAATTACGGAAATGGGAAGAAAGAAAAAAAGAAAAAAAATAGAAAGAGAAAGTTTCGCATTATGTACATTACTTGTTGCAATCATACTTGTATTGTAGGTTAGGTCAATTATAAGAAAATATGCTACGCTACAAACAATTATTGCAGTGTGTGGTGCGTGCATCGGGTTGTCATACTGTAAATTGTGTAGATATTTAGTAGATGTTGAATCACTAGAACAAGTGATATTTAGTAGGTGATCTCACTTCCATTGATGCCTTGAAGAAGCTGCTCTAAGTTCTTAAATAATAATAATAACTAAATAATATGCGTGTAAAAATCGTATTTGATTTTCTGATTGATCGTACCTTACAAATAATATTGTGATTTCGTGACTACTTTCTCTTTACATGAAAGGTGTTTAATTGACCTTAGCTTTTTCGCAATCTATGGGTTATTACACAACCCGGTACTGCTTACTGCGAGAAATTACGTGATAATGTGGCATTCCCGGACAATAGTACATTTGTGAGGTATATTGTCAGTTTTTCATATTCAGCACAAGATGCAAAATACTTCCACCTTTACAAGTTGTGACTTGATTCCTTTTACGGTAACTTTGTGGCGTCGGGAACACAATCGTTATTTATTATTTAAAACTCTATAGCAGGCCTTGCCCTTTCCAGTTGCCTTTATGAGTTTTGGCCATTTTTTTATAGAGTTGCATATCACTTTTCGATATATTTCCGAGATATTTTTGGCGCCCACTCCTCTTCATTCCATCAACTTGCTCTGAGTAACGGTATCTCTGCCATAAGCCAACCAATGCGCGCGGTCGTTTTCTGCGTCCCGTCTTGCGCAGTTGTCATTACCTTTGCCACAGAATGCCAGTCGGTCGTCGCCCTAGCCCCTGGGCCTCTGTTCTCTGCCCCTTTTCCCCTTTCCCCGTTTCTCCCCTTTCGGGTAGTTTTACGTGGAGTAAGTAATACCGCAGTCTCTTCAAAACCCTGACCAGGAGATCCTAGAGTTCCAGTTGCCCCGATGAACGATTTTTTCCACACAGGTGTACGCTGCCTGAAAGTGGAGGAGGCGCAAATATGTAAGGGGGTATTCAATAATTAAAGTGGCAAGTGACTGGTCTGGAGAAATTAATTATTTATTTTTACAAAACTGGAATATTCCTCCTTTTCACTTTAATCTCCACAAACGTTTATGCACGTGTCCCGACGGGTTTTCACCTTTTTTACACCGAGTGCACTCTTTATCTTGGCGTTTGAACCAATTTCTCGCAATTTTTTTTTGACATCGTTATCCTAGAAATCTTCCCACGTAAAGCCCCCTTCAGTGAACTGAACAAATAAAAATAAGATGGTGCTAAATCAGGGCTGTAGGGGGATGAGGCAGTACCACCCCAACTCATTTTTTTCGATGGTTTCACAGTTTTGTTGAACAGTATGAGCACGTGCGTTCTTGCTGAAGAATCACACCTCTCCTTTGAGATCAGCGACGTTTCACTCTTATGACTGACTTCCCCTTATTTAGGAGTGTATCTGAGTAGTATTGGTTGTTTATTATACGCTTATACACTGTTCATCATGATAATCACAAACGCATCTATCGCTTCCCCTAACACCGTCAACATGACTTTTCTTGAAATGATTGAAGGCGTTGTCATTGTCAACAATAGTATTTATTTCACAAATAGCAGCTTTCAATGGCTTAGCCATCATCAGTTTTCTGGTACAAGAAAAATATAAAATTAGAATTAACATAGTTACCTAATTTTAAAAACACATCTTAAAAAATGAGAGGAGAAGAATTAAAGAAAAGAAGAAAGAAAGAAAGAAAGAAAGAAAGAAAGGTGGGGGGGGGAGAGAGTTAGATATTTGTAATATAAAATAATTTATATAATTTAAAACATCTTAAGAAATGAAAGAAGAAAAATTAAAGATAGGAAAGAAAGACGGGGACGGAGAGTTATATTTTTATGTAATATAGTAGTTTTTTAAATTTAAGCAAGAAATGAATGAAAAATAGTACATGTACAATTTTGAGAGAGAAAATACGAAAAGTAAGTTGAGCCGTTTCTTACCTGCTGTCTGGGAGCCACAAAAACGACTGTGCGGTTTCGGGTGTACCTCGGAAGCTTAAGTACCGTCTGTGCGGGGTGGAGGAGGAGGGTTAATGGCCTGGGTGCGGTGTGCTGTGTTGTGTCACCCCCGAAGAGTGTGGTGTGAGGGTGGTGTCAAAAAAGTAATTTTAGCAGAGGGGATATTGCAATAAATACTATTGTTCACAATGACAACGCCTTCAATAATTTCCATTATGTAAATGTCAACTACAACTCACCACTGAATCAATATGACTTTTCTTGTTGATGCGGCCAGAACGTGTTTGTCAGTCTCTGAGTCTCGTCCACTTTTGAACTGCCTCCGTTATCCATTAACTTTTACAATATTTATTTTTTAAAGGATAATGAAATTTTAATTTAAGTTGGGCTACGGGGCCCATTTCGAAATTCTCATCTTCTTCGCACGGTGCACGCCTGTGCCACTGCACCTCTCTCCGGTCCGACCTCATCCCGGCTGCATATGTGCCAACTCTTTCTGGTGTGCAGTTCCCCCTTTTCGTTTTCTTCAACTCCCCTTCCCTGCCTTATCCGGCACCTTGCCTTGCGTTTCGCTCTAACACGTCTTACTACTGCGAGCCACAGTCGTGTGCGGTACAAGCCGTAAGGCCAGCACCCGACCTGAGACGTCTTGGGGGGGTGGCGAACACAATTCACCAGATGGTCGACTAGCTCAGTATAGACGTCCCAGTGTGGACACAATAAATAAAAAAATAGGGGGGGGCAGGGTCGTGAAGATCGTTTATGGATTGGATGCAAAATTACAAACAACTCGGTGAGAATCACTTTTCACTAAATTCAGAATATATTCTAAAAATATTGGCTGCTTTGACAAATACATACAATGGCACATAAGAAAAAATCAAATACAGAATACTCTTGAAAAAAAAAAAACACACACACTAATAACTCAATACACAATTTCCTACTTTCATCTACAACCCAATTGTTTAACAAACACACTTTCAGAAATTCGAAAGAATCGTTAAAATATTACTTTACAAAATTTGAAAGAAACACACATTGAAAATCAAAAATTAATACTTTTCCCTTAACATTACTTTTACAACAAAAGGGAAACTCTTTCTCTCTCTAAAATCCAGAGAATTACTATTATTATAATTATACTCTTACACAAACTCTTAATCACTATATTACAATATTTGATCTTGAAATCCTTTTTGAAAGAAAAGATTGATTCTGTTCTCACGTATCAGAAGTCGGAAACAAATGTACTTTTACTTTTCTTATCTTTTAAGCGTGGTAAATCTGTTACCCTCCCTTTTTCTTTCTACGTGATAGATACAGAATGAGCTTTCTTATTAAACTGAATCACTCCTATCCCTACAAAACATTTTATTTGGAACGACCTTACTGTGTTCTCGGCCGCGTAGAGCAGTCCACTTTGCTTCCTTCTACACCTTTCCACCGAGCTGCTTCGGCCTTGAAGCGTCGTGGCCTCGGATTGAGAACGCCGTTGCTCCTCAGAAATCGCCTTCTTCTTCTCGTTCAAGTTTTATATGCTTGAATACTCTCATATGAATTTTACTTTATTTTCGATTACAGTTAATGACCAACTGGATATTCAGAGTGAAAATGAATCCAGAGATCACCCCTTTTTATATGAGCACCAACTTCAAGAGAGTATTTAAATATACGAAAAGCATGTGAGAGAAAAAAAAAAAAAAAACTGGAAAGAGAAATGAATGCAAGCTATTAATTACTGCCATCTATTCAAAATTTCTCTCCTAATTCTTCCATTATAAATTCATAACATTTCTTATTACCTTTCTTCTAAGATTATGTTTAAATCAATTTATAATAGAATAATTACCTCTTCTGGTCTTCTAGAAGAGTTTTCCTCGAAAAATTTGCAAATCTGAAGTCCGCTGCAATGTCACTTCCTGGCGTACCGTTTTCCATACGTCCGCCCAGTTCAGCTGCTACCTTCAGAAAGAACTTTTTCTTTCAACCGACCTCCGGTCTCGCCCTTGGTCTAAGGTGGCGGTCTCTCTTGTTTTAAATTCTAATTATCATTCCAAATATCCATCCGCGTTGGCGCGCGTTCAAAATATTCTTTTCCCTCGCTTTCTTAGGGCGGTATGTGACACGTTTTCGGAATCTAAGAAAACGGGCGGTCACACTACATCTCGGAATCCCGGCTGCATGGCGCATCAGACCGGGAGGTCCTAGTTTCGAGTCCCGATTGCGGCAAGATTTTCGACACTAGCCTTTCAGCTAGGTCGAATTCAGTCGCTGTCTGGAGGAGAATTCTAGCGGCCGGCTGTTCTGATCGGTAGTTTTCCGTGGCTTCTCCAATTTACACCAGGCGAATGCCGGAGCAGTACCCTACCAAACGGGCCACGAACCGCGCGCCATATGTCCTTCCTCTTCCTTGTCCTATCCTCTCCGCTTACACACACACTTACACTAACATGCACTACACTACCACATATTCCGGGAGACCGGTCGGGAGCTTAGAGCTTGTCCCGGCTGGGGTGGTGTTCCCCTGCTGGGAGAGTCCTGGTTAGGGGGAAATCCCACTAGCCGACGGTAGGTCGGCGCCGGATCTTGCCATCCAGCGGAGGAAGATCACAGCTATCTTCCAAGAAAAAAAACGTGCACTACACTAACGGGACTAATGACCGAAGGAGTTGACGCGCAAGGAAACACGACAAAATCAATCAATCAAAAACCGGCTGCATGTTTGCCAACTCTTCCTTGTCTGTAGCACCCCGCGTTCTATCCCCTTCCGTTTCTTGTCCAACATCTGCCACACCGTCGCCCGGGAATCTCTCCCGCCCTCGCTCCGTTCCGCTCCCTTCGCCCCCCCCGCCCCCCCGCTCCACCCCGTCACCGTTCTGCCCCCGCCCCGCCCCCGCCCCGCCCCGCCCGCCCCGCCCCGCCCCCGTCCCGCCCCCGCCTCCGCATCTTCGTGGCGCCACGCATCCGCGCTGCGTTTGCATGGGAACGAGATCCGCGCGCGTCGCCCGATGCGTTAGATCCGAATCTAAATCCGGACCCGGATACGGGCGCCGTTGGCGAGCGGGCGGTGCGAGTGCCGATCTTCGCCTTGTTCGTTTCCACTCGCAAGTTACGGAGCCGACCTTTAGCCCTTCCGGCTTTTTCTCTTTGGAAACCATCTTTTCCTGATTTCTTTCCATGCGCCTTCCTCACATCACGATTCTCGCTTTCTTTTTTTCCCTTGTGTCTTTTGATCGTCTTTTAATACTTCTCGTTTTCCCTGTTTGATTTGTATTTGCGTAGTCCCACTTCTGTTTGTTGGTTAGATGCATGTCTAGTTTTATTTTATTTTTTTTGTCTTCATTTCTTTATTGATTTTCTGTGTACTGTTTTATAAAAATCTCTATTTATTCTCTCTATATCTCTGTTTGCTATAAAATGTATGCATCCATTTTTTATATAATGTGGTATAACATAACCATGTGTTATAACGTATGTGTAACGTCACATTTAATACAGTGTTGCTGTTTGCCACCGCTCCCTTAGTATCTATTGTTGGTTTCTGATAATTTTCATATGGAAATTCCATGCCTCAATGATTTAAATTTCTCTTTTGTGATGCACTGTATGGATTATGATGTCGACGATCATGGACGATAGCTTTTCAGAGCTCTTGTGACAATAGCTTTTCCGTGTATTTTTATCGTTTTCAAAGAGTTCTGTTGTGTGTTCTTTCTACTCAGATAAATGTTTCAAAATACTGCCGTTTTCTATGGCTTGCCATCAAATACAGTTTCTTTCTTTTCTGTTCCGACCAATCCAGTTTATCTGGCGTTTTTCGCCTGATGTTGAGTTATCCATATTCCGCTTGAAAGTTTTACAGATTCCATTTTACCCGTTTCTATATTCCCTTTGGAATAATTTTCATTTTATTCTGGGCTTACCTAATTTCGTGTTTGGCCAAATCTGCAGACTCAATCAACGTAGAATTCACTTAATATTGTTCTCACATTTTTAGTTTCATCAACTTCCTACTGTAATGGACATCGCACCCCCCTTTTCCCTTTCCTCCTTTCCTGTGAAGGAAAATCTCACGCCTTAATCCACGTCGGTACCGGTAGTTACATTCCAGCAGGAAACGATCACTAGTCATCCACGATATAACACATGGGTACTGATGACGTATGTAGTTATAACAATAATAATACATTGAATGTACGTCTCAATGACGTGTAATGGAGTGTACGTCTCAATGACGAAAAACAAATATTTCATTCAGGAATGCTTTCGAAACCCTTAAAAAAAATAATACATAAAAAGTGTAACATGTTATCTACCACCCATGATATTATTTTTGTAATAAAGCCATATAGCTGAAGAACTGTCGTCGAGTCGTATTAATAGACCAAAAATCATGTCTGACGCACTCAAATCATTTTGACCAACGGGAATTGTAATCTTAATTACATTTAAAAATAATATTAAAAAAAATCCCTCCTACTCCTCTATTCCCATTTCTTTGACTCCTATCCTTTCGGCTTCACCTCTTTCTAGATGTTCTCTTCTTCTTTCGTCTCTCCTATTGCATTAGTAATTCGAGGAAGTCCTCTCCTCTCTCGACATACCAGGCTGA
The DNA here is from genome assembly GCA_964035755.1 of Teleogryllus oceanicus. Taxonomy (NCBI): domain Eukaryota; kingdom Metazoa; phylum Arthropoda; class Insecta; order Orthoptera; family Gryllidae; genus Teleogryllus; species Teleogryllus oceanicus. Next base: position 70,561,546 of record CAXIVR010000007.1, on the reverse strand, counting down.
CGCGACACCGTGGCAGTGGCGGAGGCGGAGGCGGGTCGGTTCCTGGGATGGAACCGCGTCGTGTGCCAGAGGAGCGTGTGGCGCGGATTGCGAATCTGCGCAGGCAGGAATATCATGCCGCGGGTGGGCGGGGGGGGAGTCTTGGCGCCAGATCTGAGGCCGGCGGGGTCGACGGGCGACGGCCTCGGCGAAGGAATTCGACGCGCACGACAGGTGTGAGAAATGAAATAGAGGAGTTTTGACGTGCCGACTTATTAACGGAGACGAGGGAAGAAAGAAAGATATTCAGTCACAGGGTTACCACTATTCAAAATTAATGATTTATTTAATATTGAATGTGTATTGAAACTGCGGTCATGCTTCTTTTGGAGAGTGTTTTGCCTTATTTCGTGCTTCCTTTCCGCTTGTAACTACCATTGACCACCTTTTGTGTTTAATGGACAAATTTCCATCCATACATCATTATACATGTTGATTTCTTCATCAGAAGTAATAATATAACAAAACATACGTATGATTGTACTTAATACTCTCTTAATCTACCTCAATTTTTGAACAGTTTCAAACTCCAAAGTTTTCTTGCCACTTTGTACGACCATAACACGGATTAAGCATAATGAATGTACATTGACATCTTTACCACGTTAGTTACGGATTTCTTTCAAATATTTCACCATTTTTTTTAGATCTAACAAATCATCAGCTTTTACACAAGGACAGTACATAACCTTATTCAAACTCTAATGAATTTCGTAATAAGTCTGGACATTGATGAAATCAGGAGATGATCTCAGACGTCATACTCGGGCGGCGGGCAGCTTAAGTATTGACATTGATGCACTATTGAATCTGTGATGCAAAGCTATGCCAAACACACCCAGAAAAGTAACTATTTTGTCAATATATTACGGTTTAAGGTTACGGTTAATCATAGCCTATAGTTCCCCAGACGTTTAAGAGGATGGTAGCACAAAAGTTTCATCGGCATTGGTTCCGTAGATTCAGAGTTTACCGCGCTGTAAAACAACGCACTTCTATCTTTATATATTAGTATAGATAGATATAAATATATAATTAACTCACTAATTTAGTGACTTACAGCTCGTTAATTTCTAAAAATGCAAGAAATCGTGAAATGTTAGTAAGAAAGTACAAAAGCCTTGAATGATTAATGCCGTATTTAATGCATACAGTGTTGTAGTAAGTAAGTAATTATAGGTCTAATAATGTTCCGGCAAAGTTGTCGTTTGAAGCTATCACTCATCATGACATTTTGAGCACGTTTTACCTTATCATCCCTCTACCTCTTGCGCGCACACCTATTTCTGGGAAATGGGAAGGGAAATGAGAGTGGAGTGTGGGGGAGTGTCCCGTTCCCGAAGGACCGCCAGATTTCCCATTTGGGCAAGTATCTCTTTCGGGCGGAGCTCGACACGGCTATACAAAGGGATGTTTCCGTTTTTTGTCAGAAGCTTGTGTTGGTTGCCTGTGCTTGGTGAGGTACCGCAGGAAGGAGAGCGAGTTAGGTACGCACACTTTCAAAACCTAAGGATTGTATGGATTCTGGAACAATATTCTGACGGCAAATGAATTCGAAAACTGATCTGTGTATAAGTTGATTTTTAATGATGCCATTCAGAGGTATTGACAATATCGTTTATTTTCTAACAGTAAATCTCAACCCCTTATAGGTTTCATCTGTATTTGATTAGTACCCTCCTTTTTGGAAATTAATCTGACCGTCGTGACGTGAATGGCAATTTTTGTTGAAACGAATCGAAGAAACTCTTAAGACCTTTTTTTTAATGCTTGGATGCACTGGAACTGTCGTCAAATACTGGGAAAGTTACGTAGATTCGTCAGGAACAGTGATGGTCTACACGATGTGTTTGTGTTACATTACCATCGAGTCGACGCCCAGTTTACATTACGGAATCTGCTCGAATCCGAGATCAAATAGAGAACGTGGAGATGTGCAAATAAGTTAGTTTCCGACTTCGTGAAGTGTATGTAATAGGAATTTCGATATTGATGTACCTTAGTGGTTTTTCAGTGCAATTTTAACTATTAAGCAATAGAAGAGGAACATTAACTTTTGAATTGTTTTCTGGTGTAGAAAATTCAGGAAATATTTTTCACAATTCAATGTTCATTGAATTTACTCGGATCGACAATGTTCAGAATAATTGCACGCTTTTCACAAACACAGATTTATTTCAATAAACCACAGAAAGTACATTGGTCACAATTCCAGAATCCAAAAGAGTATACCATGTCAAAATCACAAAACCAAAAGTCCGGGAGATGTACCAAAAAACTAGCTATGACAAACCAAGAAATACACCAGAATGAACCAAAGTTACTGCCGGGCCTACACTCACTTGTACACGGTACAATCTCCTCACTCAAGTTTACTCAATACACGATTACTTGCGATGCGTGACTGTGGTTGGCGGCGCTCGCTTTTTAAAGCGGGCGGCGCCGCAGACTCGCTGCACCGCTCCTTACTATCTAGCCAGCCTTCCTTCTAAGCTCGGGCGGCGCCTTTTCCGCTTCGCCGCCTCTGCCGACTTCCTCGGTCGCCGCTGAGCGCTGTCACCTTGGCGCGCTCTTCAAACGTGGTTATACAGCCGCAACAGACAATGCCGATAAAAAAATTGAACGTAAATTACTCTTCTTAAAAGTTTCCACAATCGATTTATGTTTGTTGTTTATGTTTCACTTCATGCTTAGGTGTGTCCAAGTAACAAAATGTATTCTAAACGTTAGCATACTTGTTTTGCCAGTTTATTAGGGTTGGCGCTGACCTGCCGTCGGCTAGTGGGGTTTCCCCTAACCCAGGACTTACCAGTGGGGCACCGCCCCAGCCGGGACAAGCTCTAAGCTCCCGACCGGCCCCCGGCAGTGTAGTGCATGTTAGCGTAAGAGTGTGTGTAATGGTAGAGGATGGGACAAGGAAGAGGAAGGACAGATCACGCGCGGTCCGTGGCCCCTTTTGTAGTACTGCTCCGGCATTCGCCTGGTGTTGATCGGAGAAAGTAAGTAAAACTACCGATCAGAGCATCCGGCCGCTAGAATTCTCCTCCAGACAGCGACTCAATTCGATTTAGCTGAGAAGCGAGAGTCGTAAACCCTGCCGCAGTCAAAACTCGAACCCGACCTCCCCGTCAGAGGCGCTGCAGTGACATCAGTTGATGCACTGAGCTACCACTCCCGGTCAAACGTTAAAGAAATTCTGCTAATTGTTGTGGGTTTAACAATGTCATGAACCTGTATTGAAATACAGACATTGCGTAGAATTTATTTACTTGATGAAAAAGCAAAAGTATGACCATCTGCTTAGCGTACCGACCCACACACTTTTTTAACATCCGTCTCCCTTTTGGAAGGAGTGTGATTTTTCTTACTTTTTCTTTTGTTTTAAACAATAAAATGATGATCGTGATTATTAATTATGTCTTTAGACCTAAATGTCATTGCATCCGCTCAGGTTGAAAGCGTTCACATGCAAAATTAATTTTTTGAGTTATGAGTCTCTCCCGTCATCACAGCGATGGGTTAGTGATGTGAGTTAGTGATGTATTTGTCACGAACGCTCTCGATAAGTAATTGTTGCAAAATTTACCCGTTATTGATTTGTCGGAATATTCAAAATGTAAATGGTGGGTAGGAATATTATATATTTAATGTATTATTTATCTCCATTGTTTTGAATATAATGCAATTGCCGGACCTTAAAAATATGGTTAGGGAAGAAGTAGTTAAAAAAACTTGGTAAAGAAGCAACAGTTGTTTTGAAACACGTCCATTTTTAAAGGGAAGAAAAATTGTAAACAAGTTAAGTATACATTCGGTGAAGAATCGTCTCAACCAGTATCATGTTTACGACACTGAATATATCTTAAATAACTGATCACAGAATGAATGAATAGCAAAGACTATTGAATTTGGAAACCTTTGAACTCGTAAATGTTTTCTCGATCGCAAATTTCAGGGATGAATATCGAATTTTTGAGAACCTCATTTATTCCAATTTTGATTTTAGCACTCTTTTTCTTATCATAACGAGGCGATGTGTGACAGTTATATTTTAAACATGTAACTGCTTGGCTTCGAGAACAAAACAGTGTGTGAGGAACATAGATAGTAAGAACTTACTGCAAAAGACGATAAGAAACAGGAATTACTGCTATTTTCCTCTTAACTTTACCTTTTCCTCTCACTATAATTTCACATACTTTATTAGAACTTTAATTTAACTTCGGATATTGTAAACTCCGCACAAGTGTTCCGCTTCTTGGAGGTTGCTAATATCCATCAGAGGTAATATGACCTAAAGTATCTATATATCTGAATTTATACATTTGCTTTTTTGTCGATCGCGCGAATAGAATTAGATTGATATTTCCATGTTACAACGCGTATTAGTATTTTATTTTCAATACTGAATGTATGAAACAACAAATGTATGAATTTCAAATATAAAAATTATTATTAGTATCTATGAAAGCTGGATTTCCTTCTCGGTTTTCCGATTCATTTCCCGTCTGCCATACGTTGGCACTTGAGCGACTTACTGAGATTTCCAGCGATCTGTACTTCTCTCCTGGGAACAATTAAGGAGCCTCTTCGTATCCTCTGCACAGTACACCAAGGTAGCCTTATCGATTCTTGTGTTTTGATTGATGGAGCTCGAGGCTTAATTGATTAATGTTGTGGGTCATTTACCTGCTGAGATCATTAGTCCTTTAAGAGGTTTTCTCGCAAAAGGTGGTGGTGATCTTTTCTGATTTTCTAGATCCGGCACCGATCTGTTAGCATGCTTTTCCACAACCAGTTATCTCTCTACATCTGCGCACCGTCCGAGGCGAGAGAATCAGGGTGCAGGGAGCCAGGTTATCGTTCCTGCACGGAGAAAGGTTGCACACATATCATATAATGTTCACAAACCCTGTGTCTTTCAGTCTTTTAAAATAAGTATCAATCTCAAAACAGTATATTTTTTAGTGTAGACCCGCATAAATTGTGTTATCTTTGTCGCAAAAAATAGTGCGTTTTTCACTGTATGAATATACGAAAGTGTTATTTTTTTATGTTTCCATTGTTATTGACTGTTGTAAAAGTAAGTACATTGCCGTACTCTTTCCTGAAGACATTTCACCGGGATATCATAGAAAAATGAATCTGTTTTTACTTGTGAAACAAATTATTCTATTGGTAACGGTCCACGTTAATTTTCGTGTAAGCTTCAAAAAATAGGTTTGGTGAACACGTGCACTGCACAATTATGTAGTATGATGTAGGCAATATTTTGGAGTTGTGTACTACAAATTCCGTGTATCTATCTCTTTTCTTTTATTATAGTTTATTGTGCTCTGACAACCGTGAAGCGAACAAGAATAATGGGGTGAAAATGATTCATGAAACTCGGAAGTTATTTTCTAACTCCAGTAATTGAGCCTTTTCTTGAATACTCGATATGAAACTCTGGTCTTATGGCGCTACGGTTTGATAATGCGAGTTTACTTTTACGAGTCGTGAGTAATGAAAGTGTTGTTTAATTGTCGTCATTAATGAAAGTGGTATATGTGAATAGTAGTCTCAACTGGAGATTTTTCTCACTCAAGCTTGCACCTGTAGACTTTTTGAAGAATATCAATAACGTAAAGATTGCAGAAAAATACCAATGTTGTATGTGTAGTCTATGTTTTATGAGTCTGAAGGCGCACTAGTGTCTCCTTGATTTCCCTGCAGACACGCGTCCTAGAATGAGTTCGCACCTTCGTCCACATTTGGGACATTGTGTGGTTGTGTAGAATAAGAGGACCAAGTTTTCATTCAGTGATGTCTTCGTGATGATCGGTCCATCATTATCTTCCATATGGTCAGCTGGTGATGATTCGTCTAAGGATTGTTTTTTCAATTTCGTCTGTTTTCAGTTTCACTGCACGTTGTTCGTCTGCGTTTTGGAATTATCGACGAATCTAACAACTGTGAAGGCGAGGAGGTCACATTTCCTTCATCGTCGTATTTAAAAGGCTGTGTTTCATTCGGGGGAATTGCGTGGCGCTTAAATCGTTTTAATATAGGGTGCTTTTTTTCAGAAATACGATTTCAGAAGTATACAGAGCTCCGTGAATAATTTAGTCATTAAATTGACTCGAACTTCATATCAGACATTTGATGATATCTACTTGTTTTTTGTTTATCCGTGAGTCGACCGTGCTCCGTGACGCTGTCCCTCTCATGTCACTTGCAGGTTTTCCAGCAACTCTTTGAAGCGTGGCACTGAAACATCAGGCCACTAAGTCACCAATATTTCATTATTGTATTGTTACGGTATTGAAATAGTTAGGGCCGACCTGGATGGCCGAGGTGGTTAAGAGCGAGTCCCGACTCAGCGCTTCGGTCCGAAGGGTCGCGGGTTCGAGTCCCGCCTTGGGCATGCTTGTTTGTCCCTTGTCTTTGTATGTATGTGTTTTCGCGGAGGGCCTCGCGTTCTGCTGACTCCAGATCAGAGGAGCCCGCAAGTGTGTTGGTGTCTAGTGTATGGTAGGCTGTCGGCTGGATAAAAACCCTAGAAAGAAGAAGCAGTTAGGTCACCGAAGTATCAATTAAAGCAATTAAATACCACATTAAACGACAGTCGCTCGATATCTGCTTCCCCAGTTTGCCCTGGAGTTTGCATACTTTTACAGGGGAAGACTTTTCCTAAATTGACTGCATCTCTCCAAAGTATTACTTTTAATATCTGGTATTCGGAATAAATCTAATAAGTGTTGCTTTTACACGGATTTTGTAGTGGAAATAGAATACGAATACATAAGCAGTGAATTACTTCGACTTCATGCTCTTTGCTCCCGCCAACTTCAATGTCAGTGTGCCCGATTGTCACCAAGCTAACAAAAATGTATTTTGTGTACGTTACTAACATTTATTTCGAGACTACACTAGAACTACCAATCGATAATCATATTATGAACGTTATTACATTATAACCCCAGAAAGTTTCCGCGAAGTCGGACGACATTTTCAAATCTTATGCTACTTTATTCTCATATCTGTCGGGCTTTTGTAGGGGTTTCGTATAGCACAGTTGCTTGACATTTATTGACGAGCGAGAATTTTTCAAGAGAAATTACAGTGAAGATGCTCATCCTTGAAATAATTTCTTAGGTCACTAGCATTCCGTAGTAAAACTGGAATAAACCACGTAATATTCACAAAGGACATCGGGTAATAGCCAGTAAAGATATGAATTCAATATTATAAACGTAAGTGATGTAATGTAATATATACTGACTTGCTTGCTTATATGGAAGCGGAAATTGGACCTTACCAAAGAAATAATAATAATATAAGCTTGCAGATTGCTCAATTGATATTCTTTGCTATGAATTGCAGGTTACACATTTATGATAGGTGGGAAGAGAGATACTGATATCCGATTAGAAATGAAAATATTTACCTTGGAAACTTGAATTAAAGCATATATGAATTCCCGATATCTACAAATCATGAGGATGGAGGAAGACAAGTTGCCCAGGGAGTCCTATCATACCCCTTATAGGAAGAACAATTCTCAGGCGCTCAATGACAAGGATAGAAAGATTGGACCATGGAAAAGACGAAAGTCTGACTACTTTATTGGAAGTCTTCACATGCTAGTTTTCCGCCGCCCTCTGCTCCCCTGTTAATTCTCAGGTCGCTTGCGACGCGTACGGTCGCACGGAGGCCAAGTGTTACTTATAGAGATTGTCAGCGTTTGAAAATATTATCAGAAGAATGTAGAACATGCCATGAAAATACTGTTTGCTTAGTAATGAAAGTTGTATGAGGTTTCCTATCTTATCTTGCGATTTTTGTTACTAAAGACTATACAGGAATATATTTTTAAAGAATATTTCTTACTTCAAGATAACTGAGTTGAAAGTTCAAAAATTAATGTTTTACAAATTTGAGAGTTTACTAGTGCCACCACAAGGCTCTTTCTGTAGACGTTCGTCCAAATTTCGAAGTTGGATGACCCTGAAAAATTTGAATGATGTTTCAGTGCTTTTCGGACCATAATATTTTCCCATCTGGTCATCCGATAGTGATTCTGCATATAGCTAAAGGGCAAGTTTATACGAAACACGTGTGAAATGTGCATATTTAATGTTTGGGAGTAAAAGAGTGGTAACTCGTGGGAGTTCGAGGGTTTTTGTATGTTTGTAGTTAGGTGTAAAATGCCTTGCATGGACTCAATGATCTTTTCCGTTAATGTGGCTGATGACAGCCTCGCGATCGGCTGTCTTGAGATCTGTAAGAGTCAAACTCGTTTAACCAAGTTCTCGGATGTTTTGCTAAAGTTGTCGGTTGTTTCACTCTTCTTCCTCAACTCGCACAACATTTGCATCACCACTCCGTATTTAGCCCTATACACACGTTTCACTTAGCTTTGTGATATGTGCTTCCCTATGAGATTAGCGGCAGTAATGCGATTTTTGTGAATGCTGTGCAGCGAGCGAGAAAAGCAGAGAGCGGTCCCAAAGAAGATGAAAAAAATATCCCTTCTGTCAATAGAAAAAAGCGTTCAATGATTCGAATCCAATTATCCACTGTTTTGCTAAGTCATCTTCACTCCACTTTCTTAATTTCTACTAGTTGTTCAATCGCCAACTATTATATACAGCACATTCTCTAAGGGCCTCGCTATCAGTTTGCTTTGAGGCCCTCCTCTCATACCCTCTGCAGCAACGCTGCTAGTGAATGCTTTGCGTCGAGCGAGAAAGCGTTGATTGGATGCATCTGAAGAAGGAGAAAGACCCTCGGCGTCAACATGGAAAAGGAGCGGAAAATGGAATAAAATTTCTAATTGTTTTGTTCTGCTTACTTCCGCAACGCTTCTGAATAGGAACAAACTGCGGAATCAACCACGGCGGTTTCGGTGGTATCTCGGTCTGGTGTATCCCTATCGAAGCTGTGGATTTTGAAACGAATCAAATTTGACGATTGTTCCGTTAAGCCAACTTCAGTCAGTGACTTTCACACGACGTACAATACGTTTGAATCATCACCCGGTATGAAGGGAATTCCACATGTGTCCCACACTCTTTGTCGGTTTGTCAGAAACGTAACCCCGCCTGGGGACGTCGCGCAGCGGAGCGGCATTTCCTCAACTTGGAAACGCAAGCAAAATGAATCAACATTGACGATTGTTCTGCTAAGCCAACTTCACTCAGCTGCCTTCACACGCACAAAGTTTTGAATCGCCACCCGTTATGAAGGGCATTCCACACGTGTCCCATACTTTGTGTCGGTTTGTCACAAAAGTAACCCAGTGTGGGGACGTCGCACAGCGGAGCGGCATTTCTTCAACCTGGAAATGCGCAAGCAAAGTGAATCCATATTGACGATTGTTCTGCTGAGCCAACTTCACTCTGTGACTTTCACACGACGTACAATACGTTTGAATCATCACCCGGTATGAAGGGAATTCCACATGTGTCCCACACTCTTTGTCGGTTTGTCAGAAACGTAACCCCGCCTGGGGCGTCGCGCAGCGGAGCGGCATTTCCTCAACTTGGAAATGCGCAAGCAAAATGAATCAACATTGACGATTGTTCTGCTAAGCCAACTTCACTCAGCTGCCTTCACACGCCAAAGTTTTGAATCCCCCCTTTGAGCCAACTTCACTCTGTGACTTTCACACGACGTACAATACGTTTGAATCATCACCCGGTATGAAGGGAATTCCACATGTGTCCCATACTCTTTGTCGGTTTGTGAGAAAAGTAACCCCGCCTGTGGTCGGCGAGCAGCGGAGCGGCATTTTCTCAACCTGGAAAGGCGCGAGCAAAATGAATCAGCATTGACGATTGTTCTGCTAAGCCAACTTCACTCAGCTCCCTTCACACGCACAAAGTTTTGAATCTCCATCCGTTATGAAGGGCATTCCACACGTGTCCCATGCTCTGTGAGAAAAGTAACCCCGCCTGGGGTCGGCGAGCCGCGGCGCGGCCTTTCCCCGTCGGCCGCGTGGCTGCCCCGGGGTCAAGTGCCAGTCGGCGCTGACGCCACGCCACGCGGCACGGCCGGCGGCCGCTCTGGGAAGCGGAGGTCGCGATCCCGCATTAACTGCGTTTAGCCGACCTACGTTGCGCCTAACGAGACCTTTGGCGACCCGCGAGCCTCGTTTCGGACGCCCTCACGAGGACCATGTTCCTGAAGTCCGAATAAAAGAAGAATGTGGTTGACTGTTCGGTGTGGAGGGGGCGGCGTGTCCGCGTGCTGCGCGCTCTACCACGTGCTTTGAACACTTAAGACGAACAGCTGAGAGAAATCGGGAAAAATCGTAACACGTAAAAGAAAGAAAATAAATAAGGGACTTATATTTTCTCGCTTGGACACTGTAAGCTCAACACACGTCGACGCTCAGCCGATGAACTGTAGCACTCCGGATACGCGATTCATTTCGCAGTTCAAACGTGACAACAGCGGGCAAATGGCGATACTTCTGATTCGCTGTTGCCTAGGTTACGGAGCTGACAACACTATGTTACCGGGAACTGTCAACCACATTCTTCTTTTATTCGGATAATAGGCTGCGGTGGGACGGAAAATCGGAGAGCGAAAAACCAAAAACCAAAAACAAAAACAAAAAAACAAACAAACAAAACGGACGGACGTTTTGCTTTCAGTTAGTTTTTCGGCATCAAGGACAAACAAAATAGGATTTCTGGCCACACATCGTCTATGATGATTTTTTTTCTTTAATTTAACAAGTAGATTTGTCTACATTTTCGTTATCAGGTCCCGGGAATGAAGTTTTTCTGCCGAAAATCCCCCGTTTTTTCGCGCAGCATGAAATAACACACTCTATACTACATATATTTCTCCGTACGTATACGAGAAAGTAAAAAAAAGGAAAAGGAAAAGAAGGTGGGAAACAGGGCATTAACTAATGTCACTGCAATGTCAGTGATCGGATGATCCAGGGTTCTACTTCCGACAGTGGCATTTTATTTTTGGCGTCAGCTTTTTCTTGTTCAATTTGATTGTTGTTTACAACAGTTGCGTCTTAGCGTGGTTGCGTGTGACTATCACTCGGGTGAAAAAGCAGAACCAACTAGAGAATGGATGACATCTCGCTCTTATGATTCGACATTCAATCATCAAAATGTCTCGTTTGCTACATATAGTAAACAGGTGTAGTTTTACGGCAATATCACAGTTTTATGGCAATATTAAGTGTAACTTTTGACTATTTCTGTCGCAACGCCTCAATCTTAAAATGAATGAAAAATCTCCGGAAAAATTATATCTTTTTAAGTATTTGGGAGAACTGTCTGTACTTGTTCCACATATTCGTGATCGTTCGTTTTCCCGTCGGAGGCTTGTGGCAGCACGATATTTGAGATTTCAGTGAAGCAAGCGTTGAATCTTTCTTGGTTTCCACGCAGGTCTGGAGCTACGAAGTGCGGTTGTTTGTTGAAAATCTTCACTGGTTTGTTCCTCGTCTTCTTTTCAATTGCCTCCGTATATCATCACGTCTCAACTAGAATGACGAGTCACGCGAATGTTATATGTATGATTGTCATGTAAATGACACGTCCCTATATGGCGTCGTTCTCTGAACCAGAGACGTTACAGAACCAGTGTGTACTTTGGAATCAATAGGAAAGTAGTGAGGAACAGTGAGAATAACAAGCTTATGACCTCATTTTTGAAATGAGAGAAAATGAGAAAATGAAGGCAACTCTTCGCTCGGAGAAACAAAGTTATCATAAGTTCGTCTCATTGAGTGATGAAAAAAATTAATTCCAAGTTGTTTTGTTAACGTTAATTGAACGTAATTTCCGCAACTTGTCAAGTCCGGAAGAAACACCTTTGTGAGTATAGAGGGAAAACGGAAGAACGTTGATTCTATAACCATCAACTATCAAGGTTATTAGTTACGCTAGTGTGGTGCATGTTCCACATGGGACCTTTTAGCTCAAGTCCCTTAACCCTAACAGTGTCCTACCATGTGTGAAGCTAGGCCTGTAAGTTTTCGTAGTGAAAATTGTTCATTCAATTCTATCAATAAAGAATCTAGTTTCTTAGAATAATATTTTAATGATAAGTTGTTCCGAGTCTGAGCTGGAGCTGTCAGAAAAATTGAAGGTTCCTAATCTCTTACGACTCTGTTCCCTTCTACATTCAAAATTGAGAATTTTAGAGTGACCTGAATCGTTTTCCCCACGCTATCTTAGAGTAGTTGGTGCTTTACGAGTTATCTCATGTATTGATCATCAGTACGCACTCTCGTTTGCAACATTGCTTTTTTGTTGCAATACCATCCGGATAATTTTACAATGGGGAAGGACTCAATTCTTGCTTTACGCAGATGCGCCCCGGTCGGGTTTCAGGGTCACACTGACTCATCAAATTTTCAGTCAGATACTTGACCTTTCAGTCATTTACAACCACGATCGAAAGTGCTGTGTGAGCTATTGCGCATCGTATCAGACTTCAGCCAATGAGCTTCAGGCACTATTTCGCGTCTTAATATTAGCGGTCGGCTTAAATGCAGCCTGACACCACAATTATCATCTTGTTATACATCATTAAAACAAATATGCAGCAATAAAGAAATTTCCCCTCTTATTTTAAATAAACGCACGTCGTATTATTGTTGGTTCCTCGACGTTGAAAAATATCACTTTATCTCACTTTCAAAATGTTTCCGAACTCTTCTCGCTCTCCAGGCATCATGCCGGACAGCGTTTGGTCTTGTTATTCAACCGATGTGGCCACGTGGTTCGTGATGCTAACTGGTTCTGCGCAGAATAGCAAAAATGGGTCCGCCACACTAGCTCAGCCATCTCTTTCCGTCATGTGACCAATGAGGCCGCAAGCCCTAGTGATCGCAAATTTCACCATATATCTATGTTTCGATACATTGCTATAAGAATTTTGATGTCGATGAAAACATCGACGTTTTCATTATAGACTAATAAACATGCTATTTTCCTATCCATTTATAATTAGTGGTATGTAAAAATTATTATTGAATGTAAAGATTAACAAATTAAGATAATCGTGTTTTGCTATCAATTTCGTGTTTCACTGCCAATTCAGGCAATGACACGCCTGCCGATAACATACCTCTTAACATGAGCAGCTCCCAAACTTTCTCAGCTTGTACAGGCGAAATGTGCAGCGTAATAAAGAGGATGACGCAAAACAACAATATTGCTGTGTATTGTTGCTTCTCTACAATGTTATTAACAACTTATTTCAATCCAACCAATATTACAACCCCTTCATTTCAAAACAACAAAATAAAAGAAATCGATGTTTTTGCTACAAATTTCGTTGTGAAGAAAACATCGAAATAAAAATACCAATATTAATATATTAATGTTTCCGGTGAAAAACATCGATGATTTTGGTCATCCCTAGCAAGCGCCCACGCCCACGCCCCAGCGCCCACGTAATTCACTCCCTCGCGCGTCACCAAAACTATCAGACAGAAATCCGGGGATGCATCTCTCGATCTGAAATTTGGAAAGGAAATTTATTAAGTGTTGTTCCATCGAGACCCAATGATTTTTCATGGCCCTAGTTTGGTGTGGATGAGGGGTTTGAAGGCCTTGCCTTCAATAATTCACTGATCTGATCTCCAATAACGTAACAGCAAAGATGCTGGCTCTCAAATGTACCTATAAAATTAATATAACATAGGTTATTGACAATGTTATATAACATTAATTGATAAATATTTTAAAAGTATTTAACTCACTTCAGCGAGTGTGATTTTTTTTCTTGATGGGATGAAAATCTAATCATTCCTCATACTCGCAGATGAAAAGTAATGCCATGACTTCAAAAGATCTTCATATCAGCAGGAAATGCGTGATTTACAAGTATTTACTATTTTGTCAAAATGACAAAAATATACAGATTTGTATAATGAGATTTTCTGATGCCACTATGGTCATACTTTAAACGAAATTATTTGAAGATTTTTTTCCCTTGTTCCACGTCACAACACAACGGCACACTCTTTTGATGATAACCCGATATTGCAGAAGCTTTTTTTAATTTAATCATTTTTAATCACAATATTTTTTTTTTTTTTTTTTTTTGTTTATTTAATTTTCGAGGATTGTTTTTCGAAATTTCTGCTAGTGGTATGTACCCATTGATTATGTCCCGAGTGAATGTGTAAGGTAGTCGGTCATCTAGAAAAGCAGCTTTGGCATTTTGTATTGAAAAGTATAATTTGATTGTATTGCGTGAATAAGTGACAAAAAAGAAACAATTGATGTTCAGACTAAAATGTTTTCAGGATTGTACCTAATTTTGTTAGTGCGCACGTAAAATTTGTTGTTTTGTGTTTTGTCTTAGCATATGACGATGCTTTCCATTTGTCATGACTGTCGTGTAACGGCACGTTGTCGTTGATCCTGTGTAATTTTATTCATATCCTTTCTTGTGATCTCTTCAGATATTCTGAAAAATAAAGGCGCGACGTCTTTGAATGACATTCGTTGGTGAAGAAAATGCTCTACGTTAATTGGGGTTTCGGTTTAAACCAGAGAATGTGAAATGTAGTAAGTTCTCATTAAACGAATCGTTGTGGTTTTATTAAGAACTGAAATTGGCGATTTATCCCCCTATATTGAGTATGCAATCTCAATGATTAGTCCTTTAATTATTATTGAATTAAGCATTCCAATTAGTTCGTTCTACTAACTTTGAAATGTCCTTGTGAAATCAATGGACTAGTCGTCTTTTGATGCGTTGGTTGCTCGTTGCGTAGGTTTCCGCCACATATTTTGGTACTGATCAAAAAATGGTTTTGTATCATATGATTACTTCTGTAACCAATAGAGTAAATTTCAGTTTCAGGACATGTGTACTAGGCTCCTTTACCTTTCATCACCCTTTTATCGTTTTCTTCTGTCTAACAATTTTTTATTATATATATTCATTCCACGACTTTCTGAAATCTAGATAAATGAAACGTTACGTAAGGTGCTATTTAATGTTTGTGGCAAATTTCTTCAATAAAAATTGTAGAACCTTTTTTTTCTAAAGTGTACAAATCAACCAAAAAGCCGTTTAATAATAGTAATAATAATAGAAATATTAATAGTAATAATTCAATATTTCTAAGTCTCATACACGGCCGTATTTGTTTAGTTGACACGGATTTGCAAATTAAATTCATCGAAGAACTCTAAATGTATACTATATCGTCCTATTTTATAATTTGTGAGGTAGCAATGTCTGTTATTAGGTTCTGAGGACCGTTGTAATTATCCTGGCGTTTGGAATCTACTCGTTAAAATAGGCATGCAAACGTTGGTATACAAACTGCTAGAAATCAGTTGCGCACTGCATCGTTCACTGCGCTGTGATGATGTCGGAACGGTAAGCTTGTGCGTGAATCGTGACGACTAAGGTGAATGGTTTCGTAAATTTACATTCAACGCACTCTATCGAGAATTTCCCGACTCACAGGGAAGAAACTTTGCAACGGCATACTTTTGAGCATAGATTGTTGAAGTAGAACGTATAATGGAAAAGATAGTGTTAAAAAACTATAGCTTACATGAATCCTTAGATGTTCGTGGTAGATATTGAAAACCTGTGGCAAATGATACGAAGTAAGATGTCGGAGAATATTTTAGGAAAATTGATTTCACTTTATATGTCTTTTGCTGAATTCGAGCCTAATTTGTTTCTTTCTTGCATGCAACCACATACTGTAGGAATTGGAAGTGTTGAAATTTTTGTGAGTTCTTCATTGTGGAAAATGATTTTTCCTAAATGGTTCGACTGTTCTTCCGTGAACGACGGTAGAGTATTGTCGCAAAATTTTATATTTTCCCTGCCGCTATGGCTAATGTCGCGACTCATTGAAGTCGATGAAGTTTTTCCATATCCGTGTTACCATGTTAATTTCATAGTGCCCGAATTATTTTTTTGATTATTTTAGGAATGGCTTCCAATTTTTTGTTTATATTTTTTGCTGGAATATGAGAAATTACGCATATAAAGGTGGCATTTGTACATTTTCCTTATATTTTCTTCAATTATTGATGTTGAAATCTGATAAGTAGCTGAAACGGTGTGAGCTCACACTGACTGAGAGGATGAGACAGTTTGTGTGTCAAAGACAAGTATAAGAACGTAAATATCCACAAACATCGCAGGTTTCCTTTGCGAACCACAGTGTAGAGGAATAATTGTTTGAAAGTGTTGACATAGAAGTTTTAGACTCGCTGATATTAAGTTGTACTATATAGTACCCTGTTTTAAATTTTGAAGGAATACGCAAATATTTCGGGAGCTGTTTCGATTCAGTTTTACTTCTCGAAGTTATTATAATTTTTTTGAGTTTCAATTCGACGTTATACATGGAAATATCCGAGTGAGTTATTATCTGTAGTATGGACAACTTTGATGTTTGACCTCTTCAGGAAGATTCCAAACATTTTCATGAATAGTATTAAACAGATCTCTTTAATTTGGAGGTCATCTGCATTTATTGTAGTTTTCGTCGTTGATTTATGTATTAGCTTTGGACGACTAGTAAGGTACTTCACGACAGGTTGAGTGCAGGCACCTGCAAATGGTTCGCATAGTTAGGTGTCTTCCTTGGCATCGATGACGCTTGTGGTACCTGTGTTACAGGACGTGTTGCTGTAATTTGTGTATGGAGGATGCACTCGAATGTTCGGAAGTGTACGGTAACACTCTGTTTGGAATTCACTCAGCTCTGATATTTTAATACAACAGAAATAATACTGATTTAAATATAAACCATAATTAACGATAAGTCATAATTAACGTACTTCATTCACTAATACATTATACTGATTTTATCAATTTTAAAGGTACATTTCAGTCTACTGTGATTGCGGGTTATCGGTTCTTTCAACAGTCTCTTATTTCATTTACAGCAGTATTTTTGTAGGGAACTTTGATTTAAAAAAATTCATTCAAAATTAAACTTACGTTAATAGTAATACGTGATTTAGAATGGAATTTTTTGAAGGATTTTTTTTCTCCTGGTTTAACACGAGTATGCAATGGTTTGTTTCTTGCAACATGTAAAAGATAAATTAGACAAGAATGCACGCCATATCCCGAAACGAGAACGGAATTCATAGTGAAATGTTCATAGTTATGCTGTTAGATCAGATCTGTTTCAGGGAAGTGGGCTGTGGAGCTGTGGTTCACTCATTGTATGCACTTTCAGACTTTTCTCTTTGTAAATGGATTTTATTTCGTGCATAATTTTTAATGGCCTCGCCATCTTGCAGGAAATACGCAGGCAGGGCTGTGTCCAGTATGCACAGCTTTTATGTGGTTATGGTGGTAGCCATCGTAATTTCGAAAGGAAGAAACAACCTTCAGGAATTCTTCAGATCATAAAATACCGAAGATCTACTGAAAATTAGGAACGTAAATAGAGGCGAGCACACTCCCGTTCTAGAGGTGGGAGTGGAAATCATAACCGATCGGAGCGTGCGCGGTTAGTACGCGATGTGGGCTGTGGAGCTCCGGTTAATTCATTGTATGCAATTTTAGACTTGTCTGTATGTGCATGGATTTCATTGCGTGCAACATCATTAACGGCCCCGCCACCTTCGACGAAATATCCAGGTCATAATCGACACTGCTTTATACGGTTATGTTACCAGTTGACGTGACACAATGGCTAAACTGTTTACTCTTCTCTTAGACAATTGAATAAATTAAGTAAATTAACGTGTAACCTGAGTCTATCGAAAATACATTTTTAAAATATTATTCATATTGAAGTTACTTTAAAACAGATTTTTTTTAATTTACGTATTTTTGACCGATTTGTGTAACATTGGTTAATTTATGCAGCTTTGCTGGGTTGAAACTGATAACAAGAGATAACTAGCATTGACATACTATATATAAATTATAGGCTTTTATTAAATTAAAAAAAAAGTTACTGATGACACTCGAATTTGTGTGTAGGTCTGTGTCGGGAACAGTTTTTTCCCGTTTCGGCAGCCAGTTTCCTCCTCGTACCCCAAGCGCTGAGGAGTGATGGTCACAGCTGCGGCTGCGAGGCAGCGAGGTACTAATTTGAGAGCGGAAAAGACGTTGGCAACTCGATAAGTGAACGACAAGATACAGGAAAAGCATCTGATTCCAAACTGGTTTAATTGATATATATTTCTTTGATAAAGTACATCATGTGGAAATTTCGCACCAATTCGGTCTGCGTCCTTTGCTCTTCCGAAATGGAATGGTTTTCTTTTGTGCCTTGTGTGTTGCCATTTTATGTTGAAGAATAAATGCTTGTAGATCGTCAATAATTTAGGGGTCAGAA
This sequence comes from Teleogryllus oceanicus, assembly GCA_964035755.1. NCBI lineage: Eukaryota > Metazoa > Arthropoda > Insecta > Orthoptera > Gryllidae > Teleogryllus > Teleogryllus oceanicus. The sequence goes on along the minus strand of CAXIVR010000007.1, from coordinate 70,543,194 downwards.
CATATAAAAAATCGTCATGAGACACGTCTTTCTTGTATAGAATCACGTGTAGTAAATTTTGTCTGCGTGAGAATAATTTATTAAGCACGTAAATAGTTATAATTATATTTTTTAACTTGCAAAGCATTGCGTAATTCATAAATGTGAAAAAAAAGAATTTTCTGTGGTAAATTAAGTTATTTTTTACATATATCTTTTGTCAAACGTGCAAGCTTATTTGTGAAACGTATCTGATAGGAATTTCCAATAAACAAATGTACTTCTGCTTTTTGGCTAAATCACTCACTTGATCACATTTTTCGCCCAGTTTCGGTCTTCTGCAAATGATGAAATGCCTCTTGGTTTGTTTCTGAACTAAATGTCGCTTCTATATTTGTGAAGGTTTTATCGAGTTCAGTGGCGAAATTCATATTGACACGAAAAACATGATATCCAAAACGTATGAGATGTGTCAAATAGTATTTTTTACACGGGGCGAATATTTTCACAATTTTTACCAAAACCGCTCCTTGATAACTAATCGAATATTGATAATTCAATTTAATTTACTAACAACTCATGTATTCGAACACACATTGCACTTCCTCCAGTTTTTTGCCGTTAAAAAATTAACAATAATTCGTTAAAGAAATAGTGGTCTGGTCTCATTGCGAATTAGCGGCCTACGGAATATTGATGCATAGGTCTTTTGTGAGACATTATATTAAAGCTCTAAATCGACATTTAAATTAATTTTTAAGCAGATGGAATTTTTTCCTGGACTAGATTTTCACCTTTTTCATATGATGTTTTTCTATATTTTTATTGCGAAAACTCGCGAAAGGCCGTAAGAGCTAAAATGAATTGGAGTCAAAGCGTACTGGCATTAAAACGCATGGGAAAAACAAGATAGTGGCGAAGTCGACCGAGTTTTGTCGGGTAAAAAATGCACCCATGTGAAATTATAACAATTCATATAGTTTCGCCTTAGCACGTGTTTTATTTGTCCTCTGAGTCTATCTTCATGAGCTTGGTCTCTGGAGCCAGATATCATGATTAAAAGGTACTTTTATGGTTCAAGTGTAACGGTTTGAAAGTTCGTGTAGCCCAAATAGAAACGTGATTTGGTGTCATGAATTTTTACATACCATGCAGTCATTATTCAGAGTGCCAGGAAAGTCTTTCCGCAGTGACACCAGTGGCTGGTGAGAGTGCTATACTCATTTTATTTACGAAAACATACTTATATACAAAATGTAGCCCTGAAAACCTTACGGGACCGACTACCCTCTACCTAGACCAGTTAAATATTTGGCACATAACTAAACTTGCCGGTCTCTCATCTGAATGACAGGATATATCATCAAATTATTAAATTTATCATTTACCATTGTACGCATTTACCATTGTACATCATTTATCATGTACCATTACGCGAGCACTTTAGAACAACGAAGATCCTGGTTTTACTTTTATTTACCATTGTACATCATTTATCATGTACCATTACGCGAGCTTTTTTATCGTATCGTCCTTCCAACTCACTCCTTTCATTGTTTCTAACTCGAAGGTTGACCTATCCAATGCTGCGAACGATCCGCAGGGAAACTAGAAGCGAATGAAAACATCTGATTTATGTCACGGTCTGATTAGTGTTGTCTTTAATTGCACGTTGTACTTGTACTCCTCTCTGCTGCATTTTGTCGCGCCGCAACCCTGTCTCCGCGGCGGTCCCCGCCGCTCATGGCTCGGGCGGTGGCTTGCACGCCCGGCGGCACTCGACAGGGATCAGGCCGTTCTGGGCGGTGTGGTAGTAGTAGCAGGCGGCGCTGTCGTTTATGGCTTCGGCATTGACACGCTGGCGCAGACTCTTTACTGACTGCTTGTTCCGCGCAAGACTGGTGAGACAGAAGTCATGTTGATGTTCTTTATTTTTTTTAATTTTTTTTTTTAAATTTACTTTACGTCAAAAAAACAGTTAAAAACTGCGTATGACGTGCTATGGGGAAAAGTGAATTGTGTGCACATTTTCAAAATTCTGTGATCCCTACACTAAGTCACACACTACTTAAATTTTGAATTTTGAAAGGGAGAAAAAAAACTCCCATGTAGTAAAATCTATTTTCAAAAATAAATAAGCAATAAATTTAGAATTTTGAAAGGGAGAAAAACAAAAACAAAAAAACTCCCATGTAATAAAATCTATTTTCAAGGATAAATAGCAATAAATTTTGAATTTTGAAAGGGAGAAAAAAACAAAACAAAAAAAACTCCCATGTAATAAAATCTATACTCAAAGATAAAAAAGCAATAAATTTTGGCTCTTATTACTTCCTGCCGCGACAACATGGAAACGATAATTTGAATAATTGTATTTCCCACTGAATTCTAGAAGACGTGCACAGAAAATGAAGTTACATTTATTATTAAATGAAGTTCCGCGCAAGATAGAAGTCCTGTTGATGTCACTGACTGTAGCTTGTAAGAAATGAAGACCACAATTATAACAGATGCTGGCAGTATTGTATCGGAGACTGATTGCTATGATCATGAATGCATTTTCTTAATAGGAGACCCTGATTTTGCTCGGTTGGGAAAGCCTTTAATTGCGCATTGTATTACTGAATAAAATTTCATGCCCTACAAAAAATAATTCACCATTAGTAGGTCTCCGGACTAATGTTCACATAAGCAGTTTAGCATGCATTGATATGCTTGCGCTGGGAATAACATGCTTGAACTATGAGAATGCATTTATCTAACCAGCACATTTTTTTATGTATCGTTAAGAGTTAATTTTCTAAGAATAAAACTATTGGTTATTGTTGTTATTAATATATCTCGGAAGATGAAGACGATTTTGTCATTTTCAATTTTTGCATAGCGTTGTTGTTTCCTTGATTTTTCATAATTTTAAGAGCATTTTTTAAGGATAGTTCAAAGTCATATCAGCGTATTTCGAACATGATTTTAAGTTTTGAAAATGGACGAAAGTATTTCTAGTCCCATTGCGTTTAGAAGTTTTTGTTGTTGTTGCTGTTGCTGTTGTTATTGATGCAGAGAACCTGTATTTCATCGGGCATTTTGGAAAATGCCAAACTTTTTATCTTTAGTGCAAATTGACATAGTTCATCCGGAAGAAAATCAACAAACTTTTCATGATTGTATCTGTTGACCATCATTTGTGAATGCGGTGGTTAGACAAGTAAATTCGTGAGCAGTATGCAACGTATATTTTGTATTTCATCAATCTAGTCTCTCTATCAACTGAAATGAGCGAAAATAATGTACATGTTCTAAATGAGCAGGTTTTGGGAAAAAGAAGAATCTTGAAACGTGGTATCGAACGTTGTTTCCAGAGTTGCAACGACGACTATAAATGAAAACTCCTTTATAAGTTCATGTACCACTTCCAAATTTGTAAACAAAGAATGAACGTTTTCGTAAAATTGCTGACTGACATGAGAGAGACAAACAGACATCTTCAGAAAAAATTTCCGTATTCGTCGAATAGTTACTTATTTACTCGCTCCTTTCTCAAAGTACGACGATTCCTGTCGTGATGCAGAAAATCCCATGTGACTGAATGTTCTTGGTTGTCCAGTAATGCCCTGAAGAAGGACGCAGAATGGCGGCCGAAACTTCGGCACTTGTGCCGTGGACGCGGCGTCTCCCGGAGAGCCAGCAACATTCAACGTCCGGTCGCAGAAGAGTACGCTCTAACATATCTGATTGGTTGATTGTCGCATATTACTGCGCGATTTACAAATTCAATTTTATTTTCCTCGATATTAACCATTAAACGTGCAATAATGAAGAGTCAAGAGTTTTATACAAATCAGTGCTTCGTGTTTTTTATACTTGAAAACGAAGAATGTACAGTTTTTCATGAGATAACCTGGAGATAGTACACAGATCCAAAACTAGCGATTCGTTCAATTTAAGGGTTTTAAGGCCATTCAAAAAATTGCTCAATCCGCCTTTTTCGACGACACCCCATGAAGATTACCCTTCCTAAGTCGTCACAGAACATTTTCTGGCATTTCTTTTACAGAGCATATTTTGAGCGTGAGTTGCTTGCACCATGTAGAGAAAAATCGTTAATCTTAGGGAAAACGCTCAATAAATAATTGAATCGAAGGGGTTGAATAAGTCATCTCCGGATATTTGCCTATGTATTATTCCTTGTATTGAATATGCTATATTCTATCTTACTTACCCATTTTGAAATATAACGCTAACATTTACAAAATTTTGATGTAGTATTGTTCGTGTAATTACATGAAGAAATACGCATATTCTGTGGGCCCTGTAAAAGCCATTTTTCTAATCGATACCGGTATCTTGCTTGATCTGCACAGTATCCACTGTATTAAATAACATGAAACAGATTTAAGTAATTGGTTGTAATTGTATTAAAGAAATCCTACTTCCTACCTCACGGCCTTATCAAGAATGCTGACAATGTCAACAAATATTGATAATTGTGAGTTAACATATTTTACCATCAGTGAACTGATATTTTGTATTTCAAAGCAGTGTAAAATCACCGTTGAGTGTCGTTGGGAATGTAGCCTTGCGAGTTGAGTTTTGTGAGAAGCGCAGGAGTTTTTAATCCCGCTTTTATAGTTTTATATGTTTGAAGGAATTTCACTCTTTTTAATATTGACCTTTTAGGCATGCCACAATTTACATTTTAGTATTTATTTTTATCCTGCTATATGTAGTAATGTAATATAATCATACGTGAGTCGTGGTTTCATTTTGATTAACGACATTTCTGATGGGTAATTCCTCTCCAATTGTAAAATTTGCTGATTAAGATAATAAAATGTTGATGTCTATTTAAAACCTTTGTTGCAATTGTACATTTCTCTTGAAATGGAAAGATCGCTTTTCGAATTTTGCGTATTTCGACTATTTTTAATGCCCAGAAATCTTTTGACCCTACAAAATTTCAATTATTGTAATGATACAGCGTTCAGGGAATTTAAATGTGTTAATTTCTCTTGTGCCAGGCATTACTCATCACATTTAGAAATGTTGTGCTTGGAGAAAGATTCCTAATAAGGAAAATTTGGAAATTTTTCGTTTTGTTATATGGCGTTACGGTGGTATGCTAGTAATAATTGATATAATAAGAAAGATATTTCAACTGGATTAAGACCTATTAAAACTATAATAATTGCATATTAAAACTATAATGATCTGGACATTTCCCAATAATCGTTTGTATGAATGTTAACTGTTACGATTTTTTGTAATGCGTAAGTTGCTTATGTTATGTCAAACGTATTATCACGAGTTAAAAAATGTCCGTGTAGCATTATTTTTAAATAAATCAGTAGAATGTGTTTATATTTTATATACTAAGAAGGTAGTAACAAACTCCCCAGATTTATGTTAGTGATTAACTGCACATAATGTGTAATTCTTTCATTAACGTGTTTCCGTCAATGCAGTTATTCGTACATGGAATCCGATTTAGTCAAAAGTAATGTATTGCGAATACAATAGATCCTCAGGAATTATTTCACAAGTTTTGACGTTTTAGTGCTTTTAGCCGTCCCCCTATCCTCGTTATTTTAACAGCCCAGACTACTCAACACAACAAAGCTTTTTGGACAGACGCGTGCTGTTAAATGGAAGCGATTCATTTGTTTCTAATTCCCGGACGAATGCAGCCGTAAACGTTCCTTTCGCTTGCTCCCGGAACTATTTATGCGCGTTCCAGACGTTTCAATAATTACTTGTCGGAATAGTTTCCCGAGCCCAATTCCCGTTGTCTCCCGCCTCTCCCTCCTCCCTCCTCCCCTCTTTCTCCTCCCCCTCCATCCGTGTTCCTCTCCCGACCCCAGCGAGGCCCGCGGAGTGATACATCGCTGTTTCTCCGGGCGGCCGCGGGGCGCGCCGGCGTCGCCGGAGAAATGGAGCGGGGCGGGCGGCGAAATGGACGCGTTCATCACGCGAGCCAGGGGTGCCAACTCCCGCACCTGCGCTCAGGACGCCTCCGGGGGATTCCCACGGGAGAAAGGGGAGGACTAGTGTGGGGTTGAGAGCGGGGTTCACCGGCCCGCTACTCTTGTGTCCGTCGCCGAGTAATATTTCTCTCGTTTATGAAGGCGTAATATCCGTACCGATTTAATGGCGCGCCTGTCAGCTCGGAGCAAGAAATAAATTTTCCCTCGCGGTGGTAAATGAAGGGAATTAAACAAGTGATTCTGCTTTATAGGATGCCTCCCCCTTTGTTGTTGGTTGCCCGCTCTGCCCGCCACTAACCATGCAAAAGCTCGACCTACGCCGCACTCACTGCTGCTTCTCGACGGAAAATGAGGTGCACTTTCGCACTCCTGATGTAGAAAGTACGTACACCGTGGGGGAGAGCATGTTCACGGTTTGTAATGATGAAGTTGATTGATTTGAGACGTACTTGAAATTTAAGCTTTTGAATTTATGTTGTTAACTTTCTGTGGGCGTAGAAATTTAAAGAATGCTTCCGGGAGAGTTATAAAAGATTAGAAAGTTGCCTTCGGTCATGTGAAAGGACTATGATTTTGTTAGATACCATATGATTTTGATACGACTGCTAGTGCGCCTGTTGCCTCCATGCCGTTTTACTAGTATGTACACTATTGTTTATATTTTTATCAATTGACAACTTCACTTGTGGAAGGGAGAAGATTCTATCAAATATAGATCTACGTTCTGAGGTTTTCAGTCTCAAGAAATTTGATTAAACGTTCGTCCAAAAGAGTTGAAATATTAGATCTACATAATTTGCAGTTTTAATAAAACATTAAGACGAATAAATCATATGACGAAGTGTGATACTACTTTTGTGTTTTCATGTGTCTAAAATTTTACTACTCTCGAAATACTTGAAAAAATATTATTACTCTTATTTTTAATTACGAACACGGATATTTAGTGAAAAACTATTTCATGAATGTCCGAATGAAGAACGTACCCGTTTAAAATGTGGAAAATGTGTTTTGAAGTACAGAAATGATGTGTTTGTAACATACAAGATTTCAAATTTGATTGAACATGTCGCTCTTAATTGTCATAGAATCGCATCAATTTTTAATTCTTGAGATATTCACTTCCGACCATTTCCTTGTGCGACAAGGCAAACATAAATATTTACAACGCTCGTTTGAGTACTCCATTGACGGTAATTACATCATTCATCACTATCAGTCTAGGAGGTATTCCATTACTCTTCGTAATTAATTTCTCCTTTCAATTACCCTGCAAGTAATTTTGTCAGTGACTCAATTGGGTTTGGAGCTGTTTCTGCCTTCATTACCTTGAAGAGGCGTTGCCCATCATCCTTCGACCCCCCTCCCCGGTCTCAACGTCGACCGATGCGCAACTAGGGGGAGGATTTTAATGAAATGTCTTCTTTTCCATTTACTTTAGAACAACGCCGTTTAGTATAGAAATTAATTTTATATTATGAAAAAAAAGGAAATGACTCATTTTTATACGTTTTTTTAAAATACGCTTTTTTATCGATTTCATTTTTTAACTTATTCCGTTATTTTAATGCATCCATCAATTCCCTGATTTCTTCAATATTAATGTCATTTTAGTGGTAGTTGCTTAAAAAAATAATTACGAGATGCAACAAATGTTCTCCACAGAATTTCTGAGCTCCTAGACTTGGGGTGCGTATTCGATTTCTTCGCTCAGAAGTAGTAATGTCAGCCATTGTATGTATGTAATGTAAAGTTTCCGTGACTCCTGACAGTGCTATTTGCGGTTCAGCCGTTTTTTAAAGACATATTCTGGTAACGAACAATTTAAACCAAAAGTTTGAAAGCCGAGTTCAGTTGAACGATTAGAAGTCTTGAGCACAGCAGTAACGTATCTAACATTGTTGTTCATCCTAACTGGTTTTGAACACATTTTTTACGACATTTTCTTAGCTTTTAGGACATTTTAAAAACATTTTAAGAGGATGTTATTGATCATTTTTGGCCTATTTTAGGTCATCACAAGCTGCTGCAAACACAAAGAACTCGATACCGTAATGAAAAATTTCCCGTGTTCACGTCGCTAGGATATATTTGTCAAGTTCAACAAAGAGACCATTGGTGTTAATACTGCTGGTAAAAATTAACTTATTTTTACGATGTTTTGGTCATAATGAATGCAACTGAAGAAAAATGTCAACTGTATGTCTGAATCGTGTATTTGGGAATCTTGTGTCTTAATATAGATATGTCTTGCATTACGTTTGATAGTCTAAAATTGAAGTGAACCATTACAACAATCCGATAGGCACTAGTTTTCTTGGCTGGATAAGTATTTTACGGAGACCTAAGCAAGATCAGACCATCGCACCCAGTATTTACATTGAAAAGTAGGTAAATATGCCCACAAAAATTCTGTGTATATAAGAAACAGCTTGCCATAATTTTAAACGACTCTGTGGTCGCTGGTGTTAAGAAGTAATGTAATTTCAAATGTTCAGCGCTAAGATCTTCGTGAAATATTATGATAGAAATAAAAGTTGTATTGGACGGTAACTACGATATTTTGTAAGTTAAAAATATAACATTAAAATATTTTTACGAATCGCAATGAAATACACCTTCAAATAATAAATGTTCGTTACTCGTAGGTAAATCAGCCCACAAAAATTCTGTGTATATAAGAAACAGCTTGCCATGATTTGAGATGACTCTGTGGTCGCTGGTGTTCACAAGGAATATAATTTCAAATGTTCAGCGCTAAGATCTTCGTGAAATATTATGATAGAAATTAATGTTGTATTGGATGATAACTACGATATTTTCTAAGTTAAAAATATAACATTAAAATATTTTTAGGAATCGAAATGAACTGAATCTTCAAATATAAATGGTCATTACCCGTAGATAAATCAGCCCACAAAAATTCTGTGTATATAAGAAACAGCTTGCCATGATTTGAGATATGACTGTGGTCGCTGGTGTTTACAAGGAATATAATTTCAAATGTTCAGCGCTAAGATCTTCGTGAAATATTATGATAGAAATTAATGTTGTATTGGATGGTAACTACGATATTTTCTAAGTTAAAAATATAACATTAAAATATTTTTAGGAATCGAAATGAACTGAATCTTCAAATATAAATGGTCATTACCCGTAGGTAAATCATCCCACAAAAATTCTGTGTATATAAGAAACAGCTTGCCATGATTTGAGATGACTTTGTGGTCGCTGGTATTAACAAGCAATCTAATTTCAAATGTTCAGTGCTAAGATCTTCTTGAAATATTATGATAGAAATCAAAGTTGTATTGGACGGTAACTACGATATTTTGTAAGTTAAAAATATAACATTAAAATATTTTTGCGAATCGAAATGAAATGCATCTTCAAATCTAAATGGTCTTTACCCGTTGGAGCCATTCGTAGGAGCTGCTTCTGCCCATGTAATGCGTCTCGCTTATCCACTTGTGACTACGTCTCCTCTTTTTCCTCATATTTGAGGGAAAAATTCCTGTCGTGTTGCAACATGATGTAGCTTTCTACCACGATTTTTGGACATGTCCATTTTGACGTGAATTAAAGTTTTTGAGCACAGTTGTATTTATTTTTTATTTAATAGGTAATTATCACAAACAAATTAGAGAACTTGATGCTAAGTGGCTAGGCCGAAGACCTTTAAGCCATTAAAATACCTACATTCTACCGCGTTCTAACCTTTCGTATTCTGGTATTCACCCCAAATGGTCTTTTCATCGCATCAACGCCGCGAAAAAGTGACCATAAGGTACGGCTGAGGAAAAAAAATCCTGAAGGAGGAAAAACCTGCCGTCAGAAGCCGAGTACATGCTAATCTATCCGATTTTTCTTTTTAATGTATTTATTTATTTGGCGCGGGCGTCAAGCATTCTCCTTAAAGTTTTCGCCTCCTCAGCACCTGAAAACAAACAGCACCACAGAAGATCGTCCGCACCAACGCCTCTGCCCTTACATTTCCGATTCCCACTTCCCTTCGCCCCCTAATGTGCTTTTTATTTTACTGAAAACAAACAGCAAGAGTTTTTCCACTATCCACTAACATAACTTTTTTTTACTGTTTACTAACCTAACATAACTTACTGACTAAATTATTGTTAGTTTATTGACTTATTATTTATTTCTCTCCAGTCTATGCTCTGCTCGTACTAACCGATGCTGTTTGCCCACTCCCTAATTTCAGTTTCTCTAACGGTTTGAACCTTTCCTAGAAATGTTCCTAATTCTTTCATGAATTTAGATCTTTTATCACCTAAAATGTTTGGGGCGAGCGTTAGATTCCTATGTTGGAAGTAGTAATTTCCCAAAAGTTGTAATACTGTGATCGTACTTAGCCGATGGCAGCTGGTTACCATCTTGCTTATTGAAAAGACTGTTGCCTACAAAGAACCGTCATTGACCACCCCACTCATACAGGGTACTTTTTACTTACTTTACTCTGTGCGTGCGAGATGTCCGTGGCCTAACCTTAACCAATCGCGTGGTCACCACTATTGTACATTTTGTTTTGCTGCTTATTATTCCCTGACAAGTGTTACTCTCTGTGCAGGTCCGTTGCCCACCCCCAATTCAAGCAGAATTGTCACCTTTTTTCATTTTGGCACCTCTTGGAGACTCGAAGCTCTCAAGTTTATTCCTATTTTCGTCGCTAGAGCAATAACACTACTGTTCATTTGCTGTACATCTCCACAATTTAAATTGTATTCTAAACTTACGAAATCGAACGTAATTAGAACTGGACTTGTAGGAGATTTGAACCGTGCCAGAAATTTGGACTGAAGAAGCGTGACATGAAAAGGATGGAGGAGTTTATCAGGATTTAATTGGAAGAGGTTTGCTACAAAACAGTTTTTGGCGCAGGCTGGTGCGGTAAATTCTGGCTTTACGCCACAGATTTGATTTCGTTGTCGTTAGTTCAATTTGTAATAGTTATAAGTTTGGCAGAACATGTTAACGAAAATCCCTGGTATATGATATAACCATTCAGTGATAATAAGTGCTAGTGCTATGTTGACTATTCGTGTAACCACTTAATACCGCGCGTTTATGCGATTCTAAAATGTAATGAAAAATAATGTTCCTAGTTTTTGAAATGGACGAAAATGAATGTAACTGTTATATTACTTTTGTTTAATCAGAAAAGATGCTCTTTGCTGCATTAAGGGAAATATTTCATAATCCATGTGCCTTGATGTTACAAACTTTCACTATTTTGTGTAATCTGCATCTTCTTTTTACTGAGTGGTATTTTGTGTACCTTCTTACGCATTTTTTCGTGTGATTGTGTGCATCCTCAATAACGTATGTAGGATATCCAAAACTAACGTTACAAGATTTGTTTACATGTACACATTTGCGTATATATAAACGAAACTTACAGGGAAAACAGTGTGGACATTACAACATTTTTGATGTAATCACTATTTACTTCAATATAGTCTTTCATTCGTTTGAAGACGTTTGGCATTCCTGCGTCATAAAGGAATGCCGCCAACTCCTTAGCTGCTTCCCGACATCGATTTTCACCTCGCCGATATAAGAAAACATTTATTCTGTAAAGTGTTTATTTACAGAACAGATGATAGTCGGTAGATGCGACATGACTGCCAGAGGGATGGTTTTAAATATTACCAGCAAATCACTGGAATATCTGTAGTGTTGACTGAGCGCAACGCAGACGATTGATTGATTGAGTGATTTTTTCGTGGTTCCGGGCGCGTCAACTGCTTCGGTCATGAGTCCCGTTAGTGTGTGAATGTTTTTTTCTCGGGAGATGGCGGTGATCTTCTCCCGCTGGATGGCGAGATCCGGCTCCGACCTACCGTCGGCTAGTGGAGTTTTTCCCTAACCAGGACTCCCCCACCAGCGGGGCACCGCCCCAGTCGGGACAAGCTCTAAGCTCACGACTGGTCTCCCGGGCTATGTGGTAGTGTAGTACATGTTAGTGTACGTGCGTGTGTGTAAGAGGAGAGGAATAGGACAAGGAAGAGGAAGGATAGATCGCGTGTGGTCCGTTTGGTAGGGTACTGCTCCGGCATTCGCCTGGTGTTGATCGGAGAAACCACGGAAAACTACCGATCAGAGCAGCCGGCCGTTAGAATTCGACCTAGCTGAAGAGCTAGTGTCTAAAATCGTGCCGCCGTCAGGTCTCTAACCTAGAACCTCCCGGTCAGAGGCGCTGCAGTGACATCAGTTGATGCAGAGCTACCGCTACCGGTGCAACGCAGACGAGGATTCATGAAGACCGAGTACCTCGGGGAGCATCTCTAAACGTTTGGTTAGAACTGTGCCCACAAATAACGAAAATTCAATTTCCTTACACACCTTATCACATTTTGCGGTGATATGAGGTAATCGCGCGAGCACGTATTAATGACGTTATGAGGTAGCAGCGTATCACAACGTGCACTTCGAACTTGTTGGAGAGGGAATGAGTGCACTTCTCTGAAAGTGTCACCACAAAAATCGGAACGCTGTTGTCTTCCATTACCATCCGTTCGCTTTAACAAGCTTTGCCCTTTTTAACCAAGCTGTAACCCTTATTCGAGTTATTTCTTCAACTTCGGGTTCCCGTCGACCGGGCGTCCTGCATGTTTCGTTCATAAAAATTTCGTCCGTGGCGCCATTATGTTATGTGAATAACTAGCGAGTTGTAGTTTTTACGACACTAAATGTTTCTACCATATTTTGAATTTTAGTAACTTTATCTTTTGGTTGATATTAAATGCATTCTCGTTTTTTTATCATTTTATGTATTTAAAAGTCGGGAATAATAAAAAGGGTAAAACGATGTGTAGAGATACCAAATGCGTCCTAAGTATTATGCGCGTAATTTTTGGGTCCGGTGCATCCTTAACAATATTTGTGCTTTTGGTCTTCGGATTTTGACTAATTTGAGATTTTTTCGTCTTTGAACCATTATTTTTGCACATAGTAAATTTTATCTACAGTGTTCGTGCATTTTTTATCAGATATATCGGTTTTGCTCTCTCTTCACTGTATTCTTAACTAAAGTCAACTTCTTTGGGAAGGAAAATTATCATCTTCAATGTCATTTTCTTCATCAGATAGTTCTTGAAGAGCTCTCGGAATATTCTGGAACAGAACAACTTCAACACAAACACAACCACTAGCGCACTGTAAAAAGTACAACCTTAACACGATGAAGATAAACGCTGCCTAACATTACTTCTATGATACCTTGTTCTATATGTTTCCTAGTGTTTACAAGTGGAAAGATATGCGAAGGAATACAACGGTCGTTCGCACTCATTGTTGAAGTGGATAACGAAGAAGCAATCAAAATTCTATTTTGTTGTAAAATTTACCAAAACGCAAGTAACAGTGGGTAGTAGCGCAAGTATCGGGCAAAGTAACATCGGTACACACGGCATGCGCCCTCTTGGTAATTCCACATTGCGGCTCGCATCGAGGAAGAATTGCGGATTGGCGCACATACGCACCCTTTGCACGACGGAGGATTACGAATTCATTGAGTTCCTCGATTTATTTAGTGTCGCATCAACTTCAAAGATATTAGCGGATTTTGTATTACCGTTACAGCGTAAAAACTAGTGGCTTGCAGCACCAGAAATTCTGTAGTAGAACAGGTCGCCGAGGGGCAAAACGTTGATGATATTAAACGCCATACATAATAAAGGATATTTCTTTCATCTTTGTCACATTAGATATATGCCGCGTCTAGCAAAACCATTGGCACTTCTCGGACAGCCAAGGATTGCTTAGTTACCTTAGCAATTTGTGTATGTATTCGAAATTGGTAATCTACATCGTTTAGAATACACGAAGTAAAGTCTTATTTTTTTCTGGAACTGAACGGGGATTCAGGAATTCCTTGCAATGTGGTGACAATGAAGAGAATAAACCTATTCAATATAACAATGCTATTTCATGGAAATGCAAGATGATACATCCTTTTATTGATACTAATATTCATTTTTGTTTTAAATTTTCAATACACCCACTTGTCCAGAAGGCCTTTAACTCGTGGAACACTATTCTGATTATCTTTGTCAGTCACAGCTAACCATTTGATGCAATATTTGTGTTTGACCATTGTTGCTTGTCTAACATGCTACTCAGCGTGCTCCTTAGCTATTTCCGGAACAGGAAGTCAAATATTTTTAGGATGTATTAATTTTGGGAAATTCAGTGCAGTTAAAAAAAACTACAGTAGTTTCATGCCTCGAAAGGTATAATCAAATTTGTGAAAGCCTTAAAATGAATATTTAAGAAACAAAAAGGTGTATTGTACGGAAATCATGCTAGAATAGGCATTCTCATTTCGTTTTGTGAATTTTTTTAAATATGAAGAGAATGACGGCGGATCTGCCATTAGGTTATGTAATTTGTTGTTTGTGATCTTATTTCAACATTATCTAGCAACAATGCTTTGAATACTTTTTAGAATACATTTGATAAAACGAAACAATGCTATATTTTTTCACGTATAATTTATTTGAAAGTGTGCTGTTTATGAAGGCGCACAGTCAGGTTACAATGTATTATTGTGTTAGGAATTCCTGACTACTTTAAGTTGACTGTCAATTTACATAAATTACATTTTTATGTTTTGGTCTTGTTTATATATTACTTTCAATTATCATTTTATTCCATTAATTTTTTGTGGTAAAACGTGTCACTAATTATTTTTTCGCATCACAAAAGCCTGTCATAGATCATAGAAAAAGAGTCGATCAAAACACAGTGATTTTTATTTTTATTGCCGAGAGAACGTTCCTTTTCTGGGTATTTAGAGTTTTGCAATACTATCAAATTATATAAACAATTGTAAATGAAATATTTAAACGGAGTAATTGTAAGTCCGATCAACTGATCGTTTACATTAAGGCGATCATGGTGAACTCACTGGCACCATTGTTAACTCTAGTAAGGAATATTCATGAGACTACTCCTGTCGGGAACGTTCCATTCCGAATAGTTGAGAGGAGATGCCAGGATAACTAATTTCGACTTCTGTAATTCATGATTTACAGTATAAATTAGGAAGCTAGAGACAATTACTGTGTTGTATTGAAACGTGACGACATGAATGTCTCGTGCTTGTGTTTTCAAAAATTGACGAATTTGGTCGATGAAAACCCATATTACCTCTGAAAAGTTTACGCGTTTACGTACCCGAGATTTCGAGTGGCAGTGGTTTAGGGTATCGTTTCAGATACTTTTACGGCTTTAAACCTGCTAAAACATTTTAACCATTCTAGAACTGGACCTTCACATTAAACATTTAATGTATATTGTTTAACACATAATTGTATATTCACATACTAAAAGTACACCTCCCCAACTATGATGGTGAATTGAATGAACGATTTGCTCCAAGGGTGCTGTGCACATGTTGATCACTTTAACTAATTTTGGAGGTTTCACTAATAGCGATACGCAAATGTAGAATATCTCTTAATACATAACAGTTTAAAATAAAAAAGGCATGCGTTCCATTGGAAAGTTTTCTGTACAGATTAAATAAACGAATGTGGGTCACTGATAAATTTGTTAATTTTTCTTTAAAAAGTTGGCACTACTCAAGCGGAATACATTTCTTGTACTATTTTCAATTGAATTTGAACTATGCTTTTGTAATAGGTATTCTGTAGGAAGTCATAGCTAACACGAAAACGAGTCTTACCGAGTTATCCTTAAGGACCTCACAAATTAATTTGTGGTATAAAGTAATATATAATACAATACAATCCTCCGGGAGTTGTTATGCTTCGACCGGATCATTAGCTTATTTAGGATCCTCATAACTTCAAACTACAAAACAAGTGTTTACCAAATGGAATCAGCTATTTCCGTAGCACAAATAATTATCTTCAGCATTTTATTTCTTGTTATTCCATAACTGCCAATGAACCTATGAAAATATGTCACACGACATACAGCTGAATACGTTTTCTTGAACTATTTTCAATTGAATTTTAACTGTGTAATTGTAAACGGAACCCTGTAGGTAGTCACAGTTACGCGAAAATGAGTATTACTGAATTTTCTTTAAGGACCTGACTAATTCGTGATAATGAAGTAATGTATGTAATATGACCCTCCGTGTGTTCTATTGATTCGACCGGATCAGTCGACTTTTGTATGGTTCTCATTGCTTTAAACTACAGAAAAAGTGTTGAGCGAAAGGAATCGGATATTTCCGTGGCACAAATAATTATCTTCTGCATTGTATCTTTTTACATACATAACATTTATTTGAACTGCAAGTGGGTATGACTCGGTGGCAGTTAAATAACAATAATTACCATAACAATAATAATAATAATAATAATAATAATAATAATAATAATAATGGAGCACAGTACAAGCCGAACATGCAATAATCGTACTATCGCTAATATTAAGTATTATAACAAATATTTCAACTGTCATGATATCCATTAATTATGTGTCGGTGATGCTAAAATTTAATACAAGCTTCATAAGTTTGGCTAAGATTTTTTTTTAATTCATCGCGTTCACTACACTTAACTGCACTGCACTGCACTACACTACTCTACATTACACTGTTTTTGCTTTGAATTACACTGACCAGCACTTCACCGCACTTCACAGCACTTACTCATTTAATGTCTATTACTCTGATATTGGTCTAACTTATTTCTAAAGCTTCGGACACATAGAGGAAAAGCTTTGAAAATTGCTGCGGGTAAACTGTTCCAATATTTAATTGTTCTATTACAAAAGGAAAATTTCCCATAATCTGAATTTGTCTCCTTGTTCGAATTTTGTGAGTGTGATCGCTTTGGCCGAAATAATTTGGTTTTTCTAGTCTAACCTGAATTTCCTTCCAAGCTGGTTGACCTACGTACGATTTATAAAGAGCGCAAAACCTCGCCCTTGTTGTTCTCGTTTCGAGAGGTTCCCATGGCTTTTTTACTGATATTTTTGTTGTAGATTAAAAGCCTTTTAATAGATTATTCTGCTATTATTCTTGAAATGAATACATTTTACGTTCTAGTATAATTAATACCAACTCCACATATGAATTACATATTGGACCATTCAGCAAAAAAACAATTATACCTCGACATAACCCCGGTTGCTTCGTAACAACGTAACTTCGTAACTTCTCTTGAGTAACATGAATACCAGCAATTTTATATTATTGTTTAATATTTTTTGTTCCAAATTTCCGACGCCGAAGAACACATGCATAGAGGTCGTACGAGATGCAGCAGAGAACTTCTCAAAAACACACTTATCGCGATGGCGCAGGCTTCGCAACAGCGTTCTCGGAGCTCACGCAAGTTGAGTGTTTGCTAATTTATTCCGCAGCGTCGCTTGAGGAGTCTATTTTCAAGGCGCGAACCCGACCTCACGACGCAGCTCGACCTCCCTCGCCGAGAGGGTGAGCATCGCGTTTTCCTCGGAGGGCGGCGAGGAGGAGGAGGGGCAGTGGGAGGAGGAGAAACGCAGCTGCGACGCCGCTGTCCGTCCTCTTGGGATCTTTCCTCCCGCCCTCTTCACCTCTGGCCTCTTCCCTCCCGCTCAGCCACCTTCGCGAGGCACCTCGTCCCTTTTCGGGAGGTCGCCGCTCCCGCGTTACATAAGTTAATTAGCATAAACCGCTTCTTTGTGCACTTGCAAACGCGCAGTGGATTTATATTCTCAGTAAAATACCGCCGTGCGGGGGTGGGAGGCGCTGGGCGGCTCGGAGCTAGCGAGTGGGTGAGTGGGTGGGAGCAAACAAGCAACAGGATAAACATTTGCGAGTGCTGCCGCAAGCGAAGGCCACCCCCCACCCCCTCCCCGCCGCGCACCGTGCCATGTTTACGCGGAGTCAAACACCCCGTTTCCATTCCCACGCGAAAGGGGCGGGGTGGGGCGGCGGAGACGGCGACCGTGGCGCCGCGCGGCGACGAGATTAGCAACCGGAGAGAAGAGGGGTTGGCGGAGGCGATGGGGACATTGGCAGCGGTGGTGTTTTGCCGCTCGCCAGGACGTGACGATAGTAGCACGGCGGTAAAGGAGGGCGTGGCAGGGTAGTGGGGTCGGTGTAGAAGTGGCGAGAGCAGGGGAGGGGAGTAAATTAGACGGCGAGCGAGAAGGGTGCTGGTTGCAGTTATGAGAGAGCGTGGGAGATTGTATACCGAGCTACTGGAGCATATTTGACAAAAGAAAGGTGAAAATGAAAGAAAAAAAAAAACCTGGGGGATAGCATGTACTGATGTTCCTGAAGGTTGCAATATAGGTCAGACGAATGGAGATATTAGAATGAGAAGGATTGAATATTGGGCGTTGAGAATATTACCATCCAAAAGAGAAGAAGGCAAGTAATATGCAATGTAGCAAAAGGTGCTAACTTTTTGTGTGAATTAAATATGTATATTTGGCATGTATATATGTATATTCAAGTTGAAATAAGTACATAGAATGTGAATTTAATAGAACTGTAATGAATGAGCAGCGCAAAAATTATAACGGGAGTTCTTTTTCCCGCACAAGTGGATAATGAAAAGTCAAAAATTTACCTAGGCAATAAGTTTAATCTCCGTAATGAATTAATGGATAATTTCGACAGAATTGACAATTACAGCGTGAAATTCGTGGAATAGTTTTTAAATTTATGCTTCATAGAATTTTGTTGGTTAATTATTATATGGTCATGTGTGTAAAAGTATTTTGTTCACTGGGAGGAAAAAGGTTTTAATTATAAATTACTCTTATACCAATACAACTCAACTAAAATATCCCGTGTAAATAAACTGAATACGATATATGAAATTTTGAATCTGTATCTAACCTACCTGTAAAATAGAAAAAAATGATCAGATGATATCTTAAGAAAATGCTTTAAAAAATGTAATTTTCTGGAATAAATAGTGGCAGGAAATTAGTGACGTCGAATGCGCACAGAAATGGATTTTCCATTACGCATTAGTAGCATTGAGGATACACAAAAGAACAAAACAAGCCGTGCGAACGGAAAAGAAGGATCGGAATTATCAAAGATCAATCGGAATGTTGGCGAACTAGTGCAGTGCGGCTTTGAAATCGTAGGAAATAACAGGAAATTACTGTTTGTTTACAAGAATCTCAAGCCTTTGATAGATAGCGTTTACCATGACACTTCTAGTACAGCGAGATTACTTTCCATTGTAGATTTATAATTTAAATGATTTCGTGGTGTAATTTTTGTGATAAAATCGAAGAAAGAATCTTTCTTTTTCAAGGGGGACAAAAGATAGTCTCATGTCATACTAGAGAGCTTTAACTCTGTCCGTATCAAAATTTCACTCACTCTGCTGTTCAGATGGAGTAGTTCTGTTGACTCATGAAAATGAATTCACTGTTACAAATCTGAGAAACAAATCAGTCAAGGAGTGGATAGGCAGAGGACGAGGTATACGAGTGTCCAAAGTGAAAGTGAATTCGCTTTTAAGAAACTGAAACCCATCTTAGTCAAGGAGTGGATACGCAAAGAATGGGGCTTAAAAAGTGTCGTATATAAAAAGGATTTCGCTTCTACGAAACTGAGAATCAACCCAACTAAGGTGTGGATACGCGACGGACAGGCCATAAGAGTGTCGTGTGTAAAAATGAATTCGCTGCTACGAAACTGAGAACCAACCTAACCAAGGAGGGGATACGCGAAGGACTGGCTATAAGAGTGTCGTGCGTAAAAATTAATTTCTCTGCTATACAACTGAGAACCAACTCCATCAAGGAGAACCCATAGAACGGTGCATAAGAGTGTCCAGGGTAAAAATGAAGTTGCTGCTATGCAACTGAGAAGCAACCCAGTCTACGAGTAGATTGGCGGTGAACGTGGCGTATGTGTGTCAAACTAAGGAAGGCTGGCGAGTGACGAGATGAATGCGGCGAAGACGAGAAGCGTCGCGCCTACATAATATGGGAGGGTACGTTGTTTCGGAAAGAATACAATTTGTTTCGTTCAAGAGAATACAATATAATTTCAGCAGAAATTCAGACGCTTTAATTAATCGCGGGTCGGTCACAAGACCTTACAAATTATATAAAATGTTATTCCTTGCAATTTTTTGAACTCTTGGACGTTTTGGACTCAGACGATATCAACTCTCACGTCAGGGCTGGATCTTTGCATCCAGCAGAGGAAATACTTCGAAAGAGAATAACTAAGATATAATTTCTG
Organism: Teleogryllus oceanicus; assembly: GCA_964035755.1. Classification (NCBI taxonomy): domain Eukaryota; kingdom Metazoa; phylum Arthropoda; class Insecta; order Orthoptera; family Gryllidae; genus Teleogryllus; species Teleogryllus oceanicus. The sequence continues at coordinate 70,523,034 of CAXIVR010000007.1, read as the reverse complement.
CTAATTACCGCTGCAGTTGATGTGCGCCTCAACATCAATAAACTGCATGAATTTGACGTCGCCTTGACGCTTTGCGTGGTGTCTGTACCCTAATCATGTCACCGAATGGCAGAGAAAGAGGCAGCGGCGAGCGCGTGCTGATTTATCGCTGCAACTGGGCCGACCTCCATCAGCTCACTGCGTGCGTGGCATTGCAGCTCGAATTGTTCGCTCTTTAATGTTCCAGGAAGCTTGTTCGTTCCCGAAAGCGTGAGTAAGGTTAACAGTTAGAAGAGGGTTTCACGCCCTGCCTTTTCTTCTCATTGGACATGCATCGTTGTCCGGCTTGTCTCTACGTTCGCCGATTCCGTCCCTAGGTAATCCGCATCTGGCAGGACTTCTTTATTCGCCCTCTACCCCCCTGTTTCGTTGATACTCGTTTCTCCATTTCATGAAGTTGTTTTTAATGAGTGTGTCTTCATGCCGTCTATCATGTTGTTTCTCTTCATTTACATGATGTTCCTTGTCAAGTCGATCTTTATTTCACTCTTTAAGCCTCACTTCGTGCTCTTTATTGCACTCTTGACGTCCTTTTTCATGTGGCTTCTGTTTTTTCTTGTATTGTTTCTATGAAGCCGGTCATGTTTTTCTTCTTCGTGTATCGTCTCTTATTGATGTCCTTCTTTATTTTTTCCTTTTTAATGCTGTTCCTGTTCATATTGTTTTTCTTTTTTATCATTCCTTTCCATGTAGTACGTTTTTTCCTTCCCTTATCTTTATCTTCATTATCTCCTCATTATCATCATTATCTCCTCATTATCTCCTTCTCCTCTTAAGGCCCTTTATCGTCACTTTATGACCTTCCCTGGTCCCACATCCTCCACCGTGAGTATTTTTTTCCATGCTCCACTTTGTCGCTCTCTTTCTTCTCCACTTCACCTTCTGCTCGTGTGATGATTTGCTTCCGTTTTGTTCGTTCCTGACTACTTCACCCTACGGTACGATGCGGCCATTGACTTTCGACCATGGTGGCAGCAGTGTTGATGTGTCACACGATGGTTGATGTTGCGAGGCTTACTTAACGATCTGTTTGAAAATGATCACTTCGTTTCTGAAGGTTTTCCTCTTGTGTGTGATGAGGACCGCAGATTTCTGTTCATTGACTTCCTACAGATATTGAAAAATTATTCATATACCACATTCGTACAAATGACAATAGTTTGGAATGTTTGAAGTTCATTGACATGGAGAAATCGAAACATCCGAATTTAATTTTGTGGCTTTCAAATCCATGTAGTAGCCTTAATTGTGCAATTCTCGACAATCCAAGAAGGTAATGTAAATTTTTACTTTTCAATGTGAATGCCTTTTACATGTAGTTATTTCCTTTCTCCGTTGGTATGTTTTTTTTCGTTTTTCATAGCTCATTACGATAAAGCCTTTTGCAAATATTTCTCTCTGAACACCCAAGCTGTACAGAAACTTCTTTAATTCTGTTTAGACGGACATTTTTTTTTAGGTTTCTGCGTGTCCTTTTGAAAACGACTTGCAGGAACGTGGGGGCTTTAGGCGACTTGCGAATAAACATCTCTTTTCTTTTGTATGAGGCCTCGTCTGGGCTTCCTCTGAAAACGACAGGACTCTGGAGGTTACATGTTCACTTGCGCAAAACCAGAAAAAATTAATGTTTTGTTGTTCCTTAGTGATGTATTGCTCGGATGACGTTCATGATAATTGGTAAAAAGTGTAATTTATTATTTGTAAAGTGTTCCGATACTGTATTGGGAAGATATTTATCCACGATGTTATTTTATCTACGTTATGAACAAAACTATGAACTTATGTTTTGGCTTTGTCGATTTCTTTTTAAAAATTCCAAAGATGAACTTAATTGGAACACACCTCTACAAATGAATGAAATTCGTCTAACTCTATAAAAAACTTACAGAAATGCCAATTGAAGCGTCGTTACTGATGCAAGCAAAACCCATCATGCTTTTCGAATGCGTGTGCTGAAGTAAATAAATTTCGTGTAAAATGTTCCTTATTTTTGTAGAAAGTGATATTCACATAATATTTTTAAATTTGTTAAAACTATAATTTTCCTGAGAATTTTTGAGCAGTCGCAGCCTGCACGCAAATAATATAGGGGTTGCAACAAGGACATGTTAGGAATCTGATTCAGTCTATTAAGAATAGTTAAATATAATCGAGTGCAAATAATTTATTCAATTTAATGAAAACGAAGTTTGAAAAGTCTCCAACGAATGAAAATAACACACACAAAAGATCCGAAATGGGATTTCTACAATTGAAGATTATATTTAGTTTTACGTATCACAATTTACAAGCAATTTAACTTCCTTCGAAAGGAGCAATAGAGACTACATCTATCGCTTAACAATCACAAAAAGCACTGTATCTGAAATTTTTCCTGACGCTTGAACACGTAACGACGCTTGTATGGAGCATTTCTCCATTATATTTATCTTTTGTCGCAGTCATTGCCTTTTATCCCTTCAGCCTTTGGTGCCTTTAGCCTCAGTGTTTGGCGCGGTTAGTAACAGGAGTTTTGAGACGGTCGCCCATCTATGAATTCATGGTGTCTCGAGTTGCCTAACTTCGTGACGGAGAGGCTAAAGACGCAGGGAATTTGAGAATCCTATGGGTAATAAATGAATATTGTATATTGATACTATTTAATGGGTATGCGAATAAGCAGCAAATGCATTACATTTACGTATAGAAAACATTACAGGATAAGGGCTTTCGACACTAACGTGATAGCTAAGGCAATAGATAAAATTTTGTCGCTCTCTGGAGGGGAATTCTAGCTCTTATGAGTAAATTTCGTTTGTTTCTCCGATGAACATCACGCGAAAGCCGAAACAGTGCCGTAACAAACAAGCACCGGACCGCGTGATCTTATTAAACAAGATGTAGGGTACTACCTGTAAGTGTGTGAGAGAAAATTGTTCACACGCACGCACACGCGTGCGCGCACGTACTTGTACGCGAGACAATTCGGGAGCTTCGTATTTGGCCCGGTCAGGGCAGTGCGCTGCAATAATACAGTGATCTCTTTAGACGAAGACAGTTTACGGTGTTCCATCATGGACAGAAAAAGACTAAAGAGAATTGGAAATCTGTGGTTTCGTGTCAAATCAAATCAAATCAAATCAAAAAGTCTTTATTTTGCCATTAATATAGAAGTTGCAATATTACATTCAAATGTGATGGGCAAAATAATTAGGGATCCCCTAGAAAGACTGTGTGGGATCTCCAAAACCTTTGTACACAAAAACAAAATTGTCAGCAGCGAGAGGCAGCTCGCTCACTCGAATTAACATGCAAGAATAACAAAACAAAACAGATTTTAAAACTAATACTTCTGTGCACTAATAATATAACAAAAAAACGTTTAGATCATTTTGTGTTTAGCGCTTTTTGTCGTCAGCTTGTGTCACAACTTATGTATGGTACGAAAACTCGTGAAGAAAGAATGAATCGTATCGAATCATCGCATTGCTACCGGAAGGGAATGCGCATTCTGTTCGCAGGATCGAACTTTAGTGTTAAGCGAGATTCAGACTTGTAACAGACACGCCTCTCTTCTATCCGAAACAAACCGCGTCGATCTTGTCCAGGATAGTCAAGGCCGCGGAAGGCGCCGGCCGCGGAAGCCTACGTAATCATATCTTGTAACAGACACGTTTCGTAGCTCCACATATCGCTGTAAAAGTCAAAATGGTATTATCTTGTTTTTGGACCCGCCATTGGAACCGAAGTCGTGGTCCAATTGGGTGATGTTGCGATTACGATATAAAGCCCCTTATTGCGTTTCGTTACGATACGTTGTTACCAGTCTGGAATTCTAATACGTCTCATTCTTGTAATACAAATCATGCCATTTTTGTAATACAATGTACCCAAAGCAATGCCAAACATAGAAGGAAAACTAATATAAGACTAGGATATTATGAGAACTCTCTTTGTAGATGATCAAGGTATTTTAAATAAAGAATAAAGACAATCTACGAAAATCAATTTTTGAGCTTCACAAAATACTCGGAAAATATAACATGTAAATATCGAAAGAAAAAAATAAAGTGATGGAATTTCTTTTCATTCAAATGAAATTCCTCTCAATCAAGAGAAAGGAAATAATTGGCGCTAAAATAATCACTGAAAACAGTTCTATAAAACAAGTGGCAAACTTGAAATATCTTGGATGTAATATTAGCGGCATCCAACAGAATGACAAGCAAAAGAAAATACTTGCTCTGATAACGAAAATATAGAAAACTTTTGTTTCCATATGTTGTCAATTACGATCCCCAACACATTGTGTAGTCAGAATACATGTTTTGTGGGTGCTTGGTACCGAAAAATCGATTGACATCCAAACGTCTGGTCTGATCTGTGTGCTATGTCTCTAATCATCACTCACGGCTAAATCGTAATTAAGATTTTCATAGGTAATACCACGAGTGCTCTAAAAATGTCGATAAATTAAATGTTAATTTAAAACCAATAGTGTTTTAATTGTACATATAAAATGCCCCAATCAAACTGGGATGTCTCAAAAAACTTGCGCTTTTTTATCGACTTTTTCTTACCGTCGCTTCCTATGTTTGAAATGACTAGTACTATTTCCGACAGGCGAACAGGGGTTCTTTTTTTTTAATTTGCTGAATCGGGCTTTTTCAAGTTACAATTGACGTGGTAGTAGGACAGAAATTTAGTATTTCAATATTACGTATCTGCATCCAACAGTGCGAGAAACAATGGGCTCAGCAACAGTTCATATTTCTGGTTCTGTGTGTGTGTGTGTGTGTGTGTGTGTGTGTGTGTGAGTGTGTGTGTGTGTGTGTGTGGCTGCGTCTGTGGGTGTGTGCGTCTGTGGGTGTGGATGGGTGTGGGGTAGCTGATGGACCATACCGCCCCATTTCGTGCGCCAATGCCGAATTGCAAAGAGAAAGCAATACTGTGTCACTAACTTGATTTAAGGTACACGAATATATATATATATATATATATATATATATATATATATATATATATATATATATATATATGAGATAACGTAGTGAAAAACTACAATTGGGAGAAATTCCGTTCTTCTAGAGGAAATCACTTTCAATAATTTGCAAGCGGCGTGCATCAAACGTCAGCAATTGCGAAGCAGACTCAAGGATATTATTGAATTTCTGGGGAAAGAGACCATGGAATTGATGTCGCGGCCTATCCGTATTGGTGGTTTTTGGCGTGGCGAATCGTAACGTAAAATAAACTGTTTATGTTCAGGATCGGAGCGCTTTCGGAATGAGTTTTGTTTACACGAAAACTCAATGGATTTTGGGAGATTTGTTTCAAATAATCTATCTGGACGAGAATTCTAGAGGGCGGCTGCCTTGGTCGGTAGTTTTCCGTGGTTTCTCCAATCAACACCAGGCGAATGCCGGAGCAGTACCCTGCTAAACGGGCCACGGACCACGCTCGATCTTTCTTTCATGTTCCTTGTCTTTTCGGTTACGCACATACACTCACACCAACATGCACTACACTAGCACATATTCGAAGAGACCGGTCGGGAGCTCATAGCTTGTCCCGGCTGGGGCGGTGTCCCGCTGGTGGGAGAGTTCTGGTTACTGGGAAACCACACTAGCCGACGGTAGGTTGGCGCCGGATCTCGCAATCCAGCGGGGAAGACTACCGCCATTTCGCGAAAAAATGCACTAGACGTATGTGACTAATGACCAAAGCAGTTGACGCGCCCGGAAACACGGATCAAATAGGGACGTGAATTAGGCTTAAAATTCGAGAACTAGTGCTACAATTAAGACGACGCTCAACTGTTTGGATAAATCAGTAAATGCGACGAAGAAAACCAAATTCCTTTGTCTGGCGGCTCTGTTAGTGAACTTTAATGTGTCATTAAGTGATTTGTGTACTCGAATTAAAGGGAATAAAAGCAAAGTTAGTAAGGCTGTATAAAAGTGTGTGAGTGTGATTCGCGTGATAATAGTTATTTTGTTTTGCTCCTCTCTCTTGCAAAGGAAGTGTCGATCTCCGTATTCCAAAAATACATGTTATTTCTTGTTCCATATTCTGATCGACTGCTTGGTTTCACACACGGATATCCTTGTTTACATACGTGAAAGATGCATGCTATCGATATAGAAGCAGGGAAATGAATACACTATTCATCGATACATAATGAAATTTTATAGGGATATATAAACACGATTTTTGAAATAAAATTCCGTTGTAACATTTTTACGTCGGAAGTCAATATATGTTCCTTCGGTGACTGAATAGACGGGGAGCGTTTAAAATCTACCTTCTACTAGTTTATTGTACAGTTGCATGGACTATAGAGGGGTATTATTTGCGTCAATATGTTACACAGAAAATTGTAACTGTAATATTGTCGGGCCAACATACACGACTCATTATTTCTGCTATATAAGTTAGTTTAGGGCTGCCATTTCTGCAGTCAACCAGTCGAAAACAAGAAAACAGCAAGTTTTGTGATCCTGTCATTACTTATAGTTCAAGAGTAGTACTACAGAATGATACAGACTTTCTCGTATTAGTTTTTTTTGGCCACGACTAGCAATTCGGATTTTTAATTTTTCTCAATTTTTTACGTTTCCTAATAGTATAACCATAGTATTAATTAAGAAAATTAAAGAAGAGGTAACCCACGTCCTAAATGGTAGTTTTCATTGAAAAATCTAAAGCTATTATAGAATAGTTTAAACGTTACTGCAATTGCGAAATATGTAGTTCTTTCAACAGAACATGTTTATTTATCCAAAAACTTCATTAGAAGTTATTTGAAGATCTTCCACTCACAACTGCATCAAATGTTTACAAAGTGCTAGAAATTTGCATCTTAACGGCCAGAGAGATGTTTCAAAACATTACATTTGCGGAATTTTTGAGAAAAACAAACAAACCCAACATCAACAGCAACAGGATACTTAACTTCACTTTTTGATATGTTAAACAGTGCAATTAGCACTATTCGTGGGAAAAGTTTGAGAGAAAATATTTGGAGCCAATATTGAGAAAATGACGTTTCAGCGTTTCTGAAAATGCGAATTTTTGAGCTAAGTTTATCAGAAACACGTTTCTAGAATCTTTATATAACGTAATTGAAATAAGTCATAAATAACATAAGTCGTAAATACAATAATTTAAGCAAATAGCAACTAATGTAAATATTAACGTGAGTAACAAGTAAAAACATACATTTTTGTAATTTTTGAAAGAACAAAAGGATCCAGCAAAATGACGCATGTCATCTCAGGCACTATCCCTGCCAAATGTTTAAAGAAAAATGTGCAGTTGTTTTTGAGAACCTCTCTGTTTTGTTATATTTTTGCTTATTCTCATATTGCACGCAATTTTTGAGAACATTTTGAAAATGTTCCAGAGGACTTGATGTAAAGAACTCTCAAATTCTAAAGAATAATGTTGCGTAATTTGCTATTGTTTTTGTTGATCCATCACTAGACTTCTATTTCGCAGCTCTTGATTCTACCGTATCCAGATAGAAACATTTTTTGACATGATACACGTGAATTACTCCTACTTTGATAGAACACCTTTTACCATTTGTATCTTTTTTGCTAAGAAACTGGTTTTCTTTTAAATGACGTTCGCAGCATTTAAAATGATTTGCGTGTTGTTTTTCTGTTCGTGCGTGTCTATTGTCTGCACAGTTCTCATAATCAACATCGATGTGATGACTGTTTTCTCAGTGGTGCTTTCACTCAATCCCATTCATTCCGAATAAATGCTTTAAAGATAACTCAAGCGATCCATTACTCGTGTTATTGACATCTGTGGCGTTGAGGCGAAGTATTTATGGAGCAATTATTTTATAGAGAAAACAATATTCTGATTTCTATTATGCAATCCATAAAGGACGAAGTAAACAACATACTATCGTACGAGTACAGATGACATCAAACTTGCGGTTTGGCTTTTTTTCAGTTATACAATGTTATTGTTCGAATCTTGTATAATAAAATATATATTTCCAATTCTCACAGTTTTCAATTAGTTGTGTCATTTTGTCATCTTGTGTCATTTGTCAACGCTTTTTTGACATTTATTTTTAGAAATAGCAGTTTTTTTTATTTTTTATTTTTATTTTGTATAAAATTGACTTACAAAGTTTAGTTTACAAGAAACTCTTCATTTGTATAGTTCACTTATATCTAATTCTTATATACTAACTTTAGACTACAATTGACGAGGGGACTCACCGAGCACCTCTAAGAATTACTGAGGTTTGAAAAAATGTTGAGAAAAGAATGAACTGGATATCGTTTTTTTTCCTAGTTGGGTTTTCATTATGTTTCCTAAATTTATATGTCTATCATGATTGATGAGTGTTAGATTGGAATAAAAGTTATTGGCAAGAAAGGCTATGAGATGTGCAATGGGTTTTAGGTTAAGTTCGTGGTGTAATTGCTTATTGGAAATGAGCCAGGGGGCGTGGGTGATAGTTCTTAGGTATTTGTTCTGAATAACCTGAATTTTGTTGATATTGTACTTAGCAGCATTTGTCCAAATTGGACAAGCGTACAAAAGAAGAGGTCTAATGATGGTTTTGTATAAGGTGATACCGTTATTTAGTGATAGTTTACTGTGGTTTATAAGTGATTTTAACTGTATTATTTTGGCTTTGGCTTGTTGGACTTTTGTATCAATGTGTATTTTCCAGTTGAGTGTAGCATGCATGTGAAGACCCAGGTATTTAACGGCATTGTTGTGAGGAGTCTAAGGAATTGTATTGTTGTTCAATTTAAATGGCATGAGGAAAGAATAAGGTCTGAAAGTGGAGTCTTTAGCTGTAGATTTCGCGGGGTTGATTTTAATCTTCTATTTCGTTGCCCAGATTTCTATTTTATTTATATGAGATTGGATTTCGTTAGCTATGTAATTGAGGAGTGGGACATGTAGATCACGGTATCATCTGCAAACTGGGCTATGTTTGTTAATCTTGATGTAGGCATATCGGCTGTGTACAAGTTATAGAGTAGAGGAGAGAGAGGTGATCCTTGAGATAAACCGGCAGAGATAGGGCGGGGGTTCGAATTTTGATTTTCTATTGAAAATGAGGAAGTTCTATTTGTGAGAAAGCTTTTAATTATTTTGAAAAGGTATATAGGGATGCCTATAGATAAAATTTTATAAATTAAGCCTTCATGCCATACCCTCTCGAAAGCTTTAGCGATGTCCATGAAAACTGCTATTGAATATTGTTCTTTTTTTAATGGAGCAGGTGAGATTTTCTGAAATAAGCAACATTTGGTGTGCTGTGGATAGTTTATTAGTGAATCCGAATTGGTAGAAAGGTATGAGGTGATTTTTTTTAATATAGTTGTTTAATCTTGTTAGAATTAATTTCTCGAATATTTTTGCTAAAGTGGGGAGGAGGCTTATGGGTCTATAGTTATCGGGGATGTTATGATTCTTATTAGGTTTGGGAATCGGGAGGACGATAGAATGTTTCCAGGTAGTAGGGTAGTAGCCAGTTCTTAAAGATGAATTATATATGTTTACAATGATAGCTATGGCAGAATTGGGTAGGTTTTTGAGAATTATATTATTTATTTTATCGTGACCGGAAGCTTTTTTATTGGGAAGGGAAAATAGCAGGGTACCTTGTCTTTGATTTTGATAAGAGATAAAATAAAATTTACCATTAGTACTTAGGCGATATCCGGTCATTCAGTTGAACTTCCAGAGTTAAGACTGCTCTTCCCCCAAAAAAGTTCATTAGTAAATATTGTTATTATCTTATTTATTTACAGTAGTAATGGAATATTTAGGACTATAAATTCCCCTTACTAACCTATAATTACTTATATATTAATTATTATAATTATTACTTACCTATAATTTGTAACACGATAATTATATGGAATTCGGAATAATTTATAAAGCCCTCGTATAAATATCACATGTTTTCAGACCGTGATTTCCACACCGAAGTTCAGAATTACAATGTATTATTAGAATAAAAGTCTTCCGGTAGATAATTCATTATGTTTTAATTTCAAGCTTGTGTTTTGTAAATGCTCTATCGGATTTTACTTTGCTTGCTTTTTTCTTTGGTTGCTAGCTTTGTATTTTGATTTATTTGTATGCTACCTTTCATACTTGTTTGCTTACATTTCCTGATTCGTTTCATTTTTCTTTATGAAATACGTAGAATAGAGATTTATTGTGTGTGAAGCAAATTGAATGTAGAAATAAGCATACTCAGAGTCTTCAAAATAGATGCAATCCAAATCGATTGTGCCCAAGAAGCCCCCCGAAGAACGTGGAAGTGATAATTTGTGGTGTTACGTAATAAACATTTTTACAAAAATATTCTCTTTTGTTTGTGCGATAAAGTCCAAAAATAAGGAAAAGGTCTGATTTCGTAACGTAACTTATTGTAAAGTTACGACTAAAATACGACTAAAATTGCACAATTTCATCTTTTAAACCGAACTGCTCTTCACTAGTCTTATTAGTGACAGGTTTTTAATTCATTCTCATGTGCAATATTATGTCTACATCTTTGATATTCTTATAAAAAATGTATTTTTTAAGTGTAATTATGAGCCGAATCTGGATGGTTTTTCAGAAAGCAATATGAAAACAACGAAAGAAAAGAAAAAACGGGAAACAAATCTGTAAATCGCTTCTCACACTTTTCAGGGGAAAGATCACAACAGGTGAAATTCAGAACGCAACTGCTATTGTCAAGAATTTTTTTGAATTTTTAAAAATATATTATAAATTATTTCCAATATCTCGCTCCTTGTTTGGTGAAGAGCTTTTCAAATGATGGCTTAAGATTCTAGTGATTGAAAAAGTTTCAACAGATTAATAAAGAGTTTAAGTGTAAAATATTATAATATTACATAATGAAACACTTCGGAATATTCGCCGTTGAAGAACCACTACTTCGCGTCCGAGATTAGTTTGTAATTAATGTTTCTTTATTGGCTGTTCTGAAAGTTTTAGAATTTCAAACCCAATTATAAATGATTATTAGTGTAATTTTTCGTGAAAATATTTCGATAATTTTAACAAATGCATCTTATTTTCCCAACCGTATTTTTACCCAATCGTATTTTTATTCCCATGGTATTTTTACCCAGTTTTTTTTTTTTAATGTTCGAATATTGAATACATTGTTAGAGAAAATGATGCTATGCTTGCTGTTTTATAGATGTTTCACGTGTGGTGCTGAGTTCGGAAGATCCCCTCTCCAGTTGATCCGCGAGTTCTGTTACTCACCTGAATGACTATTTTTACCCTATTTAGTTGTAATACTAATATTTTTTCGATTATTTCTCTTTATTTGTTGTATTATATTGTACTTATATTTTTATGTGTTTTTGTGTTATTTTTGTAATTTTTGTCGATTGTTTTGTACGGTTCTAATACGAGCTGCGAAAGGAAAATGGCTTCACAGTCCATGATCTTCAAGAACAACTATATGTTTAACCTAGCACGCCCGTTAGTTTTAATGTGACAATAGTCGCTTTGCGTGTTGGCCTTGTCTACTGCCTACCTAGTCCCGGACTAGAATTAATGCGAGATATCTGTGCACTCTATGACCGTTAACGGGCGAGGGATACACCCGACAAGGCCCACACTGCTCTATTGCAGAAGAACTATCTACTGCTTCTTAGAAATCATCGGATAGCCTGTTGCAATCTCGGGGTTATATTCTCCAGAAGTTAGTTTTTGTCGCATAAGTAGTTTGCTTCAATTATTTTTTGTGTGCTCTCTAACTCGAAATGTGCATTTTTTATTTTACAGCTGCTTGTCTAAACGCTAGGAAGTCGATGTTTTTGAGACGACATTCAGTGTAGTCATCCCGTCTCATGTGACGTGGCCATGCGTTCAAATCACTCGCGCGAAGTCTGGGTTGTCTACGGCCTACCTAGTCCCAGTCTAGTCAACGCGAGATATCTATTAACTCGATTACCGTTAAAGCGCGAGGGATACACACGTCAAAATACACACTGCCCATGTACAGTAGCCCCATCTACTAATCTTAAGAAGAAATCGGATATTGCGATGTCAGGATTATGTTCTCCAGAAGTTTGTTTTTGTGGCATGAGTACTTTGCTTCAATGGTTTTCTTGTGAGTTAGCTTACTCGAAATGTGCATATTTTTTTTATTTTACAGCTTCTTGTTTAAACGCTAGGAAGTCAACTTTTTTGAGGCAGCCTTCAGTGTAACCATTCCGTCTCATGTGACGCCAGCCGTGTGCACAGATTACTCACGCGAAGTCTAGGGTAGATAGTGACAGTCGCATTCGCAGTTCCACATCAGTGCCGCCGCCGCCGTCCCGGCCCCGCCCCCGCCCTCACCCCCGCCGCTGCCGCTGCCTTTGGTGCGCCCGCCGGAAGTGTCCCAGAACGGAAGAGGAGCGCCGGACGGTGCTCGATTGTTTGTCGATGTCCGCAGGGGTGGGGTAAACGGGGAGTGGGACAGGAGTGTGGGCATGTTGGACACACTGTTCAGCGAGGCAAACGACGCTTCGCAGCTTACTAACGGTAGAAGCAGGGAGGTTGAGGTTGCAGGCCGTAGGAATGATGAAGAGGGGAGACAGAAGATGTGTAATGATGCCTTGGCACAGCATTAAAAGCTGACTCAATGTGAAATGAATTTGGTTGGTCCAAGAGAAGAAGTGAAATTAATTCGGTTGGCTGAAGAGAAGAAGTGAAATTAATTTGGCTGCTTGGAAAGAGAAGTGAAGTGATACATCAAAAGCTGACACAGATGTAAAAATTAACAGGTTGGGGGGGATTTAGGGAATGATACCAATTAGTTCGAGAAAGTGGCGGTGACAAACTTTTCTCAGTCTATAATGACGTATATGGTGATGCTATGGAGAGATCAGACGTACGCAATCTGCTTGTTGTCGACTTCCCAATCAATTAAAATTTTCTTTCTTTTCATGATCTAGTCTAAACGCACTATAATGTATTAAACGATTTTCCTAAGTATGAGCCAAAGTGACAGCTAGTGCTGGCTGGCTACACAACTGAAGGTTCTGTGATCGTGCCCTTGAGACCATTAGACTCCCTTCCTGCATTCGTTCGTTTGCAGTTGGCTAACTTGTAAATGGCTTCGACGCTTTCTTTAGTGATGTACTCGTCCGACGAAAATATAGTGCACTTTCAGAAATAATTGAAATTAGGAAGTACACTGTTATGTGTGTGCTCTTCTGTAAAATTTTTTTCTATAAAAATTACATTGAATTTACTTTTTGTGTAAAAAATATCACGTTTATTTTAAAACCGAGGTGCGTACTGTAGTGAGCTGTGATTGAAAGCTTTCTATTTACATTCGTGGCAGTTTTTCCTTTTACTGATTGTGAGAGTTTGTTAAGGGATTTTCCACATACGTAATTAAATTTAAACATTTCCCGGACTCGCGTACGTGCACATACCTCAGCGAAACTCGTGATTGCTGCTTAGGGATGTTTTCACAGGAGCCACAACCTAACACTTCACGAAGAGGCATGGCTGAAGAGCTGTCGAGGCGGAGGGATACTTCTCTGAATTACATGAGATGTTCACTTGTTACGCAAACTGTCACTTTGGCTCATCCTTAAGAAAATCCATCTATACCAAGTAATGATGACTCCATCCGCACCAAGATGATGCAACAATATCGGCGTTTGTGGCGGCGTCCATTGAAGAGGCGGCAGTGGGGAAGAATTGTCGATCGTATACGTGCAGTGACTGTAGCAGTGGTGCCGCTTGTGAAGGACTTTCTGATGCGTGGTTATTAGTGGGGTTGTGGCGATGGAAGCGGGGAACGAACTGTCGAGAGAGGCGGTGCGAGTCGCGGCGTGGGTGGGCGGAGTGCCCGGCGCCAGAGCGCGCGCAAGTGGCGAAACAATAGACTGGCGAACAGCGCAAATAACGGCTGTCTCCGAAGCCGACAACGGCTGTACTGTTCCCTGTTATACACGATGCGGTTCGATACTCTTGTATAATGTGTGGCGCTTGAACACGCCGCTGTGCAGTGATCCATTACCCGGTAATGGTCACTGTAAAATATTTAGTTGCACGTGTGGCAATATTTTTTAAAATAATTTTCTTCCTTAAAATCTTTTTGCGTGAATTTCGTTTTATTTCATTCATTATTCATTCATTCATTCATTCATTCATTCATTCATTCATTCATTCATTCAGTGATTTCTGATTTTATCGTCCAATGTTCATTTTAAAGCTTTAAATTTTTCCAGATTTTATGTCAATATTACTCATATCAGTTGTTTAATATGTCAAATCAAAATAAATATTAAATAAGATTTTTTTGATGCGAAGTGAGAATTTAACATCATCAAAGTTTACAATACCAGTCACTGAATGTGATCAGTAATGAAATACTATTGAAATGTTATTTACATATTAAGTGATTAGAAACATATGTGCAAGTATAATTGTTTGTTCGCATAACTTTAAAAAAAAAACTAATTTTTTAGGGGATGATGTTTTCTTGTAGTTTTTACACATTTCCAGTGACCCATTACTTGACTAAAACATGCAGCAAAACAAAGAACCAATTTAAAACGTTCAAAGGCAGTGCCTAATTTGTTCGTTGTCGGAGAGCGTTCTCTGCTTGATTTTCGATGCCTAGAGCAGCAAAGCGATCACACACGAGCATTCGGGGGGGGGGGATGGAGGTGCGTTGGTGGGGGTATCGGAAGGGGTGTGGCACAGGCAGTGAAGGCAGCGGTGACCGTTCGCAATTAAGAGAACTGGGCGCGCACGCCGCTGTTACGAGGCGAGAAATCGCGCCGCGCCCTGTCCGCCACGCCCACTTCGCCCTGTTCTTCCCGTTTTCCTACGCTCGCTGTGCCCCGTCCGTTTCGCCCGCTTTAACGTCATAGGTGGCTTAGAGCATCAACGGACGTCATTGCAGTGTCTCTGACCGCCAGGTCCTAGATTCGAGTCTGCACAGGGTAGGATTTTCGATACCAGCTACACAGGTCGAATTCATCCGCTGTCGGGAAGACAATTCTAGCGGCCAGCAGCGCAGGTGGTTTCTCCGGTCAACAGCAGGCGAATGCCGAAGCAGTCGGGCCACGGGAACCACGCGTAATCTTTACTTCATGGTTGTGTGTGTGTGTGTGTGTGTGTGTGTGTGTGTGAACGTGTGCGTTGCATAACATTTGCTATGGTAATTTTGATTTAACAAAGTCATAAAAGGCCTAACGATCATCAGACATATATCTACTCGAAGACTATGGATTTTTATTTTGTAGGCACAGGCAGACGAAGTACATCTTTGTCTTCTCTTGCTTCGTTTCTTCCGCTTGCACTTATACTTGTCCTTCGCGACTTTAGCTTCCATTCTTCCACATGTTCCTTCGTTTCCTCCACGTGTTTGATTTTCTTTGCACCCTAACTTTCATCTTTCTATTTTTCACGTTGTATTTCTCCTTTCCTTTACCTTTATATACTTTTCATTTTTTATCTACTATTCATTGATATTTTGTTTCTCTCACACACTCGTTCCTCCGCCTATCATGAGTGCATCCTTGTATCTTACTTCATCGCGTGTTTCCTTCCCTAGTTTACTCTTTTTTCTTTCTACCCCTTCCGTATTCGACGACAGCATTTTGCGTTATAACCACGCCTCTTGCGGAAAGAATTCTTCCGCTGAGAACATGCAAGGCTCGTCGCTTTGCTATGAAAAGAAAAATGCGCCTGCCGTACCGGGATGCTGCTCTTGGAAGTACGGCGAAGAGCCACGCCCCAATCTCAGCCATTGCCGCCACCGCCACCGCCACCGTCGTCACCGTCGTCGTCACCGTCGTCGTCACCGTCGTCGTCACCGTCGTCGTCACCGTCGTCGTCACCGCCGTCGTCACCGTCGTCGTCACCTTCGTCGTCACCGTCACCGTCGCCGTCCCACCACTATTAACCACTATCATCACCACTGACATCACCACCGCTGTTTCCTGCACAACCACAACCACCATCGCCATCACCGCCGCTATCGCCATCACCGAGACCGTCGCCGTTCCCGTCGGTTATGCTGCTTTTGCTGCTGGCGAAATTTCCGTCGGAATTCCTGGCATCGCTCAATTCTCGTGTTTCGCGACCTCCATGTCTCTCGACCATGCCTTCGTTCTTGAACTGGGTCTGCACTTCACTAGGAAAGGCAGATGGAACGGCCGAGGAACGTCGCAGTGGAAGATCAATTCTAATGCGCATTTTTAGACACGGCACTCCAAAAATGACGCCTTTGTGACAAAAACATTTGATGGTAGATGAAGGAGGAGTCACGAATGAGAGATTGTTCGAATTAAACAATATACATATTAATATTTCACTTATTATTTTCGATTTACGAGTTGTTATGCTTTCTGTACTAAAGGGAAGCTACCAATACTGAACTATAGTTACATGTTCCGATGATTGCTCAACGCTTTTATCGACTTGGATTAAGAACGTATTTAATCTGTACTTTGAGATTACGTATTATTTCAGTCGTAATACTTTTTTTTGCTGCATATGGTGACATTGCTCTTGAAACGGATGAAAGTTGACATTCATGAAAATCAGTCAGAAGTATCAGCGTCGTGTATCAGGGACAAAAGTATAGTGTTGTAAAGAAGTACATTACAACAGTGAAATTCATTTCTCCGTGTGTATTTCTAGCTAATCAAAGTGGATAGAGAAATAAAAATCTACACAGCTTAAAGGACTTCTCTGTACTACGCGACGATAAGTTTTCTTAGCGCAGACGGGGATTGCCTTTTATAATTTGCGTATAATTCGCCTTTATAAATGCATTACTTTAAATTTATTCTTCCAAGTTCTTGGTAGATTCCGGATAGTTAATGTTAAATGTAAGGCCTTCTCATTTTTCGGTGCCAGGAGGAACAAGGAAATACATTAACACATGAAGACAAAGTTGACGTTTTACATTTCATTATAAAGTAACACATAATTATGTTAAAAATGCTCCGTTAAGAGGAATTTCATGGTTATAATTCCTGAAAACGTACTTTAAATGTACTCTACAGGCTCTCTTGCTCGACTTCGACGCTGCATCAGAAAGTCAGACCTTTGTGAAGGACAAGTACGACCATTAGACTCTTCGGGCTGGAGTTCTCGTACGGAGAGATATCGTTCATGGGATCATGCTCTTGTAGTGAGTTGCATTATTTTTTTTTTTGTGGTTCTTGGTGTGACCTGCTGAGAGGTAAAGTTGTTTCGTCATTAAAATCGCGAGTTTGTCTTAGGGAAAAAATACGGTGAATTGTTGGTTCGCTGGCAAAGTGGCGAACGCTTAACTGTCTTAGACGACTCTTGGCAGCAGCTCTTGTCTTTACTTGGATAATGCAGTGTGAACTGCGTTGCTCGGTCTGTGGTATACGTCTCACTTTCATGATAGCCGCTTTGCCGTAGGACTGTACATGTTGTTGATACATATGCTGCCATGATAAATGACTTATATAACCCCACCTCCCAGCAGATCGTATCGCGATTACACAATTTACGACTGATAGGATAACTAAGACGCAATCGGATTTGTAGCCACGCTTCTTTTATTCTAGGAGGAATTACGCTACTATAGTTTGCTAATGTAGGTGGTGTATTTGAGCACATTTTATCTTACTCCTTTTTGGTTGGTGTCCTAATTTAGAAGAAAGGGTTTCATGAACTTAAGACGAGAGGTATTTTTTCTTTCTTTCTACAATTCATGATACCGCGATTACGGAACCATAGGCTGGCACGATTCGTAACACTCCCTCAAATGTTTAGCTATGCGTCTCGTCGTATCAAAGAAATTGTGATACTATACGATAATGCAATTGCTTAATGACATCTGCTGTTGCTCTTTCAATGCGAGGTATCTTTTTTAAAGCGATAGTGACAGAAGTTGCCATGGTAGTTCGGTAAGGCGAAATATCTTCATGCTAGACACAATAAATTGTAGCTTTCTTTCGAAGTTCAAATGCATCCCCCCTCCAGCGTGAAAATACTTGATGCCACTGCAACAGTGCTCAGAAGAAACTATTTATCATGAAAAACAGTTTTATTGTTACTATGGCGGTGAGCTATTAATCGATATCAGAAAAATATTTGGAATAATAATTGAGTCTCCGCCTATTAGGTCGCGTAGTATTTTTTAGCGCACCTGTCCGGTTCACAAATGTTCCCTATTTTCAACATCCGGAAATCTGTGTTCAGGAATATCCATATGTTGAAAATTTGTCGCTTACCAATGTAAATGTTTGTACGTAAGTTTGTTAGTGTCTTTTGTTGTAATGTTTTTTGTTTACCAAGTTATATTTCTAATGCCTGCTCAATGTTGCTCTAGAACAATATATTTTAGGCCTTTTGCTAGTCGATCACTTCTACAACTTACATCTTATGATTAGCGTATGTTCTTATCGATAAAGAGTTTTCTGCTTTTGCGAAATATCCATATATTGGACGAGGTTTTTGACTGTTTGCTCACGTTCAGGTGCACGGAACTTCTATGCACCGATCGTCGTCCAATACCATTTTTGAAGCGGAATTGTAGAGCTTATTTCTAAAGTGACACGAGTTCCCATTTACATTTATTTTGTAGTCGTGCGAATACGATTATCCGAAACCTCTTCATAGGATTGCTAAATATAGTTTGGTTTTCCTCCTGAATGTTCAGAGGTTTCCCAAACAGTTAATTTGTTGAACTTTGAGAATGTGAATACATTCCTTTCCCGAAAACTTATTTCTGTGTATGTGGGGGAAGGGTTACAATATTTTGGAATAGGCTCATCAACTTAGGATGATGCCGATGAGCCTCCTGTGGCGTTTTCTACTCAGAATTTCGAGTTCCACAAACTTTTTGCGTGCCTGATATACTTAAGGTACAGATTGTCATTGAAATTGTTAAGTAATATAACATTCAGGTAAGGTCCAAAATATTTTTATAGACAAACACCGTAAAGTTTAATTAATTACGTATCTTCATTAACATTACGCTTCAGATATTCATTTTCTCCATCTTCAGATGATTATACATTTGTAATAATTAACCTTTACAGGAACTCTTGCACACCTTGTAACATTAATTTGCGAAACGTAATGTTAATGTTAAATGGATTTATCGTACATTTTATCCACTTGTATGAAAAATTAATTTAGATTCACTTTCTGGAATTGGAATTTTCTTCTAATATATTTGCTTTGTGATGTTTTCAAGTTTAGTCTTTCAGACTTTTTTTGCAAAAGTAACGACAACCGCAGTGGTTTCTATACCGAATATTGATATTATTCCTTTGAAAACAATTCCGAAAAATCGAAAAACAAAATGAGTAATAAAACGATTTAAAAATAGATTTGTGCCATGTGTGTCAACCACATGGGTGATTTCAGCAATGTGTCTGACATTTCCTCATTAGCTTTGTAAGAAGGAAACCAAAGTAAATTATAGAGTAACGTTTGTTGTAAACTACACATTCGCCGATGAACATTATTGTTAAACTTGTTTAAGTATGTGTTAGAGTTTATTTTTAAAGAATACATAAATTTATGGCTATGTACGAGTAGATGTAGTATAGACGAGTACGTACGAGTAGTAGTGTACAGATTTTTCGTACAATTATTTTTTAAAAATTAATATTACGTGGACTACTTTTCATGGCCGCCTTCTAATTAAGTTTACTCCAACTACTGCTATAGTGTAAAAATGACAACTATAGTGTGGTAAAGAGGCACATTTGTGCACTGAAAGTAATTTTAAAATTGTATCTGTACCTAATCAAAGGGAATAAGGAACAAAAACATCCAGCGCTTGAAGGGCATGTCTATACTGTGTGTTTGTGGGGTGAGTTTTATTAGCGCACCCGGGCAAGTGCTATCAAAAGTTTCAAGGAGTTGCTTAACATCTAATTCGCTCAGTTTAGAAGATCAGTTATAATTTTCGAGTGTGAATCTGTGTTAGAGTAATCGTCTTTTACAATCAGTTATTTAATTAGGGATTTTTAGTTTCATTCCTTGTATTGATATTATGTGTCGTTGTGTCGAGCACATTTACTTACAAAACAAGTTCTACATTCATTCCAAAAATATATTACGGTACATAATAAAAAGTGAAGAACAGACTGATTTCAAACGCGTAGTCCCCCGCCGCTCACAGCGATTGCTCTAGCGGTTCCTTCTCCGCCGCTGGTTTCCTCCAAACCGAGGCAGACACTGGGCGTGCTTGCAGTCGTACTTACTACATTTGCCCCCTCCCATTACCGCCATATTCGACCCCTCGGGTCATCCCTTCTTTTCTCTCGCCACGTCCGCGCTTGTCCCCGTTTCCCCCCCAGCACTTCCTCCATTCCCCCCCCTCGCCATCACCACTGTCCACCTCCGTTCTAGTCTCCCACATTTTTCCTGTCCCTGCCTCCGCTCCTGTCCCAGCCGACGGTGCTTGTCTCCGCCGCCGTCCCTACATTCTCCGCCGCTACTACAGTCTTCGCTTTCGAATCAGGCACTACCAGCCTTGTGCCCTGATTCGTTGCATTCTCTGTTAGTTTCGGTCTCCCCCGCTATCACAGTCAACGTCGCCGAATCTATCGCCGCCCCCGTCACAGTCGCTTTTCTGACTGGTGGATCCGCCGCCTCTGTGTGTTCCCAACGGTAACCGGTAACCTCTGTGTGTTCCCAACGATCCTCCTCACTCCACCCTCTCGTCTCCTCCGCCACAAAACATCCGTCCTGCCCACCCCACGCCACTGTTCCCGCCTCTCTCCCCATACCCCCTCCTTCCCATGTCCTAGACTGTACCCCCTGTGTTCCCAGCGATTCTTCCATTGTACCCTCTCGTCTCTATCACCGAAACCGCCTCCGTCCATGTCCTAGACGGTACCCGCAGTGTTCTCAGCGATTCTTCCACTGTACCCTCTCGTCTCTCTCACCGAAACCGCCTCCGTCCATGTCCTAGACGGTACCCCCTGTGTTCCCAGCGATTCTCCCACTGTACCCTCTCGTCTCTCCAACCAAAACCGCCTCCGTCCATGTCCTAGACGGTGCCCGCCGTGTTCCCAGCGATTCTCCCACTCTACCCTCTCGTCTCTTCCGCCACAACCGCCATCCGAACGTCGCCCGCCGTCGTGGTCGAACAGCAAACTTCCGCTGGTGGGAGCCTCTGTTTAGCTAATGGAGTTACAAAGTTGCAGCCTCCGCCATGTAATCTCGTTGATCGGATCCTCAGCGGAGGCGTTGCCGGCGAGTGGGACGGCGCGACGGTGAAGCAATTGAAATTTCGAAAAGGAGACGTAAATGCGTTTGTGAATAGCGCTTGAGAACTAGTGTTGATTCCTCGGCAAATTTGGCGTGGGTGATTTTCACATCGATTTCTGCGATTCGTGGGTTCTGGATAATTTCATTTCGGCAGTTATTTCTGTGTTAACATTCTTCGGGTTGTTGGATTGAGAGGTTTGTACATTGAATGGTGGTATTGGTACAAATTTTGACGGGATTGTACGGAAAGATATAAAGAAATAAAAGCCAGAAATTTTTGAAATAATTTGCTTGATTTTTAATATAATATAAGCACTATTCCTCATTGTTGGAGTACATCTGAGGTCCGTTATTTGTTTGCGATATAGAACATATTTTTTTAATTAAAAGAAATATTACTTTAGTAGGAAACGATAGCGTTTATACTTCAATGCGCAGAATAGGACTTAATATGTATAAGAGATAGCGTTTCCTCTCCTAGTAGTGATTCGTTTGAAAATCAGAGTTCTTTTTTATAGCTGTGGTTTTTAGATAACCTAATCGCCGGGAACAATGTTCTCTGTCTCAGTCTGCCTATGTGGGAATATTTTTCCCATGGGCACGCCGGATGCGCAATTTTCACTAACATTGTTTAGTGACAGACGTACGTTATTTTGTGGCA
Organism: Teleogryllus oceanicus; assembly: GCA_964035755.1. Taxonomy (NCBI): domain Eukaryota; kingdom Metazoa; phylum Arthropoda; class Insecta; order Orthoptera; family Gryllidae; genus Teleogryllus; species Teleogryllus oceanicus. The sequence goes on along the minus strand of CAXIVR010000007.1, from coordinate 70,501,109 downwards.
TATTCCACCAAGACGGTTATTAATGGCTTCACCTTAAGAATTCTTTCATCTTGGTATGAGAATTACGTTCCCTGGTGTATATGCTCTTTGTCTTGTACTGCAAAATCATTATAAAAATTCTCAGAACCTTTTTAATTTTCCCAAAATTTCATTTTAAGCATCGTAAAATTATATATTACAAAAAGCAGGTGCGGCTCGTCAGTAAAGGCTGCAAGGCGGAGACTCTCCTATAGGAATTGCGCCTACAAAAGAAATTTAAAAACATTTATAAATTACTTGTTTATTCATAATGCCTTTCTGAGTTACATTATGTATTAGCAATCATATTAAAATTTTGTTTGTTCGATAACGGCCGTCCGGAACGCATTTGAAGTTGTTGACAGGGAAGAGGGGGGCATTAGGCTCTCACTTCATTCCCTCATAAGGCCTGTGTAAAACAGGAAGGCGTGACATCATGTACACTGTGCACTGTACAGGCTTATTGCACAGGTACACTTCACAGGTACACTGTACAGGTACAGGTACACTGTACAGGTACTGTGTACAGGGTACACGTACAGGACACTGCACAGGCTTACCGGCGGACGAAGGGTACACCAAGGCAGCCTTCAACGGTGGAGCCTGGGTGGGGTGGGGCCTGAAGAAGGGTGTGCTCACGAGATAGCGTTATTATTCATCTCAGCGAGTAGCATTGCGCATCAACTAGTTTTCCCAATACGCGGTAGGAGCGCTACTCCTTTACCCTTTTTCAGAAGCGCAAAGCATACTGTAGTCTTCGTGATCGAAAGAGATTATGTACAGAAATGCAATGCAATGTAATGTAATGCATTTGTTGTCTTTCCTATTTAGGAAACCACGAGCCGCGACTGACAAAAGGTATAAGTAGATATCACTAGAGGAGCGAGCTGGTGCGGAATAGAGGACTGTAGGTGATGTGGTAGCTGATCCGTCATTTATTTTGACTTCGTAGTTCACATTGACCTGGTATCCCTATTGGTTTTCTTACTAACGCAATTCTCGCGTTTTGTTCACGCGCGAGAAAGAGAATAGGACGGCAATGGACTTGCTCTACAGTTGTTACTTACATTTTTAATATCTCCACTGTAATACATCTAAAGCTCTTATTATTTCATTCTAGAGGGTTTACTCCACGAAGTACATGTGACTATTTAAATCAGTGTTTGATGTAATGTTTCTCTTACAACCACTGGATATCCAATGCAAATGTGATTTTGGTGACAGACTTAAACTGCAAAGAAAATGGCTGCAATTAATTTTAGAATAACAAATGAATGTGTCTTGGATTGTTATTTAAGTATCGTGTTTCTATTCATATTTCTTCTTCTTATAATGCGATGAATGGATAAGTAAAAAGAATATAACTTCTAAAATATGATTTATTTTTGGACACTTGGTAGTTATATTTAAAATTAAATGGCCTGAATTTAAGTAAAATAATGTCATATCTGTAGTTTAAAGGCTAATTCAAAGCGTTTGTATTAGCGCATTATATACAAATCACTAATATCTGTTTTGAGAGATGAACAATATTTTTGAGACACTGTGCGGTTTTTGATCGAAAAAGAATCATGACAATTATAATGAAATGCATATGAATACAAAAGTAACGCATTTTGATCCAATCTCTTCGAGGCTTCGTAATCAGTTTTACTTAATAATAATAATAATAATAATAATAATAATAATAATAAAGTCTTTATTGGTGGCGAGTCTCAGGCCATTAGGCCTGCTCTTCCGCCTAACCACATGAAATATTTACATTATTTCTTATACTACGAAGAAGATCGAGGAGGGCATATTTTACATTTATATCTGGGATGCTAAACTAGGGGACATCCCGGCATACGCCTTAAGCGATTGAGTAAACCCAGAAAACCTCGATCAGGATGGCCGCTGAAGGCCGAGGGAATTGACATTAATTGAAAAATATAAGAATATAAACATTAATTAGAAAAAAAACAATGGTAATACAAAGATAGTGAAATTAAATAACAAACCTATACGATAAGAATAAAAATTGCGTAATGATAAGAAGTGACATAGAGGCTGCAACAGTGCGGTAACATAACCAGATTGAAAAGCAAAGATAACAATATTTTCAGTTTCCATATCAGTTTCAATTTCACAAAATTATAATATAAACTGTCAAGCGGAATAAAATTTGAAGTTAACAGATATCGCAGACAAGCGAAATACAATTAACGCGACAATAAGTGAATAACAGATAAACATTACACAATTTATAATAATTAAAAACAACCGTTGATTTCTTGGTAGTGAGAGTTCAAGTGACCGAATCAAAACCGTTAAAAAGAAATTAAATTAGGAATATAGTTTTTGTAAAAGGCCTTCAAAGTTAATGACTTCTCTCAAATCAATATAGGTGCTTGTTTAGATGCCAAATAATTACTTCACATGTATAATATAAATAATTATAATTTAATATTATTATATTTATCATTAAAGAGAAATAAATAATTACTTCACATGTGTTCATACATATTTCCTAATTTGCTTGCGAGATTAAGGTACAAGGCAAAGCCAACATCGATAAACATTTGGTCATTCGTTGCGATCCACGGTTAATGGATACTTTCTGATATTACCGTTAAAAAGAACTTCGGAAATAAATTGTTATACACAAATAACTTATTTTCATTGCCCTCACTGAGCCGATAAAGCGGCTCTGCATCAACTGATGTCACTGCACGGCTTCTGACCGAGAGGTTCTAGGTTCGAGTCCTGACAGTGGCAAGATGTTTCGAATCCAGCTTATCAGCTAAATCTGTCTGGAGGAGATCTCTACAGACCAGTTGCTCTAATCGGTAGTTTTCCAAGGTTTCTGCGATCAACACCAAGCGAATGCCAGAGCAGAGCGGGCCTGAACAAACAGGGCAGGGACTGCGCGCGATCCTGGTGGGTTTTTCCCGACTTGCGGGTTTTCCTCCAGGGTCGAGCGGTGAGTGAGGTGGTGTGTTTGTGTATTAAAAGATTACAGTCGCTCGGAGTGAATACCAGGCTGCCGCGTAGCGCGCAAACGTTTGGAGCAATGTTATTTCAACTGAATTTGTTTTAACTTCCGTCTAAGAATTCGTCAAACAAAATTTGCCACATTTCTGTGTCTATTTTAATCTTTCATTTATCTTTTTAAAAGTTGCACTTAAATTTGCTGGGTTTCTACTAACTACTTACAACTTAAACATATTTATACATTTGTATATAATATTACATATTTGGTCTTTGTATGCATCTGACATGTGGTTAGGCGGAAGAGCGGGCCTAATGGTCCGAGCCTCACCATATTAATAAAGGCATTATTATTATTATTATTATCCTTAAGCGATACCTCTTCCCTGTTCTGTCCTCACCCTTCGCACACACACATACAGTGACATGTAATACACTACCACGCAAGCCTGGAGACCGGTCGGGAGCATAGACGTTATTCCGACTGGGGCGGTACGTTGGTAGGAGGTACTAGGTACGTTGTTGGGAGGAAGCCCCACTATCCTACGGTTAAAATTAGAATGTGATTGACATTTGAGTGCGGAGGGGAGCGGTGCTGCCGCATACTGCGCACTCTACCGCGTTCTTTCAACACTAATTTGACAAACAGATGAAAGGAATGTTGAGAAACTCGTAATAAGTTTGTTCCTAACATGTTACTTTTTTGAAATATTTATAATATATCTTTGCTTGTAACATTTGTTTCCTAATTTTAGGTGACAACAATGTGCAAATGCCGAAGCTTCTGATTCGCCGTTGCCTAGGTTACGGCGCTATCGTCGTCATGTGATCACAGAATGTCAATCACATTCTAATTTTATTCGGACCTTAGACGACGGTAGATCGGCGCCGGATGTCGCCATTTAGCGGGGGAAGATCCCGCGACCTCCCGAACAAGAAATGAACATGTACCACATTTACGGGACTAATGAGCTCGGTAGATGACGCGCCCGAAAGCACTACAAACCAACCTATGAGTGTCCTCCTTGGAGATATTAAATTCGTTTCTCTAATCATGGTCGGGGTGTAGTTTCTTGAAAGTAGAAACGAATGATATAAATGTCAATTGTGTTGGAAATCTGGCTAAGAAAGTAAGAATAAATTGTTCGAAGGTCGTGTTTTGCATAACTAGTGTACGTCTATCCCTCCCCGACGGAACTGTAACATTGGTACAACTAACTCAAGGCCCCGCATGTTTTGCGTTTAATGAACAGCTAAGCCTTTGAGCGCCCTTCAGAATTGCACAGAAACTTCTGTATGAATGCTTTGAATAACATACAAATTGAGTTTGCAGATATTATAATCAACTTAAGTGAAAATAATTTTTCATGGAAAGGAAATAAAGTTGTTATTGTTATAGTATTCAGAGTAGTATGGTTAGTATAATGCAAATGTTGAGACGAAAATGGTCTTAATTGTAAGTAAATAAATTAAAATATACGAAACTTGTCTTAAGGTAAAAGAACATAGACTGGATAGGATTAAAAGACACACAATAATAACACTAGGATGTGGCATTGCGCAAATGTCCGCATTAATAACGTAAAAATGGAGAGGGAAAGAAACTCTAAACGCGATAAAAATATAAAATGCTTCAAATTACGATACATTTTTTGCATTTTCAGAAACGAATCATCATAGGGTAAAAATGAAGACTCTGACGTAACATAGCTTCAAATCCATGCGTCACAGACCGATCACAAAAAATACAAACGGTAAAATTCGATGGACAGAAAACAAGATGCATCTTTTCTTATCCTTCCCTGTCCTATCCTCATCCTCTTACTAACACAGAACATGCACTATACATCCACACATGTTGAGTGATTGGTCGGGAGCTTGCCTGGCTGGTGGAAGATACTTGGTTGGGGAATACCTCATTACCTGATAGGTCGGTACCGGATATTATCACCCATCGGCGAAAACATCTCCCGAGGGGGAAAACATTGAATTTTTGGAACTGGTAGCCTTACCAGTGTATACGCCCGGTTGCTAATAACTAATCAACGATAGTTGATAATCGCTTCGCAACGATGTCGTCCGACGGTGGTCGGGTTTACGTCGAAGGCGGCAGTAGGCACCGAAGCCGCGGAATGTGCGTAGAGGCTAAATAAAATGACGATGTCGGATGGTGTCGGAGACACGCTGGAACGATATCGGAAGCGCCGCCGGTGACGCAATTGATGGAGATCATGGCGGCGGTTGTTGACGCGGTTGGTGATGGCGGCAGTTGAGTCGGCGGGAGACACCGAAGCGGCGGACTGTGCGTAGAGGCTGATTGATTCAGTGGTGAGGTGTAGTTGACATTTACGTAATTGAAATGATTGAAGGCGTTGTCATTGTCAACAATAGTATTTTTCACAAATAGCAGCTTTCGATGGCTTAGCCATCATCAGTTTTCTGCTGTCTGGGACCCACAAAAACGGACTGCGCCTTCAATCGTTTCAATTACGTAGAGGCTAAACCAAATGACGATGCCGGATGGTGTCGGAGTCAGCAGCGGGAAAGATACTGGAAGCGACGGCGCAGATGTTGGTGTTGTCGGCTGCGAGCGGGGAGTAGGCGCCGTCACTGTTTGCAGGGTAAACTAAGATACGAATAAAATTACAATGTGATTGACATTTCATGCCAGCTCCGTAACTTACGGAACAGCGAATCAAAAGCCCCGGCATTTGAACATTGTTGTCACCTAAAATTAGGAAACAAATGTTACGAGCGAACAAACAAATATTGCAAATGTTACGAACAAATCTAACAAATGTTAGGAACAAACGTAACGAGCTTCTCAACATTCCTTTCTTCTATTGGTCTAGTTAGTGTTGAGAGCAAGTGGTAGAGTGCACAGTTCCTAACAAATGTTACGAACAAATGTAAGAAATGTTAGGAACAAACGTAACGAGCGTCTCAACATTCCTTTCTTCTATTTGTCTAGGTAGTGTTGAGAGCAAGTAGTAGAGAGCACAGTATGCGGCAGCGCCGCCCCCTCCACACCCAACTGTCAATCACATTCCAATTTTATTCGTAGTAGAAATGACAATGTCAGATGGTGTTGGGAGGCAGCTATGGAAAGGATATCGTAGACACCGGCGGTTGCGCAGAAGATCTCGTAGGTGATGACACGAGAGAGACCGAATCAGCGTACTAAACATAGACGCTAAGCCAAATGATATCGGATGGTGTCGGAGGCGGCGAAGGCAGCGCAGACGATGTCGGTGGCGGTCGAGCCGGCGGCGGCCAGGGGGACAGCGAGCACCGCAAGCGGTGCACTGCGCACGGAGGTTAAACCAAACGTGACCAGCTGCGACTAATCCAATCCGGCCGCAGACGGTTGCTCCCGCGCAGGGGTTGGGGGGCACGCCCACTCCCTCTTCGTCACGTGACCGGCGCTCCCGAGGCGCGTGGGGCAGCGCGATCGACCACAAATCAGATGAGCAAACCGCGTACGCAAACAATTGACGCTGGCATGAATATTTTGAGTAATTTACCATCTGCCTGAGAGGTGAAAACCCCCACGCTTCAGAACATTATCTCCCCTCCGGCCGTAAATGATTTATTAGTTTAGATGTCAGATTTAATATGAGAGTACAGGTTCACTCTGTTCTACTCTGTCACCCTTTCAGGTTGTATTTCAAAAATATTTGGTTAAGGTGAAAGTGAGATTTGCAATTGTATTTGCCTGAGGCCATTCCATGGTGAATTTTCTGGCCAATTTTTAGTAAAGCGTCAAAGACAAAGTACTGGCAATACTCAGTAAATAGTTCAAAAATTCATGTCAGTTCGTGTAGAATTGTATATATACTTGAATGTATTACATTGTATTTTATTCAAAGTACTACTCTTGTTTACTGGAAGATGAAAGTTTATATATTTATTTATTAGAAAAATATATTTACACACTATAAAAATATACAATGAATATTGCTCTTATGAGGCAAACATAAGTGGGTTTGTCAGAGAAAGTTCTGCTGCCATTATGTATTAACTGAATGATTCGAATGACGACTCCATCACCTCGAATGATTCCATCACCTCCAAATATATGAATTACAGAAATTATAGTTTGTTTTCTAGAATAGAGAAATTGTAGTTTTTTCTAGAATAGTTTGAAATACTCAAAAGTTACAGATTAGTAAATACGTTTGAATATAGCCTTTTTACCTATATTTCCGAAAATATTTTTTGAATGAATCAATTTTAAAAATTATAATTTTATTCATTCGTGCAATGTCAAATGAGTGGCAGAGAAAAAGAAATTCGTGTCTCGTTTTCAAGAGTGAAATTTAATGATCTCACAATACTGAAAATGTTGATTAACGTGTATACACTCGCAATTTTTAGCTATTCTAAGAATGTAAGCGGCTATAACTAGGAATTAAAAATGTGAATGTTGTTATGCATATTATAAACGTATGTTTAATTAGTAAGATGAACACGATGCTATCTTTTGGAGTTTTAGATTGGTTTAAAGCCGAAACGATTATATCAATTTACTGTGGGAGGGGCACTCACAGCTCCTAACACCCAGAACTTCAATTATTCATAATGGTGCGGCCCACTTTCAACACCAATCAGGAACGCCTTCTATCGTAACGACACAAATTTCAGTGTAATTCCGAACGAATTACCTGTCAGTCAGGTGATATTTATGGGTTCACAGGAAGACGAAAGATGCCGATGCCACTTAAATTCGCAATTAGTTTAATAGTGCATATGCCTGAATTGGTCCTAGTCTTATAGGGAAATCTAACTACTAAAATACGTAGTTAAGAGTGTGGTAATCTTCCATAATTTTTTCATCTTTGTGAACATGTGCATAAAAAAAAAATTGTTGAGAATTTTCAGATAATACAGGCAATTCGCGGACTAGTACTAGGTTCATAAATGCCTTCAGAAACGTTCTGTAAAATGAAAAAAGAGAAATTGTGCAATTGCGATGTACGCACTCTAGCGGAACGGTTCTTGACATAATGCTGAGTTTGTGATTTATCGGTAGCTAAAGAAACATTTTTGGAATAATTGCTAAATTTGAGTATGACATTTACAGAACAATCCAGAATATTTTTTGCTCATCTGCTTGTTCTATTCATATATGCCTAATCTTTTAGAACTCCCTTATTGAAAACGTTGACGTTTAAATTTTGTGAATATTGAATATTCGTATGCAAAAGAGGAATAATAAATGTTTACATATGACTCATGGTCTCACAGTAGTAGTAGTAGTAGTAGGAAACAAATAATTTTATAGGATGATATTATCATTTTCCGTAGATAACAAAGGCAAAACAAAACAAAACCAAAGAAGTTAGTGATTACCTAATTCTTATCGTTTTAAGGCTGCTGAGTCCAAAAATAACATTAAAACCGCCCTACGAAGAGGGCAGAATACGCTTTAGTAACATATTTTTACATTGTGATCCTTTCCACTACCGCGCGACGATAGGCGTGGTGGCTTCTCAGTCAGAGATGCATTTGTCACGAAGTACAGTGTTCGTGTTATTTGAAGCCCAGGCGCTTGCATTTTGGCAATCAAAATAAGATACTAATTTTGCGGTTAGTGTTCAGTCATTGCTATTTGGGGTTTAAGAATTGTCCTGGTAGTTTTTATAATATTTGATTAAAAAAATCAATGGACACTACAGACTTCGTTAGAAATGTGTACTTTTCATATCTCGGAATTAATGTAGGTAATAAAGACAAATTGGGCTCCACGTAAGGCATGTTATATTCGTTTAGAAGACCTTTGAAATTACAAGTCTAAAGGATACTTTCCTCTATTTTGACAATTTTCTATGGTATGAAGAATAATTGGGAGTATTGTAGGCCTGTGTATTAGGAAACGATATTTCAGTAAGCAATCACTTATTCGAGAATATGATCTATATTCGTAGTTTTCTGGTTTTTCTTCTAAATAAATCTACCATTTTTATTTTAGATCTAATTTCCTCAGTAGTTGGCGAGGGTGCGAACTTGGCACTCGAAAATGTGACACCAGTTTTCAAGTTCGTTGGTTGGTTGTTAGTGATTCCGGGCGAGTTTTTATCCCCGTAAGTGTCGTGCATGTCTCCCTCGGAAGGTTGCGGTTATCTTCCCCTGCTGAATGGCGACATTCCGCGCCGACCTACCATCCAAGTATATCCCACCCGCTGAACATGCTCTATGCTCCAGACCGGCGACTCTTCCGGCATGTCTGGTAGTGAAGTGTTGACCTATCTTCAGTTGGATCTCTAGGAGAATTGAACAAAATGGGAGGGACAATCATTTTGGCTGGCTGTATGTTTCTCAGCCAAGATTGCCGCGGATTTTGCAGGGAATGTTTTACCGGGAGATTTAGACAGAATTCAACTCTCGGCGGTAGAGAATTTTCGACACTAAATAATTATGTAGATATCAGCGGGAATTTTAAGATGAATTTTAGCGGCCAAGTGCTTTGGTAGGAAGTTTTCCGTGGTTTTTCCGATGAATACGAGGCGAATACTGGAACAGAATTATTAACAAATTGGATATAGGCCGCTCGTGATTTTTCCTTGATCTAAGTTACCCTACACTTGCTTGCTCTACACTGCTTCTGCATTTGGGGCCTACTGATAGTCGCCTTATCCCACTTTGAGAGATAACTGGAGATGAAAATACTTCGCAAAGAAAACTGTGCGTCGACTTTGAAGCGCTACATCCATCAGGAAAGAATCATGGCCACCTCCTACTATAAATATATTTACTAAACTTTCGGGAAAATGGACAGTAGTGTTGACCTATCTGAATACACCAACGAATCCTGCAGCGCCTCTGACCGGGAGGTCGTAGGTTCAAGTTCTGACGGTGGCAGGATTGTCGGCACTTTTTTAGCTAGGTCGAATTCGGTCGCTGTCTGGAGGAACATTCTAGCGGCTGGCTGCTCTGATCGGTAGTTTTCCGTGGTTTCTTTGATCAATACTAGGCGAATGCAGGAGTAGTACTCTACCAAACGGGCCACGGATCGCGCGCGATCTGTCGTTCCTCTCACTTGTCCTCTCCCCTCCCCTTACACACTTCCACTAACATGCACTACACTACCACATATTCCGGGAGAGCGGTCGGGAGCTTACAGCTTGTCCCTGCTGGGGTGGTACCCTGCTGGTGGGAGAGTCCTGGTTAGGGGGAAACCCCACTAGCCGACGGTAGGTCGGCGCCGAATCTCGCCATCCAGCGGGGAAGATCTCCGCCATCTCCCGAGAAAAGCATGCACTGCACTTACGGGACTAATGATCGAAGCAGTTGACGCGCCCGAAAACACGAAAAAACCAACCGACCAACCATCGAATCGTTATCTTGCTTAGTCGCTCGTTAAGTTGAAAAAGGATTCAAGGAGTTTTGTTTAGTATTTTTGAATGTTATTTCACATCTAAATGTGGATATGGTGATCACAAAAAGATATTCTTTCCTGTGTTGTCTTCTTGACTAGATGTCCGTTACCTGAAAGCTTTATTACCATTAATTTGCGGTTGCCAGTTAATTTCTATTATTACATTTTTTTCTCCTTGGTCTTCAGTTATTTGGCGGACATTAAATTATAAAAAACTGTTACATATTCACATTATTTATATGATGCCTCGAATTTTTTTAAACACTTTTTACTTGGTAGACTTCAAGTTTTGATCCACAATTTACTGATGTAATCGCATTCGAAACATTATAAAAATGATGCGACGTTTCGGGTTCTGTTTTTTCCCGTCTTCTGGCTAAAATAACCATACATTTCTTTTACAATACAATTTCTATTTTTGTTTAGTTACCATAATACCAAACACAATTATTTTAGTATGTCACCAAATTGTGATGTAATTGTTTAAAAAACATCAATATGTTCTCCCATTGTTATTGCATGGAAATTAAGATACAGATACACATACGATACAGATACACGGTGTCAGCTGTTCTCGTAAATTTATGCTTCTGTAAGTTACTGAGTTTTTAAAACACAGGACCTATTCGGACCCTATTGGGACAGTTTGAAGAATGCATGCCTAGGAAAGATCTGAACGTATACACAATGTCAGTTTCCTCAGTGGTAGGCTAAGACGCGTCAAATGACCCTGCCCACCGTGTGTGGAACACAGTAAGTGGTCTGCCGGTGAGTGAGGGATGGAGATACTCAGATTGTATATACTCCTTTGAATTTATTTACTGCCTATTCGACTTGTATAAGTCTTCGATAGGGTATATAGGATATTTTGAAAAATCCAAAGCATTTGTTCCATGTGAAGGTATTAGTTTCAATTGATATATCGTAACCTACTGTACATTCTCTTAATACTTCATAAGTACAGATTGGAGAGGTTATATATTTGAAATATTGATAGCTTTGGGAATTCCCATAAGTGTGTGTAATCAAATACGTTTTGATAGCAATAAATATTGTATTTTAGATAGTTCTGAAGTTTCCAATAGCCTTGAGACAAATGTGTTGCGATATAGTCTCATTTTATGTATCTAATTATTTTCTGCATGAAAATGTTTGTTTGAAAAAACTGGCTCAGCATTTTTGAGGGTGAACAATTTAAAATCTCTACTCTTAGCAGGATAACATGCCACTAAATTGTCTAATCGTATAATTCGTCCGAGACACATTCAGTTGCCTTGAAGACGGGACAGACACAACAGGGAAGTAGTGGGTGCTCTCAAAATAATACATAATGAAATATTATATTCCGGAGGACGGGACGGGGAGAAGGAGCTAACGGAGTTCCTCTCGGCCGCTGTACAGAGGCCGTTCTGTACAAGGCTGAAGGAGACCCGGTGCATCGATAATACGTTAATTACGAGATTAGATGCATACTGCCCTGGAGGCTGGCGATTGCCGAGCGGAGGCGGGAACGGCGGACGTCAGTGAACTAGTCTTGCTGCTCCTGGGACAGCGCCGTCTTAGCATCTTCTCCTCAGTCCGTCATTATTTCTACCCACCAGCCCCAACCATTCCTAACGGGAGCGGTAGCTCAGTGCATCAACTGAAGCCACTGCAGCGTCTCTGATCGGGAGGTCCTAGGTTCCCACTTCCCACGTCAGCAGGATTTTCGACACTAGCTTTTCAGCTTGGTCGAATTCAGTCGCTGTCTGGAGGAGAATTCTAGCGGCCGGCTGCTCTTATGGGTAGTTTTCCGTGGTTTCTCCGATCAACACCAGGCGAATGCCGGAACACTACCCTACCAATCGGGCCACGGACCGCGCGCGATCTGTCTTCCACCTTCCTTGTCCTATCCTCTCCACTTACATACTTACGCTAACATACACTACACTACCACATATTCCTGGAGACCGGTCGGGAGCTTGGAGCTTGTCCCGGCTGGGGCGGTGCCCCACTGGTGGGAGAGTCCTGGTTAGGGGGAAACCCCACTAGCCGACGGTAGGTCGGCGCCGGATCTTGCCATCCAGCGAGGGGAAAATCACCGCCAACTCCCGGAAAAAAACATGCACTACATTAACGGGACTAATGACCAAAACGGTTGACGCGCCCGGAAACACGAAAAAAACAATCAATCACCCAACCATTCCTTGTCATTCGCCATCCGTTTGCCTATTCCCCCCCACCCCCACCCATTTTGTCTGTATCTTGTGCCTTTTCCCATGGCCGCGTTGCCGTATGTCCATCACCATTCCCGTATACGGCCTTTGTTTTCGTGTGTCTCATGCTTGCTCGTTAGCTTGGCTTTTCCCGATCAATCCTCCACGTGAGAGTATCAGTCTGCGAGTCAACGTTTTCTTTTGCCAATCATCGTTTCGTTTTGCAACACTGTTCTCGTCTGCCCGCTATCGTTTCGCCAGCCCGTCACCATTTCCGCCTGCTCGTCTCTTTTCACGGCCGCCCGCCTCTGTTCCAGTATCTCCTTGAACGTATTCCTCCGTCTCCCACCCCACCTTCCAACCTTCCCCCCTTCACTCGTCACCAGCATCCATCCGTCACCAGTTACATTTTCACCACTCATCTCAATTAACACTATCCATCACTATTACCGCGGAAAATCATCATTTGTCTTGTCCATCAACATTCCCGCCCGCAGAAATGTACAGTATTTAAATACTAGTATTTGAAAAACTTCTTTTAAATCCATCCAGTATTTAAATACTGCCCAACCCTGTTCACCCGCATGTCACCTTCGTCCTCTTTCTCCCAGCCTTTTACCGTTTACACTGTCCGTCACCTTTCCCTGCCTCCCGTCAGCATTCCTCCTTCCAATCACTGTCTGCCGCCGTCCCTTTCCCCTGCCGCCGTCAAAGTTCCCCGCAGCCCTCCTCTGTTTCCGCCCGCTCTCCGCGCCCCCGTGGCTCTGTTGCCTTGTGGCCCCTTTGCCCCGTGGCCCGTTGGCCCCATGGTCCCTGCAGCTGCGACCGGCGCGTCGCGAATCGGCGAGGAGGCGTCGTCCTCGGAGTGGCACCAGTCGATAGCTACGCGCCGAGGTGTTAAAGGGGGTCTGCCAATCCACGCGCGTCCATGGGCGACAGGGTGACCCCAGTTAAGTGATGACTCGCCTGAAATATCGATGTTGAAAATTGTGACCTGCTAATTTGCTCTAAGTTCAAGAGAAATAGTATTGTGTCAATTTAAAATAATAATAATAATAATAATAATAATAATAATAATAATAGTAATTATTATTATTTTTTATATCGTAAATTTTCTTGTTTTTCAGAGAGTTTTTAGAGCTTTTGTAGCTGAGTTATGCTAAAATAGATTTCTATAAAATGTTGGTATTTGGAGAAATTATTCCTATAATCGTGGCTGTCTGTTATTTGTAGCCTCACATGGCCTCAAATGGGACATATGATTGCGATCTTTTAGATTACCACTACTGCCTGGGATTTTCTCTTTCAACTCAGAGATTGGGCTTTTGAGGATGAGCTGTCATCACTGCACTGCGTCCTAAAAACTAGGTGGGGAGTACTGTCAGAAATCCACTTTAATTGGGGGATGGGGCATTGTGAATGAGAAATCGGGAGATCACTTCCATCTAAGAAGTGCCGGATTACCAGTCTACGGCATCCTAAGAAGGAAAAAAAAATATTTTGCGGCCCCACTGATTAATTATTTTTATTGCAATTTATACATTAACTTCACTGATAAATAATTTTTATTGCAATTTATACATTAAATTCCAGTCTTTAATTTAAAATCTATATAAATTTTTTTGTAATATTTTTTATAAATGTATGATATTGAAATCTAACTTAACTGAAAAATTGATAACATATATATGCTTTTATTTGTTAATCAATAAATACAGCTTCATTAATAATGCTTTTGGTTTACTGTTGACCCAATCTATTCGTATATATATATATATATATATATATATATATATATATATATATATATATATATAATAAAACTTATTTAAAACTTTTTTCTACACTTTTGCCGAGCAAATTATTTTATTAAATCTTCAAAATTTAAGCGACGCATAACATCAGATTCAATTGTTTGTAAATCCAATGAACTCAATATAACTTGTCGGATTGTCCTCGACGGATCTTTTATCCTTTTTAACTGTGAAAAAGATCGCTCTCCACAACAATCAAAGTTAAAAGCATTAATCAAACAACAACGTTAAAATCATCATCAACGTTCAAAACATTGCAGAAGTCTAAGAGTTCCAGTGGGTATATGCACGTACACGAGTCTGAAAAATATTGTAATTGCATAATGTATGTGGAAAAATGTTTTAACATGCTTTCAGATTCAGTAAAAGAAAACTGCCAGGAATGTAAATACTGCTTGCCACCTTACAACACAGACGCCGGAAACACGTGAACCAGTATGCATCTCACATTCAAGACTCTGTTTTAACATAAACATAATGTTTATCGTACAAAAAGTAAATTGAATGTAGTGTTTGACAAAAAATAATTTTTAAAGAAGAGCACAACACTCCCCTTCCTAATTTCTCGTGGCGCACTATATTTTCATCGACGAGGAGATTAGAAAACGAAGCGTTGAGGCCATTTACAAGTTAGCCGATTGCAAACGAATGCAGCCGGGAAAGTATAATGTGCTCAAGAACAGAAGTATCACAGAACCTCAGTTCACTATCAGTTATGCCAGCACTAGCTGTTTAAACTGCTCTTTCTGGTAAAAATCGCTCTACATGAAAAACGTACACATAGCGACTTAAAGCACTACAACACCTTCAATTTTGCTCTTTATGTGTTTCGTAACGTTTAAACAGGAACTTCGGAGATTACCAATAGCAGCGCGGCAAGCGAATAATGAACTTGAACTTAAACAGGCCGGTTGATTTGATTTGATCGTGCTGATGAATTTGTGATTTTGTTGATTTGATCGTGCTGATGAATAGAAATATTTAATCCCTGAAAGTTTGGAGGATTGAAAAGTTTATATTTTTAACTCAAAAATATTAATAATATTGTTATAAGTGTATTCACCAATTTTGTATATACTTAGAAATATTTTCATGTTTAATTAGTTGGATTCAAAAAATTAGTTTTATTTAATCAGTTACTACTTTTTAAATGTTAACAAAAAATAAATGTCGTCGATACTGGATTTTTAGCTAGGTCGACTTCAGTCGCTGTCTGGAGGAGAATTCTAGCGGCCGGCTGCTCTAATCGGTAGTTTTTCGTGGTTTCTCCGATCAACACCAGGCGAATGCCGGAGCAGTACCCTACCAAACGGGCCACGAGCCGCGCGCGATCTGTCCTTCCTCTTCCTTGTCCTATCCTCTCCTCTCACACACACACTGACCCTAGCATGTAACACTCTACCACATATTCCGGGAGACTGGTCGGGAGCTTAGAGCTTGTCTTGACTGGAATGGTGTCCCGCTGGTGAGAGAGTTCTGTTTGGGAAAAACCCCACTAGCCGACGGTAGGTCGGCGCCGGATCTCGCCATCCAACGGGGGGAAGATCACTGCCATCCCCCGAGAAAAAAACACGCACTACACTAACGGGACTAATGACCGAAGCAATTGACGCACCCGGAAACAGGAAAAAATCGAATCAATCATTATTGTCTATTGAAACAACTCCAATTTCACGGGGACCCTAAGCAACTGCTTAGTCTGCTTATGCGGTAATCCGGCCATGGATTGGACAACGGTCTGGAAAATACTACTTGCGGGCGGTTTTTTGTTTATTCAACAGCTACCTCATTCGTCTTCAATTGTCAAGAAGGGACCACAGAAACAACCGATATGAATTATCTGTTTAATGTATTTCGTTGTTGAAGTATTCTCGAGTTTAAATGACGATCAGTGGAATGTTTTTTCAATACTTCCTGTGTGACATTTGTTGTATGTATTTTTTATTCGAATACTTATCAACAGTTGTTGGAATAATGTCGAAGTCATTGTTCCAATAATTCTTGAAGGGCGTGCAAAGTTTGAAATACATAACTATATTCGCTAATGATGTTAATGACTGTGAATTACATAAAGAATACTGCTTACTCGTGCGTTATAAATTATGCATATATATTTCCATAGAAATACTGTTAATAGTCTCACTAAAGTAGTATTTATTGTTGCATAATATACCTCGCAAAAAAGAAATATTAAAGAATTTTCAGGTCGTTAGATTATATGATAAACGTTGTTGGAAAAGTTATTTGAAAGAGATTTTTTTCCATGCTGTAGAATTTTTAAAAGCAAAAGCCTGACCTGGTCGTTTTTATAGGGGTAGTAAGCTTCGGTAATTTTTCAACGTTTTATTTGTTGAGGGGGTAAAAATATTGTTTTTAAAAAATTAATGAAATTTAAATTCAGATTTTGTCTCAAAATGTTTAGAAGAATGTCATAACTACATATAATTTAAGACTATGCCATTCCTAGGGAGCTCGGTATATACACTTTGATCGAGAGGATCGTTGTTATGAGGAAAATAAGGAGAGACACTTGAATGATGCTGCAGGTTCTATTAAGAAATGGATATTTTACACATATCCACATGACCGACAATCGGGGTCAAATTATGAACTCTTTAATTAGTAACTGTTAATCGTAATAAGCAATCCTTAAGTGTTAAAATGAAGTAAAAAATATAATTTTTCACATGCTGCGGTCAACTACTGGTTTGAGTGATCGGGTGACATACATCCCTGGGACCAATTGCTTTTGGGCTTTTTGCCACAGCTTGGTCATTTAATTCCCTAAAACGCCCTCTAGCATTTTCTTGCTTTGTTATGCGTAAATGATACTCCTGGATCACTTTAATCCAGTCTTCATCATCTGTTTCCGATGACATATCTCCGAATTATTCATAGTCAATGTGTTCAGCTTATTCAACACCAATTTTTTATTAATCCATTAGGGTTAAATTTTTAGGGACAAATGTTCTTAAGGTATTCAAATGCCGTAAATTATATTTATAATACGTATAATTATAATTGTGTGATGCTTTGTTTTCCTCTTATAGGTTTATAAACGATGTAGAAACTAAACGGACATTCTATAATCAACCTGCAAATTACATATCATGGTAATACTATTTTTTAATTCATTTAGAATTGTGTATTAAATAATGTTTGTCGTTTCTTGACACTTGAAAGCTCTGATCAAGAAGATATATTAAATGTAAACCTTTCATTTACATATCTAAACTGTTATATAATATTTCTTACCTCCGTACACTGCACAGATACGGGAATTGGAAATATTAATTTATGTCACCGCGAAATTGGCTGCATAAAATTCCGTCCGTGTTTCGATTGCAGAAATATATCACGCTTAAACGTCAGAAGCTTAATTTAGAATAGTACACCGCTGACTGAATACAACTCCCTTTGATTGATAACTCGGGTCTGCCTGTTTTAACTCGCAGGCCGTGTCCAGTTATCTATAGTGAATAAATTACAACAGGGGTCAGCCATCAGATCATCAGGATGAGTTAGATCGCACAGTGTTCGTGTCGGGGGTTTTCCTCTAATTTCACATTCCATCATGAATATTGGGGTACGACAGTTTTAAGGAAAAATTATCTCTTTAATGAGGATAATGCTGTTCTGGTTTATAACCCCAGAATCATGGATGTATTGGAATTTTATTGTAAACAATTTATCATCTAACCATCTTCTTGTATTGGTGAAAGCTTGCCAGCGAGTAGGATATTTTCGATTTCTGTGGATGCTCTCTGTATGGAATGAGCGCAATAATCGAAGTGAATGTAGTTATGAATATTTTAGCACTCTTTGCCACAACTGCAGGTTTCAGAGGAACATAAATCAAAATGACTCTTTCGAGCGTCTCTGATATGCAGTGGTTAGATTATTAGATATGACAGGTTAAAAAATAACGTCATACTCGTATTTATTAATTTTTCTTGTGACTGTGTAATATATTTTCATCGAAGCTTAAGTATCAAGTACCAGAGCCCTATTCCGCAACCATGCCCGGAAGTAAACGCAAGAGCTAGCTGGTACTAATTAGTTGCCAACAAGACGGGAGTTAATTAAATTTGAAAAAAGTAAGTTAAATGATACGAATGTTCACTTTGAATAGCAGTAAGTTTCTCGAAGTGCGTCTGTTTTCAAGTATTGCTTGACCTACGAATTGAATCATCCAAAATGTCGCAAAAAAATGTCCCCTTGCTTAATAGAGAATGGTGTTCCTGTGTCTGATTATTTAACCTTAATTTCTGAAATAGAAAAATGTTGCTTAGTGGATTTATGTCTTAGCGATTTAAATTTTAAACTGAAATACATAGGTTCGGTTCTTCTCATGATCTGAGATAGACTTGATTCGATGCGCACACTCCTTTTCGTGCTCCGTATCGGCTTCAAAGGTTGTGTCGAAAACATTCATTTTCTACATAAGTCGCCCATATTTACAACGATTGGATACCTAAATGGATGATTTTTTTCTTTTAGCCATAGCTCATTCGAATTTAACCACTTAGTATATCTAGGTGGTGTAGATTTAACCGTCTGAAGAATTATGGCGGCGAGTATTTTTGTTCGGTAGTTGCCTTCGACGTATACCAACCGAATATCACAGTAGCACATGCGGAAACACATTCCAAACTGCGTGATTTTTCTTTCCTCGTCTTTTGTCCATTGATTCCGTTTACACTCTCAGACCTACATTAATTACACTATGACCTAAGGAGGGGAGGCAATTAGAATACTTAGTTTTTTCTGGCTGGAGCAGTTCCCCGTCAAGAAGTATCCGGAAGGCAAAAAACCTCGCAAAGCGACGGGTAGATCGGCGCCGGATTTTATGTTCCGGCGTGGGAGGAATACCACTCGCTACCTTAAGGGATGTAAAATGCCTTTGTGTACACAAGCAGTGTAAACAACCTTTTCTGTTGCAAGAAACCGTTCATAATAGGGCATTTTACGATACAAATGATAACGTATTAGATTTTACATCAGGAATGTTTACGTCATCACACATTGAGCCAATCGCAACAAGAGAACTCTGGAAAGTAGCGGTGAACGGATAAGCCCTCCATCGTTTTCTTACACAGATACGTGTGACGTCACATGACAGTTGCTCCGAAAAATGGTTTTTTATTCTCTTACAAATGTATAGTACTTTGATACAAACAAATAGCGGAACGCACCTTGACAAAAAAACTTTTGAAAATATTATTTTATTTTTAGGTAGTATGTCGTTGGAATAAATCAAAATGAGAATAGAAGGAAGTAGTGAGTGGTTGAGAGGTACATTACGTTTAGTGACTTGTGTACATTGGTATTGTGTAATTATTTTGAATAAGTTTGACCATTTTCTAAGTATCTTGAATTGTTTTGACATTTTAACTCGAGCCTGAAGATGAAAATAATTATTTCTGAGACGTTGCTATTTCTTTAACGTATCATATATTTTAATACATTAAAAACATAATGTAATTTATGTAAAACAATTATTGGAAAACAACTTTTCTGTCTGTAAATTAAAAGTGCAAATACCGTCTGGCGAAGTTGATAGAAAGACAAAAGAAAATAATTTTAAATATCCATTCACTACTTAGAACCTCTGTGAGCTCACGTGGAGTGTCTGTGGAATGTGTCTTCCCTGTCGTTGGGAGGGCGGGGGTTGCCGTTTAATATGGAAATGTCGCAGTATGCAAATGGAGGACGCGATTACAGCTGCCGCGCGGCCCTCTATTGGAGGGATAAACAACTGGGGAGGGTGCCTTTCCCACTGGGGCATGTGCACATGTTCTTGAGCGTGCTTTGTGAAGAAACTAGAGGGCTCACGTGAGTTTCTCGTCTGGGTCTTCACTATTTCTTCCAAATGGATTGGACGAGAATTGTTGCAGGACGTTGTAATTGTATTGTATCGTTCATTTATAACATTTTTGTGATAGCAACGTGTTATTTTTGAATGTGATTATGTCTCGCAGTAAGTTACAGTTTTTTTTAGTAAGAATTGCATTTGGTATAACTTTACCGGTACATAATAGTCAAACCACATGTCCTTTTCTGAAATAGCGTGCAATACACGTATATCTATCTCGAAAGCAGAGATTGAACGTTCTCTATAATAGTTATATTTGTTTTATTCATTTTTCGAAATATTGTTTTTTGTTTTTTTTTTTTTTTTACGAATTAAAAGAGTTTAAAACTTTGTGACATACTATGGGGAGAACGTATTCACTGCATGTTTTCTTGAAATCTGGGATCACAACCTTTTCAAATATATATTAGTTGAATTCTGAATACGGTATTACTGCCTCGAGAACATGGATCAATTTAATTATAATGCATGCACTGAACACGTGCACGTATAGGAAAGTTCGATTTATGTCAAGAAGCAATTGCAGGTTTCCGATCACAGCACTTGAATAGGCCAATGCATGATTAATAATATGGTGTAAGAAATGTCTTGAAATTAGCTTATTTACTTACGTTTTATTCACCACAAATAAGTGGGAATTCTTCCTTTTTTGTTTACTTTTGTTTAACTTAGTAAGTATTTTCCTTGAAAATACTGATTATTACGTGTTTCTACAGTAATGTTTTAAAATGTATTTGTATTGATGTAATGGATATTATTACAATTCTATTATTATTGAGTGTTATATCTTATGAATTAAAAGTAATTATTTAAAAAAAAAACTAATTAAAAATAGTGATTATTTAAAGCCGAAAATTAGTAGTTGAAATACAGAATGCAATTACGTTTGTTTACGATTAATTGTACGGTTTTCAGAATATAATCTCTACTTTTTCGAAATCTAGGTATGATAATCTTATATTCTTTTTGAGTGTTCATAAGCTAGTTTTTGTTTCAAGAGAGTACAATTTTGTTCAAAAGCGATTACCGAAAATATGGACATTTTTTGGGGTGTTTTATCTCAAGAGGAAAGTGGACTATGCCTCTTCCTGAAACAATTTTCCTTATGTATAGCATGCATATGATGTTCGTATGAAATGATAGTATTTGACGTTCTGTTTTTGCATGATTGATCATATTTTCGCATAGGGAGCATTCTAAATTACGTTTCCTTCTCAATGAATGTGATACTGTGTTTTTTACGAGACTAATAATTCTTCGAGAGATTATACTTCAACTTGATTTTAATTGAATTTGAATTGCTTAGCGTAATTTTTTGTCTACAGTCTAAACTTTCACGCATGAGAACAACAAAAGGAATCTTGCTGAAAACTGAGTAACAGAATTGTTTTATCGTTCGCCCAAAGACCACTGCCAACTATTTACTTTCACATAGTTACTGACAAATACGAAATGGTCTGTAACTACGTGAATCCAAATGCGGATTGATAAAAAAAAGTGGAGAAAAGATTTCTCCATACCTTACGCAGAGATTTTTCTGTTGCTTGACATAGTAAGTCAAATCAAGTCACTCTCTTTCTCCGTGATGGCCATATGTCGGACAGAACTACTTGATCACAGCATATTACGTTCGACCGCCACTAAATATTATTGTATGTGTTCTTTTGTTTTCGGAGGACATCTGTGCAACTCCTACTCTATAGTGATTGAAAATACTTGATAATCATGCACCCTCATGAGATTCCAGGCAAGGAGGTTGTTTGCTCTTTTCAGTCGATTATCCTCAATTTTTCGCTCGGTCTTTTTCGTAGTCCATCCAAGCCCGATCTCCTTTTTTTATGACCGTGTGTTCTGTCGTATCATATGCTTCGCTGCTGCTTCTGCCCGCGTCATTGCCAACCTGTTTTTCTTTCCTCCCCAAATTCCTCACCGTCGGGTTCGCAACAGATAGAGCCTCTCCCGTAGCTTCCACCCTGTCACAGACAGCTGCCCGCGGGCACGCACAAAACAGATTAGTCTCTGTCTAGCAGCACGGCGGGCGGGCGGGTGTGATCAAGTTACGACTTAGTTGGGCAGCTTCTATGGAGTTTTCCTTGTAACGCGCCTGAATAAATTGTAGTGCTGCCGGGTGTAGCGTTATATTTATCATGGTTGTTAAAACTCTCGTGAAAACTACATTGTTGCAGTAATGAAAATGTTACTATATTTTTTAGTTCATTATCGTAAGACATCTTATTACCGTAGATACAATAGTTAGCAAACAATGTCTGTTGGTGGATTCTGATAGAGTTCAGATTTAATGATACAAATGTTATGTCACGTTACAAATTACAACACATTACGAAACGAGTATGTTATAAATTTTGGAAATATTCTCTCGATACGTCTCTCCCGTAGTGTAGTTCTTGTGCTTACGCTTATAGTTTTTCTCTCAAGATCGTATCTGTGGTGACTGAAAATAAGTTGACATGACCAATGTCTATCCGTATATGATCTCAGCAGCTCCATAGATCATAGATATATTGTTTGTGGAATATCGAGTGTAGTTACAATAGAATTCTGCATGTTAGCAATAAAAACACAAGATTTAATATCATTGTTAATCAGAAAAGTTTATTAATTTTCGTCTGGAGGTTAAATTATGTCGAATTGCTATTCATAAACTTTCTTAAAGCCCCTTCAAATAAATTTTATTAATGACATGTTAAAATCTAGATTTATCTTTAGATTGTTGAATTACTCTATTTGCTGAAGAACGACTCAACGACTTTGATTTAGTTTTAACAACATCTATTCTTTTCACTTATCTATTTCCATCCGCGTAATGACCGTATGTGTAGAAACATCGCTATTAATCTTTCATTTGTCAGTTAAACGTAATTCACAAACGCCCTAGGTAGAAAAGTCGCAAAGAACACGTTTTTGCGAAAATTTAGGTGAAAGGAAGCAGAGTACGAAAACGCATCAAATTCCAGGAGCGTTGGTTACCTCTCGTAATGAAGTGTGCGCCTCTGAGGCAAATCCCCTTGCTCGTGGAATCAGCGCCCAGCGCGGCCGCCGCAAATTGGCCGACCGCTGGGGTTGCTGTGGGGACCTCACCCCCGCCCTCATTTCCATTCGCTCAATCTTGGCCACCACGCAGTCGCCCGCCTTTCTACCACGTCATTTCTCTCGTTACATTGTTCTTTTCCCTGCCGCGGTCTCTCTCTCTCTCTCTCTCTCTCTCTCTCTCTATATATATATATATATATATATATATATATATATATATATATATATATATATATATATATATTAGTTTGTTAGTTAATGTCTTATTTTACGTGGCGAGACTCGGGCCATGAGGTCCGCTCTTCTGTTCAATTTCGCTACGCTCTTTTCACCTTCTAGCGGAGAAAGATATTATCTTGGGCGACGAAACAGGCGGATCTCAATTTTGCTCAGAGGCCTGAGGATTTTTACATGCAGTAAATCTACTACATGGCACACCCGGCTTTACTTCCCCTCCGAAGGAAGGCGTACGAAGGTGTTTTTAGCCCTTAAAATCGACGGCTTCGATCGGGTTTGAACTCACTTTCTTTACTTTCTCTCTTTCAGATTTTTACATACCCAAAAAATCTTTTCGCGATTTGCGCGAATGTACGAAAGGTGAAGTGTTTCTCAGCAGATTGCCAGTTTCTGATCGAATAGTACTTTTGAGAAAATCGTGGAAGCTAATAATAGTCATTCTTTTTATTTTGACTTGAGATGAAATTTATTACGGTATTTAAGCAAGGAGAAAAAATTATTGTTAAAATATTTTAATAGCCATATTAGAGTAATACAATAATGTGAAATAAAATATTCACATTATTCTAAGTCTTATATTAATCCTGTCGTCGTAGACAATTGTTGATTAGAACATTACCGTTCTTGTGAGAACAATCTTCTCGTTATCGAGTACCTCTCTGTGATACTGGAAACCTGCGTTTTATATTAACATTCTACAAAAATCGCTGTGAGCCATCTTCATATTGTACGCATCTAACCGGACACCTACCACACTGTCCCTCCGTTTCAGCTTCTAAACCCACAGCCACCCTTTCAAACGCGGTTCGTCCCACACTTCGCTAATACCTTTTCCGTGCTGCCCGTTCCCGCCCCTTCCTCCCGCTTCTAAATCCCTCCCTGCAGGCGGGCTGCGCGGGAGCGGCTTCCAAAAGCAAGAGGGGTCGCGCCCTCCGCAGTCTACAAAGAGCGATGATATCTATAACATTAATCTAATTTCGGCGCCGTAATGATTTCAATCATGGCCGCTGGACGCGTCCCCGGCAGCCGTGTGCGAGCGGGGTTTGGTTAATTTACGGCCGACACCGCTCGTATGGCGCGCGCGGCGCGATAGTCAGCTTTCGCCGTCCGCGGGGAACCCCCTTCTCCCCAGCCCGCTCTCACTGCGCATGCGCGTCACCCGCATGCCGCCATATTTTATATTTCGATTTCATTTAGTGTTCTCGCGGCGTGGGTTGCGATGTGGCTGTCGCGGGTGTGGGGACTGAGTGGCTGTTTTTTATATAAAGGTCTACCGTCGATGGGGTTTGTCGATTTATTGATCACGGGTATAAATACGTATGACAGTACGTCGGTGTTATCGGCTTTTGGTTTTTTCTAAATAGATTTGATACCCTGCGGAGATTAATAAATAACACTGTTTACTTTAATAAAGGTAGCACGTTCGTTTCACTGTATGTTTCGTGACTGGATGTCGTTACTGAAGTATCGTAGTTACTGGAACGGTAATAAAGATTACTGTACTGAGGCCGTATGGGAAGATTAAACGTGATGCATTATCCCGTGCAGTTTTCTTTTTCTTATATTCCTTTAGTGTTTTGTGTGTTATCATCATTGATAAGGGAATTAAATGATTTTGAAATTTGAGAGCTTGTATAAGCTCATTCAATGCTACGAGCATGAGATTTTGAAGATGAGCCAAACACTTGCTGAAAAGTATTTACTTCTACATGACTCGTACATAAACCCGGAATATAATTAGAATTTGATTGTCTGGTTTTCGTGGTGTTGTTTGAGTTCAACATAATGAAATTTTGTGTATGCGATAAATGCTTTACATCGTGGACAAATTTTAGTTAGTTACATTTTCAAAAGTGACTAACATGCACCTTTTAAATGAAATTAAAATTCATGCACAAAGTGTGTTGGGTGGTTCTTTAATAACTGTTTTAAATTGTTTCTAATTCTGAATGTTCATATATATCTTAAACAATCGCGTTCGAAAGAAAGGCATTTATATTCAGTATTTCTCATTATTCCAAAGTCAATAATGATTACATACGATCAGATATGACTTCTTGGATACTAACTTAAACAATCTAATTCATATGAAATCCTTTGATTTGATCTTGTGCATTTCACTGTTACTCCTTTGTAAATTTTTTTTTTTTCTCGTCCGCTTTCGAAATAGCAAACTTCAGGGGGGTATCAATTTTTTCGCGGACGGCAAGGAAATTTCGTGTTCCCTAATGAAGACCTCACAGCTGCAGCATCCGGAGACACGCCACCAGGGGCGCGGCAGTCGGCGGGACTTCCCCGTCCGGCCGAACCGCCTCACAGTCGTAATGAAGCGCCGAAGCGTCCTCCGCGAGAGCTCGTTACGCGCCGGCCACTGCTGCCACCAGAGGAAAACGCCATTTCCCTTTTAATTAAACTTCGCGTGTATACTTGAGCGTTTGTCTCTCTAATATATGGAGATATGTATTTATTTTATATTTTATGTACTGTATGTACGAGTAGTATATTGCGGGGCGAAGATACGACGGGAGTCCCAAACTGGAATTCTAGGTTATTCCATTTCTGGAGGAGTGAGGAATGAGATTTTGTGGGGTACATGGAGGTGAGGGTAGTTCCATTACCAACGATGTGATTGTTACCGCGTCAACTTGAATATTTTTTGAAAGTTTCTTTTCAGATCCATTACTAGGATAAAAAGGGAATAGGAGTTCAATTGGAAAGTTTTCACAGTTCATTGTAATGTTACACGATTTTAAATTGAATATTACTGTAGTTATAATTCTTTTCGTGCAGAAATCTAATGTAAGTCCTTGGAATTGAGTGGAGAGGCGAGTTAAAAAGAAGACAAAATATGTTCTTATATTATTAAGTATTTATATTCTTTTTAGGTTTAATCAACTAAAAGTATGTGTACTATTCATCGTGACGGTTCTTCTCAGTTCAGCTCAGTACTTTTTTTCATCCACATGTATTCTTTTTTGTTACAGGTAATTGGTCTGAATGTAATCATCTATAATGTTTCGTGAGTGGTGAGTTGTCACTTTATTTGAGCGTACTGATTTTGGGAATTTTTTTGATTTTAAATTCACAAAAGTTGTGATTTGTGTTTTTCGTTGTGTAATATTTATCTCATCGTATTGCTAAATATCATCTGGACGCAAAATGTTTAGATATTTATGTAATATTAATTATAAAATTAAGAATTAAAACAATGAAGATATTTTAACTTATTTTACTGATGTAATTCAGAATGAAAGATAATTCATAATTCAGAAATGTAATATTCAATAATTTATTGTTAACTTTCTTTGCTGTTTTTTACGTAGATGTACGATTTTTGAAAGGATACGTTCTCTTATTGTTATTTTTAAACTATTATCGTATTTTGTTACACTAAATACCTATGAAGGTATTCGATTTTTATTATCTCCAATCAATTCTAAACTAGCAAAATTCCTCCATCTCTTCCTACTCTTCTATTATTAAGAAATATGCGCAACCAATAGATTTCATGTGGTACGGAGGAGAAAGAAAAATGAACGAAAAAATCAATAAGGAACAACAAACTTCAGTAATATGGATTTTTTGCTTTATCAAGAGAATTACTGAGTAAATGAAGACCCCAATAAATATCTCCTTGATTAAATCTCTATTTGATAGTAAGAGCATGCTGCACCTCCCGTTTTTCTTCTTTCTTTTTTTTTTTTTGTAAAGAATCGAGGGACGGGGAATAGTGACATGAAAGAGATACTAATGATATCTGTACTCGTGTTTCATGTAGTA
Source organism: Teleogryllus oceanicus (assembly GCA_964035755.1). Taxonomy (NCBI): domain Eukaryota; kingdom Metazoa; phylum Arthropoda; class Insecta; order Orthoptera; family Gryllidae; genus Teleogryllus; species Teleogryllus oceanicus. The sequence goes on along the minus strand of CAXIVR010000007.1, from coordinate 70,473,791 downwards.
TATGCTGTATGGTTCGTTATGAAAAATTTTAATTGTTTTGCAAGGACAATCCGACTTGTAACGCAATTTTCATTCTTTTCGCTGCACATTCTGCACAGCTCGTGTTAATGTGTGTGTGTGTGTGTGTGTGTGTGTGTGTGTGTGTGTGTGTGTGTGTGTACTCATAATGACGTCTAGAAAAATGGTACAATAATCAATATATGGAATGTCTAATTCTGCAGGCGTCGCGAAATAATAGCACTCTGGGTATACTCCCAGTAATTTACATTTTAATTTGCGTGATGTTTTGTTCGTATTTACGTTTTTATAGTTCGAATCCACAGTCAACGTTTTAGTAAGACAGTCCGCAGATTTCCATCTCTTAACGCACATAAAATTTATCAATGATCGCGCTCTCAAGGCGGCATTACAAGTTCAGAATTTGGCAGTAGAGAGCTCGTGATCGCTTGATCCCGAGCAGCTTATGAGTTAGACGAATGTTTGTTTGTTTTCATGTGTCGCGAAGACCGAAACGCGGTGAGGTCGCTCACTTCGTACTAGTCGAATACCGAATGTGTGAATTAATGAGGTAGCAGGGGTTTGTGACGTACTGGAGTTCTTGCAAATCAACGCGTCGAATTGCTGGTCAGAAATATCGGGTTGGCCAATGCATTGTAAACACCTCGGAATTGTTTTGAGCAGCGTTTGTAATTTCCCATATGTTGTTCTTCTATGTTTTTTGCACGAAATGTAAATGTAGCTTAATGTAGTGTGGCTGTCTATCGATAAGCTATGATGATTGATTCAAGTAATCCCGATTTACTTGAATCAGTCTTCATTCAACAAAGTTAATTGCAATGGTATGTCAATATCTCTCTCTCTCGCCAAGACAAAAAACGCAAATGCTCTCAATTACTGACAAATGGTTTCGATTTTTAAAATACTGCTCCGCCACTCGCCTGGTATTGATTGGGGAAGCAACCAGACAAACAAAAAAATGATCAGAGCGGCAGGCCGCTAGAGGAGAATTCTAGCGGCCGTCTGCTCTGATCGGTAGTTTTTCGAGGTTTCTCCGATCACCACCAGGCGAAACTGGAGGTGTACCCTAACAAATAGGCCAGAGACCTCCTTTCATCCCTCCGTCCTCTTTCTTTTCGTATTCTCCCCCTTTACACACACTAACATGCACTACACTACCACACATGCTGGGAGACCGGCCGGGAGCTGAATGCTTGTCATTGCAGTGGCGGTGCCCCGTTGGTGCGAGATATCTGGTTTGGGAAAACCTTGTGAGCCGACGGTAGGTCAGCTCCGTAACTCTGTCCATCCAGAGGGGGAAGAATTCCGCCACCATCCAAGAGCCAATGCACTACACTTAGTAGACTAATGATCCTAGAAGTTGAAGTGCTTACAATCAATTGAATAACTAACACGACTAATTGACTAACATCGACCTAGATTCAAGCTAGTGTAGATAATCCACCACCTTCGTTATGCTTAAACCGAGGACACGTCTATACTTTATTTTTTTTTAATGTGGCATCTGTGGGTAGTATGTCCAAGATGGAATTCGGCACGGCTTTTTTGCCTTGTTCCTTATCCTGCCGCAATACATCGCATGATCGCGACCGTATCAAGCAGTTCTGCACATCAACAGACTCTAGCGGCAGGACTGAGAATGACGCAAAAAGTCGTGCCAAATTCCATCAGAGAGATACTACCCACAGATGGCACGTTTGAAAAACCAAGTATAGTCCGAGTTGCTGCGGAGGCGGGGCTATGTTGGGTCGGAGCTAAACTCAGCCAGTGTGCTCTCTCCGGAAAAGAGCGCTGGGTCGCATCGTTTTGCGCCCGTGTGGTTTTCTTTTGTTTTTTCGTGTTTCCGGGCGAGTCAACTTCTTTGGTCATTAGCCCCGTTAGTGTAGTGCATGTTTTTTTTCTCGGGAAATGGCGGTGATCTTCGCCGCTGGATGGCGAGATCCAACGCCGACCTACCGCCGGCTAGTGGGGTTTCCCACTAACCAGGACTCTCCCACCAGCGGTGCAGCATCCCAGCAGGGACAAGCTCCAAACTCCCGACCGATCTCCCGGAATATGTGGTAGTGTAGTGCATGTTAGTGTAAGTGCGTGTATAAGGGGAGTGGATATGACAAGGAAGAAGAAGGACAGATCGCGCGCGGTCCGTGGCCCGTTTGGTACCGAGCTACCGCTCCCGGTGCGCCCCTGTCTACTGCGCGCGAATCCATCGATTTTTCGACCAAAAGAACGACGTGACACATCGCGTCGGGATGATTAGCGCCTGCGTTATACACAGCCCCCTCGCACGCGATGCCGATGGTCGCGCCCCCGCCCATCCATACCGGTGAGCTGCTTCTGTGACTATAGTCGCTGCCGCATCAACGACTCTGATTGGGAGATCTGCTTTGGTATTTCCCTGGTATTGTCCAGAGAAACCACGGAATATCACCGATCAGAGTAGCCGGACGATAGAATTTTCCTTTAGACAGGAACTGATTTAGACAAAGCTGTCTAACTAGTGTCAACATTTCTTCACCGAACGGACTTGATATCGGGAGACGTGTGACTAAGAGCATCAATTGATGTCACTACATTGTCTCTGACCAGGAGGTCCTAGGTTCGAGTTCCGACTGTCTTGGAGGATTTTTGACAGTAGTCATATATATGGAAGACGAGTTCTGTCGCTGTCTGGAGGAGAATTCTAGCGACCGGCTGCTCTGATCGGTAGTTTTCTGCGGTTTCTCCGATCAACACCAGGCGAATGCCGGAGCTGTACTCTAACAAATGGGGCACGGATCGTGTAACAAACCGGCTGAGGTGGCTCAGACGTCCATTGATGTCATTGCAGTGCCTCGGACGGGAAGATTTAAGGTTTGGTTTTTCGTTTGCTGATGATATTTACAGAGTCGTTAAAAATCGAGTTCCTAGTTTTTCTATTTACATTCTATGAAAACAGGAACAGCCCACGTTGGAAAGAGACCAGGCCGTTTCGGTAGTCTTTGCTGAAAAAGTGAAGTTTAGAACCTATTTTCAATCCACATAATCATAAACAAAATGGAGTTGCCGTTTAGTATTTTCATGTCCGCTATATTTGACGTCAAAATTGTCACATTGGCTGCTTGTGGGTATAAAGGTATTGGGTCGTGTAAGTAAATAATTAATACTTTAGCTTTATACATCCTTTTGATGTAAATACTTACGTTTTGCTGAATAAAACTTACAGAATAGCTTTTACTTAATAGTAAACGGGTCATTCCATGCAAAAATGGGGATTTTATGACACGATCCAATTTGGAAATACACTACCATGTACTACACTACCTCTTATGAGGGGAAACCTGTCGAGAGCTTTGAGCTTCTCCCGGCGGAGTCGGTGCTCCGAAGTGGGAGATACCTGGTTGAAGGGAAACCCTGCAAGCAGACGCTAGGTGACGCTAGGATCTCGCCATCCGGCGGGAGATGATCACTTCCAGCTCCCGAAGAAAAACATGCGCTACACTTACGGGACTAACGGCTATGCTGCTGACGCGCCCGCAGTCACTAACAACCAATCTACCAACTTTGTAGGGAACCTCTAATCTTTTAGTAGGGACTTATTTTTCCAGCATTTGCTGAAATGATCTGAATAAAACTGAGCTTTTACTTTATTTACTACTTTTTTTTATGTTCGGTGCTGTCCGCACATAAGTCCTTCGTAAGTTTTTTTTAAGAATTTGTAAATGTGAAGCTTTTTTAAGTGAGCTTTTTCTGCCATATCTGGCGAGTGTGATAGATATAACAGAATTGGTGTGTTCTTTAGTGCATTGATGGCTGAATTCTTAAATTTACGAGCATGAAAAAAGTGCTGGTCTCTCGTTTCTTGGGAGACTGATTAATGGGAATTGTTTCGATTTGGTAGACTGAATATGGTGGTTATCAGAACACATCCAGAACCCTTGCTAGGCGAATACACGGAAACACGAGGTGGTCATGTGAGGAACGTTAAACGATAATTTCCTGTGTTTCGTAAATGATCTAGGTTTCGGAATTAGAATAGCGAATGTCATCGTTGTCTGTGGTTATTTTTCGCAAAAAATAATTGAAAAATCCAACATCTGGATAATATTTATTATAATATATCTAAAAGGCAGTATTGTAGATATTGCTCCGACAGATGGGGATCGTTTTCAATTCCCGAGTGCAGTTGCTACTATGTTCTTGTTGTTAAATCCCACATTCCTGAAGATGGTTATTTCAACCGCAAGGGATTTACTTCGATTAGTTGCCGTCGCTTAAACCTGCGGAATGTAATTAGAAATGTAATTAATAAAACCAATTTAAATTGAGAGATAACGTTTCAGTTTTTATTCTTGACAAATCAACCCTTTGTGTAACAGGGATTTGTGTCCTCCTTCTATTAGATCCATTTTCCCTTGATATCACATAATTGTTATGTGGTCAGTTATGTGATATCAACTGAGTGCGAGTGAGTTAATTCGTAATGATTCCTCGATTGTTCTACTGCAGAGGTAATTCAATGGGATAGTAGTTCCCACACTAAGCACCTGATGATGTAACAAAACTAGTTACGAGACTTTGTGCAATTGCTGAAATAAATGATTGTCGTAAAAAACTTTGGATACTTTTATTTGCAAACATATATTGACAATCAAGAAAAAAATATTTATTTACAAAATTTCCCACCTTTACTTGTAAAAGGTTATTCACACAAATGAAGTGAATGAATATAAATATGTGTAAATATTTTGGTAAATAAAAACATGATGAATACGAAGTATTTTCTGTCCCAACTTTTCTGCAGCTTTCTTTCTGGGTACTGTAATTGCAGGAATTCAGCAAGTAGATTTTTATTCGTACACTGTACCGCCCCAGAACCCTCTGGACGTATGCGCGCTTGCGCGAAACTCACTAAATCGTTCGCCCAACGGAAGTGTGAAAACAGGGTCCAATTATGTTAATAAAACTAGTTGAAATGTTTCGGAGAGACGAGAGTGTACCCGCTACCCGCATATTTGACTGAAAACGCCCAGTCTCCACTGCGAACCTAAGAAGGTGGTAACTGTTCGAAATGTGAGATTTCATTATTTGGAAACCCGTTCTCTTTAGGTTAAACGTTTGGTCGAAAAGCAACTTTAATAGTGTACGGCTATTTGCTTCTTTTGGACATTCTGGTTAAAAAAAAAGAGTTTGAGGTAAAAAACAAACAAGAGGTTGGGTTTGAGCCGCATCACATAAGCGTTTCGCAAGACGGGTGTGCACCCGGGCGGAAGGTCTACGCAATGGTGAGCCACATCCTGTATTTTGGCGAAAATAAACTTCGCGCAACAGATGCCGGGCACACGTGCGCCGCACATGAAAGAGCGGGTGTCGGCGCAGCAAAGGCGATGCCGGTGGTGTGGGCACGTGACCTTTCGTCAGTAAGTGGTGATCGTGGGGGTAATTTAAGCAGCGCGCACGCGCTTCCAGTTGGTTTAAATTTAGAAATGGAAGTAAGTACAGCCCGTCTGTTCTTCGGCGATTCATAGATTAGATTCCGGGCCCGTGAACCTTCTCGGATATTAGTTTCGTAAATGTAGTACGAGTGATTTACTTTGGACGTACCGGGAGCGGTAGCTCAGTGCATGAGCTGATGTCACTGCAGCGCTTCTGACTGGGAAATCCTCGGTTCGAGTCCTGAAGGCGGCAGGATTTTCGTCACTAGCTTTTCAGCTAGGTCGAATTCAGTCGCAGTCTGGAGGAGAATTCTAGCGGCCGGCTGCTCGGATCGGTAGTGTTCCGTGGTTTCTCCGATCAAAACACCAGGCGTTTGCCGGAGCACTAGCCTACCAAACGGGCCACGGACTGCGCGCGCTCTATCCTTCATTGTTCTTGTCTTCTTCTCTCCTCTTCACACACACACACACACACACACACACACACACACACACACACACACACACACACACTAACATGCATTACACTTCCACATATTCCGGGAGACCGGTCGGGGGCTTAGAGCTTGTCCCGGCTGGGGCGGTGCCCCGCTGGTGGGACAGTCCTGGTTAGGGGAAAACCCCACTAGCCAATGGTAGGTCGGCGCCGGATCTCGCCATCCAGCGGGGAAGGTCACCGCCATCTCTCGAGAAAAAAACATGCACTGCACTAAGGGAACTAATGTCTAAAGCAGTTGTCGCGCCCGTAAACACGAAAAAATCAATCAATCAAACAATCAATCCTTTGGACGTGGTGGTGATCTTCCTTCATTGGTTGGTGAGTTCCGGCGCCGACCTACATGTTTGCTTAAGGGGTTTTCCGTATGTAGTATCCTTCACCAGCGGGGCACCACCTCAGTCAGAACACTCTGAAATATCTGGCATTCCAATATGAGGGTTAAGTGTTAGCGTAGTGCATGTAAGTGTAAATGTGTACGAGGATCGGCCGCAATCCGTAGTTCGTTTAATAGTTTCGGATAGTTAATAACATTAGTTTGTTAAGCAAGATCTTACAATTTCTTGTAAGTACGATGTTTATAAATTTTAATTTTGCAATTTTCTCAATTAATAGCTAGTCTAAAGATACTGTAATGCAGGGTAGATGACGTCTGTCAATGAAATCAACACGAATTAAAAGCGGAATATTTTTTTTTCTGATTCGTCAAAATTAAGTACATGCACATGCAAGTCATAGGTACAAGGTGTTGCACGGTTTGCGGGGGAAAGGTTGTCTAGTATACGACTTCCGTCTCGAACTGTGGGACGTTGGAAAGAAACAAAACTAACGCAGCGATCCTTTCTTTACTAAAAATTAAGTTTTACAAAATTAATGTACTGAAAAATGTTGCTGTTACGTTACGATCATTTTACTTTCTAATAGAATCCAGAAATTTTGTGTGTACCGTTCTCTGAGGGTGAATGAATATTGAGACCATACGGTATCGTACACGATTCTACAAGTATTAAATCTGTTCTGCTGTCCTATAATTGTTTAAAATTGTGTGGTCTTGCCATCCTAGTTTTTTTTTCGATCTGAATTGTTGTTAAGTAGTATAGACTAGCATTCTTGTTTATGATTTGATTTTAAATGGATTTATATTGTTTCCCAGTCCTCTGCATTGTGCGTGTATCTGATTCCAACATATTTGATTTCTGTTCATTGTACTAGGCTTATACACCATTTTCAAAAGTTCAAGTGAGCAAATAAGCTCAACTAAGTCTTCCTGACGAAAATAAATCATGATGTATTCGAAGAAATTATTGATCTTGTAAATAAATAATTTTGTTGCCATTGTTTCCTAAACTCTACATTCTTAACGGTTTTCCACAAATATTTTGAAACAATTCGAAGTGTTTATTTCCCTATAATTCTAAGTTTGTTGGAATAAAATGTAGAGGTTATGATGCTATAACTTCCTATTTGAGTTAATTTTGCCTTTTTTTATAATGAAACTGGTTACAGGTATAATTGACTTATCCGTTTAAAAAATCTTGGAAGCGATAATAGTGTTGTTACATTTATATTTTGATATTTATTTATAGCGGCATCTCAGCGTCAAGTACGAAACGGCAGGTAGGAGCTTCGATGTCACTACAGTGTTGACTAAGCGATCGTCCTTTTCAATTTGGCTGGCGACCACGTGCTAGGCGCGTCGGTGCACATTGCGTAACCTAACCTTGAGGTACCTTTATAAATAAATCGAAGTAGACAATGTTTGTGTTAATACACCAATCAAATACTTAGGGCTGAACATGGACAGAAAACTCAATTGGAAGCAGCAAATAGATGCCAAAACCATTCAAGCCGAAATCAAATTAATACAACTAAAGCCATTAATACACAAATCCAGCCCATTATCATACAATTCAGCATTATTAATATTTAAAGCAATATCAGCACTCTTGCTGCTATACGCCTGCCCAATCTGGTTAAATGCAGCAAAATCCAACCGAAGGAAATTACAAATAATACAAAACCAATTCCTCAGAATTCTCAAACGCTCCCTGGTATGTCACCAACAAACAGTTACATAATGAATTCGGCCTAGAGACTACAGACCATTACATCACACATCTAGCCACCAACTTCTTCTCAAACATATCCCAAATTCCTTCATTATCAGTTCACAGACTCGGCAAAAACCCATCACATAGAACCCGAATACAAAACAAGTTTCCATTACACATTTTTCTCAAAAACTCTTCTTATCTAGATCCTGACTAGAGGAACCCCATGGGTAACCTCAACCATTGTATTAGTTTCAAGTTTTAAATTAAGTTAGTATTAAGCCGTCAAACATATGTGAAGTTATTTCAACTGAGCTATGTATTCACCACATATGTCAAATAAATGAAAAAAATATACCATTACCTACCATGCCATACCGCAAAAGGTCAAGCCATCCTTACTACCACGTACGATCTTCGCCGCCACTAATCACTTAGTTCTTCTGAGAGGGAGGTCCTAGGGTCCGATACTGGCAGGATTTTCGTCACTTGTTAGAAAGTTCGGTTAAATTCAGCTGCTGTCTGGAGGTGAATACTAATAGCCTGCTGCTCTGACGGGCAGCAGTTTTCCATGGTTTCTATCAACACTAGGCAAACCCGGAGCAGTACCCGAACAAATGGACCACGGACCGCGCGCGATCTTCTCTTCCTTGTCCTATCCTCGCCCCTTACTTACATACACGTACATGTTATACACTATCACGTATGTCGGAGGACCAGTCGGGAGGTTAAGGCTTGTACTAGCTAGGGCGGTGCTCCGGTATTGGGAGATACCTGGTTGAGAGAAAATCTCTTCAAGATGACGTAGGTAGGCGCCGGATCTCGCCATTCAACGGGCAAAGATCACCGCCACCGCTCTCGTCAAAAAGCATGAACGATACCTACGGGACTAATCTTAATAGTTGACACGCCCGGAATATCTAATTAATTACTAAGTTATTTCAACTGAGCTATATATTCAGCATCTTTGACAAATAAATGTAAAGATGTTTGTGGATTTCGAATGCCTCGGAGATATGTCGGACGTCGAGGGCGTCGTCACCTTGGTGATCCTCCTTCGACTGTGGCGTGATATCGCGAGCCGATATATTGGAGAGAGTTCCCATGCGTCAGAACCCCCCAACGCCGACGGAAGTACTACTCGCCCAGCTTTTCTTGAACGATGGATTGAAAACATGAGTGGGGGTATCAGTTCCACGTTTGGCCGCTAGAGTATTTACAATAATGCTACTCTCTAGAAAATTGAAGTCAAACCTGCTACGTGTGCGGCCAGGTCATCGCTCTGAAGAGGCAATAGTAAGAACTGTGGATAGGAGTAGACGTTTTAGGCGCCTCCTTTGAAAGACCTGGACCTGCCTTAGTCTTTTCCTTACATAATGGTAATAAAGCAGAACATAAGTGCTCAACCATGAAAGCAACTATACTTGGGTTTCTGTAACCTGATAGATGGCAGCTGATCAGATGTTACGGTTTTGTCAATGAGGAGCTTAAACATCACAGTTACGTCACCGTGAAGACGTCGCACTCGTTTGGATGGTACCAGTACAACTGATTAAGTGTCATTGACGTAGTTAGGAAAACCCAAGTATAGTTTCTGTTTCGCGTGAACGAAATTTTAATGCTTGGAATGTTGTCATTCTGTGGTCGCTGCGAGATCTTGCATTCAACTGTTTATTACTCAAAAGAGGGGAAAACAAGATCGTTTAAAAAGAAGTTGTGCGAGTAGTAGTGGCTTGGCTTCACTTCTGAGAAGCACGGAAGCTTCAGAATCGAATATCTCGTGATTTTCGTGCTACTCCACGGCCCTGCCTGCACACGTGTCATTCAGCTCTGTTCTTTGCTTGAACTTCAGTTCGATTATCTGCGCCTTGTCTCGTATCGTACTCCGTGTTTTTCTCGCGGTAGCTGGTCTCGTGCTATTACTGACTGATTTCGTACGAACTTAACGTGCTGCGAGAAAGGTAAGACATTCGCGTGTCTTACCTTTCTCGCAGTACTTGAACTGTGTCTTACCATTGCCGTATTGCCTGGACTCGAGTCGTAACGTTCTCGTGCTGTAATGTCTCGCAGCGTCTTGTCTGAGTCCTTCCGGGGCGCGTTGTACCTAGTCTTGTGTCGTCCGACCCTAACGCTGTTTGTTCTTGTGCTGGATCGGAATTAGTTGTCTGCTTTTGCACCGGCCGCGGCGACGGCTTATCTATCCATTAAAAGTATGTCTCGCGAAGTTCGTCTTGTCTTGTTCATCTTCATTGTTTGGTGTCACACCGACGGAACTTGCGGTGTCCATACTTCAACACTTTTCCTTTCACACTATTGCATACGGAGTACAGAGGAAGAGGTGTAATGCAGCAAAGAAAAAAAACGGCGAATTCTTTGAAGAAAAACTTTTATTGTCGGGCTTTGGTAGTGCGAAAAGAGGATAAATTCAGTTGCTAAATATAGAAAAAATCGTTTCGCCCCTTTAATTTGAAACATTAAAAATTTTTGGGGTGTGGGTCGACATACGTAGAGGAATATGGGCGAAGTGTTCGGGTTTGACAAAAACCGTCAAAGGAAAACAAATATAGAATTTTACGATAGATTTCTGCGAAAAAAAAATTGATGGTGGCGCAATTCGGATTTAGCACATCGAAATACTTAAAGAAAACAGGTGTCAAATCTTTGGGTCTGACAATTTTGTTGTTGTGGTTGTGTGCACGCGTTCGCGAACGCCTGTGCAATCCATCAGAAAATTGTGAGCTCTGCAAACTTTCGTTTTGACGAACTTATCTATAAATTCACCCACATTCCCTAACGATTTTATCGCTTTACAATTTGCCTTCTTTTATAAATGTTTATAGTTTTATTATATCAAACAGTTCCACTTCAAATTTCAGACATTCGGATTTATTTATTATTGTACTTTTTTGTGATTTAATTTTTGTTTATATTGTATTTTTGTGTGACGTGACGTTTCGGGTATACCTTATCTTCAGGCATGTTTTAAAAAAAAATAGAGTTGGAATGAAATTATAAGTCTATGTATAATATTAACTCTGTTAATATGCGTTTATAATATTGTAAATATAGAAAACAGTTTAGAATAGTTATAATAACTAAAAAAACCGTGAAAAGACAGTAAAGTTTCTAATATAGGAATTCAATTGTAACTTGTAAACATTTGAACATAAACCACAGAAAGTTGTCCTTGACGACGTATTCATGTGAAATGAGTTTGGTTACAGAAACCTTTTGCCACTTGGTAGTTTATAAAACATTTTGAGAAAAGTCAACACTGGATCACTTTTTTTTCTCAATTTTTGCGTTACCATTTTCCCTCGCGCTATCTGATCATTCTCGGGCTGGTTTCTCAGGCTCCGGAAAATGACGTGACCTTGTCTCCCATTTGTCCTTGTCGAAACCGTCCCTGTTTGGATCCATCGTCCTGCCTTTCTGCCGTCCCTATCTCCCACGTGTTACTCGTGTATATTTTGGGCTTCAGAAAAGAGTTTACCGTTGAATTTTTCATATCCAGAGATAGTGCGCTACTCTTAATGTTATCCATATTTTGAGATAATTCGTGAAAAATATTATCCACTACATTCTGGGGATGATACGTAACAGAGTTATATAGAGTTTTATGTTGGAAAATCGGCAATGGAAAATAAGTGAGTCTCTTTAGTCTCTCGGGAGGAATTTTCCGGGTTGGTATCTAAATTTCTTAAGCGGTGATTAATAAACCAAAGCAAAATTAGAGCAATTGTTAAGTTACTTAAATTTTGCATTCATAGCAATCACATTATGTGGATGATGAATTAGACATACGGAACCAGTCTCAGTGCAGACCTCCAGTAATATCTCCACATGTCACCACCACCTAGAAAGTATTTCACGAATATGTTCCCGTCAACGTGATGTTGAATGATACATTTTATTATATAACTGTGTAATTTTTCAAATACATATTTTTTTGCCGTAACTAAAGTAAATGATAATTGCTGGAAGTTGGAATTCGGTTTGATTATTTAACTGTATAATTTATAAATTTGTTTATATAGTATGTAAGTCTATTTTCAGTAAGTCTATATAATCAGAAAGGTGTCCGATCGTGCTTTGCATCCAACGGGATCGCAGAAGCAAATTTAAGTTCTGTAGTTTTAGCAATGAATTAATTTTTCTCAATTAATATATTTACCTTAAGTACGATTATTTTTGTGGTATTGTAAGTTCGTTTTTACAAGTGTATACTGGTCTTCATTTATTGCATGATTCGCACAGTTGTAATTGAGTATGTTTACGGTAATTTTGTTTGCGACAAATATTATTTATTGCAAAGTTTAGAAGGTGATTATTTTTATGGCCGGTATGTGGGTGTGGTGTCAAAAGATTAGTTATCCCAGCCAACTTAGAATGTCTTCATCTGAAGCAAATTCAAACTCTATATCAGTTCTATGTGTAGGAAGTTTAGATCATGTTCCTGGCAAATTTTTTATTTGCTACCGAGGTGAACATGCTGAGAATTATTTCACAAACCAGCTAAGGAAGTCTTTAACTATTCCAGACACACTGAGACTTCAAGCTTTTATTCCCCTCCTAAAGAGCAAATTAAATTTAAGAGTGGAGATCTGCTCAGATTCGGATAAGTAAACCGCAGAAAAATGCAACTGCTTTCAAGGATCGACTGCAATTGACAGAAATTTCAATTTACTTTACGAAACCTATGAAAATAACTAGTGTTTGGCGTGTCCTGGCAAAAAAATCGAGTGTACGTATAAAGTTAGTTTTTTTTTCACAGCTGTCCAATAGAAAGGTTTCTCTGATTGTAGAAAAAAATCATCGTTTTTCTATGAAGTTCACTCCACGAAACCGTTGACTCCGACAGGAAGAACTTACAATTTGTTTTAAATAATACAATAGATTGCTGAATCTTGTATGCATTGTAAAAGATCATGAATTCTATAATAATTTCATTGCAATTCATATAATTTCATTAAAATTGTTGGTAGAAACCCTCTTAATTAAGTACGCAGTTTTAATTTATACCCTGTATGTTGAGGCAAAATCAGTGTTCATGTAGTGTGGTATCACCAGTGGAAGTAACAGTGAAAACAGATGTTGATATTAATATCAAATTGCCTTCATGCTGTAAGAAACATCTGGCAGCCGTCCATGTGTGGTTAGGCGGAAAAGCAGGCCGTATGGCCTGAGCCTCGCCATTAATAAAGACATTATTATTATTATTATTATTATTATTATTATTATTATTATTATTATTATTATTATTATTATTTTACGTGTGTAACAAATGTATTTCGTAAAAAACACGAAGTTATTCCGTAGTAGTGTAAAAAAAATGTAAAGAATGTAGCTAGGGTATTTGAGAAAACACTTCCAAAATAAATGTGATAATTATCATATATTATGCTCTCTTTAGAACAGATCTGTTCTTTACTACAGGCATGTATTTTAGGAAGTCACAAAGGGTCATGTGAAATCGTTACCTTTCTGTCCCACAATTCTCTCTACATGTATTTTGTAAGTATACTTTTTTGTATATAATAATTGTCTTAGGTTTTTAATAATGATATTCTGAAGTGTGCTTTCATAATAGTATCAAAACGTTGGGAGAGTTATATCTGCAAATTAATCTCCTGTGTTTATTAGAATATTAATTTCTTGTTCTTTTTGCATACGATTTTTTAAAAAAATCATGTGTTATAAGATGTTATCTTTCTCTATGAAAGACTTTTCTTTTTCGGCGTCTCTAAAATCTGTATTTTGACATTTACATCTATATGTTTCGATTTCATTGATTTGTATTGTTACGTTTTACATAACTTTTGACATAACTAACCGACTATTAGATAGAATAATTTTTTCTATGGCAAAACAATAGCATATAATTCGAGAACGTTATTTAAAGACCTTTCCCGAGATGTTTTTTTCAGGTTTTGTATTGATTATAATTAAACAATTAGTATATATTAATGACTTAATTTTAAAAGTCCATACAATAAAATGAATATCAGGGTGATTTTTTCTTACTTTGTGTACTGAATTACAGACTTCCATTCCTACGTTATGTAATGTAAACTTAACTTCAGTCGATTTACGTCCGAGATCTTGGTGATCATAATATAATTCCGGTAGAAGGAAATCTCAAAAGAAAAATATATTTGAAAATTTATTATATTCTGCTCTTTGACAACATTTATTCACCAATGCAATAAAATGCTTGGAAAAAGCTTTACTACTGTTAAATTTCATTACTATTTACCTATGTTTCTCGCAATACGTGACAAAATTAATAAAATCATCTATGAAGATAAACGATCTGCTAAATGTGTGTGCATAAAGCAACTTGCAGAACAAACAGTAGAAGCTCACTGCATCGCTAACTATGCAATATTTTAATTAATCGTCATCCAGTTCTACTTTTTGATTGCTCACGTTCGAAACCATGCGTATTTATCTTTTGATTCAAATAGCTGAGAAATTAAAAATAAAACATCATGTATGAAGATAAAGGTATCTCAGCCTGCCGTAAGCGGTCTGACGAAAAAATCAGGATCAGGCACTCACTATACGAGACGACAAAGGTACTCCAATTACATATTAAACTCTACCCAGCGGTTAATGGCTTTGCCATAATGCTTTCATTTGTGGAAAAATTATGTAATTTAACTTTTTTATTAACAAATGTCATATTGTAATAAAAATGTATCTGTATTTCTTGTGGGGGAAATTTTTTAATTTCATTTTCCCAGATTTATTTACTATTTCCCATTATTTTTAAAAATTGAAAATCGACCTATCTGAACTTGTATGCAATTCTTTTTCAGTAATTCTGGTATGAGGCAATTCGTTGAGTGTATGAAATACTATCTACGCAAGCAAGTAGGCGGGGCGCGACCGGGCGAGATTGGCAAGGCGCCGTGGATTGGAACGGTGAGGCGGAACGGGTAGGATGGCAGGGGTGACGACAATTCTCTAACCAAATCTGGCCCTCGTTTTTATTTATTACCCACCATTGCTGTTAAAGCCGACAAGTGGTGAGCATCACATTATGCCTTCACCATACTATGAATACTTGGAATACCTGTTCCATTCATTCACGACACTGACATCGTATCGTGGCAATTGCAATCAAAAGATACAACTCTATTACTGCCCTGATCGGGAAACGAACCTGGAATCGCACTGCGGAAAGCTCGCACGCTGTTCTACAGCCTACATGAGAATTGTAATTGTGATCAATAGGCAACTCCGGGTTGCTACAGGTACCTCTCCACAAATGAAAACAGTGTTCGTGAAGTTTTGTCGTTGATTTTTACCCCCACGCATGTTAATTCCGCGAGTCCCTGCACATCCAGCAGGAGTGGGATGGGGTGGTGGGAGGGGCGGCGCTGTGCTCGTCCGGTGCGTGAGCCGTGGCGGGTGGGCAGGGCGCGGCGCCCGGTGTGCATAATGCAGGCTGCGCGCCTTGCGGCGTCGCCTCGCGGGCTGCCTGCCGGCCCCTGCCGCAGCCTCTGGAGGCGGCAATTTGCATGCTCCCCTCTCCCTCCCCCCCTTGCTCTCTTCGGTCCTTTTGCTCCTCTCTCTCTCTCTCTCTCTCTCTCTCTCTCTCTCTCTCTCTCTCTCTCTCTCTCTCTCTCTCTCTCTCTCTCTCTTTCTCGTATGTATTATCTTGCTGAATCATTCACATACTTTCCCATATATACGTATACGTATTCTCTCACTTGCCAAAATTCGAATTTGCTATCATCCCTTTTCACTAGCTTATTCATTCACTACCTTGGTTCCTCATACACTAAATCCCCGACTCGCCGTTTCGCTAACTTGCCCACTCGTTAACGAACTTGAACATCCACTCCACTATTCGTCAGGCTTAATTGTCGATTTCTCGACGCATACATCGCTTCCGTTTATTCATTTTTTAGCTTTACTTTCCTGCCTTTTCTCTCTTTTTCTCCTTCTTCTCTGGTGTTTCTTTCTCTCTCCGCTCTCTCTATTTTCACCCTCCCTTCTCTCTTCTTTCTCTCCCTTCTTCGATCTCCCAAGAAGTCATTATTTTGTCAGGCTTGTGTGGATTCCGTTCTTGGCTATTTTGTCTGATTCAGACGTTTTCCGTGTTAGGATCTCGTATTTTCTTAGGGACAGCGGTCTACTTAAAACCTACCCTTTTTAGCGATTATTTGCGATTCTTTCCTTATGTTGCGCAACATATTGCAAAACGGTGATCCTAAAATGTTTGCAAGTTGGTGATGAAAAAAATTGTATATTTATACATAAACAAAAGTTTTATAAGGTTTGTATAAGTTCGAAGAATGTTTGCGCATTTTGTGAAATTACAGTTCATTTCCTTAGTACGTTATTAGTAATTGCAATTTTATCAATCATCTATTTCATATTTGGAATTGCCAGAGCTGTGAAAAGGTCTTCGGAAAGTGAATGCAATCGCATTACGTGAGTCCGTCAACGTGTACTTGTTAATAATACTTGCAGTCACATTTCCAGTTGTTTGGGACTAACAGAAACGTTTGAACTCACAAACATTTTACACCATCATGTCGGTAAGATTGTAGATTGTTTTCCGTTCTGGCTTTCATGGTTTTACGTTAAGTTTCTGATTATGCTTGACGACTAGTGACTAATTTTAATAAAATCTGGGATATTTTTCGGATTCTTTGCAACCTTTGTAACGACAAAGTTCCTGAAAGTAAGTTAGCCTAGCTTTTTCTTGAAGATACGTTATTGAACGACTAACTGTATGGAAGGTTACGATGGGTTTGCTTTTTTTTTTTAGATCTGCTTTTCTTGAAATATGTGTCCATGACAGCGTTGTGGTTTTAGTGAAAATTTGAGGTAATGCAATTTAATTAATGCTGTCGAATTTAAATAATCCCTTATAATATATCATGGAAAACTTATATTTTAATATTAAGGTGATCTGATCCTCCGTTCGTAGTATAAAATATTCATTCACATCATTATATTTTTTGTGTGCACTGAGTTTGCAAGTTGAAATGTTATTTATTGCTAAATGAATATTTTCATCTGAAATATTCAATTGAATGACGGATATAAATACTCATCTGTGCATGTGAGCTGTTTGCATCTGTTTAAATGAATTGATAATACATATCACTATAGTAAACGGTAGATGTGAGATCTGAATTAATTTAATTCAATTTCGTAGAATAATTGGCATTTCTATGTTCTGTTTCATTTGTCATAGCTTATTTACCTTAAATGGAAGTGCATACCGTTATTCATTCATATCTGGGTTTTGTAAAATATTTTACAAATTTTATGTAGGAAATTTCACTTTAGATCAACAGAATGGAATGTCTGAAAGAAGTTTTAAACCGTTCACATGACCGTCAACATATTCGTGCATTATATGAATTAATCTTTCTTGCCAATTTTATGCAAAAAATATATTAGCTACGAAAATCCACTTTAGATCAACAGAATGTTTGAAGGGAGTTTGAAACGCGTCTTACACCAAAGCATTCACATGACCGTCAACATCATTTGTGCATTATGTGAATCAATCTCTCTCACCAATTCATCGAAAGCTCTTAAATTGTTCCTGGCGTAAAATGTTGGTATCGGCAGTTCTGAAAGTAGCAAATTCGTTTCATTCAGAAACACGCTCCATCAAAAGAAATCGACCTTCTGCTGGAAAGCGGCCTGGCAGCGGGAGATGGCGAATTCGGAGAGCGAATTCCTTTATTTGTAATTCCGGGCCCGTGTTCCGTTAAATGCTCGTCAAGTCATGAGTCCCCTAAGGGTAGTGCATGTTTATCCTCGAGAGGTGGCGATGATCTTCTCAATCTGAATGAGATTCATCGACAACCTACGTGTTTGCTAGCAGCGTTTTCCCTAACCAGGTATTTCCCCACCAACAGCCCCAGCCGGGACAAGCTCTAAGCTCCCGACTGGTCTCTCGGCATGTGTGGTAGTGTAGAGCAGTAAGCGTTTGTTAGGGGTGAGGAGACAAGGAAGAGGAAGGAGAGATCGCGCCCCCTCCATGGCCTGTATGTTAGGGTATTGATCGGGCATTCGCCTGGTATTGATCAGAGAAAGAGCAGCTCGCCGGCTACTGAATCAAAACTACCTATCTAGCCCGTGTCCAAAATTGCGCAACCGCCGAAACTCAAACGTAGAACTGCAGTGACATCGGCTGATGCCCTGAGCAACTTCTCCTCGCAGGGCGTTAGCGGGTAAGAGATGATCCGAAAAAAAGAACCGGAAGGATGGGTCAGTTCATCAACTGATGCAACTCTGTGCCTCTCAGCGGGAGGTCCTAGATCCTAGGTTCTAGTCCCGATGGAGGCACATTTTCGACACTAGCGTTTACCCTATTTTGAATTCAGTCGCTATCTGGAGGAGAATTCTAGCAGCCGGCTGCTATGATCGGTAGTTTTCCGTGGTTTCTCCGATCAACACCAGGGAAAAGCCGGAGTAGTATCATAACAAATGACCGCGGTCGATCTTTCCTTCCTCTTCCTTGTCCTATTCTTACCCTTCACGTGTGCGCGTGCCCACACACACATACATACACACAACACAAACGCTTACATGCACAACACTACCCCTGATGCCGGGAGACCAGTCGGTGAATTAGAACTTCTCCCGTTCGGTGCGGTGTTTTGCTGGTGGGATATATCTGGTGGGGGGAAAACACCGCTAGTCAAAGGTAGTTAGGCGTCGGATCTTGCCATCCAGTATGGGGTGAAAACCGATACCTCCCGATGAAAAACATGCACTACATTTAATAATGATTTCGGTAGTTTGCGCTCCCGGAATCACAATCAATCAATCACTCAATCAGCCGAATCGAGAAGGTCCTGCGAAGGCGCTGCACACAGAGGGCTCGTGCAGGTTTTCGTCCCGTCCCACCCTGCATCGATCATTATTTCGCCACTGGCGTCCTCGGCCTTTCCCCC